>OX384036.1:30650782-31250782 GCA_947534325.1 Agonum fuliginosum
TTTCACGGGTATGTTTCACGGGTGACGTTTCACGGGTCTAGGTTTCACTGGTAAGTTTCACGGGTCAAGGTTTCACGGGTAAGTTTCACTGGTAAGTTTCACGGGTATGTTTCACGGATGACGTTTCACGGGTCTTGGTTTCACTGGTAAGTTTCACGGGTCAAGGTTTCACGGGTAAGTTTCACGGGTAAGTTTTACGGGTATGTTTTACAGGTGACGTTTCACGGGTAAGTTTCACGGGTAAGTTTCACGGGTATGTTTCACGGGTGACGTTTCACGGGTCTAGGTTTCACTGGTAAGTTTCACGGGTCAAGGTTTCACGGGTAAGTTTCACGGGTAAGTTTTACGGGTAAGTTTCACGGGTGACGTTTCACAAGTCTAGGTTTCACTGGAAAGTTTCACGGGTCAAGGATTCACGGGTAAGTTTCACGGGTAAGTTTTACGGGTATGTTTTACAGGTGACGTTTCACGGGTCTAGGTTTCACTGGTAAGTTTCACGGGTCAAGGTTTCACGGGTAAGATTCACGGGTAAGTTTCACGGGTATGTTTCATGGGTGATGTTTCACGGGTCTAGGTTTCACTGGTAAGTTTCACGGGTCAAGGTTTTACGGTTAAGTTTCACGGGTATGTTTCACGGGTGACATTTCACGGGTCTAGGTTTCACTGGTAAGTTTCACGGGTCAAGGTTTCACGGGTAAGTTTCACGGGTAAGTTTTACGGGTAAGTTTCACGGGTGACGTTTCACGGGTCTAGGTTTCACTAGGAAGTTTCACGGGTCAAGGTTTGACGGGTAAGTTTCACGGGTAAGTTTCACGGGTAAGTTTTACGGGTAAGTTTCACGGGTGACGTTTCACGGGTCTAGGTTTCACTGGTAAGTTTCACGGGTCAAGGTTTCACTTGTAAGTTTCACGGGTAAGTTTCACGGGTATGTTTCACGGGTGACGTTTCACGGGTCTAGGTTTCACTGGAAAGTTTCACGGATCAAGGTTTCACGGGTAAGTTTCACGGGTAAGTTTTACGGGTATGTTTTACAGGTGACGTTTCACGGGTCTAGGTTTCACTGGTAAGTTTCACGGGTCAAGGTTTCACGGGTAAGTTTCACGGGTAAGTTTCACGGGTATGTTTCATGGGTGATGTTTCACGGGTCTAGGTTTTACTGGTAAGTTTCACGGGTCAAGGTTTCACGGGTAAGTTTCACGGGTAAGTTTCACGGGTGACGTTTCACGGGTCTAGGTTTCACTGGTAAGTTTCACGGGTATGTTTCACGGGTGACGTTTCACGGGTCTAGGTTTCACTAGTAAGTTTCACGGGTCTTGGTTTCACTGGTAAGTTTCACGGGTCAAGGTTTCACGGGTAAGTTTCACGGGTAAGTTTTACGGGTATGTTTTACAGGTGACGTTTCACGGGTAAGTTTCACGGGTAAGTTTCACGGGTATGTTTCACGGGTGACGTTTCACGGGTCTTGGTTTCACTGGTAAGTTTCACGGGTCAAGGTTTCACGGGTAAGTTTCACGGGTATGTTTCACGGGTGACGTTTCACGGGTCTAGGTTTCACTGGTAAGTTTCACGGGTCAAGGTTTCACGGGTAAGTTTCACGGGTAAGTTTTACGGGTAAGTTTCACGGGTCTAGGTTTCAATGGTAAGTTTCACGGGTCAAGGTTTCACGGGTAAGTTTCACGGGTAAGTTTCACGGGTATGTTTCACGGGTGACGTTTCACGGGTCTAGGTTTCACTGGTAAGTTTCACGGGTCAAGGTTTCACGGGTAAGTTTCACGGGTAAGTTTCACGGTTATGTTTCACGGGTGACGTTTCACGGGTCTAGGTTTCACTGGTAAGTTTCACGGGTCAAGGTTTCACGGGTAAGTTTTACGGGTAAGTTTCACGGGTAAGTTTCACAGGTGACCTTTCACGGGTCTAGGTTTCACTGGTAAGTTTCACGGGTCAAGGTTTCACGGGTAAGTTTCACGGGTAAGTTTCACGGGTATGTTTCACGGGTGACGTTTCACGGGTCTAGGTTTCACTGGTAAGTTTCACGGGTCAAGGTTTCACGGGTAAGTTTCACGGGTAAGTTTCACGGGTAAGTTTCACGGGTGACGTTTCACGGGTCTAGGTTTCACTGGTAAGTTTCACGGGTCAAGGTTTCACGGGTAAGTTTCACGGGTAAGTTTTACGGGTAAGTTTCACGGGTGACGTTTCACGGGTGACGTTTCACGGGTCTAGGTTTCACTGGTAAGTTTCACGGGTCAAGGTTTCACGGGTAAGTTTCACGGGTATGTTTCACGGGTAACGTTTCACGGGTCTAGGTTTCACTGGTAAGTTTCACGGGTCAAGGTTTCACGGGTAAGTTTCACGGGTAAGTTTCACGGGTATGTTTCACGGGTAAGTTTTACGGGTATCGTTTCACGGGTCTAGGTTTCACTGGTAAGTTTCACGGGTCAAGGTTTCACGGGTAAGTTTCACGGGTAAGTTTTACGGGTAAGTTTCACGGGTGACGTTTCACGGGTCTAGGTTTCACTAGGAAGTTTCACGGGTCAAGGTTTCACGGGTAAGTTTCACGGGTAAGTTTCACGGGTAAGTTTTACGGGTAAGTTTCACGGGTGACGTTTCACGGGTCTAGGTTTCACTGGTAAGTTTCACGGGTCAAGGTTTCACGGGTAAGTTTCACGGGTAAGTTTCACGGGTATGTTTCACGGGTGACGTTTCACGGGTCTAGGTTTCACTGGAAAGTTTCACGGATCAAGGTTTCACGGGTAAGTTTCACAGGTAAGTTTTACGGGTATGTTTTACAGGTGACGTTTCACGGGTCTAGGTTTCACTGGTAAGTTTCACGGGTCAAGGTTTCACGAGTTAGTTTCACGGGTAAGTTTCACGGGTATGTTTCATGGGTGATGTTTCACGGGTCTAGGTTTTACTGGTAAGTTTCACGGGTCAAGGTTTCACGGGTAAGTTTCACGGGTAAGTTTCACGGGTGACGTTTCACGGGTCTAGGTTTCACTGGTAAGTTTCACGGGTATGTTTCACGGGTGACGTTTCACGGGTCTAGGTTTCACTGGTAAGTTTCACGGGTCAAGGTTTCACGGGTAAGTTTCACTGGTAAGTTTCACGGGTAAGTTTCACGGGTGACGTTTCACAAGTCTAGGTTTCACTGGAAAGTTTCACGGGTCAAGGATTCACGGGTAAGTTTCACGGGTAAGTTTTACGGGTATGTTTTACAGGTGACGTTTCACGGGTCTAGGTTTCACTGGTAAGTTTCACGGGTCAAGGTTTCACGGGTAAGATTCACGGGTAAGTTTCACGGGTATGTTTCATGGGTGATGTTTCACGGGTCTAGGTTTCACTGGTAAGTTTCACGGGTCAAGGTTTTACGGTTAAGTTTCACGGGTATGTTTCACGGGTGACATTTCACGGGTCTAGGTTTCACTGGTAAGTTTCACGGGTCAAGGTTTCACGGGTAAGTTTCACGGGTAAGTTTTACGGGTAAGTTTCACGGGTGACGTTTCACGGGTCTAGGTTTCACTAGGAAGTTTCACGGGTCAAGGTTTCACGGGTAAGTTTCACGGGTAAGTTTCACGGGTAAGTTTTACGGGTAAGTTTCACGGGTGACGTTTCACGGGTCTAGGTTTCACTGGTAAGTTTCACGGGTCAAGGTTTCACTTGTAAGTTTCACGGGTAAGTTTCACGGGTATGTTTCACGGGTGACGTTTCACGGGTCTAGGTTTCACTGGAAAGTTTCACGGATCAAGGTTTCACGGGTAAGTTTCACGGGTAAGTTTTACGGGTATGTTTTACAGGTGACGTTTCACGGGTCTAGGTTTCACTGGTAAGTTTCACGGGTCAAGGTTTCACGGGTAAGTTTCACGGGTAAGTTTCACGGGTATGTTTCATGGGTGATGTTTCACGGGTCTAGGTTTTACTGGTAAGTTTCACGGGTCAAGGTTTCACGGGTAAGTTTCACGGGTAAGTTTCACGGGTGACGTTTCACGGGTCTAGGTTTCACTGGTAAGTTTCACGGGTATGTTTCACGGGTGACGTTTCACGGGTCTAGGTTTCACTGGTAAGTTTCACGGGTCTTGGTTTCACTGGTAAGTTTCACGGGTCAAGGTTTCACGGGTAAGTTTCACGGGTAAGTTTTACGGGTATGTTTTACAGGTGACGTTTCACGGGTAAGTTTCACGGGTAAGTTTCACGGGTATGTTTCACGGGTGACGTTTCACGGGTCTTGGTTTCACTGGTAAGTTTCACGGGTCAAGGTTTCACGGGTAAGTTTCACGGGTATGTTTCACGGGTGACGTTTCACGGGTCTAGGTTTCACTGGTAAGTTTCACGGGTCAAGGTTTCACGGGTAAGTTTCACGGGTAAGTTTTACGGGTAAGTTTCACGGGTCTGAGTTTCAATGGTAAGTTTCACGGGTCAAGGTTTCACGGGTAAGTTTCACGGGTAAGTTTCACGGGTATGTTTCACGGGTGACGTTTCACGGGTCTTGGTTTCACTGGTAAGTTTCACGGGTCAAGGTTTCACGGGTAAGTTTCACGGGTAAGTTTCACGGTTATGTTTCACGGGTGACGTTTCACGGGTCTAGGTTTCACTGGTAAGTTTCACGGGTCAAGGTTTCACGGGTAAGTTTTACGGGTAAGTTTCACGGGTAAGTTTCACAGGTGACCTTTCACGGGTCTAGGTTTCACTGGTAAGTTTCACGGGTCAAGGTTTCACGGGTAAGTTTCACGGGTAAGTTTCACGGGTATGTTTCACGGGTGACGTTTCACGGGTCTAGGTTTCACTGGTAAGTTTCACGGGTCAAGGTTTCACGGGTAAGTTTCACGGGTAAGTTTCACGGGTAAGTTTCACGGGTGACGTTTCACGGGTCTAGGTTTCACTGGTAAGTTTCACGGGTCAAGGTTTCACGGGTAAGTTTCACGGGTAAGTTTTACGGGTAAGTTTCACGGGTGACGTTTCACGGGTCTAGGTTTCACTGGTAAGTTTCACGGGTCAAGGTTTCACGGGTAAGTTTCACGGGTATGTTTCACGGGTGACGTTTCACGGGTCTAGGTTTCACTGGTAAGTTTCACGGGTCAAGGTTTCACGGGTAAGTTTCACGGGTAAGTTTCACGGGTATGTTTCACGGGTAAGTTTTACGGGTATCGTTTCACGGGTCTAGGTTTCACTGGTAAGTTTCACGGGTCAAGGTTTCACGGGTAAGTTTCACGGGTAAGTTTTACGGGTAAGTTTCACGGGTGACGTTTCACGGGTCTAGGTTTCACTAGGAAGTTTCACGGGTCAAGGTTTCACGGGTAAGTTTCACGGGTAAGTTTCACGGGTAAGTTTTACGGGTAAGTTTCACGGGTGACGTTTCACGGGTCTAGGTTTCACTGGTAAGTTTCACGGGTCAAGGTTTCACGGGTAAGTTTCACGGGTAAGTTTCACGGGTATGTTTCACGGGTGACGTTTCACGGGTCTAGGTTTCACTGGAAAGTTTCACGGATCAAGGTTTCACGGGTAAGTTTCACAGGTAAGTTTTACGGGTATGTTTTACAGGTGACGTTTCACGGGTCTAGGTTTCACTGGTAAGTTTCACGGGTCAAGGTTTCACGGGTTAGTTTCACGGGTAAGTTTCACGGGTATGTTTCATGGGTGATGTTTCACGGGTCTAGGTTTTACTGGTAAGTTTCACGGGTCAAGGTTTCACGGGTAAGTTTCACGGGTAAGTTTCACGGGTGACGTTTCACGGGTCTAGGTTTCACTGGTAAGTTTCACGGGTATGTTTCACGGGTGACGTTTCACGGGTCTAGGTTTCACTGGTAAGTTTCACGGGTCAAGGTTTCACGGGTAAGTTTCACTGGTAAGTTTCACGGGTATGTTTCACGGATGACGTTTCACGGGTCTTGGTTTCACTGGTAAGTTTCACGGGTCAAGGTTTCACGGGTAAGTTTCACGGGTAAGTTTTACGGGTATGTTTTACAGGTGACGTTTCACGGGTAAGTTTCACGGGTAAGTTTCACGGGTATGTTTCACGGGTGACGTTTCACGGGTCTAGGTTTCACTGGTAAGTTTCACGGGTCAAGGTTTCACGGGTAAGTTTCACGGGTAAGTTTTACGGGTAAGTTTCACGGGTAAGTTTCACGGGTAAGTTTTACGGGTAAGTTTCACGGGTGACGTTTCACGGGTCTAGGTTTCACTGGAAAGTTTCACGGGTCAAGGTTTCACGGGTAAGTTTCACGGGTAAGTTTTACGGGTATGTTTTACAGGTGACGTTTCACGGGTCTAGGTTTCACTGGTAAGTTTCACGGGTAAGATTCACGGGTAAGTTTCACGGGTATGTTTCATGGGTGATGTTTCACGGGTCTAGGTTTCACTGGTAAGTTTCACGGGTCAAGGTTACACGGGTAAGTTTCACTGGTAAGTTTCACGGGTAAGTTTCACGGGTGACGTTTCACAAGTCTAGGTTTCACTGGAAAGTTTCACGGGTCAAGGATTCACGGGTAAGTTTCACGGGTAAGTTTTACGGGTATGTTTTACAGGTGACGTTTCACGGGTCTAGGTTTCACTGGTAAGTTTCACGGGTCAAGGTTTCACGGGTAAGATTCACGGGTAAGTTTCACGGGTATGTTTCATGGGTGATGTTTCACGGGTCTAGGTTTCACTGGTAAGTTTCACGGGTCAAGGTTTTACGGTTAAGTTTCACGGGTATGTTTCACGGGTGACATTTCACGGGTCTAGGTTTCACTGGTAAGTTTCACGGGTCAAGGTTTCACGGGTAAGTTTCACGGGTAAGTTTTACGGGTAAGTTTCACGGGTGACGTTTCACGGGTCTAGGTTTCACTAGGAAGTTTCACGGGTCAAGGTTTCACGGGTAAGTTTCACGGGTAAGTTTCACGGGTAAGTTTTACGGGTAAGTTTCACGGGTGACGTTTCACGGGTCTAGGTTTCACTGGTAAGTTTCACGGGTCAAGGTTTCACTTGTAAGTTTCACGGGTAAGTTTCACGGGTATGTTTCACGGGTGACGTTTCACGGGTCTAGGTTTCACTGGAAAGTTTCACGGATCAAGGTTTCACGGGTAAGTTTCACGGGTAAGTTTTACGGGTATGTTTTACAGGTGACGTTTCACGGGTCTAGGTTTCACTGGTAAGTTTCACGGGTCAAGGTTTCACGGGTAAGTTTCACGGGTAAGTTTCACGGGTATGTTTCATGGGTGATGTTTCACGGGTCTAGGTTTTACTGGTAAGTTTCACGGGTCAAGGTTTCACGGGTAAGTTTCACGGGTAAGTTTCACGGGTGACGTTTCACGGGTCTAGGTTTCACTGGTAAGTTTCACGGGTATGTTTCACGGGTGACGTTTCACGGGTCTAGGTTTCACTGGTAAGTTTCACGGGTCTTGGTTTCACTGGTAAGTTTCACGGGTCAAGGTTTCACGGGTAAGTTTCACGGGTAAGTTTTACGGGTATGTTTTACAGGTGACGTTTCACGGGTAAGTTTCACGGGTAAGTTTCACGGGTATGTTTCACGGGTGACGTTTCACGGGTCTTGGTTTCACTGGTAAGTTTCACGGGTCAAGGTTTCACGGGTAAGTTTCACGGGTATGTTTCACGGGTGACGTTTCACGGGTCTAGGTTTCACTGGTAAGTTTCACGGGTCAAGGTTTCACGGGTAAGTTTCACGGGTAAGTTTTACGGGTAAGTTTCACGGGTCTGAGTTTCAATGGTAAGTTTCACGGGTCAAGGTTTCACGGGTAAGTTTCACGGGTAAGTTTCACGGGTATGTTTCACGGGTGACGTTTCACGGGTCTAGGTTTCACTGGTAAGTTTCACGGGTCAAGGTTTCACGGGTAAGTTTCACGGGTAAGTTTCACGGTTATGTTTCACGGGTGACGTTTCACGGGTCTAGGTTTCACTGGTAAGTTTCACGGGTCAAGGTTTCACGGGTAAGTTTTACGGGTAAGTTTCACGGGTAAGTTTCACAGGTGACCTTTCACGGGTCTAGGTTTCACTGGTAAGTTTCACGGGTCAAGGTTTCACGGGTAAGTTTCACGGGTAAGTTTCACGGGTATGTTTCACGGGTGACGTTTCACGGGTCTAGGTTTCACTGGTAAGTTTCACGGGTCAAGGTTTCACGGGTAAGTTTCACGGGTAAGTTTCACGGGTAAGTTTCACGGGTGACGTTTCACGGGTCTAGGTTTCACTGGTAAGTTTCACGGGTCAAGGTTTCACGGGTAAGTTTCACGGGTAAGTTTTACGGGTAAGTTTCACGGGTGACGTTTCACGGGTCTAGGTTTCACTGGTAAGTTTCACGGGTCAAGGTTTCACGGGTAAGTTTCACGGGTATGTTTCACGGGTGACGTTTCACGGGTCTAGGTTTCACTGGTAAGTTTCACGGGTCAAGGTTTCACGGGTAAGTTTCACGGGTAAGTTTCACGGGTATGTTTCACGGGTAAGTTTTACGGGTATCGTTTCACGGGTCTAGGTTTCACTGGTAAGTTTCACGGGTCAAGGTTTCACGGGTAAGTTTCACGGGTAAGTTTTACGGGTAAGTTTCACGGGTGACGTTTCACGGGTCTAGGTTTCACTAGGAAGTTTCACGGGTCAAGGTTTCACGGGTAAGTTTCACGGGTAAGTTTCACGGGTAAGTTTTACGGGTAAGTTTCACGGGTGACGTTTCACGGGTCTAGGTTTCACTGGTAAGTTTCACGGGTCAAGGTTTCACGGGTAAGTTTCACGGGTAAGTTTCACGGGTATGTTTCACGGGTGACGTTTCACGGGTCTAGGTTTCACTGGAAAGTTTCACGGATCAAGGTTTCACGGGTAAGTTTCACAGGTAAGTTTTACGGGTATGTTTTACAGGTGACGTTTCACGGGTCTAGGTTTCACTGGTAAGTTTCACGGGTCAAGGTTTCACGGGTTAGTTTCACGGGTAAGTTTCACGGGTATGTTTCATGGGTGATGTTTCACGGGTCTAGGTTTTACTGGTAAGTTTCACGGGTCAAGGTTTCACGGGTAAGTTTCACGGGTAAGTTTCACGGGTGACGTTTCACGGGTCTAGGTTTCACTGGTAAGTTTCACGGGTATGTTTCACGGGTGACGTTTCACGGGTCTAGGTTTCACTGGTAAGTTTCACGGGTCAAGGTTTCACGGGTAAGTTTCACTGGTAAGTTTCACGGGTATGTTTCACGGATGACGTTTCACGGGTCTTGGTTTCACTGGTAAGTTTCACGGGTCAAGGTTTCACGGGTAAGTTTCACGGGTAAGTTTTACGGGTATGTTTTACAGGTGACGTTTCACGGGTAAGTTTCACGGGTATGTTTCACGGGTGACGTTTCACGGGTCTAGGTTTCACTGGTAAGTTTCACGGGTCAAGGTTTCACGGGTAAGTTTCACGGGTAAGTTTTACGGGTAAGTTTCACGGGTAAGTTTCACGGGTAAGTTTTACGGGTAAGTTTCACGGGTGACGTTTCACGGGTCTAGGTTTCACTGGAAAGTTTCACGGGTCAAGGTTTCACGGGTAAGTTTCACGGGTAAGTTTTACGGGTATGTTTTACAGGTGACGTTTCACGGGTCTAGGTTTCACTGGTAAGTTTCACGGGTAAGATTCACGGGTAAGTTTCACGGGTATGTTTCATGGGTGATGTTTCACGGGTCTAGGTTTCACTGGTAAGTTTCACGGGTCAAGGTTTTACGGGTAAGTTTCACGGGTATGTTTCACGGGTGACATTTCACGGGTCTAGGTTTCACTGGTAAGTTTCACGGGTCAAGGTTTCACGGGTAAGTTTCACGGGTAAGTTTTACGGGTAAGTTTCACGGGTGACGTTTCACGGGTCTAGGTTTCACTAGGAAGTTTCACGGGTCAAGGTTTCACGGGTAAGTTTCACGGGTAAGTTTCACGGGTAAGTTTTACGGGTAAGTTTCACGGGTGACGTTTCACGGGTCTAGGTTTCACTGGTAAGTTTCACGGGTCAAGGTTTTACGGGTAAGTTTCACGGGTAAGTTTCACGGGTATGTTTCACGGGTGACGTTTCACGGGTCTAGGTTTCACTGGAAAGTTTCACGGATCAAGGTTTCACGGGTAAGTTTCACGGGTAAGTTTTACGGGTATGTTTTACAGGTGACGTTTCACGGGTCTAGGTTTCACTGGTAAGTTTCACGGGTCAAGGTTTCACGGGTAAGTTTCACGGGTAAGTTTCACGGGTATGTTTCATGGGTGATGTTTCACGGGTCTAGGTTTTACTGGTAAGTTTCACGGGTCAAGGTTTCACGGGTAAGTTTCACGGGTAAGTTTCACGGGTGACGTTTCACGGGTCTAGGTTTCACTGGTAAGTTTCACGGGTATGTTTCACGGGTGACGTTTCACGGGTCTAGGTTTCACTGGTAAGTTTCACGGGTCAAGGTTTCACGGGTAAGTTTCACGGGTAAGTTTCACGGGTATGTTTCACGGATGACGTTTCACGGGTCTTGGTTTCACTGGTAAGTTTCACGGGTCAAGGTTTCACGGGTAAGTTTCACGGGTAAGTTTTACGGGTATGTTTTACAGGTGACGTTTCACGGGTAAGTTTCACGGGTAAGTTTCACGGGTATGTTTCACGGGTGACGTTTCACGGGTCTTGGTTTCACTGGTAAGTTTCACGGGTCAAGGTTTCACGGGTAAGTTTCACGGGTATGTTTCACGGGTGACGTTTCACGGGTCTAGGTTTCACTGGTAAGTTTCACGGGTCAAGGTTTCACGGGTAAGTTTCACGGGTAAGTTTTACGGGTAAGTTTCACGGGTCTAGGTTTCAATGGTAAGTTTCACGGGTCAAGGTTTCACGGGTCAAGGTTTCACGGGTAAGTTTCACGGGTATGTTTCACGGGTGACGTTTCACGGGTCTAGGTTTCACTGGAAAGTTTCACGGATCAAGGTTTCACGGGTAAGTTTCACGGGTAAGTTTTACGGGTATGTTTTACAGGTGACGTTTCACGGGTCTAGGTTTTACTGGTAAGTTTCACGGGTCAAGGTTTCACGGGTAAGTTTCACGGGTAAGTTTCACGGGTATGTTTTACAGGTGACGTTTCACGGGTCTAGGTTTCACTGGTAAGTTTCACGGGTCAAGGTTTCACGGGTAAGATTCACGGGTAAGTTTCACGGGTATGTTTCATGGGTGATGTTTCACGGGTCTAGGTTTCACTGGTAAGTTTCACGGGTCAAGGTTTTACGGGTAAGTTTCACGGGTATGTTTCACGGGTGACATTTCACGGGTCTAGGTTTCACTGGTAAGTTTCACGGGTCAAGGTTTCACGGGTAAGTTTTACGGGTAAGTTTTACGGGTAAGTTTCACGGGTGACGTTTCACGGGTCTAGGTTTCACTAGGAAGTTTCACGGGTCAAGGTTTCACGGGTAAGTTTCACGGGTAAGTTTCACGGGTAAGTTTTACGGGTAAGTTTCACGGGTGACGTTTCACGGGTCTAGGTTTCACTGGTAAGTTTCACGGGTCAAGGTTTCACGGGTAAGTTTCACGGGTAAGTTTCACGGGTATGTTTCACGGGTGACGTTTCACGGGTCTAGGTTTCACTGGAAAGTTTCACGGATCAAGGTTTCACGGGTAAGTTTCACGGGTAAGTTTTACGGGTATGTTTTACAGGTGACGTTTCACGGGTCTAGGTTTCACTGGTAAGTTTCACGGGTCAAGGTTTCACGGGTAAGTTTCACGGGTAAGTTTCACGGGTATGTTTCATGGGTGATGTTTCACGGGTCTAGGTTTTACTGGTAAGTTTCACGGGTCAAGGTTTCACGGGTAAGTTTCACGGGTAAGTTTCACGGGTGACGTTTCACGGGTCTAGGTTTCACTGGTAAGTTTCACGGGTATGTTTCACGGGTGACGTTTCACGGGTCTAGGTTTCACTGGTAAGTTTTACGGGTCAAGGTTTCACGGGTAAGTTTCACGGGTAAGTTTCACGGGTATGTTTCACGGATGACGTTTCACGGGTCTTGGTTTCACTGGTAAGTTTCACGGGTCAAGGTTTCACGGGTAAGTTTCACGGGTAAGTTTCACGGGTAACTTTCACGGGTATGTTTCACGGGTGACGTTTCACAGGTCTAGGTTTCGCTGGTAAGTTTCACGGGTCAAGGTTTCACGGGTAAGTTTCACGGGTAAGTTTCACGGGTATGTTTCACGGGTGACGTTTCACGAGTCTAGGTTTCACTAGTAAGTTTCACGGGTCAAGGTTTCACGGGTAAGTTTCACGGGTAAGTTTCACGGGTATGTTTCATGGGTGATGTTTCACGGGTCTAGGTTTTACTGGTAAGTTTCACGGGTCAAGGTTTCACGGGTAAGTTTCACGGGTAAGTTTCACGGGTGACGTTTCACGGGTCTAGGTTTTACTGGTAAGTTTCACGGGTATGTTTCACGGGTAAGTTTTACGGGTATGTTTTACAGGTGACGTTTCACGGGTCTAGGTTTCACTGGTAAGTTTCACGGGTCAAGGTTTCACGGGTCAAGGTTTCACGGGTAAGTTTCACGGGTAAGTTTCACGGGTATGTTTTACAGGTGACGTTTCACGGGTCTAGGTTTCACTGGTAAGTTTCACGGGTCAAGGTTTCACGGGTAAGATTCACGGGTAAGTTTCACGGGTATGTTTCACGGGTATGTTTCACGGGTGACGTTTCACGGGTCTAGGTTTCACTGGTAAGTTTCACGGGTCAAGGTTTCACGGGTAAGTTTCACGGGTAAGTTTCACGTGTATGTTTCACGGATGACGTTTCACGGGTCTTGGTTTCACTGGTAAGTTTCACGGGTCAAGGTTTCACGGGTAAGTTTCACGGGTAAGTTTTACGGGTATGTTTTACAGGTGACGTTTCACGGGTAAGTTTCACGGGTATGTTTCACGGGTGACGTTTCACGGGTCTTGGTTTCACTGGTAAGTTTCACGGGTCAAGGTTTCACGGGTAAGTTTCGAGGGTATGTTTCACGGGTGACGTTTCACGGGTCTAGGTTTCACTGGTAAGTTTCACGGGTCAAGGTTTCACGGGTAAGTTTCACGGGTAAGTTTCACGGGTGACATTTCACGGGTCTAGGTTTCACTGGTAAGTTTCACGGGTCAAGGTTTCACGGGTAAGTTTCACGGGTAAGTTTTACGGGTAAGTTTCACGGGTGACGTTTCACGGGTCTAGGTTTCACTGGAAAGTTTCACGGGTCAAGGATTCACGGGTAAGTTTCACGGGTAAGTTTTACGGGTATGTTTTACAGGTGACGTTTCACGGGTCTAGGTTTCACTGGTAAGTTTCACGGGTCAAGGTTTCACGGGTAAGATTCACGGGTAAGTTTCACGGGTATGTTTCATTGGTGATGTTTCACGGGTCTAGGTTTCACTGGTAAGTTTCACGGGTCAAGGTTTCACGGGTAAGTTTCACGGGTCTAGGTTTTACTGGTAAGTTTCACGGGTCAAGGTTTCACGGGTAAGTTTCACGGGTAAGTTTCACGGGTGACGTTTCACGGGTCTAGGTTTCACTGGTAAGTTTCACGGGTATGTTTCACGGGTGACGTTTCACGGGTCTAGGTTTCACTGGTAAGTTTCACGGGTCAAGGTTTCACGGGTAAGTTTCACGGGTAAGTTTCACGGGTATGTTTCACGGATGACGTTTCACGGGTCTTGGTTTCACTGGTAAGTTTCACGGGTCAAGGTTTCACGGGTAAGTTTCACGGGTAAGTTTTACGGGTATGTTTTACAGGTGACGTTTCACGGGTAAGTTTCACGGGTAAGTTTCACGGGTAAGTTTCACGGGTATGTTTCACGGGTGACGTTTCACGGGTCTAGGTTTCGCTGGTAAGTTTCACGGGTCAAGGTTTCACGGGTAAGTTTCACGGGTAAGTTTCACGGGTATGTTTCACGGGTGACGTTTCACGAGTCTAGGTTTCACTAGTAAGTTTCACGGGTCAAGGTTTCACGGGTAAGTTTCACGGGTAAGTTTCACGGGTATGTTTCATGGGTGATGTTTCACGGGTCTAGGTTTTACTGGTAAGTTTCACGGGTCAAGGTTTCACGGGTAAGTTTCACGGGTAAGTTTCACGGGTGACGTTTCACGGGTCTAGGTTTTACTGGTAAGTTTCACGGGTATGTTTCACGGGTAAGTTTTACGGGAATGTTTTACAGGTGACGTTTCACGGGTCTAGATTTCACTGGTAAGTTTCACGGGTCAAGGTTTCACGGGTCAAGGTTTCACGGGTAAGTTTCACGGGTAAGTTTCACGGGTATGTTTTACAGGTGACGTTTCACGGGTCTAGGTTTCACTGGTAAGTTTCACGGGTCAAGGTTTCACGGGTAAGATTCACGGGTAAGTTTCACGGGTATGTTTCACGGGTCTAGGTTTCACTGGTAAGTTTCACGGGTATGTTTCACGGGTGACGTTTCACGGGTCTAGGTTTCACTGGTAAGTTTCACGGGTCAAGGTTTCACGGGTAAGTTTCACGGGTAAGTTTCACGTGTATGTTTCACGGATGACGTTTCACGGGTCTTGGTTTCACTGGTAAGTTTCACGGGTCAAGGTTTCACGGGTAAGTTTCACGGGTAAGTTTTACGGGTATGTTTTACAGGTGACGTTTCACGGGTAAGTTTCACGGGTAAGTTTCACGGGTATGTTTCACGGGTGACGTTTCACGGGTCTTGGTTTCACTGGTAAGTTTCACGGGTCAAGGTTTCACGGGTAAGTTTCGAGGGTATGTTTCACGGGTGACGTTTCACGGGTCTAGGTTTCACTGGTAAGTTTCACGAGTCAAGGTTTCACGGGTAAGTTTCACGGGTAAGTTTTACGGGTAAGTTTCACGGGTCTAGGTTTCAATGGTAAGTTTCACGGGTCAAGGTTTCACGGGTAAGTTTCACGGGTAAGTTTTACGGGTATGTTTCACGGGTGACGTTTCACGGGTCTAGGTTTCACTGGAAAGTTTCACGGATCAAGGTTTCACGGGTAAGTTTCACGGGTAAGTTTTACGGGTATGTTTTACAGGTGACGTTTCACGGGTCTAGGTTTCACTGGTAAGTTTCACGGGTCAAGGTTTCACGGGTAAGTTTCACGGGTAAGTTTCACGGGTATGTTTCATGGGTGATGTTTCACGGGTCTAGGTTTTACTGGTAAGTTTCACGGGTCAAGGTTTCACGGGTAAGTTTCACGGGTCAAGGTTTCACGGGTAAGATTCACGGCTAAGTTTCACGGGTATGTTTCATGAGTGATGTTTCACGGGTCTAGGTTTCATTGGTAAGTTTCACGGGTCAAGGTTTCACGGGTAAGTTTCACGGGTAAGTTTCACGGGTATGTTTTACAGGTGACGTTTCACGGGTCTAGGTTTCACTGGTAAGTTTCACGGGTCAAGGTTTCACGGGTAAGATTCACGGGTAAGTTTCACGGGTATGTTTCACGGGTATGTTTCACGGGTGACGTTTCAAGGGTCTAGGTTTCACTGGTAAGTTTCACGGGTCAAGGTTTCACGGGTAAGTTTCACGGGTAAGTTTCACGTGTATGTTTCACGGATGACGTTTCACGGGTCTTGGTTTCACTGGTAAGTTTCACGGGTCAAGGTTTCACGGGTAAGTTTCACGGGTAAGTTTTACGGGTATGTTTTACAGGTGACGTTTCACGGGTAAGTTTCACGGGTAAGTTTCACGGGTATGTTTCACGGGTGACGTTTCACGGGTCTTGGTTTCACTGGTAAGTTTCACGGGTCAAGGTTTCACGGGTAAGTTTCGAGGGTATGTTTCACGGGTGACGTTTCACGGGTCTAGGTTTCACTGGTAAGTTTCACGGGTCAAGGTTTCACGGGTAAGTTTCACGGGTAAGTTTCACGGGTGACATTTCACGGGTCTAGGTTTCACTGGTAAGTTTCACGGGTCAAGGTTTCACGGGTAAGTTTCACGGGTAAGTTTTACGGGTAAGTTTCACGGGTGACGTTTCACGGGTCTAGGTTTCACTGGAAAGTTTCACGGGTCAAGGATTCACGGGTAAGTTTCACGGGTAAGTTTTACGGGTATGTTTTACAGGTGACGTTTCACGGGTCTAGGTTTCACTGGTAAGTTTCACGGGTCAAGGTTTCACGGGTAAGATTCACGGGTAAGTTTCACGGGTATGTTTCATGGGTGATGTTTCACGGGTCTAGGTTTCACTGGTAAGTTTCACGGGTCAAGGTTTCACGGGTAAGTTTCACGGGTCTAGGTTTTACTGGTAAGTTTCACGGGTCAAGGTTTCACGGGTAAGTTTCACGGGTAAGTTTCACGGGTGACGTTTCACGGGTCTAGGTTTCACTGGTAAGTTTCACGGGTATGTTTCACGGGTGACGTTTCACGGGTCTAGGTTTCACTGGTAAGTTTCACGGGTCAAGGTTTCACGGGTAAGTTTCACGGGTAAGTTTCACGGGTATGTTTCACGGATGACGTTTCACGGGTCTTGGTTTCACTGGTAAGTTTCACGGGTCAAGGTTTCACGGGTAAGTTTCATGGGTAAGTTTTACGGGTATGTTTTACAGGTGACGTTTCACGGGTAAGTTTCACGGGTAAGTTTCACGGGTAAGTTTCACGGGTATGTTTCACGGGTGACGTTTCACGGGTCTAGGTTTCGCTAGTAAGTTTCACGGGTCAAGGTTTCACGGGTAAGTTTCACGGGTAAGTTTCACGGGTATGTTTCACGGGTGACGTTTCACGAGTCTAGGTTTCACTAGTAAGTTTCACGGGTCAAGGTTTCACGGGTAAGTTTCACGGGTAAGTTTCACGGGTATGTTTCATGGGTGATGTTTCACGGGTCTAGGTTTTACTGGTAAGTTTCACGGGTCAAGGTTTCACGGGTAAGTTTCACGGGTAAGTTTCACGGGTGACGTTTCACGGGTCTAGGTTTTACTGGTAAGTTTCACGGGTATGTTTCACGGGTAAGTTTTACGGGAATGTTTTACAGGTGACGTTTCACGGGTCTAGGTTTCACTGGTAAGTTTCACGGGTCAAGGTTTCACGGGTCAAGGTTTCACGGGTAAGTTTCACGGGTAAGTTTCACGGGTATGTTTTACAGGTGACGTTTCACGGGTCTAGGTTTCACTGGTAAGTTTCACGGGTCAAGGTTTCACGGGTAAGATTCACGGGTAAGTTTCACGGGTATGTTTCACGGGTCTAGGTTTCACTGGTAAGTTTCACGGGTATGTTTCACGGGTGACGTTTCACGGGTCTAGGTTTCACTGGTAAGTTTCACGGGTCAAGGTTTCACGGGTAAGTTTCACGGGTAAGTTTCACGTGTATGTTTCACGGATGACGTTTCACGGGTCTTGGTTTCACTGGTAAGTTTCACGGGTCAAGGTTTCACGGGTAAGTTTCACGGGTAAGTTTTACGGGTATGTTTTACAGGTGACGTTTCACGGGTAAGTTTCACGGGTAAGTTTCACGGGTATGTTTCACGGGTGACGTTTCACGGGTCTTGGTTTCACTGGTAAGTTTCACGGGTCAAGGTTTCACGGGTAAGTTTCGAGGGTATGTTTCACGGGTGACGTTTCACGGGTCTAGGTTTCACTGGTAAGTTTCACGAGTCAAGGTTTCACGGGTAAGTTTCACGGGTAAGTTTTACGGGTAAGTTTCACGGGTCTAGGTTTCAATGGTAAGTTTCACGGGTCAAGGTTTCACGGGTAAGTTTCACGGGTAAGTTTTACGGGTATGTTTCACGGGTGACGTTTCACGGGTCTAGGTTTCACTGGAAAGTTTCACGGATCAAGGTTTCACGGGTAAGTTTCACGGGTAAGTTTTACGGGTATGTTTTACAGGTGACGTTTCACGGGTCTAGGTTTCACTGGTAAGTTTCACGGGTCAAGGTTTCACGGGTAAGTTTCACGGGTAAGTTTCACGGGTATGTTTCATGGGTGATGTTTCACGGGTCTAGGTTTTACTGGTAAGTTTCACGGGTCAAGGTTTCACGGGTAAGTTTCACGGGTCAAGGTTTCACGGGTAAGATTCACGGGTAAGTTTCACGGGTATGTTTCATGAGTGATGTTTCACGGGTCTAGGTTTCATTGGTAAGTTTCACGGGTCAAGGTTTTACGGGTAAGTTTCACGGGTAAGTTTCACGGGTATGTTTCACGGGTGACGTTTCACGGGTCTAGGTTTCACTGGTAAGTTTCACGGGTCAAGGTTTCACGGGTAAGTTTCACGGGTAAGTTTCACGGGTATGTTTCACGGGTGACGTTTCACGGGTCTAGGTTTCACTAGTAAGTTTCACGGGTCAAGGTTTCACGGGTAAGTTTCACGGGTAAGTTTCACGGGTATGTTTCACGGGTGACGTTTCACGGGTCTAGGTTTCACTGGTAAGTTTCACGGGTCAAGGTTTCACGGGTAAGTTTCACGGGTAAGTTTCACGGGTATGTTTCACGGGTGACGTTTCACGGGTCTAGGTTTTACTGGTAAGTTTCACGGGTCAAGGTTTCACGGGTAAGTTTCACGGGTAAGTTTCACGGGTGACGTTTCACGGGTCTAGGTTTCACTGGTAAGTTTCACGGGTATGTTTCACGGGTGACGTTTCACGGGTCTAGGTTTCACTGGTAAGTTTCACGGGTCAAGGTTTCACGGGTAAGTTTCACGGGTAAGTTTTACGGGTATGTTTCACGGATGACGTTTCACGGGTCTTGGTTTCACTGGTAAGTTTCACGGGTCAAGGTTTCACGGGTAAGTTTCACGGGTAAGTTTTACGGGTATGCTTTACAGGTGACGTTTCACGGGTAAGTTTCACGGGTAAGTTTCACGGGTATGTTTCACGGGTGACGTTTCACGGGTCTTGGTTTCACTGGTAAGTTTCACGGGTCAAGGTTTCACGGGTAAGTTTCACGGGTATGTTTCACGGGTGACGTTTCACGGGTCTAGGTTTCACTGGTAAGTTTCACGGGTCAAGGTTTCACGGGTAAGTTTCACGGGTAAGTTTTACGGGTAAGTTTCACGGGTCTAGGTTTCAATGGTAAGTTTCACGGGTCAAGGTTTCACGGGTAAGTTTTACGGGTAAGTTTCACGGGTATGTTTCACGGGTGACGTTTCACGGGTCTAGGTTTCACTGGAAAGTTTCACGCATCAAGGTTTCACGGGTAAGTTTCACGGGTAAGTTTTACGGGTATGTTTTACAGGTGACGTTTCACGGGTCTAGGTTTTACTGGTAAGTTTCACGGGTCAAGGTTTCACGGGTAAGTTTCACGGGTAAGTTTCACGGGTATGTATCATGGGTGATGTTTCACGGGTCAAGGTTTCACGGGTAAGTTTCACAGGTAAGTTTCACGGGTGACGTTTCACGGGTCTAGGTTTCACTGGTAAGTTTCACGGGTATGTTTCACGGGTGACGTTTCACGGGTCTAGGTTTCACTGGTAAGTTTCACGGGTCAAGGTTTCACGGGTAAGTTTCACTGGTAAGTTTCACGGGTATGTTTCACGGATGACGTTTCACGGGTCTTGGTTTCACTGGTAAGTTTCACGGGTCAAGGTTTCACGGGTAAGTTTCACGGGTAAGTTTTACGGGTATGTTTTACAGGTGACGTTTCACGGGTTAGTTTCACGGGTAAGTTTCACGGGTATGTTTCACGGGTGACATTTCACGGGTCTAGGTTTCACTGGTAAGTTTCACGGGTCAAGGTTTCACGGGTAAGTTTCACGGGTAAGTTTTACGGGTAAGTTTCACGGGTGACGTTTCACGGGTCTAGGTTTCACTGGAAAGTTTCACGGGTCAAGGATTCACGGGTAAGTTTCACGGGTAAGTTTTACGGGTATGTTTTACAGGTGACGTTTCACGGGTCTAGGTTTCACTGGTAAGTTTCACGGGTCAAGGTTTCACGGGTAAGATTCACGGGTAAGTTTCACAAGTATGTTTCATGGGTGATGTTTCACGGGTCTAGGTTTCACTGGTAAGTTTCACGGGTCAAGGATTTACGGGTAAGTTTCACGGGTATGTTTCACGGGTGACGTTTCACGGGTCTAGGTTTCACTGGTAAGTTTCACGGGTCAAGGTTTCACGGGTAAGATTCACGGGTAAGTTTCACGGGTATGTTTCACGGGTGACGTTTCACGGGTCTAGGTTTCACTGGTAAGTTTCACGGGTCAAGGTTTCACGGGTAAGTTTCACGGGTAAGTTTCACGGGTATGTTTCACGGGTGACGTTTCACGGGTCTAGGTTTCACTGGTAAGTTTCACGGGTCAAGGTTTCACGGGTAAGTTTTACGGGTAAGTTTCACGGGTAAGTTTTACGCGTAAGTTTCACGGGTGACGTTTCACGGGTCTAGGTTTCACTGGTAAGTTTTACGGGACAAGGTTTCACGGGTAAGTTTAACGGGTAAGTTTTACGGGTAAGTTTCACGGGTGACGTTTCACGGGTCTAGGTTTCACTGGAAAGTTTCACGGGTCAAGGATTCACGGGTAAGTTTCACGGGTAAGTTTTACGGTTATGTTTTACAGGTGACGTTTCACGGGTCTAGGTTTCACTGGTAAGTTTCACGGGTCAAGGTTTCACGGGTAAGATTCACGGGTAAGTTTCACGGGTATGTTTCATGGGTGATGTTTCACGGGTCTAGGTTTCACTGGTAAGTTTCACGGGTCAAGGTTTTACGGGTAAGTTTCACGGGTATGTTTCACGGGTGACGTTTCACGGGTCTAGGTTTCACTGGTAAGTTTCACGGGTCAAGGTTTCAAGGGTAAGATTCACGGGTAAGTTTCACGGGTATGTTTCACGGGTGACGTTTCACGGGTATAGGTTTCACTAGTAAGTTTCACGGGTCAAGGTTTCACGGGTAAGTTTCACGGGTAAGTTTCACGGGTATGTTTCACGGGTGACGTTTCACGGGTCTAGGTTTCACTGGTAAGTTTCACGGGTCTAGGTTTCACGGGTAAGTTTCACGGGTAAGTTTCACGGGCATGTTTCACGGGTGACGTTTCACGGGTCTAGGTTTCACTGGTAAGTTTCACGGGTCAAGGTTTCACGGGTAAGTTTCACGGGTAAATTTCACGGGTATGTTTCACGGGTGACGTTTCACGGGTCTAGGTTTCACTGATAAGTTTCACAGTTCAAGGTTTTACGGGTAAGTTTCACGGGTAAGTTTCACGGGTATGTTTCACGGGTGACGTTTCACGGGTCTAGGTTTCACTGGTAAGTTTCACGGGTCAAGGTTTCACGGGTAAGTTTCACGGGTAAGTTTCACGGGTATGTTTCATGGGTGATGTTTTACGGGTCTAGGTTTTACTGGTAAGTTTCACGGGTCAAGGTTTCACGGGTAAGTTTCACGGGTAAGTTTCAAGGGTAAGTTTCACTGGTAAGTTTCACGGGTATGTTTCACGGATGACGTTTCACGGGTCTTGGTTTCACTGGTAAGTTTCACGGGTCAAGGTTTCACGGGTAAGTTTCACGGGTAAGTTTTACGGGTATGTTTTACAGGTGACGTTTCACGGGTTAGTTTCACGGGTAAGTTTCACGGGTATGTTTCACGGGTGACATTTCACGGGTCTAGGTTTCACTGGTAAGTTTCACGGGTCAAGGTTTCACGGGTAAGTTTCACGGGTAAGTTTTACGGGTAAGTTTCACGGGTGACGTTTCACGGGTCTAGGTTTCACTGGAAAGTTTCACGGGTCAAGGATTCACGGGTAAGTTTCACGGGTAAGTTTTACGGGTATGTTTTACAGGTGACGTTTCACGGGTCTAGGTTTCACTGGTAAGTTTCACGGGTCAAGGTTTCACGGGTAAGATTCACGGGTATGTTTCACGGGTATGTTTCATGGGTGATGTTTCACGGGTCTAGGTTTCACTGGTAAGTTTCACGGGTCAAGGTTTTACGGGTAAGTTTCACGGGTATGTTTCACGGGTGACGTTTCACGGGTCTAGGTTTCACTGGTAAGTTTCACGGGTCAAGGTTTCACGGGTAACATTCACGGGTAAGTTTCACGGGTATGTTTCACGGGTGACGTTTCACGGGTCTAGGTTTCACTGGTAAGTTTCACGGGTCAAGGTTTCACGGGTAAGTTTCACGGGTAAGTTTCACGGGTATGTTTCACGGGTGACGTTTCACGGGTCTAGGTTTCACTGGTAAGTTTCACGGGTCAAGGTTTCACGGGTAAGTTTTACGGGTAAGTTTCACGGGTAAGTTTTACGCGTAAGTTTCACGGGTGACGTTTCACGGGTCTAGGTTTCACTGGTAAGTTTCACGGGTCAAGGTTTCACGGGTAAGTTTAACGGGTAAGTTTTACGGGTAAGTTTCACGGGTGACGTTTCACGGGTCTAGGTTTCACTGGTAAGTTTCACGGGTCTAGGTTTCACTGGTAAGTTTCACGGGTCAAGGTTTCACGGGTAAGTTTCACGGGTAAGTTTCACGGGTATGTTTCACGGGTGACGTTTCACGGGTCTAGGTTTCACTGGAAAGTTTCACGGATCAAGGTTTCACGGGTAAGTTTCACGGGTAAGTTTCACGGGTAAGTTTTACGGGTATGTTTTACAGGTGACGTTTCACGGGTCTAGGTTTTACTGGTAAGTTTCACGGGTCAAGGTTTCACGGGTAAGTTTCACGGGTAAGTTTCACGGGTATGTTTCATGGGTGATGTTTCACGGGTCTAGGTTTTACTGGTAAGTTTCACGGGTCAAGGTTTCACGGGTAAGTTTCACGGGTAAGTTTCACGGGTGACGTTTCACGGGTCTAGGTTTCACTGGTAAGTTTCACGGGTATGTTTCACGGGTGACGTTTCACGGGTCTAGGTTTCACTGGTAAGTTTCACGGGTCAAGGTTTCACGGGTAAGTTTCACGGGTAAGTTTCACGGGTATGTTTCACGGATGACGTTTCACGGGTCTTGGTTTCACTGGTAAGTTTCACGGGTCAAGGTTTCACGGGTAAGTTTCACGGGTAAGTTTTACGGGTATGTTTTACAGGTGACGTTTCACGGGTAAGTTTCACGGGTAAGTTTCACGGGTATGTTTCACGGGTGACGTTTCACGGGTCTAGGTTTCACTGGTAAGTTTCACGGGTCAAGGTTTCACGGGTAAGTTTCACGGGTAAGTTTTACGGGTATGTTTTACAGGTGACGTTTCACGGGTCTAGGTTTCACTGGTAAGTTTCACGGGTCAAGGTTTTACGGGTAAGTTTCACGGGTAACTTTCACGGGTATGTTTCACGGGTGACGTTTCACGGGTCTAGGTTTCGCTGGTAAGTTTCACGGGTCAAGGTTTCACGGGTAAGTTTCACGGGTAAGTTTCACGGGTATGTTTCACGGGTGACGTTTCACGAGTCTAGGTTTCACTAGTAAGTTTCACGGGTCAAGGTTTCACGGGTAAGTTTCACGGGTAAGTTTCACGGGTATGTTTCATGGGTGATGTTTCACGGGTCTAGGTTTTACTGGTAAGTTTCACGGGTCAAGGTTTCACGGGTAAGTTTCACGGGTAAGTTTCACGGGTGACGTTTCACGGGTCTAGGTTTCACTGGTAAGTTTCACGGGTATGTTTCACGGGTAAGTTTTACGGGTATGTTTTACAGGTGACGTTTCACGGGTCTAGGTTTCACTGGTAAGTTTCACGGGTCAAGGTTTCACGGGTCAAGGTTTCACGGGTAAGTTTCACGGGTAAGTTTTACGGGTATGTTTTACAGTTGACGTTTCACGGGTCTAGGTTTCACTGGTAAGTTTCACGGGTCAAGGTTTCACGGGTAAGATTCACGGGTAAGTTTCACGGGTATGTTTCACGGGTCTAGGTTTCACTGGTAAGTTTCACGGGTATGTTTCACGGGTGACGTTTCACGGGTCTAGGTTTCACTGGTAAGTTTCACGGGTCAAGGTTTCACGGGTAAGTTTCACGGGTAAGTTTCACGTGTATGTTTCACGGATGACGTTTCACGGGTCTTGGTTTCACTGGTAAGTTTCACGGGTCAAGGTTCCACGGGTAAGTTTCACGGGTAAGTTTTACGGGTATGTTTTACAGGTGACGTTTCACGGGTAAGTTTCACGGGTAAGTTTCACGGGTATGTTTCACGGGTGACGTTTCACGGGTCTTGGTTTCACTGGTAAGTTTCACGGGTCAAGGTTTCACGGGTAAGTTTCGAGGGTATGTTTCACGGGTGACGTTTCACGGGTCTAGGTTTCACTGGTAAGTTTCACGAGTCAAGGTTTCACGGGTAAGTTTTACGGGTAAGTTTTACGGGTAAGTTTCACGGGTCTAGGTTTCAATGGTAAGTTTCACGGGTCAAGGTTTCACGGGTAAGTTTCACGGGTAAGTTTCACGGGTATGTTTCACGGGTGACGTTTCACGGGTCTAGGTTTCACTGGAAAGTTTCACGGATCAAGGTTTCACGGGTAAGTTTCACGGGTAAGTTTTACGGGTATGTTTTACAGGTGACGTTTCACGGGTCTAGGTTTCACTGGTAAGTTTCACGGGTCAAGGTTTCACGGGTAAGTTTCACGGGTAAGTTTCACGGGTATGTTTCATGGGTGATGTTTCACGGGTCTAGGTTTTACTGGTAAGTTTCACGGGTCAAGGTTTCACGGGTAAGTTTCACGGGTCAAGGTTTCACGGGTAAGATTCACGGGTAAGATTCACGGGTATGTTTCATGAGTGATGTTTCACGGGTCTAGGTTTCACTGGTAAGTTTCACGGGTCAAGGTTTTACGGGTAAGTTTCACGGGTAAGTTTCACGGGTATGTTTCATGGGTGATGTTTCACGGGTCCAGGTTTTACTGGTAAGTTTCACGGGTCAAGGTTTCACGGGTAAGTTTCACGGGTAAGTTTCACGGGTGACGTTTCACGGGTCTAGGTTTCACTGGTAAGTTTCACGGGTATGTTTCACGGGTAAGTTTTACGGGTATGTTTTACAGGTGACGTTTCACGGGTCTAGGTTTCACTGGTAAGTTTCACGGGTCAAGGTTTCACGGGTCAAGGTTTCACGGGTAAGTTTCACGGGTAAGTTTCACGGGTATGTTTTACAGGTGACGTTTCACGGGTCTAGGTTTCACTGGTAAGTTTCACGGGTCAAGGTTTCACGGGTAAGATTCACGGGTAAGTTTCACGGGTATGTTTCACGGGTCTAGGTTTCACTGGTAAGTTTCACGGGTATGTTTCACGGGTGACGTTTCACGGGTCTAGGTTTCACTGGTAAGTTTCACGGGTCAAGGTTTCACGGGTAAGTTTCACGGGTAAGTTTCACGTGTATGTTTCACGGATGACGTTTCACGGGTCTTGGTTTCACTGGTAAGTTTCACGGGTCAAGGTTTCACGGGTAAGTTTCACGGGTAAGTTTTACGGGTATGTTTTACAGGTGACGTTTCACGGGTAAGTTTCACGGGTAAGTTTCACGGGTATGTTTCACGGGTGACGTTTCACGGGTCTTGGTTTCACTGGTAAAATTCACGGGTCAAGGTTTCACGGGTAAGTTTCGAGGGTATGTTTCACGGGTGACGTTTCACGGGTCTAGGTTTCACTGGTAAGTTTCACGGGTCAAGGTTTCACGGGTAAGTTTCACGGGTAAGTTTTACGGGTAAGTTTCACGGGTCTAGGTTTCAATGGTAAGTTTCACGGGTCAATGTTTCACGGGTAAGTTTCACGGGTAAGTTTCACGGGTATGTTTCACGGGTGACGTTTCACGGGTCTAGGTTTCACTGGAAAGTTTCACGGATCAAGGTTTCACGGGTAAGTTTCACGGGTAAGTTTTACGGGTATGTTTTACAGGTGACGTTTCACGAGTCTAGGTTTCACTGGTAAGTTTCACGGGTCAAGGTTTCACGGGTAAGTTTCACGGGTAAGTTTCACGGGTATGTTTCATGGGTGATGTTTCACGGGTCTAGGTTTTACTGGTAAGTTTCACGGGTCAAGGTTTCACGGGTAAGTTTCACGGGTCAAGGTTTCACGGGTAAGATTCACGGGTAAGTTTCACGGGTATGTTTCATGAGTGATGTTTCACGGGTCTAGGTTTCACTGGTAAGTTTCACGGGTCAAGGTTTTACGGGTAAGTTTCACGGGTATGTTTCACGGGTGACGTTTCACGGGTCTAGGTTTCACTGGTAAGTTTCACGGGTCAAGGTTTCACGGGTAAGTTTCACGGGTAAGTTTCACGGGTATGTTTCACGGGTGACGTTTCACGGGTCTAGGTTTCACTAGTAAGTTTCACGGGTCAAGGTTTCACGGGTAAGTTTCACGGGTAAGTTTCACGGGTATGTTTCACGGGTGACGTTTCACGGGTCTAGGTTTCACTGGTAAGTTTCACGGGTCAAGGTTTCACGGGTAAGTTTCACGGGTAAGTTTCACGGGTATGTTTTACGGGTGACGTTTCACGGGTCTAGGTTTCACTGGTAAGTTTCACGGGTCAAGGTTTCACGGGTAAGTTTCACGGGTAAGTTTCACGGGTATGTTTCACGGGTGACGTTTCACGGGTCTAGGTTTCACTGGTAAGTTTCACGGGTCAAGGTTTTACGGGTAAGTTTCACGGGTAAATTTCACGGGTATGTTTCACGGGTGACGTTTCACGGGTCTAGGTTTCACGGGTAAGTTTCACGGGTCAAGGTTTCACGGGTAAGTTTCACGGGTAAGTTTCACGGGTATGTTTCACAAGTGACGTTTCACGGGTCTAGGTTTCACTGGAAAGTTTCACGGGTCAAGGTTTCACGGGTAAGTTTCACGGGTAAGTTTTACGGGTATGTTTTACAGGCGACGTTTCACGGGTCTAGGTTTCACTGGTAAGTTTCACAGGTCTAGGTTTCACGGGTAAGTTTCACGGGTAAGTTTAACGGGTATGTTTCACGGGTGACGTTTCACGGGTCTAGGTTTCACTGGTAAGTTTCACGGGTCAAGGTTTCACGGGTAAGTTTCACGGGTAAGTTTCACGGGTATGTTTCACGGGTGACGTTTCACGGGTCTAGGTTTCACTGGTAAGTTTCACAGTTCAAGGTTTTACGGGTAAGTTTCACGGGTAAGTTTCACGGGTATGTTTCACGGGTGACGTTTCACGGGTCTAGGTTTCACTAGTAAGTTTCACGGGTCAAGGTTTCACGGGTAAGTTTCACGGGTAAGTTTTACGGGTAAGTTTCACGGGTGACGTTTCACGGGTGCGTTTCACGGGTCTAGGTTTCACTGGTAAGTTTCACGGGTCAAGGTTTCACGGGTAAGTTTCACGGGTAAGTTTTACGGGTATGTTTTACAGTTGACGTTTCACGGGTCTAGGTTTCACTGGTAAGTTTCACGGGTCTAGGTTTCACGGGTAAGTTTTACGGGTAAGTTTCACGGGTATGTTTCATGGGTGATGTTTCACGGGTCTAGGTTTCACTGGTAAGTTTCACGGGTCAAGGTTTCACGGGTAAGTTTCACGGGTAAGTTTCACGGGTGACGTTTCACGGGTGACGTTTCACGGGTCTAGGTTTCACTGGTAAGTTTCACGGGTCAAGGTTTCACGGGTAAGTTTCACAGGTATGTTTCACGGGTGACGTTTCACGGGTCTAGGTTTCACTGGAAAGTTTCACGGGTCAAGGTTTCACGGGTAAGTTTCACGGGTAAGTTTTACGGGTATGTTTTACAGGCGACGTTTCACGGGTCTAGGTTTCACTGGTAAGTTTCACAGGGTCTAGGTTTCACGGGTAAGTTTCACGGGTCAAGGTTTCACGGGTAAGTTTCACGGGTAAGTTTCACGGGTATGTTTCACGGGTGACGTTTTACGGGTCTAGGTTTCACTGGTAAGTTTCACGGATCAAGGTTTCACGGGTAAGTTTCACGGGTAAGTTTTACGGGTATGTTTCACGGGTGTCGTTTCACGGGTCTAGGTTTCACTGGTAAGTTTCACAGGTCAAGGTTTCACGGGTAAGTTTCACGGGTAAGTTTCACGGGTGACGTTTCACGGGTCTAGGTTTCACTGGTAAGTTTCACGGGTCAAGGTTTCACGGGTAAGTTTCACGGGTAAGTTTCACGGGTGACGTTTCACGGGTCTAGGTTTCACTGGTAAGTTTCACGGGTATGTTTCACGGGTGACGTTTCACGGGTCTAGGTTTCACTGGTAAGTTTCACGGGTATGTTTCACGGGTGACGTTTCACGGGTCTAGGTTTCACTGGTAAGTTTCACGGGTATGTTTCACGGGTAAGTTTTACGGGTGTCGTTTCACGGGTCTAGGTTTCACTGGTAAGTTTCACGGGTCAAGGTTTCACGGGTAAGTTTCACGGGTAAGTTTTACGGGTAAGTTTCACGGGTAACGTTTCACGGGTCTAGGTTTCACTAGGAAGTTTCACGGGTCAAGGTTTCACGTTTAAGTTTCACGGGTAAGTTTCACGGGTAAGTTTTACGGGTAAGTTTCACGGGTGACGTTTCACGGGTCTAGGTTTCACTGGTAAGTTTCACGGGTCAAGGTTTCACGGGTAAGTTTCACGGGTAAGTTTCACGGGTATGTTTCACGGGTGACGTTTCACGGGTCTAGGTTTCACTGGAAAGTTTCACGGATCAAGGTTTCACGGGTAAGTTTCACGGGTAAGTTTTACGGGTATGTTTTACAGGTGACGTTTCACGGGTCTAGGTTTCACTGGTAAGTTTCACGGGTCAAGGTTTCACGGGTTAGTTTCACGGGTAAGTTTCACGGGTATGTTTCATGGGTGATGTTTCACGGGTCTAGGTTTTACTGGTAAGTTTCACGGGTCAAGGTTTCACGGGTAAGTTTCACGGGTAAGTTTCACGGGTGACGTTTCACGGGTCTAGGTTTCACTGGTAAGTTTCACGGGTATGTTTCACGGGTGACGTTTCACGGGTCTAGGTTTCACTGGTAAGTTTCACGGGTCAAGGTTTCACGGGTAAGTTTCACTGGTAAGTTTCACGGGTATGTTTCACGGATGACGTTTCACGGGTCTTGGTTTCACTGGTAAGTTTCACAGGTCAAGGTTTCACGGGTAAGTTTCACGGGTAAGTTTTACGGGTATGTTTTACAGGTGACGTTTCACGGGTAAGTTTCACGGGTAAGTTTCACGGGTATGTTTCACGGGTGACGTTTCACGGGTCTAGGTTTCACTGGTAAGTTTCACGGGTCAAGGTTTCACGGGTAAGTTTCACGGGTAAGTTTTACGGGTAAGTTTCACGGGTGACGTTTCACGGGTCTAGGTTTCACTGGAAAGTTTCACGGGTCAAGGATTCACGGGTAAGTTTCACGGGAAAGTTTTACGGGTATGTTTTACAGGTGACGTTTCACGGGTCTAGGTTTCACTGGTAAGTTTCACGGGTCAAGGTTTCACGGGTAAGATTCACGGGTAAGTTTCACGGGTATGTTTCATGGGTGATGTTTCACGGGTCTAGGTTTCACTGGTAAGTTTCACGGGTCAAGGTTTCACGGGTAAGTTTCACGGGTAAGTTTTACGGGTAAGTTTCACGGGTGACGTTTTACGGGTCTAGGTTTCACTAGGAAGTTTCACGGGTCAAGGTTTCACGGGTAAGTTTCACGGGTAAGTTTCACGGGTAAGTTTTACGGGTAAGTTTCACGGGTGACGTTTCACGGGTCTAGGTTTCACTGGTAAGTTTCACGGGTCAAGGTTTCACGGGTAAGTTTCACGGGTAAGTTTCACGGGTATGTTTCACGGGTGACGTTTCACGGGTCTAGGTTTCACTGGAAAGTTTCACGGATCAAGGTTTCACGGGTAAGTTTCACTGGTAAGTTTTACGGGTATGTTTTACAGGTGACGTTTCACGGGTCTAGGTTTCACTGGTAAGTTTCACGGGTCAAGGTTTCACGGGTAAGTTTCACGGGTAAGTTTCACGGGTATGTTTCATGGGTGATGTTTTACGGGTCTAGGTTTTACTGGTAAGTTTCACGGGTCAAGGTTTCACGGGTAAGTTTCACGGGTAAGTTTCACGGGTAAGTTTTACGGGTATGTTTTACAGGTGACGTTTCACGGGTCTAGGTTTCACTGGTAAGTTTCACGGGTCAAGGTTTCACGGGTAAGTTTCACGGGTAAGTTTCACGGGTATGTTTCATGGGTGATGTTTCACGGGTCTAGGTTTATTGGTAAGTTTCACGGGTCAAGGTTTCACGGGTAAGTTTCACGGGTAAGTTTCACGTGTGACGTTTCACGGGTCTAGGTTTCACTGGTAAGTTTCACGGGTATGTTTCACGGGTGACGTTTCACGGGTCTAGGTTTCACTGGTAAGTTTCACGGGTCAAGGTTTCACGGGTAAGTTTTACGGGTAAGTTTCACGGGTATGTTTCACGGATGACGTTTCACGGGTCTTGGTTTCACTGGTAAGTTTTACAAGTCAAGGTTTCACGGATAAGTTTCACGGGTAAGTTTTACAGGTATGTTTTACAGGTGACGTTTCACGGGTAAGTTTCACGGGTAAGTTTCACGGGTATGTTTCACGGGTGACGTTTCACGGGTCTTGGTTTCACTGGTAAGTTTCACGGGTCAAGGTTTCACGGGTAAGTTTCACGGGTATGTTTCACGGGTGACGTTTCACGGGTCTAGGTTTCACTGGTAAGTTTCACGGGTCAAGGTTTCACGGGTAAGTTTCACGGGTAAGTTTTACGGGTAAGTTTCACGGGTCTAGGTTTCACTGGTAAGTTTCACGGGTCAAGGTTTCACGGGTAAGTTTCACGGGTAAGTTTCACGGGTATGTTTCACGGGTGACGTTTCACGGGTCTAGGTTTCACTGGAAAGTTTCACGGATCAAGGTTTCACGGGTAAGTTTCACGGGTAAGTTTCACGGGTAAGTTTTACGGGTATGTTTTACAGGTGACGTTTCACGGGTCTAGGTTTCACTGGTAAGTTTCACGGGTCAAGGTTTCACGGGTAAGTTTCACGGGTATGTTTCATGGGTGATGTTTCACGGGTCTAGGTTTTACTGGTAAGTTTCACGGGTCAAGGTTTCACGGGTAAGTTTCACGGGTAAGTTTCACGGGTAAGTTTCACGGGTAAGTTTCACGGGTAAGTTTTACGGGTATGTTTTACAGGTGACGTTTCACGGGTAAGTTTCACGGGTAAGTTTCACGGGTGACGTTTCACGGGTCTAGGTTTCACTGGTAAGTTTCACGGGTCAAGGTTTTACGGGTAAGTTTCACGGGTATGTTTCACGGGTGACGTTTCACGGGTCTAGGTTTCACTGGTAAGTTTCACGGGTCAAGGTTTTACGGGTAAGTTTCACGGGTAAGTTTTACGCGTAAGTTTCACGGGTGACGTTTCACGGGTCTAGGTTTCACTGGTAAGTTTCACGGGTCAAGGTTTCACGGGTAAGTTTCACGGGTAAGTTTTACGGGTAAGTTTCACGGGTGACGTTTCACGGGTCTAGGTTTCACTGGTAAGTTTCACGGGTCAAGGTTTCACGGGTAAGTTTCACGGGTAAGTTTCACGGGTATGTTTCACGGGTGACGTTTCACGGGTCTAGGTTTCACTGGTAAGTTTCACGGGTCAAGGATTCACGGGTAAGTTTCACGGGTAAGTTTCACGGGTATGTTTCACGGGTGACGTTTCACGGGTCTTGGTTTCACTGGTAAGTTTCACGGGTCAAGGTTTCACGGGTAAGTTTCATGGGTATGTTTCACGGGTGACGTTTCACGGGTCTAGGTTTCACTGGTAAGTTTCACGGGTCAAGGTTTCACGGGTAAGTTTCACGGGTAAGTTTTACGGGTAAGTTTCACGGGTAAGTTTTACGGGTAAGTTTCACGGGTGACGTTTCACGGGTCTAGGTTTCACTGGTAAGTTTCACGGGTCAAGGTTTCACGGGTAAGTTTCACGGGTAAGTTTCACGGGTATGTTTCACGGGTGACGTTTCACGGGTCTAGGTTTCACTGGAAAGTTTCACGGATCAAGGTTTTACGGGTAAGTTTCACGGGTAAGTTTTACGGGTATGTTTTACAGGTGACGTTTCACGGGTCTAGGTTTCACTGGTAAGTTTCACGGGTCAAGGTTTCACGGGTAAGTTTCACGGGTAAGTTTCACGGGTATGTTTCATGGGTGATGTTTCACGGGTCTAGGTTTTACTGGTAAGTTTCACGGGTCAAGGTTTCACGGGTAAGTTTCACGGGTAAGTTTCACGGGTGACGTTTTACGGGTCTAGGTTTTACTGGTAAGTTTCACGGGTATGTTTCACGGGTGACGTTTCACGGGTCTAGGTTTCACTGGTAAGTTTCACGGGTCAAGGTTTCACGGGTAAGTTTCACGGGTAAGTTTCACGGGTATGTTTCACGGATGACGTTTCACGGGTCTTGGTTTCACTGGTAAGTTTCACGGGTCAAGGTTTCACGGGTAAGTTTCACGGGTAAGTTTCACGGGTATGTTTCACGGGTGACGTTTCACGGGTCTAGGTTTCACTGGTAAGTTTCACGGGTCAAGGTTTCACGGGTAAGTTTCACGGGTAGAGTTTTACGGGTAAGTTTCACGGGTGACGTTTCACGGGTCTAGGTTTCACTGGAAAGTTTCACGGGTCAAGGATTCACGGGTAAGTTTCACGGGTAAATTTTACGGGTATGTTTTACAGGTGACGTTTCACGGGTCTAGGTTTCACTGGTAAGTTTCACGGGTCAAGGTTTCACGGGTAAGATTCACGGGTAAGTTTCACGGGTATGTTTCATGGGTGATGTTTCACGGGTCTAGGTTTCACTGGTAAGTTTCACGGGTCAAGGTTTTACGGGTAAGTTTCACGGGTAAGTTTCACGGGTATGTTTCACGGGTGACGTTTCACGGGTCTAGGTTTCACTAGTAAGTTTCACGGGTCAAGGTTTCACGGGTAAGTTTCACGGGTAAGTTTCACGGGTATGTTTCACGGGTGACGTTTCACGGGTCTAGGTTTCACTGGTAAGTTTCACGGGTCAAGGTTTCACGGGTAAGTTTCACGGGTAAGTTTCACGGGTATGTTTCACGGGTGACGTTTCACGGGTCTAGGTTTCACTGGTAAGTTTCACGGGTCAAGGTTTTACGGGTAAGTTTCACGGGTAAGTTTCACGGGTATGTTTCACGGGTGACGTTTCACGGGTCTAGGTTTCACTGGTAAGTTTCACGGGTCAAGGTTTCACGGGTAAGTTTCACGGGTAAGTTTTACGGGTAAGTTTCACGGGTGACGTTTCACGGGTGACGTTTCACGGGTGACGTTTCACGGGTGACGTTTCACGGGTCTAGGTTTCACTGGTAAGTTTCACGGGTCAAGGTTTCACGGGTAAGTTTCACGGGTATGTTTCACGGGTGACGTTTCACGGGTCTAGGTTTCACTGGAAAGTTTCACGGGTCAAGGTTTCACGGGTAAGTTTCACGGGTAAGTTTTACGGGTATGTTTTACAGGCGACGTTTCACGGGTCTAGGTTTCACTGGTAAGTTTCACGGGTCTAGGTTTCACGGGTAAGTTTCACGGGTAAGTTTCACGGGTATGTTTCATGGGTGATGTTTCACGGGTCTAGGTTTCACTGGTAAGTTTCACGGGTCAAGGTTTCACGGGTAAGTTTCACGGGTATGTTTCACGGGTGACGTTTCACGGGTAAGTTTTACGCGTAAGTTTCACGGGTGACGTTTCACGGGTCTAGGTTTCACTGGTAAGTTTCACGGGTCAAGGTTTCACGGGTAAGTTTCACGGGTATGTTTCACGGGTGACGTTTCACGGGTCTAGGTTTCACTGGTAAGTTTCACGGGTCAAGGTTTCACGGGTAAGTTTCACGGGTAAGTTTTACGGGTAAGTTTCACGGGTGACGTTTCACGGGTCTAGGTTTCACTGGTAAGTTTCACGGGTCAAGGTTTCACGGGTAAGTTTCACGGGTAAGTTTCACGGGTATGTTTCACGGGTGACGTTTCACGGGTCAAGGTTTCACGGGTAAGTTTCACGGGTAAGTTTCACGGGTAAGTTTTACGGGTATGTTTTGTAAAACCTGTAGGTGACGTTTCACGGGTCTAGGTTTCACTGGTAAGTTTCACGGGTCAAGGTTTCACGGGTAAGTTTCACGGGTAAGTTTCACGGGTATGTTTCATTGGTGATGTTTCACGGGTCTAGGTTTTACTGGTAAGTTTCACGTGTCAAGGTTTCACGGGTAAGTTTCACGGGTAAGTTTCACGGGTGACGTTTTACGGGTTTAGGTTTCACTGGTAAGTTTCACGGGTATGTTTCACGGGTGACGTTTCACGGGTCTAGGTTTCACTGGTAAGTTTCACGGGTCAAGGTTTCACGGGTAAGTTTCACGGGTAAGTTTTACGGGTATGTTTTACAGGTGACGTTTCACGGGTAAGTTTCACGGGTAAGTTTCACGGGTATGTTTCACGGGTGACGTTTCACGGGTCTAGGTTTCACTGGTAAGTTTCACGGGTCAAGGTTTCACGGGTAAGTTTCACGGGTAAGTTTTACGGGTAAGTTTCACGGGTGACGTTTCACGGGTCTAGGTTTCACTGGAAAGTTTCACGGGTCAAGGATTCACGGGTAAGTTTTACGGGTATGTTTTACAGGTGACGTTTCACGGGTCTAGGTTTCACTGGTAAGTTTCACGGGTCAAGGTTTCACGGGTAAGATTCACGGGTAAGTTTCACGGGTATGTTTCATGGGTGATGTTTCACGGGTCTAGGTTTCACTGGTAAGTTTCACGGGTCAAGGTTTTACGGGTTAGTTTCACGGGTATGTTTCACGGGTGACGTTTCACGGGTCTAGGTTTCACTGGTAAGTTTCACGGGTCAAGGTTTCACGGGTAAGTTTCACGGGTAAGTTTCACGGGTATGTTTCACGGGTGACGTTTCACGGGTCTAGGTTTCACTAGTAAGTTTCACGGGTCAAGGTTTCACGGGTAAGATTCACGGGTATGTTTCACGGGTGACGTTTCCCGGGTCTAGGTTTCACTGGTAAGTTTCACGGGTCAAGGTTTCACGGGTAAGTTTCACGGGTAAGTTTCACGGGTATGTTTCACGGGTGACGTTTCACGGGTCTAGGTTTCACTGGTAAGTTTCACGGGTCAAGGTTTCACGGGTAAGTTTCACGGGTAAGTTTCACGGGTAAGTTTCACGGGTAAGTTTCACGGGTATGTTTCACGGGTGACGTTTCACGGGTCTAGGTTTCACTGGAAAGTTTCACGGGTCAAGGTTTCACGGGTAAGTTTCACGGGTAAGTTTTACGGGTATGTTTTACAGGCGACGTTTCACCGGTCTAGGTTTCATTGGTAAGTTTCACGGGTCAAGGTTTCACGGGTAAGTTTCACGGGTAAGTTTCACGGGTATGTTTCATGGGTGATGTTTCACGGGTCTAGGTTTTACTGGTAAGTTTCACGGGTCAAGGTTTCACGGGTAAGTTTCACGGGTAAGTTTCACGGGTCTAGGTTTCACTGGTAAGTTTCACGGGTCAAGGTTTTACGGGTAAGTTTCACGGGTAAGTTTCACGGGTATGTTTCACGGGTGACGTTTCACGGGTCTAGGTTTCACTGGTAAGTTTCACGGGTCAAGGTTTCACGGGAAAGTTTCACGGGTAAGTTTTACGGATAAGTTTCACGGGTGACGTTTCACGGGTGACGTTTCACGGGTGACGTTTCACGGGTCTAGGTTTCACTGGTAAGTTTCACGGGTCAAGGTTTCACGGGTAAGTTTCACGGGTAAGTTTCACGGGTATGTTTCACGGGTGACGTTTCACGGGTCTAGGTTTCACTGGAAAGTTTCACGGGTCAAGGTTTCACGGGTAAGTTTCACGGGTAAGTTTTACGGGTATGTTTTACAGGCGACGTTTCACGGGTCTAGGTTTCATTGGTAAGTTTCACGGGTCAAGGTTTCACGGGTAAGTTTCACGGGTAAGTTTCACGGGTATGTTTTATGGGTGATGTTTCACGGGTCTAGGTTTTACTGGTAAGTTTCACGGGTCAAGGTTTCACGGGTAAGTTTCACGGGTAAGTTTCACGGGTGACGTTTCACGGGTCTAGGTTTCACTGGTAAGTTTCACGGGTATGTTTCACGGGTGACGTTTCACGGGTCTAGGTTTCACTGGTAAGTTTCACGGGTCAAGGTTTCACGGGAAAGTTTCACGGGTAAGTTTCACGGGTATGTTTCACGGATGACGTTTCACGGGTCTTGGTTTCACTGGTAAGTTTCACGGGTCAAGGTTTCACGGGTAAGTTTCACGGGTAAGTTTTACGGGTATGTTTTACAGGTGACGTTTCACGGGTAAGTTTCACGGGTAAGTTTCACGGGTATGTTTCACGGGTGACGTTTCACGGGTCTAGGTTTCACTGGTAAGTTTCACGGGTCAAGGTTTCACGGGTAAGTTTCACGGGTAAGTTTTACGGGTAAGTTTCACGGGTGACGTTTCACGGGTCTAGGTTTCACTGGAAAGTTTCACGGGTCAAGGATTCACGGGTAAGTTTCACGGGTAAATTTTACAGGTATGTTTTACAGGTGACGTTTCACGGGTCTAGGTTTCACTGGTAAGTTTCACAGGTCAAGGTTTCACGGGTAAGATTCACGGGTAAGTTTCACGGGTATGTTTCATGGGTGATGTTTCACGGGTCTAGGTTTCACTGGTAAGTTTCACGGGTCAAGGTTTTACGGGTAAGTTTCACGGGTAAGTTTCACGGGTATGTTTCACGGGTGACGTTTCACGGGTCTAGGTTTCACTGGTAAGTTTCACGGGTCAAGGTTTCACGGGTAAGTTTCACGGGTAAGTTTCACAGGTATGTTTCACGGGTGACGTTTCACGGGTCTAGGTTTCACTAGTAAGTTTCACGGGTCAAGGTTTCACGGGTAAGATTCACGGGTAAGTTTCACGGGTATGTTTCACGGGTGACGTTTCCCGGGACTAGGTTTCACTGGTAAGTTTCACGGGTCAAGGTTTCACGGGTAAGTTTCACGGGTAAGTTTCACGGGTAAGTTTCACGGGTATGTTTCACGGGTGACGTTTCACGGGTCTAGGTTTCACTGGTAAGTTTCACGGGTCAAGGTTTCACGGGTAAGTTTCACGGGTATGTTTCACGGGTGACGTTTCACGGGTCTAGGTTTCACTGGTAAGTTTCACGGGTCAAGGTTTTACGGGTAAGTTTCACGGGTAAGTTTCACGGGTATGTTTCACGGGTGACGTTTCACGGGTCTAGGTTTCACTGGTAAGTTTCACGGGTCAAGGTTTCACGGGTAAGTTTCACGGGTAAGTTTTACGGGTAAGTTTTACGGGTGACGTTTCACGGGTGACGTTTCACGGGTGACGTTTTACGGGTCTAGGTTTCACTGGTAAGTTTCACGGGTCAAGGTTTCACGGGTAAGTTTCACGGGTAAGTTTCACAGGTATGTTTCACGGGTGACGTTTCACGGGTCTAGGTTTCACTGGAAAGTTTCACGGGTCAAGGTTTCACGGGTAAGTTTCACGGGTAAGTTTTACGGGTATGTTTTACAGGCGACGTTTCACGGGTCTAGGTTTCACTGGTAAGTTTCACGGGTCTAGGTTTCACGGGTAAGTTTCACGGGTAAGTTTCACGGGTATGTTTCATGGGTGATGTTTCACGGGTCTAGGTTTCACTGGTAAGTTTCACGGGTCAAGGTTTCACGGGTAAGTTTCACGGGTATGTTTCACGGGTGACGTTTGACGGGTAAGTTTTACGCGTAAGTTTCACGGGTGACGTTTCACGGGTCTAGGTTTCACTGGTAAGTTTCACGGGTAAGTTTCACGGGTCTAGGTTTCACTGGTAAGTTTCACGGGTCAAGGTTTTACGGGTAAGTTTCACGGGTAAGTTTCACGGGTATGTTTCACGGGTGACGTTTCACGGGTCTAGGTTTCACTGGTAAGTTTCACGGGTCAAGGTTTCACGGGAAAGTTTCACGGGTAAGTTTTACGGATAAGTTTCACGGGTGACGTTTCACGGGTGACGTTTCACGGGTGACGTTTCACGGGTCTAGGTTTCACTGGTAAGTTTCACGGGTCAAGGTTTCACGGGTAAGTTTCACGGGTAAGTTTCACGGGTATGTTTCACGGGTGACGTTTCACGGGTCTAGGTTTCACTGGAAAGTTTCACGGGTCAAGGTTTCACGGGTAAGTTTCACGGGTAAGTTTTACGGGTATGTTTTACAGGCGACGTTTCACGGGTCTAGGTTTCATTGGTAAGTTTCACGGGTCAAGGTTTCACGGGTAAGTTTCACGGGTAAGTTTCACGGGTATGTTTCATGGGTGATGTTTCACGGGTCTAGGTTTTACTGGTAAGTTTCACGGGTCAAGGTTTCACGGGTAAGTTTCACGGGTAAGTTTCACGGGGGACGTTTCACGGGTCTAGGTTTCACTGGTAAGTTTCACGGGTATGTTTCACGGGTGACGTTTCACGGGTCTAGGTTTCACTGGTAAGTTTCACGGGTCAAGGTTTCACGGGAAAGTTTCACGGGTAAGTTTCACGGGTATGTTTCACGGATGACGTTTCACGGGTCTTGGTTTCACTGGTAAGTTTCACGGGTCAAGGTTTCACGGGTAAGTTTCACGGGTAAGTTTTACGGGTATGTTTTACAGGTGACGTTTCACGGGTAAGTTTCACGGGTAAGTTTCACGGGTATGTTTCACGGGTGACGTTTCACGGGTCTAGGTTTCACTGGTAAGTTTCACGGGTCAAGGTTTCACGGGTAAGTTTCACGGGTAAGTTTTACGGGTAAGTTTCACGGGTGACGTTTCACGGGTCTAGGTTTCACTGGAAAGTTTCACGGGTCAAGGATTCACGGGTAAGTTTCACGGGTAAATTTTACAGGTATGTTTTACAGGTGACGTTTCACGGGTCTAGGTTTCACTGGTAAGTTTCACGGGTCAAGGTTTCACGGGTAAGATTCACGGGTAAGTTTCACGGGTATGTTTCATGGGTGATGTTTCACGGGTCTAGGTTTCACTGGTAAGTTTCACGGGTCAAGGTTTTACGGGTAAGTTTCACGGGTAAGTTTCACGGGTATGTTTCACGGGTGACGTTTCACGGGTCTAGGTTTCACTGGTAAGTTTCACGGGTCAAGGTTTCACGGGTAAGTTTCACGGGTAAGTTTCACGGGTATGTTTCACGGGTGACGTTTCACGGGTCTAGGTTTCACTAGTAAGTTTCACGGGTCAAGGTTTCACGGGTAAGATTCACGGGTAAGTTTCACGGGTATGTTTCACGGGTGACGTTTCCCGGGACTAGGTTTCACTGGTAAGTTTCACGGGTCAAGGTTTCACGGGTAAGTTTCACGGGTAAGTTTCACGGGTAAGTTTCACGGGTATGTTTCACGGGTGACGTTTCACGGGTCTAGGTTTCACTGGTAAGTTTCACGGGTCAAGGTTTCACGGGTAAGTTTCACGGGTAAGTTTCACGGGTATGTTTCACGGGTGACGTTTCACGGGTCTAGGTTTCACTGGTAAGTTTCACGGGTCAAGGTTTTACGGGTAAGTTTCACGGGTAAGTTTCACGGGTATGTTTCACGGGTGACGTTTCACGGGTCTAGGTTTCACTGGTAAGTTTCACGGGTCAAGGTTTCACGGGTAAGTTTCACGGGTAAGTTTTACGGGTAAGTTTTACGGGTGACGTTTCTCGGGTGACGTTTCACGGGTGACGTTTTACGGGTCTAGGTTTCACTGGTAAGTTTCACGGGTCAAGGTTTCACGGGTAAGTTTCACGGGTAAGTTTCACGGGTATGTTTCACGGGTGACGTTTCACGGGTCTAGGTTTCACTGGAAAGTTTCACGGGTCAAGGTTTCACGGGTAAGTTTCACGGGTAAGTTTTACGGGTATGTTTTACAGGCGACGTTTCACGGGTCTAGGTTTCACTGGTAAGTTTCACGGGTCTAGGTTTCACGGGTAAGTTTCACGGGTAAGTTTCACGGGTATGTTTCATGGGTGATGTTTCACGGGTCTAGGTTACACTGGTAAGTTTCACGGGTCAAGGTTTCACGGGTAAGTTTCACGGGTATGTTTCACGGGTGACGTTTCACGGGTAAGTTTTACGCGTAAGTTTCACGGGTGACGTTTCACGGGTCTAGGTTTCACTGGTAAGTTTCACGGGTAAGTTTCACGGGTATGTTTCACGGGTGACGTTTCACGGGTCTAGGTTTCACTGGTAAGTTTCACGGGTCAAGGTTTCACGGGAAAGTTTCACGGGTAAGTTTTACGGATAAGTTTCACGGGTGACGTTTCACGGGTGACGTTTCACGGGTGACGTTTCACGGGTCTAGGTTTCACTGGTAAGTTTCACGGGTCAAGGTTTCACGGGTAAGTTTCACGGGTAAGTTTCACGGGTATGTTTCACGGGTGACGTTTCACGGGTCTAGGTTTCACTGGAAAGTTTCACGGGTCAAGGTTTCACGGGTAAGTTTCACGGGTAAGTTTTACGGGTATGTTTTACAGGCGACGTTTCACGGGTCTAGGTTTCATTGGTAAGTTTCACGGGTCAAGGTTTCACGGGTAAGTTTCACGGGTAAGTTTCACGGGTATGTTTTATGGGTGATGTTTCACGGGTCTAGGTTTTACTGGTAAGTTTCACGGGTCAAGGTTTCACGGGTAAGTTTCACGGGTAAGTTTCACGGGTGACGTTTCACGGGTCTAGGTTTCACTGGTAAGTTTCACGGGTATGTTTCACGGGTGACGTTTCACGGGTCTAGGTTTCACTGGTAAGTTTCACGGGTCAAGGTTTCACGGGAAAGTTTCACGGGTAAGTTTCACGGGTATGTTTCACGGATGACGTTTCACGGGTCTTGGTTTCACTGGTAAGTTTCACGGGTCAAGGTTTCACGGGTAAGTTTCACGGGTAAGTTTTACGGGTATGTTTTACAGGTGACGTTTCACGGGTAAGTTTCACGGGTAAGTTTCACGGGTATGTTTCACGGGTGACGTTTCACGGGTCTAGGTTTCACTGGTAAGTTTCACGGGTCAAGGTTTCACGGGTAAGTTTCACGGGTAAGTTTTACGGGTAAGTTTCACGGGTGACGTTTCACGGGTCTAGGTTTCACTGGAAAGTTTCACGGGTCAAGGATTCACGGGTAAGTTTCACGGGTAAATTTTACAGGTATGTTTTACAGGTGACGTTTCACGGGTCTAGGTTTCACTGGTAAGTTTCACGGGTCAAGGTTTCACGGGTAAGATTCACGGGTAAGTTTCACGGGTATGTTTCATGGGTGATGTTTCACGGGTCTAGGTTTCACTGGTAAGTTTCACGGGTCAAGGTTTTACGGGTAAGTTTCACGGGTAAGTTTCACGGGTATGTTTCACGGGTGACGTTTCACGGGTCTAGGTTTCACTGGTAAGTTTCACGGGTCAAGGTTTCACGGGTAAGTTTCACGGGTAAGTTTCACGGGTATGTTTCACGGGTGACGTTTCACGGGTCTAGGTTTCACTAGTAAGTTTCACGGGTCAAGGTTTCACGGGTAAGATTCACGGGTAAGTTTCACGGGTATGTTTCACGGGTGACGTTTCCCGGGACTAGGTTTCACTGGTAAGTTTCACGGGTCAAGGTTTCACGGGTAAGTTTCACGGGTAAGTTTCACGGGTAAGTTTCACGGGTATGTTTCACGGGTGACGTTTCACGGGTCTAGGTTTCACTGGTAAGTTTCACGGGTCAAGGTTTCACGGGAAAGTTTCACGGGTAAGTTTCACGGGTATGTTTCACGGGTGACGTTTCACGGGTCTAGGTTTCACTGGTAAGTTTCACGGGTCAAGGTTTTACGGGTAAGTTTCACGGGTAAGTTTCACGGGTATGTTTCACGGGTGACGTTTCACGGGTCTAGGTTTCACTGGTAAGTTTAACGGGTCAAGGTTTCACGGGTAAGTTTCACGGGTAAGTTTTACGGGTAAGTTTTACGGGTGACGTTTCACGGGTGACGTTTCACGGGTGACGTTTTACGGGTCTAGGTTTCACTGGTAAGTTTCACGGGTCAAGGTTTCACGGGTAAGTTTCACGGGTAAGTTTCACAGGTATGTTTCACGGGTGACGTTTCACGGGTCTAGGTTTCACTGGAAAGTTTCACGGGTCAAGGTTTCACGGGTAAGTTTCACGGGTAAGTTTTACGGGTATGTTTTACAGGCGACGTTTCACGGGTCTAGGTTTCACTGGTAAGTTTCACGGGTCTAGGTTTCACGGGTAAGTTTCACGGGTAAGTTTCACGGGTATGTTTCATGGGTGATGTTTCACGGGTCTAGGTTTCACTGGTAAGTTTCACGGGTCAAGGTTTCACGGGTAAGTTTCACGGGTATGTTTCACGGGTGACGTTTCACGGGTAAGTTTTACGCGTAAGTTTCACGGGTGACGTTTCACGGGTCTAGGTTTCACTGGTAAGTTTCACGGGTAAGTTTCACGGGTCTAGGTTTCACTGGTAAGTTTCACGGGTCAAGGTTTTACGGGTAAGTTTCACGGGTAAGTTTCACGGGTATGTTTCACGGGTGACGTTTCACGGGTCTAGGTTTCACTGGTAAGTTTCACGGGTCAAGGTTTCACGGGAAAGTTTCACGGGTAAGTTTTACGGATAAGTTTCACGGGTGACGTTTCACGGGTGACGTTTCACGGGTGACGTTTCACGGGTCTAGGTTTCACTGGTAAGTTTCACGGGTCAAGGTTTCACGGGTAAGTTTCACGGGTAAGTTTCACGGGTATGTTTCACGGGTGACGTTTCACGGGTCTAGGTTTCACTGGAAAGTTTCACGGGTCAAGGTTTCACGGGTAAGTTTCACGGGTAAGTTTTACGGGTATGTTTTACAGGCGACGTTTCACGGGTCTAGGTTTCATTGGTAAGTTTCACGGGTCAAGGTTTCACGGGTAAGTTTCACGGGTAAGTTTCACGGGTATGTTTCATGGGTGATGTTTCACGGGTCTAGGTTTTACTGGTAAGTTTCACGGGTCAAGGTTTCACGGGTAAGTTTCACGGGTAAGTTTCACGGGTGACGTTTCACGGGTCTAGGTTTCACTGGTAAGTTTCACGGGTATGTTTCACGGGTGACGTTTCACGGGTCTAGGTTTCACTGGTAAGTTTCACGGGTCAAGGTTTCACGGGAAAGTTTCACGGGTAAGTTTCACGGGTATGTTTCACGGATGACGTTTCACGGGTCTTGGTTTCACTGGTAAGTTTCACGGGTCAAGGTTTCACGGGTAAGTTTCACGGGTAAGTTTTACGGGTATGTTTTACAGGTGACGTTTCACGGGTAAGTTTCACGGGTAAGTTTCACGGGTATGTTTCACGGGTGACGTTTCACGGGTCTAGGTTTCACTGGTAAGTTTCACGGGTCAAGGTTTCACGGGTAAGTTTCACGGGTAAGTTTTACGGGTAAGTTTCACGGGTGACGTTTCACGGGTCTAGGTTTCACTGGAAAGTTTCACGGGTCAAGGATTCACGGGTAAGTTCCACGGGTAAATTTTACAGGTATGTTTTACAGGTGACGTTTCACGGGTCTAGGTTTCACTGGTAAGTTTCACGGGTCAAGGTTTCACGGGTAAGATTCACGGGTAAGTTTCACGGGTATGTTTCATGGGTGATGTTTCACGGGTCTAGGTTTCACTGGTAAGTTTCACGGGTCAAGGTTTTACGGGTAAGTTTCACGGGTAAGTTTCACGGGTATGTTTCACGGGTGACGTTTCACGGGTCTAGGTTTCACTGGTAAGTTTCACGGGTCAAGGTTTCACGGGTAAGTTTCACGGGTAAGTTTCACGGGTATGTTTCACGGGTGACGTTTCACGGGTCTAGGTTTCACTAGTAAGTTTCACGGGTCAAGGTTTCACGGGTAAGATTCACGGGTAAGTTTCACGGGTATGTTTCACGGGTGACGTTTCCCGGGACTAGGTTTCACTGGTAAGTTTCACGGGTCAAGGTTTCACGGGTAAGTTTCACGGGTAAGTTTCACGGGTAAGTTTCACGGGTATGTTTCACGGGTGACGTTTCACGGGTCTAGGTTTCACTGGTAAGTTTCACGGGTCAAGGTTTCACGGGTAAGTTTCACGGGTAAGTTTCACGGGTATGTTTCACGGGTGACGTTTCACGGGTCTAGGTTTCACTGGTAAGTTTCACGGGTCAAGGTTTTACGGGTAAGTTTCACGGGTAAGTTTCACGGGTATGTTTCACGGGTGACGTTTCACGGGTCTAGGTTTCACTGGTAAGTTTCACGGGTCAAGGTTTCACGGGTAAGTTTCACGGGTAAGTTTTACGGGTAAGTTTTACGGGTGACGTTTCTCGGGTGACGTTTCACGGGTGACGTTTTACGGGTCTAGGTTTCACTGGTAAGTTTCACGGGTCAAGGTTTCACGGGTAAGTTTCACGGGTAAGTTTCACGGGTATGTTTCACGGGTGACGTTTCACGGGTCTAGGTTTCACTGGAAAGTTTCACGGGTCAAGGTTTCACGGGTAAGTTTCACGGGTAAGTTTTACGGGTATGTTTTACAGGCGACGTTTCACGGGTCTAGGTTTCACTGGTAAGTTTCACGGGTCTAGGTTTCACGGGTAAGTTTCACGGGTAAGTTTCACGGGTATGTTTCATGGGTGATGTTTCACGGGTCTAGGTTTCACTGGTAAGTTTCACGGGTCAAGGTTTCACGGGTAAGTTTCACGGGTATGTTTCACGGGTGACGTTTCACGGGTAAGTTTTACGCGTAAGTTTCACGGGTGACGTTTCACGGGTCTAGGTTTCACTGGTAAGTTTCACGGGTCAAGGTTTCACGGGTAAGTTTCACGGGTATGTTTCACGGGTGACGTTTCACGGGTCTAGGTTTCACTGGTAAGTTTCACGGGTCAAGGTTTCACGGGTAAGTTTCACGGGTAAGTTTTACGGGTAAGTTTCACGGGTGACGTTTCACGGGTCTAGGTTTCACTGGTAAGTTTCACGGGTCAAGGTTTCACGGGTAAGTTTCACGGGTAAGTTTCACGGGTATGTTTCACGGGTGACGTTTCACGGGTCTAGGTTTCACTGGAAAGTTTCACGGGTCAAGGTTTCACGGGTAAGTTTCACGGGTAAGTTTCACGGGTAAGTTTTACGGGTATGTTTTGTAAAACCTGTAGGTGACGTTTCACGGGTCTAGGTTTCACTGGTAAGTTTCACGGGTCAAGGTTTCACGGGTAAGTTTCACGGGTAAGTTTCACGGGTAAGTTTCACGGGTATGTTTCATTGGTGATGTTTCACGGGTCTAGGTTTTACTGGTAAGTTTCACGGGTCAAGGTTTCACGGGTAAGTTTCACGGGTAAGTTTCACGGGTGACGTTTTACGGGTTTAGGTTTCACTGGTAAGTTTCAAGGGTATGTTTCACGGGTGACGTTTCACGGGTCTAGGTTTCACTGGTAAGTTTCACGGGTCAAGGTTTCACGGGTAAGTTTCACGGGTAAGTTTCACGGGTATGTTTCACGGATGACGTTTCACGGGTCTTGGTTTCACTGGTAAGTTTCACGGGTCAAGGTTTCACGGGTAAGTTTCACGGGTAAGTTTTACGGGTATGTTTTACAGGTGACGTTTCACGGGTAAGTTTCACGGGTAAGTTTCACGGGTATGTTTCACGGGTGACGTTTCACGGGTCTAGGTTTCACTGGTAAGTTTCACGGGTCAAGGTTTCACGGGTAAGTTTTACGGGTAAGTTTTACGGGTAAGTTTCACGGGTGACGTTTCACGGGTCTAGGTTTCACTGGAAAGTTTCACGGGTCAAGGATTCACGGGTAAGTTTCACGGGTAAGTTTTACGGGTATGTTTTACAGGTGACGTTTCACGGGTCTAGGTTTCACTGGTAAGTTTCACGGGTCAAGGTTTCACGGGTAAGATTCACGGGTAAGTTTCACGGGTATGTTTCATGGGTGATGTTTCACGGGTCTAGGTTTCACTGGTAAGTTTCACGGGTCAAGGTTTTACGGGTAAGTTTCACGGGTAAGTTTCACGGGTATGTTTCACGGGTGACGTTTCACGGGTCTAGGTTTCACTGGTAAGTTTCACGGGTCAAGGTTTCACGGGTAAGTTTCACGGGTAAGTTTCACGGGTATGTTTCACGGGTGACGTTTCACGGGTCTAGGTTTCACTAGTAAGTTTCACGGGTCAAGGTTTCACGGGTAAGATTCACGGGTATGTTTCACGGGTGACGTTTCCCGGGTCTAGGTTTCACTGGTAAGTTTCACGGGTCAAGGTTTCACGGGTAAGTTTCACGGGTATGTTTCACGGGTGACGTTTCACGGGTCTAGGTTTCACTGGTAAGTTTCACGGGTCAAGGTTTCACGGGTAAGTTTCACGGGTAAGTTTCACGGGTATGTTTCACGGGTGACGTTTCACGGGTCTAGGTTTCACTGGTAAGTTTCACGGGTCAAGGTTTCACGGGAAAGTTTCACGGGTAAGTTTTACGGGTAAGTTTCACGGGTGACGTTTCACGGGTGACGTTTCACGGGTGACGTTTCACGGGTGACGTTTCACGGGTCTAGGTTTCACTGGAAAGTTTCACGGGTCAAGGTTTCACGGGTAAGTTTCACGGGTAAGTTTTACGGGTATGTTTTACAGGCGACGTTTCACGGGTCTAGGTTTCACTGGTAAGTTTCACGGGTCTAGGTTTCACGGGTAAGTTTCACGGGTATGTTTCATGGGTGATGTTTCACGGGTCTAGGTTTCACTGGTAAGTTTCACGGGTCAAGGTTTCACGGGTAAGTTTCACGGGTATGTTTCACGGGTGACGTTTCACGGGTAAGTTTTACGCGTAAGTTTCACGGGTGACGTTTCACGGGTCTAGGTTTCACTGGTAAGTTTCACGGGTCAAGGTTTCACGGGTAAGTTTCACGGGTATGTTTCACGGGTGACGTTTCACGGGTCTAGGTTTCACTGGTAAGTTTCACGGGTCATGGTTTTACGGGTAAGTTTCACGGGTAAGTTTTACGGGTAAGTTTCACGGGTGACGTTTCACGGGTCTAGGTTTCACTGGTAAGTTTCACGGGTCAAGGTTTCACGGGTAAGTTTCACGGGTAAGTTTCACGGGTCTAGGTTTCACTGGAAAGTTTCACGGGTCAAGGTTTCACGGGTAAGTTTCACGGGTAAGTTTCACGGGTAAGTTTTACGGGTATGTTTTACAGGTGACGTTTCACGGGTCTAGGTTTCACTGGTAAGTTTCACGGGTCAAGGTTTCACGGGTAAGTTTCACGGGTAAGTTTCACGGGTATGTTTCATTGGTGATGTTTCACGGGTCTAGGTTTTACTGGTAAGTTTCTCGGGTCAAGGTTTCACGGGTAAGTTTCACGGGTAAGTTTCACGGGTGACGTTTTACGGGTCTAGGTTTCACTGGTAAGTTTCACAAGTATGTTTCACGGGTAAGTTTTACGGGTATGTTTTACAGGTGACGTTTCACGGGTCTAGGTTTCACTGGTAAGTTTCACGGGTCAAGGTTTCACGGGTCAAGGTTTCACGGGTAAGTTTTACGGGTAAGTTTCACGGGTATGTTTCACGGGTATGTTTCACGGGTCTTGGTTTCACTGGTAAGTTTCACGGGTCAAGGTTTCACGGGTAAGTTTCACGGGTAAGTTTTACGGGTATGTTTTACAGGTGACGTTTCACGGGTCTAGGTTTCACTGGTAAGTTTCACGGGTCAAGGTTTCACGGGTAAGATTCACGGGTAAGTTTCACGGGTATGTTTCATGGGTGATGTTTCACGGGTCTAGGTTTCACTGGTAAGTTTCACGGGTCAAGGTTTTACGGGTAAGTTTCACGGGTAAGTTTCACGGGTATGTTTCACGGGTGACGTTTCACGGGTCTAGGTTTCACTGGTAAGTTTCACGGGTCAAGGTTTCACGGGTAAGTTTCACGGGTAAGTTTTACGGGTATGTTTCACGGGTGACGTTTCACGGGTCTAGGTTTCACTAGTAAGTTTCACGGGTCAAGGTTTCACGGGTAAGTTTCACGGGTAAGTTTCACGGGTATGTTTCACGGGTGACGTTTTACGGGTCTAGGTTTCACTGGTAAGTTTCACGGGTCAAGGTTTCACGGGTAAGTTTCACGGGTAAGTTTTACGGGTATGTTTTACAGGTGACGTTTCACGGGTAAGTTTCACGGGTAAGTTTCACGGGTATGTTTCACGGGTGACGTTTCACGGGTCTAGGTTTCACTGGTAAGTTTCACGGGTCAAGGTTTCACGGGTAAGTTTCACGGGTAAGTTTTACGGGTAAGTTTCACGGGTGACGTTTCACGGGTCTAGGTTTCACTGGAAAGTTTCACGGGTCAAGGATTCACGGGTAAGTTTCACGGGTAAATTTTACAGGTATGTTTTACAGGTGACGTTTCACGGGTCTAGGTTTCACTGGTAAGTTTCACGGGTCAAGGTTTCACGGGTAAGATTCACGGGTAAGTTTCACGGGTATGTTTCATGGGTGATGTTTCACGGGTCTAGGTTTCACTGGTAAGTTTCACGGGTCAAGGTTTTACGGGTAAGTTTCACGGGTAAGTTTCACGGGTATGTTTCACGGGTGACGTTTCACGGGTCTAGGTTTCACTGGTAAGTTTCACGGGTCAAGGTTTCACGGGTAAGTTTCACGGGTAAGTTTCACGGGTATGTTTCACGGGTGACGTTTCCCGGGACTAGGTTTCACTGGTAAGTTTCACGGGTCAAGGTTTCACGGGTAAGTTTCACGGGTAAGTTTCACGGGTAAGTTTCACTGGTATGTTTCACGTTTGACGTTTCACGGGTCTAGGTTTCACTGGTAAGTTTCACGGGTCAAGGTTTCATGGGTAAGTTTCACGGGTAAGTTTCACGGGTATGTTTCACGGGTGACGTTTCACGGGTCTAGGTTTCACTGGTAAGTTTCACGGGTCAAGGTTTTACGGGTAAGTTTCACGGGTAAGTTTCACGGGTATGTTTCACGGGTGACGTTTCACGGGTCTAGGTTTCACTGGTAAGTTTCACGGGTCAAGGTTTCACGGGTAAGTTTCACGGGTAAGTTTTACGGGTAAGTTTCACGGGTGACGTTTCACGGGTGACGTTTCACGGGTGACGTTTCACGGGTGACGTTTTACGGGTCTAGGTTTCACTGGTAAGTTTCACGGGTCAAGGTTTCACGGGTAAGTTTCACGGGTAAGTTTCACGGGTATGTTTCACGGGTGACGTTTCACGGGTCTAGGTTTCACTGGAAAGTTTCACGGGTCAAGGTTTCACGGGTAAGTTTCACGGGTAAGTTTTACGGGTATGTTTTACAGGCGACGTTTCACGGGTCTAGGTTTTACTGGTAAGTTTCACGGGTCTAGGTTTCACGGGTAAGTTTCACGGGTAAGTTTCACGGGTATGTTTCATGGGTGATGTTTCACGGGTCTAGGTTTCACTGGTAAGTTTCACGGGTCAAGGTTTCACGGGTAAGTTTCACGGGTATGTTTCACGGGTGACGTTTCACGGGTAAGTTTTACGCGTAAGTTTCACGGGTGACGTTTCACGGGTCTAGGTTTCACTGGTAAGTTTCACGGGTCAAGGTTTCACGGGTAAGTTTCACGGGTATGTTTCACGGGTGACGTTTCACGGGTCTAGGTTTCACTGGTAAGTTTCACGGGTCAAGGTTTCACGGGTAAGTTTCACGGGTAAGTTTTACGGGTAAGTTTCACGGGTGACGTTTCACGGGTCTAGGTTTCACTGGTAAGTTTCACGGGTCAAGGTTTCACGGGTAAGTTTCACGGGTAAGTTTCACGGGTATGTTTCACGGGTGACGTTTCACGGGTCTAGGTTTCACTGGAAAGTTTCACGGGTCAAGGTTTCACGGGTAAGTTTCACGGGTAAGTTTCACGGGTAAGTTTTACGGGTATGTTTTGTAAAACCTGTAGGTGACGTTTCACGGGTCTAGGTTTCACTGGTAAGTTTCACGGGTCAAGGTTTCACGGGTAAGTTTCACGGGTAAGTTTCACGGGTAAGTTTCACGGGTATGTTTCATTGGTGATGTTTCACGGGTCTAGGTTTTACTGGTAAGTTTCACGGGTCAAGGTTTCACGGGTAAGTTTCACGGGTAAGTTTCACGGGTGACGTTTTACGGGTTTAGGTTTCACTGGTAAGTTTCAAGGGTATGTTTCACGGGTGACGTTTCACGGGTCTAGGTTTCACTGGTAAGTTTCACGGGTCAAGGTTTCACGGGTAAGTTTCACGGGTAAGTTTCACGGGTATGTTTCACGGATGACGTTTCACGGGTCTTGGTTTCTCTGGTAAGTTTCACGGGTCAAGGTTTCACGGGTAAGTTTCACGGGTAAGTTTTACGGGTATGTTTTACAGGTGACGTTTCACGGGTAAGTTTCACGGGTAAGTTTCACGGGTATGTTTCACGGGTGACGTTTCACGGGTCTAGGTTTCACTGGTAAGTTTCACGGGTCAAGGTTTCACGGGTAAGTTTTACGGGTAAGTTTTACGGGTAAGTTTCACGGGTGACGTTTCACGGGTCTAGGTTTCACTGGAAAGTTTCACGGGTCAAGGATTCACGGGTAAGTTTCACGGGTAAGTTTTACGGGTATGTTTTACAGGTGACGTTTCACGGGTCTAGGTTTCACTGGTAAGTTTCACGGGTCAAGGTTTCACGGGTAAGATTCACGGGTAAGTTTCACGGGTATGTTTCATGGGTGATGTTTCACGGGTCTAGGTTTCACTGGTAAGTTTCACGGGTCAAGGTTTTACGGGTAAGTTTCACGGGTAAGTTTCACGGGTATGTTTCACGGGTGACGTTTCACGGGTCTAGGTTTCACTGGTAAGTTTCACGGGTCAAGGTTTCACGGGTAAGTTTCACGGGTAAGTTTCACGGGTAAGTTTCACGGGTATGTTTCACGGGTGACGTTTCCCGGGTCTAGGTTTCACTGGTAAGTTTCACGGGTCAAGGTTTCACGGGTAAGTTTCACGGGTATGTTTCACGGGTGACGTTTCACGGGTCTAGGTTTCACTGGTAAGTTTCACGGGTCAAGGTTTCACGGGTAAGTTTCACGGGTAAGTTTCACGGGTATGTTTCACGGGTGACGTTTCACGGGTCTAGGTTTTACTGGTAAGTTTCACGGGTCAAGGTTTCACGGGAAAGTTTCACGGGTAAGTTTTACGGGTAAGTTTCACGGGTGACGTTTCACGGGTGACGTTTCACGGGTGACGTTTCACGGGTGACGTTTCACGGGTCTAGGTTTCACTGGAAAGTTTCACGGGTCAAGGTTTCACGGGTAAGTTTCACGGGTAAGTTTTACGGGTATGTTTTACAGGCGACGTTTCACGGGTCTAGGTTTCACTGGTAAGTTTCACGGGTCTAGGTTTCACGGGTAAGTTTCACGGGTATGTTTCATGGGTGATGTTTCACGGGTCTAGGTTTCACTGGTAAGTTTCACGGGTCAAGGTTTCACGGGTAAGTTTCACGGGTATGTTTCACGGGTGACGTTTCACGGGTAAGTTTTACGCGTAAGTTTCACGGGTGACGTTTCACGGGTCTAGGTTTCACTGGTAAGTTTCACGGGTCAAGGTTTCACGGGTAAGTTTCACGGGTATGTTTCACGGGTGACGTTTCACGGGTCTAGGTTTCACTGGTAAGTTTCACGGGTCATGGTTTCACGGGTAAGTTTCACGGGTAAGTTTTACGGGTAAGTTTCACGGGTGACGTTTCACGGGTCTAGGTTTCACTGGTAAGTTTCACGGGTCAAGGTTTCACGGGTAAGTTTCACGGGTAAGTTTCACGGGTCTAGGTTTCACTGGAAAGTTTCACGGGTCAAGGTTTCACGGGTAAGTTTCACGGGTAAGTTTCACGGGTAAGTTTTACGGGTATGTTTTACAGGTGACGTTTCACGGGTCTAGGTTTCACTGGTAAGTTTCACGGGTCAAGGTTTCACGGGTAAGTTTCACGGGTAAGTTTCACGGGTATGTTTCATTGGTGATGTTTCACGGGTCTAGGTTTTACTGGTAAGTTTCTCGGGTCAAGGTTTCACGGGTAAGTTTCACGGGTAAGTTTCACGGGTGACGTTTTACGGGTCTAGGTTTCACTGGTAAGTTTCACAAGTATGTTTCACGGGTAAGTTTTACGGGTATGTTTTACAGGTGACGTTTCACGGGTCTAGGTTTCACTGGTAAGTTTCACGGGTCAAGGTTTCACGGGTCAAGGTTTCACGGGTAAGTTTTACGGGTAAGTTTCACGGGTATGTTTCACGGGTATGTTTCACGGGTCTTGGTTTCACTGGTAAGTTTCACGGGTCAAGGTTTCACGGGTAAGTTTCACGGGTAAGTTTTACGGGTATGTTTTACAGGTGACGTTTCACGGGTCTAGGTTTCACTGGTAAGTTTCACGGGTCAAGGTTTCACGGGTAAGATTCACGGGTAAGTTTCACGGGTATGTTTCATGGGTGATGTTTCACGGGTCTAGGTTTCACTGGTAAGTTTCACGGGTCAAGGTTTTACGGGTAAGTTTCACGGGTAAGTTTCACGGGTATGTTTCACGGGTGACGTTTCACGGGTCTAGGTTTCACTGGTAAGTTTCACGGGTCAAGGTTTCACGGGTAAGTTTCACGGGTAAGTTTCACGGGTAAGTTTCACGGGTATGTTTCACGGGTGACGTTTCACGGGTCTAGGTTTCACTAGTAAGTTTCACGGGTCAAGGTTTCACGGGTAAGATTCACGGGTATGTTTCACGGGTGACGTTTCCCGGGTCTAGGTTTCACTGGTAAGTTTCACGGGTCAAGGTTTCACGGGTAAGTTTCACGGGTATGTTTCACGGGTGACGTTTCACGGGTCTAGGTTTCACTGGTAAGTTTCACGGGTCAAGGTTTCACGGGTAAGTTTCACGGGTAAGTTTCACGGGTATGTTTCACGGGTGACGTTTCACGGGTCTAGGTTTTACTGGTAAGTTTCACGGGTCAAGGTTTCACGGGAAAGTTTCACGGGTAAGTTTTACGGGTAAGTTTCACGGGTGACGTTTCACGGGTGACGTTTCACGGGTGACGTTTCACGGGTGACGTTTCACGGGTCTAGGTTTCACTGGAAAGTTTCACGGGTCAAGGTTTCACGGGTAAGTTTCACGGGTAAGTTTTACGGGTATGTTTTACAGGCGACGTTTCACGGGTCTAGGTTTCACTGGTAAGTTTCACGGGTCTAGGTTTCACGGGTAAGTTTCACGGGTATGTTTCATGGGTGATGTTTCACGGGTCTAGGTTTCACTGGTAAGTTTCACGGGTCAAGGTTTCACGGGTAAGTTTCACGGGTATGTTTCACGGGTGACGTTTCACGGGTAAGTTTTACGCGTAAGTTTCACGGGTGACGTTTCACGGGTCTAGGTTTCACTGGTAAGTTTCACGGGTCAAGGTTTCACGGGTAAGTTTCACGGGTATGTTTCACGGGTGACGTTTCACGGGTCTAGGTTTCACTGGTAAGTTTCACGGGTCATGGTTTCACGGGTAAGTTTCACGGGTAAGTTTTACGGGTAAGTTTCACGGGTGACGTTTCACGGGTCTAGGTTTCACTGGTAAGTTTCACGGGTCAAGGTTTCACGGGTAAGTTTCACGGGTAAGTTTCACGGGTCTAGGTTTCACTGGAAAGTTTCACGGGTCAAGGTTTCACGGGTAAGTTTCACGGGTAAGTTTCACGGGTAAGTTTTACGGGTATGTTTTACAGGTGACGTTTCACGGGTCTAGGTTTCACTGGTAAGTTTCACGGGTCAAGGTTTCACGGGTAAGTTTCACGGGTAAGTTTCACGGGTATGTTTCATTGGTGATGTTTCACGGGTCTAGGTTTTACTGGTAAGTTTCTCGGGTCAAGGTTTCACGGGTAAGTTTCACGGGTAAGTTTCACGGGTGACGTTTTACGGGTCTAGGTTTCACTGGTAAGTTTCACAAGTATGTTTCACGGGTAAGTTTTACGGGTATGTTTTACAGGTGACGTTTCACGGGTCTAGGTTTCACTGGTAAGTTTCACGGGTCAAGGTTTCACGGGTCAAGGTTTCACGGGTAAGTTTTACGGGTAAGTTTCACGGGTATGTTTCACGGGTATGTTTCACGGGTCTTGGTTTCACTGGTAAGTTTCACGGGTCAAGGTTTCACGGGTAAGTTTCACGGGTAAGTTTTACGGGTATGTTTTACAGGTGACGTTTCACGGGTCTAGGTTTCACTGGTAAGTTTCACGGGTCAAGGTTTCACGGGTAAGATTCACGGGTAAGTTTCACGGGTATGTTTCATGGGTGATGTTTCACGGGTCTAGGTTTCACTGGTAAGTTTCACGGGTCAAGGTTTTACGGGTAAGTTTCACGGGTAAGTTTCACGGGTATGTTTCACGGGTGACGTTTCACGGGTCTAGGTTTCACTGGTAAGTTTCACGGGTCAAGGTTTCACGGGTAAGTTTCACGGGTAAGTTTTACGGGTATGTTTCACGGGTAACGTTTCACGGGTCTAGGTTTCACTAGTAAGTTTCACGGATCAAGGTTTCACGGGTAAGTTTCACGGGTAAGTTTCACGGGTATGTTTCACGGGTGACGTTTTACGGGTCTAGGTTTCACTGGTAAGTTTCACGGGTCAAGGTTTCACGGGTAAGTTTCACGGGTATGTTTCACGGATGACGTTTCACGGGTCTTGGTTTCACTGGTAAGTTTCACGGGTCAAGGTTTCACGGGTAAGTTTCACGTATAAGTTTTACGGGTATGTTTTACAGGTGACGTTTCACGGGTAAGTTTCACGGGTAAGTTTCACGGGTATGTTTCACGGGTGACGTTTCACGGGTCTAGGTTTCACTGGAAAGTTTCACGGGTCAAGGTTTCACGGGTAAGTTTCACGGGTAAGTTTTACGGGTATGTTTTACAGGCGACGTTTCACGGGTCTAGGTTTCACTGGTAAGTTTCACGGGTCTAGGTTTCACGGGTAAGTTTCACGGGTAAGTTTCACGGGTATGTTTCATGGGTGATGTTTCACGGGTCTAGGTTTCACTGGTAAGTTACACGGGTCAAGGTTTCACGGGTAAGTTTCACGGGTATGTTTCACGGGTGACGTTTCACGGGTAAGTTTTACGCGTAAGTTTCACGGGTGACGTTTCACGGGTCTAGGTTTCACTGGTAAGTTTCACGGGTCAAGGTTTCACGGGTAAGTTTCACGGGTATGTTTCACGGGTGACGTTTCACGGGTCTAGGTTTCACTGGTAAGTTTCACGGGTCAAGGTTTCACGGGTAAGTTTCACGGGTAAGTTTTACGGGTAAGTTTCACGGGTGACGTTTCACGGGTCTAGGTTTCACTGGTAAGTTTCACGGGTCAAGGTTTCACGGGTAAGTTTCACGGGTAAGTTTCACGGGTCTAGGTTTCACTGGAAAGTTTCACGGGTCAAGGTTTCACGGGTAAGTTTCACGGGTAAGTTTCACGGGTAAGTTTTACGGGTATGTTTTACAGGTGACGTTTCACGGGTCTAGGTTTCACTGGTAAGTTTCACGGGTCAAGGTTTCACGGGTAAGTTTCACGGGTAAGTTTCACGGGTATGTTTCATTGGTGATGTTTCACGGGTCTAGGTTTTACTGGTAAGTTTCTCGGGTCAAGGTTTCACGGGTAAGTTTCACGGGTAAGTTTCACGGGTGACGTTTTACGGGTCTAGGTTTCACTGGTAAGTTTCACAAGTATGTTTCACGGGTAAGTTTCACGGGTAAGTTTCACGGGTATGTTTCATTGGTGATGTTTCACGGGTCTAGGTTTTACTGGTAAGTTTCTCGGGTCAAGGTTTCACGGGTAAGTTTCACGGGTAAGTTTCACGGGTGACGTTTTACGGGTCTAGGTTTCACTGGTAAGTTTCACAAGTATGTTTCACGGGTAAGTTTTACGGGTATGTTTTACAGGTGACGTTTCACGGGTCTAGGTTTCACTGGTAAGTTTCACGGGTCAAGGTTTCACGGGTCAAGGTTTCACGGGTAAGTTTTACGGGTAAGTTTCACGGGTATGTTTCACGGGTATGTTTCACGGGTCTTGGTTTCACTGGTAAGTTTCACGGGTCAAGGTTTCACGGGTAAGTTTCACGGGTAAGTTTTACGGGTATGTTTTACAGGTGACGTTTCACGGGTCTAGGTTTCACTGGTAAGTTTCACGGGTCAAGGTTTTACGGGTAAGTTTCACGGGTAAGTTTCACGGGTATGTTTCACGGGTGACGTTTCACGGGTCTAGGTTTCACTGGTAAGTTTCACGGGTCAAGGTTTCACGGGTAAGTTTCACGGGTAAGTTTCACGGGTATGTTTCACGGGTGACGTTTCACGGGTCTAGGTTTCACTAGTAAGTTTCACGGGTCAAGGTTTCACGGGTAAGTTTCACGGGTAAGTTTCACGGGTATGTTTCACGGGTGACGTTTTACGGGTCTAGGTTTCACTGGTAAGTTTCACGGGTCAAGGTTTCACGGGTAAGTTTCACGGGTAAGTTTCACGGGTATGTTTCACGGGTGACGTTTCACGGGTCTAGGTTTCACTGGTAAGTTTCACGGGTCAAGGTTTCACGGGTAAGTTTCACGGGTAAGTTTCACGGGTATGTTTCACGGGTGACGTTTCACGGGTCTAGGTTTCACTGGTAAGTTTCACAAGTCAAGGTTTTACGGGTAAGTTTCACGGGTAAGTTTCACGGGTATGTTTCACGGGTGACGTTTCACGGGTCTAGGTTTCACTGGTAAGTTTCACGGGTCAAGGTTTCACGGGTAAATTTCACGGGTAAGTTTTACGGGTAAGTTTCACGGGTGACGTTTCACGGGTGACGTTTCACGGGTGACGTTTCACGGGTCTAGGTTTCACTGGTAAGTTTCACGGGTCAAGGTTTCACGGGTAAGTTTCACGGGTAAGTTTCACGGGTATGTTTCACGGGTGACGTTTCACGGGTCTAGGTTTCACTGGAAAGTTTCACGGGTCAAGGTTTCACTTGTAAGTTTCACGGGTAAGTTTTACGGGTATGTTTTACAGGCGACGTTTCACGGGTCTAGGTTTCACTGGTAAGTTTCACGGGTCTAGGTTTCACGAATAAGTTTCACGGGTAAGTTTCACGGGTATGTTTCATGGGTGATGTTTCACGGGTCTAGGTTTCACTGGTAAGTTTCACGGGTCAAGGTTTCACGGGTAAGTTTCACGGGTATGTTTCACGGGTGACGTTTCACGGGTAAGTTTTACGCGTAAGTTTCACGGGTGACGTTTCACGGGTCTAGGTTTCACTGGTAAGTTTCACGGGTCAAGGTTTCACGGGTAAGTTTCACGGGTATGTTTCACGGGTGACGTTTCACGGGTCTAGGTTTCACTGGTAAGTTTCACGGGTCAAGGTTTCACGGGTAAGTTTCACGGGTAAGTTTTACGGGTAAGTTTTTAAGGGTGACGTTTCACGGGTCTAGGTTTCACTGGTAAGTTTCACGGGTCAAGGTTTCACGGGTAAGTTTCACGGGTATGTTTCACGGGTGACGTTTCACGGGTCTAGGTTTCACTGGAAAGTTTCACGGGTCAAGGTTTCACGGGTAAGTTTCACGGGTAAGTTTCACGGGTAAGTTTTACGGGTATGTTTTACAGGTGACGTTTCACGGGTCTAGGTTTCACTGGTAAGTTTCACGGGTCAAGGTTTCACGGGTAAGTTTCACGGGTAAGTTTCACGGGTATGTTTCATTGGTGATGTTTCACGGGTCTAGGTTTTACTGGTAAGTTTCACGGGTCAAGGTTTCACGGGTAAGTTTCACGGGTAAGTTGCACGGGTGACGTTTCACGGGTCTAGGTTTCACTGGTAAGTTTCACGGGTATGTTTCACGGGTAAGTTTTACGGGTATGTTTTACAGGTGACGTTTCACGGGTCTAGGTTTCACTGGTAAGTTTCACGGGTCAAGGTTTCACGGGTCAAGGTTTCACGGGTAAGTTTTAAGGGTAAGTTTCACGGGTATGTTTCACGGATGACGTTTCACGGGTCTTGGTTTCACTGGTAAGTTTCACGGGTCAAGGTTTCACGGGTAAGTTTCACGGGTAAGTTTTACGGGTATGTTTTACAGGTGACGTTTCACGGGTAAGTTTCACGGGTAAGTTTCACGGGTATGTTCCACGGGTGACGTTTCACGGGTCTAGGTTTCACTGGTAAGTTTCACGGGTCAAGGTTTCACGGGTAAGTTTCACGGGTAAGTTTTACGGGTAAGTTTCACGGGTGACGTTTCACGGGTCTAGGTTTCACTGGAAAGTTTCACGGGTCAAGGTTTCACGGGTAAGTTTCACGGGTAAGTTTTACGGGTATGTTTTACAGGTGACGTTTCACGGGTCTAGGTTTCACTGGTAAGTTTCACGGGTCAAGGTTTCACGGGTAAGTTTCACGGGTAAGTTTCACGGGTATGTTTCACGGGTGACGTTTCACGGGTCTAGGTTTCACTAGTAAGTTTCACGGGTCAAGGTTTCACGGGTAAGTTTCACGGGTAAGTTTCACGGGTATGTTTCACGGGTGACGTTTCACGGGTCTAGGTTTCACTGGTAAGTTTCACGGGTCAAGGTTTCACGGGTAAGTTTCACGGGTAAGTTTCACGGGTATGTTTCACGGGTGACGTTTCACGGGTCTAGGTTTCACTAGTAAGTTTCACGGGTCAAGGTTTCACGGGTAAGTTTCACGGGTAAGTTTCACGGGTATGTTTCACGGGTGACGCTTCACGGGTCTAGGTTTCACTGGTAAGTTTCACGGGTCAAGGTTTCACGGGTAAGTTTCACGGGTAAGTTTCACGGGTATGTTTCACGGGTGACGTTTCACGGGTCTAGGTTTTACTGGTAAGTTTCACGGGTCAAGGTTTCACGGGTAAGTTTCACGGGTAAGTTTCACGGGTATGTTTCACGGGTGACGTTTCACGGGTCTAGGTTTCACTGGTAAGTTTCACGGGTCAAGGTTTCACGGGTAAGTTTCACGGGTATGTTTCACGGGTGTCGTTTCACGGGTCAAGGTTTCACGGGTAAGTTTCACGGGTAAGTTTTACGGTTATGTTTTACAGGTGACGTTTCACGGGTCTAGGTTTCACTGGTAAGTTTCACGGGTCAAGGTTTCACGGGTAAGTTTCACGGGTAAGTTTCACGGGTATGTTTCACGGGTAAGTTTCACGGGTAAGTTTCACGGGGATGTTTCACGGGTGACGTTTCACGGGTCTAGGTTTCACTGGTAAGTTTCACGGGTCAAGGTTTCACGGGTAAGTTTCACGGGTAAGTTTTACGGGTAAGTTTCACGGGTATGTTTCACGGGTGACGTTTCACGGGTCTAGGTTTCACTGGTAAGTTTCACGGGTCAAGGTTTCACTGGTAAGTTTCACGGGTCAAGGTTTCACGGGTAAGTTTCACGGGTAAGTTTCACGGGTATGTTTCACGGGTGACGTTTAACGGGTCTAGGTTTCACTGGTAAGTTTAACGGGTCAAGGTTTCACGGGTAAGTTTCACAGGTAAGTTTTACGGGTAAATTTCACGGGTGACGTTTCACGGGTCTAGGTTTTACTGGTAAGTTTCACGGGTCAAGGTTTCACGGGTAAGTTTCACGGGTAAGTTTTACGGGTAAGTTTCACGGGTGACCTTTCACGGGTCTTGGTTTCACTGGTAAGTTTCACGGGTCAAGGTTTCACGGGTAAGTTTCACGGGTAAATTTCACGGGTATGTTTCACGGGTGACGTTTCACGGGTCTAGGTTTCACTGGTAAGTTTCACGGGTCAAGGTTTCACGGGTAAGTTTTACAGGTAAGTTTCACGGGTATGTTTCACGGGTGACGTTTCACGGGTCTAGGTTTCACTGGTAAGTTTCACGGGTCAAGGTTTCACGGGTAAGTTTCACGGGTAAGTTTCACGGGTATGTTTCACGGGTGACGTTTCACGGGTCTAGGTTTCACTGGTAAGTTTCACGGATCAAGGTTTCACGGGTTAGTTTCACGGGTAAGTTTCACGGGTATGTTTCACGGGTATCGTTTCACGGGTCTAGGTTTCACTGGTAAGTTTCACGGGTCAAGGTTTTACGGGTAAGTTTCACGGGTAAGTTTTACGGGTAAGTTTCACGGGTGACGTTTCACGGGTCTAGGTTTCACTGGTAAGTTTCACGGGTCAAGGTTTCACGGGTAAGTTTCACGGGTAAGTTTCACGGGTATGTTTCACGGGTGACGTTTCACGGGTCATGGTTTCACTGGTAAGTTTCACGGGTCAAGGTTTCACGGGTAAGTTTCACGGGTAAGTTTTACGGGTAAGTTTCACGGGTGACGTTTCACGGGTGACGTTTCACGGGTCTAGGTTTCACTGGTAAGTTTCACGGGTCAAGGTTTCACGGGTAAGTTTCACGGGTTAGTTTCACGGGTATGTTTCACGGGTGACGTTTCACGGGTCTAGGTTTCACTGGAAAGTTTCACGGGTCAAGGTTTCACGGGTCTAGGTTTCACTGGTAAGTTTCACGGGTCAAGGTTTCACGGGTAAGTTTCACGGGTCAAGGTTTCACGGGTAAGTTTCACGGGTAAGTTTCACGGGTATGTTTCACGGGTGACGTTTCACGGGTCTAGGTTTCACTGGTAAGTTTCACGGGTCAAGGTTTCACGGGTAAGTTTCACGGGTAAGTTTCACGGGTATGTTTCACGGGTGACGTTTCACGGGTCTAGGTTTCACTGGTAAGTTTCACGGGTCAAGGTTTCACGGGTAAGTTTCACGGGTAAGTTTCACGGGTATGTTTCACGGGTATGTTTCACGGGTGTCGTTTCACGGGTCAAGGTTTCACGGGTAAGTTTCACGGGTAAGTTTTACGGTTATGTTTTACAGGTGACGTTTCACGGGTCTAGGTTTCACTGGTAAGTTTCACGGGTCAAGGTTTCACGGGTAAGTTTCACGGGTAAGTTTCACGGGTATGTTTCACGGGTATGTTTCACGGGTAAGTTTCACGGGTATGTTTCACGGGTGACGTTTCACGGGTCTAGGTTTCACTGGTAAGTTTCACGGGTCAAGGTTTCACGGGTAAGTTTCACGGGTAAGTTTCACGGGTATGTTTCACGGGTGACGTTTCACGGGTCTAGGTTTCACTGGTAAGTTTCACGGGTCAAGGTTTCACTGGTAAGTTTCACGGGTCAAGGTTTCACGGGTAAGTTTCACGGGTAAGTTTCACGGGTATGTTTCACGGGTGACGTTTCACGGGTCTAGGTTTCACTGGTAAGTTTAACGGGTCAAGGTTTCACGGGTAAGTTTCACAGGTAAGTTTTACGGGTAAGTTTCACGGGTGACGTTGCACGGGTCTAGGTTTTACTGGTAAGTTTCACGGGTCAAGGTTTCACGGGTAAGTTTCACTGGTAAGTTTTACGGGTAAGTTTCACGGGTGACCTTTCACTGGTAAGTTTCACGGGTCAAGGTTTCACGGGTAAGTTTCACGGGTAAATTTCACGGGTATGTTTCACGGGTGACGTTTCACGGGTCTAGGTTTCACTGGTAAGTTTCACGGGTCAAGGTTTCACGGGTAAGTTTTACAGGTAAGTTTGACGGGTATGTTTCACGGGTGACGTTTCACGGGTCTAGGTTTCACTGGTAAGTTTCACGGGTCAAGGTTTCACGGGTAAGTTTCACGGGTAAGTTTCACGGGTATGTTTCACGGGTGACGTTTCACGGGTCTAGGTTTCACTGGTAAGTTTCACGGATCAAGGTTTCACGGGTTAGTTTCACGGGTAAGTTTCACGGGTATGTTTCACGGGTATCGTTTCACGGGTCTAGGTTTCACTGGTAAGTTTCACGGGTCAAAGTTTTACGGGTAAGTTTCACGGGTAAGTTTTACGGGTAAGTTTCACGGGTGACGTTTCACGGGTCTAGGTTTCACTGGTAAGTTTCACGGGTCAAGGTTTCACGGGTAAGTTTCACGGGTAAGTTTCACGGGTATGTTTCACGGGTGACGTTTCACGGGTCATGGTTTCACTGGTAAGTTTCACGGGTCAAGGTTTCACGGGTAAGTTTCACGGGTAAGTTTTACGGGTAAGTTTCACGGGTGACGTTTCACGGGTGACGTTTCACGGGTCTAGGTTTCACTGGTAAGTTTCACGGGTCAAGGTTTCACGGGTAAGTTTCACGGGTTAGTTTCACGGGTATGTTTCACGGGTGACGTTTCACGGGTCTAGGTTTCACTGGAAAGTTTCACGGGTCAAGGTTTCACGGGTCTAGGTTTCACTGGTAAGTTTCACGGGTCAAGGTTTCACGGGTAAGTTTCACGGGTCAAGGTTTCACGGGTAAGTTTCACGGGTAAGTTTCACGGGTATGTTTCACGGGTGACGTTTCACGGGTCTAGGTTTCACTGGTAAGTTTCACGGGTCAAGGTTTCACGGGTAAGTTTCACGGGTCAAGGTTTCACGGGTAAGTTTCACTGGTAAGTTTCACGGGTATGTTTCATGGGAAAGTTTTACGGGTATGTTTTACAGGTGACGTTTCACGGGTCTAGGTTTCACTGGTAAGTTTCACGGGTCAAGGTTTCACGGGTCAAGGTTTCACGGGTAAGTTTTACGGGTAAGTTTCACGGGTATGTTTCACGGGTATGTTTCACGGGTCTTGGTTTCACTGGTAAGTTTCACGGGTCAAGGTTTCACGGGTAAGTTTCACGGGTAAGTTTTACGGGTATGTTTTACAGGTGACGTTTCACGGGTCTAGGTTTCACTGGTAAGTTTCACGGGTCAAGGTTTCACGGGTAAGATTCACGGGTAAGTTTCACGGGTATGTTTCATGGGTGATGTTTCACGGGTCTAGGTTTCACTGGTAAGTTTCACGGGTCAAGGTTTTACGGGTAAGTTTCACGGGTAAGTTTCACGGGTATGTTTCACGGGTGACGTTTCACGGGTCTAAGTTTCACTGGTAAGTTTCACGGGTCAAGGTTTCACGTGTAAGTTTTACGGGTAAGTTTCACGGGTAAGTTTTACGCGTAAGTTTCACGGGTGACGTTTCACGGGTCTAGGTTTCACTGGTAAGTTTCACGGGTCAAGGTTTCACGGGTAAGTTTAACGGGTAAGTTTTACGGGTAAGTTTCACGGGTGACGTTTCACGGGTCTAGGTTTCACTGGTAAGTTTCACGGGTCAAGGTTTCACGGGTAAGTTTCACGGGTAAGTTTCACGGGTATGTTTCACGGGTGACGTTTCACGGGTCTAGGTTTCACTGGAAAGTTTCACGGATCAAGGTTTCACGGGTAAGTTTCACGGTTAAGTTTCACGGGTAAGTTTTACGGGTATGTTTTACAGGTGACGTTTCACGGGTCTAGGTTTCACTGGTAAGTTTCACGGGTCAAGGTTTCACGGGTAAGTTTCACGGGTAAGTTTCACGGGTATGTTTCATGGGTGATGTTTCACGGGTCTAGGTTTTACTGGTAAGTTTCACGGGTCAAGGTTTCACGGGAAAGTTTCACGGGTAAGTTTCACGGGTGACGTTTCACGGGTCTAGGTTTCACTGGTAAGTTTCACGGGTATGTTTCACGGGTGACGTTTCACGGGTCTAGGTTTCACTGGTAAGTTTCACGGGTCAAGGTTTTACGGGTAAGTTTCACGGGTATGTTTCACGGGTGACGTTTCACGGGTCTAGGTTTCACTGGTAAGTTTCACGGGTCAAGGTTTTACGGGTAAGTTTCACGGGTAAGTTTTACGCGTAAGTTTCACGGGTGACGTTTCACGGGTCTAGGTTTCACTGGTAAGTTTCACGGGTCAAGGTTTCACGGGTAAGTTTCACGGGTAAGTTTTACGGGTAAGTTTCACGGGTGACGTTTCACGGGTCTAGGTTTCACTGGTAAGTTTCACGGGTCAAGGTTTCACGGGTAAGTTTCACGGGTAAGTTTCACGGGTATGTTTCACGGGTGACGTTTCACGGGTCTAGGTTTCACTGGTAAGTTTCACGGGTCAAGGATTCACGGGTAAGTTTCACGGGTAAGTTTCACGGGTATGTTTCACGGGTGACGTTTCACGGGTCTTGGTTTCACTGGTAAGTTTCACGGGTCAAGGTTTCACGGGTAAGTTTCACGGGTATGTTTCACGGGTGACGTTTCACGGGTCTAGGTTTCACTGGTAAGTTTCACGGGTCAAGGTTTCACGGGTAAGTTTCACGGGTAAAATTTACGGGTAAGTTTCACGGGTAAGTTTTACGGGTAAGTTTCACGGGTGACGTTTCACGGGTCTAGGTTTCACTGGAAAGTTTCACGGGTCAAGGATTCACGGGTAAGTTTCACGGGTAAGTTTTACGGGTATGTTTTACAGGTGACGTTTCACGGGTCTAGGTTTCACTGGTAAGTTTCACGGGTCAAGGTTTCACGGGTAAGATTCACGGGTAAGTTTCACGGGTATGTTTCATGGGTGATGTTTTACGGGTCTAGGTTTCACTGGTAAGTTTCACGGGTCAAGGTTTTACGGGTAAGTTTCACGGGTAAGTTTCACGGGTATGTTTCACGGGTGACGTTTCACGGGTCTAGGTTTCACTGGTAAGTTTCACGGGTCAAGGTTTCACGGGTAAGTTTCACGGGTAAGTTTTACGGGTATGTTTTACAGGTGACGTTTCACGGGTCTAGGTTTCACTGGTAAGTTTCACGGGTCAAGGTTTCACGGGTAAGTTTCACGGGTAAGTTTCACGGGTATGTTTCATGGGTGATGTTTCACGGGTCTAGGTTTTACTGGTAAGTTTCACGGGTCAAGGTTTCACGGGTAAGTTTCACGGGTAAGTTTCACGGGTGACGTTTCACGGGTCTAGGTTTCACTGGTAAGTTTCACGGGTATGTTTCACGGGTGACGTTTCACGGGTCTAGGTTTCACTGGTAAGTTTCACGGGTCAAGGTTTTACGGGTAAGTTTCACGGGTATGTTTCACGGGTGACGTTTCACGGGTCTAGGTTTCACTGGTAAGTTTCACGGGTCAAGGTTTTACGGGTAAGTTTCACGGGTAAGTTTTACGCGTAAGTTTCACGGGTGACGTTTCACGGGTCTAGGTTTCACTGGTAAGTTTCACGGGTCAAGGTTTCACGGGTAAGTTTCACGGGTAAGTTTTACGGGTAAGTTTTACGGGTGACGTTTCACGGGTCTAGGTTTCACTGGTAAGTTTCACGGGTCAAGGTTTCACGGGTAAGTTTCACGGGTAAGTTTCACGGGTATGTTTAACGGGTGACGTTTCACGGGTCTAGGTTTCACTGGTAAGTTTCACGGGTCAAGGATTCACGGGTAAGTTTCACGGGTAAGTTTCACGGGTATGTTTCACGGGTGACGTTTCACGGGTCTTGGTTTCACTGGTAAGTTTCACGGGTCAAGGTTTCACGGGTAAGTTTCACGGGTATGTTTCACGGGTGACGTTTCACGGGTCTAGGTTTCACTGGTAAGTTTCACGGGTCAAGGTTTCACGGGTAAGTTTCACGGGTAAGTTTTACGGGTAAGTTTCACGGGTAAGTTTTACGGGTAAGTTTCACAGGTGACGTTTCACGGGTCTAGGTTTCACTGGAAAGTTTCACGGGTCAAGGATTCACGGGTAAGTTTCACGGGTAAGTTTTACGGGTATGTTTTACAGGTGACGTTTCACGGGTCTAGGTTTCACTGGTAAGTTTCACGGGTCAAGGTTTCACGGGTAAGATTCACGGGTAAGTTTCACGGGTATGTTTCATGGGTGATGTTTTACGGATCTAGGTTTCACTGGTAAGTTTCACGGGTCAAGGTTTTACGGGTAAGTTTCACGGGTAAGTTTCACGGGTATGTTTCACGGGTGACGTTTCACGGGTCTAGGTTTCACTGGTAAGTTTCACGGGTCAAGGTTTCACGGGTAAGTTTCACGGGTAAGTTTCACGGGTATGTTTCACGGGTGACGTTTCACGGGTCTAGGTTTCACTAGTAAGTTTCACGGGTCAAGGTTTCACGGGTAAGTTTCACGGGTAAGTGTCACGGGTATGTTTTATGGGTGATGTTTCACGGGTCTAGGTTTTACTGGTAAGTTTCACGGGTCAAGGTTTTACGGGTAAGTTTCACGGGTAAGTTTCACGGGTGACGTTTCACGGGTCTAGGTTTCACTGGTAAGTTTCACGGGTATGTTTCACGGGTAAGTTTTACGGGTATGTTTTACAGGTGACGTTTCACGGGTCTAGGTTTCACTGGTAAGTTTCACGGGTCAAGGTTTCACGGGTCAAGGTTTCACGGGTAAGTTTCACGGGTAAGTTTCACGGGTATGTTTTACAGGTGACGTTTCACGGGTCTAGGTTTCACTGGTAAGTTTCACGGGTCAAGGTTTCACGGGTAAGATTCACGGGTAAGTTTCACGGGTATGTTTCATGGGTGATGTTTCACGGGTCTAGGTTTCACTGGTAAGTTTCACGGGTCAAGGTTTTACGGGTAAGTTTCACGGGTAAGTTTCACGGGTATGTTTCACGGGTGACGTTTCACGGGTCTAGGTTTCACTGGTAAGTTTCACGGGTCAAGGTTTCACGGGTAAGTTTCACGGGTAAGTTTCACGGGTATGTTTCACGGGTGACGTTTCACGGGTCTAGGTTTCACTAGTAAGTTTCACGGGTCAAGGTTTCACGGGTAAGTTTCACGGGTAAGTTTCACGGGTAAGTTTCACGGGTATGTTTCACGGGTGACGTTTCACGGGTCTAGGTTTCACTGGTAAGTTTCACGGGTCAAGGTTTCACGGGTAAGTTTCACGGGTAAGTTTTACGGGTATGTTTCACGGGTGACGTTTCACGGGTCTAGGTTTTACTGGTAAGTTTCACGGGTCAAGGTTTCACGGGTAAGTTTCACGGGTAAGTTTCACGGGTATGTTTCACGGGTGACGTTTCACGGGTCTAGGTTTCACTGGTAAGTTTCACGGGTCAAGGTTTTACGGGTAAGTTTCACGGGTAAGTTTCACGGGTATGTTTCACGGGTGACGTTTCACGGGTCTAGGTTTCACGGGTAAGTTTCACGGGTCAAGGTTTCACGGGTAAGTTTCACGGGTAAGTTTCACGGGTATGTTTCACAAGTGACGTTTCACGGGTCTAGGTTTCACTGGAAAGTTTCACGGGTCAAGGTTTCACGGGTAAGTTTCACGGGTAAGTTTTACGGGTATGTTTTACAGGCGACGTTTCACGGGACTAGGTTTCACTGGTAAGTCTCACGGGTCTAGGTTTCACGGGTAAGTTTCACGTGTAAGTTTCACGGGTATGTTTCACGGGTGACGTTTCACGGGTCTAGGTTTCACTGGTAAGTTTCACGGGTCAAGGTTTCACGGTTAAGTTTCACGGGTAAGTTTCACGGGTATGTTTCACGGGTGACGTTTCACGGGTCTAGGTTTCACTGGTAAGTTTCACGGGTCAAGGTTTTACGGGTAAGTTTCACGGGTAAGTTTCACGGGTATGTTTCACGGGTGACGTTTCACGGGTCTAGGTTTCACTGGTAAGTTTCACGGGTCAAGGTTTCACGGGTAAGTTTTACGGGTAAGTTTCACGGGTGACGTTTCACGGGTGACGTTTCACGGGTCTAGGTTTCACTGGTAAGTTTCACGGGTCAAGGTTTCACGGGTAAGTTTCACGGGTAAGTTTCACGGGTATGTTTCACAAGTGACGTTTCACGGGTCTAGGTTTCACTGGAAAGTTTCACGGGTCAAGGTTTCACGGGTAAGTTTCACGGGTAAGTTTTACGGGTATGTTTTACAGGCGACGTTTCACGGGTCTAGGTTTCACTGGTAAGTTTCACGGGTCTAGGTTTCACGGGTAAGTTTCACGGGTAAGTTTCACGGGTATGTTTCATGGGTGATGTTTCACGGGTCTAGGTTTCACTGGTAAGTTTCACGGGTCAAGGTTTCACGGATAAGTTTCACGGGTAAGTTTCACGGGTATGTTTCACGGGTGACGTTTCACGGGTAAGTTTTACGCGTAAGTTTCACGGGTGACGTTTCACGGGTCTAGGTTTCACTGGTAAGTTTCACGGGTCAAGGTTTCACGGGTAAGTTTCACGGGTAAGTTTTACGGGTAAGTTTCACGGGTGACGTTTCACGGGTCTAGGTTTCACTGGTAAGTTTCACGGGTCAAGGTTTCACGGGTAAGTTTCACGGGTAAGTTTCACGGGTATGTTTCACGGGTGACGTTTCACTGGTCTAGGTTTCACTGGTAAGTTTCACGGGTCAAGGTTTCACGGGTAAGTTTCACGGGTAAGTTTTACGGGTAAGTTTCACGGGTGACGTTCACGGGTGCGTTTCACGGGTCTAGGTTTCACTGGTAAGTTTCACGGGTCAAGGTTTCACGGGTAAGTTTCACCGGTAAGTTTCACGGGTATGTTTCACAAGTGACGTTTCACGGGTCTAGGTTTCACTGGAAAGTTTCACGGGTCAAGGTTTCACGGGTAAGTTTCACGGGTAAGTTTTACGGGTATGTTTTACAGGCGACGTTTCACGGGTCTAGGTTTCACTGGTAAGTTTCACGGGTCTAGGTTTCACGGGTAAGTTTCACGGGTAAGTTTCACGGGTATGTTTCATGGGTGATGTTTCACGGGTCTAGGTTTCACTGGTAAATTTCACGGGTCAAGGTTTCACGGGTAAGTTTCACGGGTAAGTTTCACGGGTAAGTTTTACGGGTATGTTTTACAGGTGACGTTTCACGGGTCTAGGTTTCACTGGTAAGTTTCACGGGTCAAGGTTTCACGGGTAAGGTTTACGGGTAAGTTTCACGGGTATGTTTCATGGGTGATGTTTCACGGGTCTAGGTTTTACTGGTAAGTTTCACGGGTCAAGGTTTCACGGGTAAGTTTCACGGGTAAGTTTCACGGGTGACGTTTCACGGGTCTAGGTTTCACTGGTAAGTTTCACGGGTATGTTTCACGGGTGACGTTTCACGGGTCTAGGTTTCACTGGTAAGTTTCACGGGTCAAGGTTTCACGGGTAAGTTTCACGGGTAAGTTTCACGGGTATGTTTCACGGATGACGTTTCACGGGTCTTGGTTTCACTGGTAAGTTTCACGGGTCAAGGTTTCACGGGTAAGTTTCACGGGTAAGTTTTACGGGTATGTTTTACAGGTGACGTTTCACGGGTAAGTTTCACGGGTAAGTTTCACGGGTATGTTTCACGGGTGAAGTTTCACGGGTCTTGGTTTCACTGGTAAGTTTCACGGGTCAAGGTTTCACGGGTAAGTTTCACGGGTAAGTTTTACGGGTATGTTCTACAGGTGACGTTTCACGGGTAAGTTTCACGGGTAAGTTTCACGGGTATGTTTCACGGGTCTAGGTTTCACTGGTAAGTTTCACGGGTCAAGGTTTCACGGGTAAGTTTCACGGGTAAGTTTTACGGGTAAGTTTCACGGGTGACGTTTCACGGGTCTAGGTTTCACTGGAAAGTTTCACGGGTCAAGGATTCACGGGTAAGTTTCACGGGTAAGTTTTACGGGTATGTTTTACAGGTGACGTTTCACGGGTCTAGGTTTCACTGGTAAGTTTCACGGGTCAAGGTTTCACGGGTAAGATTCACGGGTAAGTTTCACGGGTATGTTTCATGGGTGATGTTTCACGGGTCTAGGTTTCACTGGTAAGTTTCACGGGTCAAGGTTTTACGGGTAAGTTTCACGGGTAAGTTTCACGGGTATGTTTCACGGGTGACGTTTCACGGGTCTAGGTTTCACTGGTAAGTTTCACGGGTCAAGGTTTCACGGGTAAGTTTCACGGGTAAGTTTCACGGGTATGTTTCACGGGTGACGTTTCACGGGTCTAGGTTTCACTAGTAAGTTTCACGGGTCAAGGTTTCACGGGTAAGTTTCACGGGTAAGTTTCACGGGTATGTTTTATGGGTGATGTTTCACGGGTCTAGGTTTTACTGGTAAGTTTCACGGGTCAAGGTTTCACGGGTAAGTTTCACGGGTAAGTTTCACGGGTGACGTTTCACGGGTCTAGGTTTCACTGGTAAGTTTCACGGGTATGTTTCACGGGTAAGTTTTACGGGTATGTTTTACAGGTTACGTTTCACGGGTCTAGGTTTCACTGGTAAGTTTCACGGGTCAAGGTTTCACGGGTCAAGGTTTCACGGGTAAGTTTCACGGGTAAGTTTCACGGGTATGTTTTACAGGTGACGTTTCACGGGTCTAGGTTTCACTGGTAAGTTTCACGGGTCAAGGTTTCACGGGTAAGATTCACGGGTAAGTTTCACGGGTATGTTTCATGGGTGATGTTTCACGGGTCTAGGTTTCACTGGTAAGTTTCACGGGTCAAGGTTTTACGGGTAAGTTTTACGGGTAAGTTTCACGGGTATGTTTCACGGGTGACGTTTCACGGGTCTAGGTTTCACTGGTAAGTTTCACGGGTCAAGGTTTCACGGGTAAGTTTCACGGGTAAGTTTCACGGGTATGTTTCACGGGTGACGTTTCACGGGTCTAGGTTTCACTAGTAAGTATCACGGGTCAAGGTTTCACGGGTAAGTTTCACGGGTAAGTTTCACGGGTATGTTTCACGGGTGACGTTTCACGGGTCTAGGTTTCACTGGTAAGTTTCACGGGTCAAGGTTTCACGGGTAAGTTTCACGGGTAAGTTTTACGGGTATGTTTCACGGGTGACGTTTCACGGGTCTAGGTTTCACTGTTAAGTTTCACGGGTCAAGGTTTCACGGGTAAGTTTCACGGGTAAGTTTCACGGGTATGTTTCACGGGTGACGTTTCACGGGTCTAGGTTTCACTGGTAAGTTTCACGGGTCTAGGTTTCACGGGTAAGTTTCACGGGTAAGTTTCACGGGTATGTTTCACGGGTGACGTTTCACGGGTCTAGGTTTCACTGGTAAGTTTCACGGGTCAAGGTTTCACGGTTAAGTTTCACGGGTAAGTTTCACGGGTATGTTTCACGGGTGACGTTTCACGGGTCTAGGTTTCACTGGTAAGTTTCACGGGTCAAGGTTTTACGGGTATGTTTCACGGGTAAGTTTCACGGGTATGTTTCACGGGTGACGTTTCACGGGTCTAGGTTTCACTGGTAAGTTTCACGGGTCAAGGTTTCACGGGTAAGTTTTACGGGTAAGTTTCACGGGTGACGTTTCACGGGTGACGTTTCACGGGTCTAGGTTTCACTGGTAAGTTTCACGGGTCAAGGTTTCACGGGTAAGTTTCACGGGTAAGTTTCACGGGTATGTTTCACAAGTGACGTTTCACGGGTCTAGGTTTCACTGGAAAGTTTCACGGGTCAAGGTTTCACGGGTAAGTTTCACGGGTAAGTTTTACGGGTATGTTTTACAGGCGACGTTTCACGGGTCTAGGTTTCCCTGGTAAGTTTCACGGGTCTAGGTTTCACGGGTAAGTTTCACGGGTAAGTTTCACGGGTATGTTTCATGGGTGATGTTTCACGGGTCTAGGTTTCACTGGTAAGTTTCACGGGTCAAGGTTTCGCGGGTAAGTTTCACGGGTAAGTTTCACGGGTATGTTTCACGGGTGACGTTTCACGGGTAAGTTTTACGCGTAAGTTTCACGGGTGACGTTTCACTGGTAAGTTTCACGGGTCAAGGTTTCACGGGTAAGTTTCACGGTTAAGTTTCACGGGTATGTTTCACGGGTGACGTTTCACGGGTAAGTTTTACGGGTAAGTTTCACGGGTGACGTTTCACGGGTCTAGGTTTCACTGGTAAGTTTCACGGGTCAAGGTTTCACGGGTAAGTTTCACGGGTAAGTTTCACGGGTAAGTTTCACGGGTATGTTTCACGGGTGACGTTTCACGGGTCTAGGTTTCACTGGTAAGTTTCACAGGTCAAGGATTCACGGGTAAGTTTCACGGGTATGTTTCACGGGTGACGTTTCACGGGTCTTGGTTTCACTGGTAAGTTTCACGGGTCAAGGTTTCACGGGTATGTTACACGGGTGACGTTTCACGGGTCTAGGTTTCACTGGTAAGTTTCACGGGTCAAGGTTTCACGGGTAAGTTTCACGGGTAAGTTTTACGGGTAAGTTTCACGGGTGACGTTTCACGGGTCTAGGTTTCACTGGTAAGTTTCACGGGTCAAGGTTTCACGGGTAAGTTTCACGGGTAAGTTTCACGGGTATGTTTCACGGGTGACGTTTCACGGGTCTAGGTTTCACTGGAAAGTTTCACGGGTCAAGGTTTCACGGGTAAGTTTCACGGGTAAGTTTCACGGGTAAGTTTTACGGGTATGTTTTACAGGTGACGTTTCACGGGTCTAGGTTTCACTGGTAAGTTTCACGGGTCAAGGTTTCACGGGTAAGTTTCACGGGTAAGTTTCACGGGTATGTTTCATGGGTGATGTTTCACGGGTCTAGGTTTTACTGGTAAGTTTCACGGGTCAAAGTTTCACGGGTAAGTTTCACGGGTGACGTTTCACGGGTCTAGGTTTCACTGGCAAGTTTCACGGGTATGTTTCACGGGTAAGTTTTACGGGTATGTTTTACAGGTGACGTTTCACGGGTCTAGGTTTCACTGGTAAGTTTCACGGGTCAAGGTTTCACGGGTCAAGGTTTCACGGGTAAGTTTCACGGGTAAGTTTCACGTGTATGTTTCACGGATGACGTTTCACGGGTCTTGGTTTCACTGGTAAGTTTCACGGGTCAAGGTTTCACGGGTAAGTTTCACGGGTAAGTTTTACGGGTATGTTTTACAGGTGACGTTTCACGGGTAAGTTTCACGGGTAAGTTTCACGGGTAAGTTTCACGGGTCTAGGTTTCACTGGTAAGTTTCACGGGTCAAGGTTTCACGGGTAAGTTTCACGGGTAAGTTTCACGGGTATGTTTCACAAGTGACGTTTCACGGGTCTAGGTTTCACTGGAAAGTTTCACGGGTCAAGGTTTCACGGGTAAGTTTCACGGGTAAGTTTTACGGGTATGTTTTACAGGCGACGTTTCACGGGTCTAGGTTTCACTGGTAAGTTTCACGGGTCTAGGTTTCACGGGTAAGTTTCACGGGTAAGTTTCACGGGTATGTTTCATGGGTGATGTTTCACGGGTCTAGGTTTCACTGGTAAGCTTCACGGGTCAAGGTTTCACGGGTAAGTTTCTCGGGTAAGTTTCACGGGTATGTTTCACGGGTGACGTTTCACGGGTAAGTTTTACGCGTAAGTTTCACGGGTGACGTTTCACGGGTCTAGGTTTCACTGGTAAGTTTCACGGGTCAAGGTTTCACGGGTAAGTTTCACGGGTAAGTTTTACGGGTAAGTTTCACGGGTGACGTTTCACGGGTCTAGGTTTCACTGGTAAGTTTCACGGGTCAAGGTTTCACGGGTAAGTTTCACGGGTAAGTTTCACGGGTATGTTTCACGGGTGACGTTTCACTGGTCTAGGTTTCACTGGTAAGTTTCACGGGTCAAGGTTTCACGGGTAAGTTTCACGGGTAAGTTTTACGGGTAAGTTTCACGGGTGACGTTTCACGGGTGCGTTTCACGGGTCTAGGTTTCACTGGTAAGTTTCACGGGTCAAGGTTTCACGGGTAAGTTTCACCGGTAAGTTTCACGGGTAAGTTTTACGGGTATGTTTTACAAGTGACGTTTCACGGGTCTAGGTTTCACTGGTAAGTTTCACGGGTCAAGGTTTCACGGGTAAGTTTCACGGGTAAGTTTCACGGGTATGTTTAATGGGTGATGTTTCACGGGTCTAGGTTTTACTGGTAAGTTTCACGGGTCAAAGTTTCACGGGTAAGTTTCACGGGTGACGTTTCACGGGTCTAGGTTTCACTGGCAAGTTTCACGGGTATGTTTCACGGGTAAGTTTACGGGTATGTTTTACAGGTGACGTTTCACGGGTCTAGGTTTCACTGGTAAGTTTCACGGGTCAAGGTTTCACGGGTCAAGGTTTCACGGGTAAGTTTCACGGGTAAGTTTCACGGGTATGTTTCACGGATGACGTTTCACGGGTCTTGGTTTCACTGGTAAGTTTCACGGGTCAAGGTTTCACGGGTAAGTTTCACGGGTAAGTTTTACGGGTATGTTTTACAGGTGACGTTTCACGGGTAAGTTTCACGGGTAAGTTTCACGGGTAAGTTTCACGGGTGACGTTTCACGGGTCTAGGTTTCACTGGTAAGTTTCACGGGTCAAGGTTTCACGGGTAAGTTTCACGGGTAAGTTTCACGGGTATGTTTCACAAGTGACGTTTCACGGGTCTAGGTTTCACTGGAAAGTTTCACGGGTCAAGGTTTCACGGGTAAGTTTCACGGGTATGTTTTACGGGTATGTTTTACAGGCGACGTTTTACGGGTCTAGGTTTCACTGGTAAGTTTCACGGGTCTAGGTTTCACGGGTAAGTTTCACGGGTAAGTTTCACGGGTATGTTTCATGGGTGATGTTTCACGGGTCTAGGTTTCACTGGTAAGTTTCACGGGTCAAGGTTTCACGGGTAAGTTTCACGGGTTAGTTTCACGGGTATGTTTCACGGGTGACGTTTCACGGGTAAGTTTTACGCGTAAGTTTCACGGGTGACGTTTCACGGGTCTAGGTTTCACTGGTAAGTTTCACGGGTCAAGGTTTCACGGGTAAGTTTCACGGGTAAGTTTTACGGGTAAGTTTCACGGGTGACGTTTCACGGGTCTAGGTTTCACTGGTAAGTTTCACGGGTCAAGGTTTCACGGGTAAGTTTCACGGGTAAGTTTCACGGGTATGTTTCACGGGTGACGTTTCACTGGTCTAGGTTTCACTGGTAAGTTTCACGGGTCAAGGTTTCACGGGTAAGTTTCACGGGTAAGTTTTACGGGTAAGTTTCACGGGTGACGTTTCACGGGTGCGTTTCACGGGTCTAGGTTTCACTGGTAAGTTTCACGGGTCAAGGTTTCACGGGTAAGTTTCACCGGTAAGTTTCACGGGTATGTTTCACAAGTGACGTTTCACGGGTCTAGGTTTCACTGGAAAGTTTCACGGGTCAAGGTTTCACGGGTAAGTTTCACGGGTAAGTTTTACGGGTATGTTTTACAGGCGACGTTTCACGGGTCTAGGTTTCACTGGTAAGTTTCACGGGTCTAGGTTTCACGGGTAAGTTTCACGGGTATGTTTCATGGGTGATGTTTCACGGGTCTAGGTTTCACTGGTAAATTTCACGGGTCAAGGTTTCACGGGTAAGTTTCACGGGTAAGTTTCACGGGTAAGTTTTACGGGTATGTTTTACAGGTGACGTTTCACGGGTCTAGGTTTCACTGGTAAGTTTAACGGGTCAAGGTTTCACGGGTAAGTTTCACGGGTAAGTTTCACGGGTATGTTTCATGGGTGATGTTTCACGGGTCTAGGTTTTACTGGTAAGTTTCACGGGTCAAGGTTTCACGGGTAAGTTTCACGGGTAAGTATCACGGGTGACGTTTCACGGGTCTAGGTTTCACTGGTAAGTTTCACGGGTATGTTTCACGGGTGACGTTTCACGGGTCTAGGTTTCACTGGTAAGTTTTACGGGTCAAGGTTTCACGGGTAAGTTTCACGGGTAAGTTTCACGGGTATGTTTCACGGATGACGTTTCACGGGTCTTGGTTTCACTGGTAAGTTTCACGGGTCAAGGTTTCACGGGTAAGTTTCACGGGTAAGTTTTACGGGTATGTTTTACAGGTGACGTTTCACGGGTAAGTTTCACGGGTAAGTTTCACGGGTATGTTTCACGGGTGAAGTTTCACGGGTCTTGGTTTCACTGGTAAGTTTTACGGGTCAAGGTTTCACGGGTAAGTTTCACGGGTAAGTTTTACGGGTATGTTTTACAGGTGACGTTTCACGGGTAAGTTTCACGGGTAAGTTTCACGGGTATGTTTCACGGGTGAAGTTTCACGGGTCTAGGTTTCACTGGTAAGTTTCACGGGTCAAGGTTTCACGGGTAAGTTTCACGTGTAAGTTTTACGGGTAAGTTTCACGGGTGACGTTTCACGGGTCTAGGTTTCACTGGAAAGTTTCACGGGTCAAGGATTCACGGGTAAGTTTCACGGGTAAGTTTTACGGGTATGTTTTACAGGTGACGTTTCACGGGTCTAGGTTTCACTGGTAAGTTTCACGGGTCAAGGTTTCACGGGTAAGATTCACGGGTAAGTTTCACGGGTATGTTTCATGGGTGATGTTTCACGGGTCTAGGTTTCACTGGTAAGTTTCACGGGTCAAGGTTTTACGGGTAAGTTTCACGGGTAAGTTTCACGGGTATGTTTCACGGGTGACGTTTCACGGGTCTAGGTTTCACTGGTAAGTTTCACGGGTCAAGGTTTCACGGGTAAGTTTCACGGGTAAGTTTCACGGGTATGTTTCACGGGTGACGTTTCACGGGTCTAGGTTTCACTAGTAAGTTTCACGGGTCAAGGTTTCACGGGTAAGTTTCACGGGTAAGTTTCACGGGTATGTTTTATGGGTGATGTTTCACGGGTCTAGGTTTTACTGGTAAGTTTCACGGGTCAAGGTTTCACGGGTAAGTTTCACGGGTAAGTTTCACGGGTGACGTTTCACGGGTCTAGGTTTCACTGGTAAGTTTCACGGGTATGTTTCACGGGTAAGTTTTACGGGTATGTTTTACAGGTTACGTTTCACGGGTCTAGGTTTCACTGGTAAGTTTCACGGGTCAAGGTTTCACGGGTCAAGGTTTCACGGGTAAGTTTCACGGGTAAGTTTCACGGGTATGTTTTACAGGTGACGTTTCACGGGTCTAGGTTTCACTGGTAAGTTTCACGGGTCAAGGTTTCACGGGTAAGATTCACGGGTAAGTTTCACGGGTATGTTTCATGGGTGATGTTTCACGGGTCTAGGTTTCACTGGTAAGTTTCACGGGTCAAGGTTTTACGGGTAAGTTTTACGGGTAAGTTTCACGGGTATGTTTCACGGGTGACGTTTCACGGGTCTAGGTTTCACTGGTAAGTTTCACGGGTCAAGGTTTCACGGGTAAGTTTCACGGGTAAGTTTCACGGGTATGTTTCACGGGTGACGTTTCACGGGTCTAGGTTTCACTAGTAAGTTTCACGGGTCAAGGTTTCACGGGTGAGTTTCACGGGTAAGTTTCACGGGTAAGTTTCACGGGTATGTTTCACGGGTGACATTTCACGGGTCTAGGTTTCACTGGTAAGTTTCACGGGTCAAGGTTTCACGGGTAAGTTTCACGGGTAAGTTTTACGGGTATGTTTCACGGGTGACGTTTCACGGGTCTAGGTTTCACTGTTAAGTTTCACGGGTCAAGGTTTCACGGGTAAGTTTCACGGGTAAGTTTCACGGGTATGTTTCACGGGTGACGTTTCACGGGTCTAGGTTTCACTGGTAAGTTTCACGGGTCTAGGTTTCACGGGTAAGTTTCACGGGTAAGTTTTACGGGTAAGTTTCACGGGTATGTTTCACGGGTGACGTTTCACGGGTCTAGGTTTCACTGGTAAGTTTCACGGGTCAAGGTTTCACGGTTAAGTTTCACGGGTAAGTTTCACGGGTATGTTTCACGGGTGACGTTTCACGGGTCTAGGTTTCACTGGTAAGTTTCACGGGTCAAGGTTTTACGGGTAAGTTTCACGGGTAAGTTTCACGGGTATGTTTCACGGGTGACGTTTCACGGGTATAGGTTTCACTGGTAAGTTTCACGGGTCAAGGTTTCACGGGTAAGTTTTACGGGTAAGTTTCACGGGTGACGTTTCACGGGTGACGTTTCACGGGTCTAGGTTTCACTGGTAAGTTTCACGGGTCAAGGTTTCACGGGTAAGTTTCACGGGTAAGTTTCACGGGTATGTTTCACAAGTGACGTTTCACGGGTCTAGGTTTCACTGGAAAGTTTCACGGGTCAAGGTTTCACGGGTAAGTTTCACGGGTAAGTTTTACGGGTATGTTTTACAGGCGACGTTTCACGGGTCTAGGTTTCACTGGTAAGTTTCACGGGTCTAGGTTTCACGGGTAAGTTTCACGGGTAAGTTTCACGGGTATGTTTCATGGGTGATGTTTCACGGGTCTAGGTTTCACTGGTAAGTTTCACGGGTTAAGGTTTCACGGGTAAGTTTCACGGGTAAGTTTCACGGGTATGTTTCACGGGTGACGTTTCACGGGTAAGTTTTACGCGTAAGTTTCACGGGTGACGTTTCACGGGTCTAGGTTTCACTGGTAAGTTTCACGGGTCAAGGTTTCACGGGTAAGTTTCACGGGTAAGTTTCACGGGTATGTTTCACGGGTGACGTTTCACGGGTAAGTTTTACGGGTAAGTTTCACGGGTGACGTTTCACGGGTCTAGGTTTCACTGGTAAGTTTCACGGGTCAAGGTTTCACGGGTAAGTTTCACGGGTAAGTTTCACGGGTATGTTTCACGGGTGACGTTTCACGGGTCTAGGTTTCACTGGTAAGTTTCACAGGTCAAGGATTCACGGGTAAGTTTCACGGGTAAGTTTCACGGGTATGTTTCACGGGTGACGTTTCACGGGTCTTGGTTTCACTGGTAAGTTTCACGGGTCAAGGTTTCACGGGTAAGTTTCACGGGTATGTTTCACGGGTGACGTTTCACGGGTCTAGGTTTCACGGGTAAGTTTCACGGGTCAAGGTTTCACGGGTAAGTTTCACGGGTAAGTTTTACGGGTAAGTTTCACGGGTGACGTTTCACGGGTCTAGGTTTCACTGGTAAGTTTCACGGGTCAAGGTTTCACGGGTAAGTTTCACGGGTAAGTTTCACGGGTATGTTTCACGGGTGACGTTTCACGGGTTTAGGTTTCACTGGAAAGTTTCACGGATCAAGGTTTCACGGGTAAGTTTCACGGGTAAGTTTCACGGGTAAGTTTTACGGGTATGTTTTACAGGTGACGTTTCACGGGTCTAGGTTTCACTGGTAAGTTTCACGGGTCAAGGTTTCACGGGTAAGTTTCACGGGTAAGTTTCACGGGTATGTTTCATGGGTGATGTTTCACGGGTCTAGGTTTTACTGGTAAGTTTCACGGGTCAAAGTTTCACGGGTAAGTTTCACGGGTGACGTTTCACGGGTCTAGGTTTCACTGGCAAGTTTCACGGGTATGTTTCACGGGTAAGTTTTACGGGTATTTTTTACAGGTGACGTTTCACGGGTCTAGGTTTCACTGGTAAGTTTCACGGGTCAAGGTTTCACGGGTCAAGGTTTCACGGGTAAGTTTCACGGGTAAGTTTCACGGGTATGTTTCACGGATGACGTTTCACGGGTCTTGGTTTCACTGGTAAGTTTCACGGGTCAAGGTTTCACGGGTAAGTTTCACGGGTAAGTTTTACGGGTATGTTTTACAGGTGACGTTTCACGGGTAAGTTTCACGGGTAAGTTTCACGGGTAAGTTTCACGGGTATGTTTCACGGGTGACGTTTTACGGGTCTAGGTTTCACTGGTAAGTTTCACGGGTCAAGGTTTCACGGGTAAGTTTCACGGGTAAGTTTTACGGGTAAGTTTCACGGGTGACGTTTCACGGGTCTAGGTTTCACTGGAAAGTTTCACGGGTCAAGGTTTCACGGGTAAGTTTCACGGGTAAGTTTTACGGGTATGTTTTACAGGTGACGTTTCACGGGTCTAGGTTTCACTGGTAAGTTTCACGGGTCAAGTTTTCACGGGTAAGTTTCACGGGTAAGTTTCACGGGTATGTTTCACGGGTGACGTTTCACGGGTCTAGGTTTCACTAGTAAGTTTCACGGGTCAAGGTTTCACGGGGTAGTTTCACGGGTAAGTTTCACGGGTATGTTTCACGGGTGACGTTTCACGGGTCTAGGTTTCACTGGTAAGTTTCACGGGTCAAGGTTTCACGGGTAAGTTTCACGGGTAAATTTCACGGGTATGTTTCACGGGTGACGTTTCACGGGTCTAGGTTTCACTGGTAAGTTTCACGGGTCAAGGTATCACGGGTAAGTTTCACGGGTAAGTTTCACGGGTATGTTTCACGGGTGACGTTTTACGGGTCTAGGTTTCACTGGTAAGTTTCACGGGTCAAGGTTTCACGGGTAAGTTTCACGGGTAAGTTTCACGGGTATGTTTCACGGGTGAAGTTTCACGGGTGACGTTTCACGGGTCTAGGTTTCACTCGTAAGTTTCACGGGTCAAGGTTTTACGGGTAAGTTTCACGGGTAAGTTTCACGGGTATGTTTCACGGGTGACGTTTCACGGGTCTAGGTTTCACTGGTAAGTTTCACGGGTCAAGGTTTCACGGGTAAGTTTCACGGGTAAGTTTTACGGGTAAGTTTCACGGGTGACGTTTCACGGGTGACGTTTCACGGGTCTAGGTTTCACTGGTAAGTTTCACGGGTCAAGGTGTCACGGGTAAGTTTCACGGGTATGTTTCACGGGTGACGTTTCACGGGTCTAGGTTTCACTGGAAAGTTTCACGGGTCAAGGTCTCACGGGTAAGTTTCACGGGTAAGTTTTACGGGTATGTTTTACAGGCGACGTTTCACGGGTCTAGGTTTCACTGGTAAGTTTCACGGGTCTAGGTTTCACGGGTAAGTTTCACGGGTAAGTTTCACGGGTATGTTTCATGGGTGATGTTTCACGGGTCTAGGTTTCACTGGTGAGTTTCACGGGTCAAGGCTTCACGGGTAAGTTTCACGGGTAAGTTTCACGGGTATGTTTTACGGGTGACGTTTCACGGGTCTAGGTTTCACTGGTAAGTTTCACGGGTCAAGGTTTCACGGGTAAGTTTCACGGGTAAGTTTCACAGGTATGTTTCACGGGTGACGTTTCACGGGTCTAGGTTTCACTGGTAAGTTTCACGGGTCAAGGTTTCACGGGTAAGTTTCACGGGTAAGTTTCACGGGTATGTTTCACGGGTGACGTTTCACGGGTCTAGGTTTCACTGGTAAGTTTCACGGGTCAAGGTTTCACTGGTAAGTTTCACGGGTCAAGGTTTCACGGGTAAGTTTCACGGGTAAGTTTCACGGGTCTAGGTTTCACTGGTAAGTTTCACGGGTCAAGGTTTCACGGGTAAGTTTCACGGGTAAGTTTTACGGGTAAGTTTCACGGGTGACGTTTCACGGGTCTAGGTTTTACTGGTAAGTTTCACGGGTCAAGGTTTCACGGGTAAGTTTCACGGGTAAGTTTCACGGGTAAGTTTCACGGGTGACCTTTCACGGGTCTTGGTTTCACTGGTAAGTTTCACGGGTCAAGGTTTCACGGGTAAGTTTCACGGGTAAATTTCACGGGTATGTTTCACGGGTGACGTTTCACGGGTCTAGGTTTCACTGGTAAGTTTTACGGGTCAAGGTTTCACGGGTAAGTTTCACGGGTAAGTTTTACGGGTAAGTTTCACGGGTGACGTTTCACGGGTGACGTTTCACGGGTCTAGGTTTCACTGGTAAGTTTCACGGGTCAAGGTTTCACGGGCAAGTTTCACGGGTAAGTTTCACGGGTATGTTTCACGGGTGACGTTTCACGGGTCTAGGTTTCACTGGAAAGTTTCACGGGTCAAGGTTTCACGGGTAAGTTTCACGGGTAAGTTTTACGGGTATGTTTTACAGGCGACGTTTCACGGGTCTAGGTTTCACTGGTAAGTTTCACAGGGTCTAGGTTTCACGGGTAAGTTTCACGGGTCAAGGTTTCACGGGTAAGTTTCACGGGTAAGTTTCACGGGTATGTTTCACGGGTGACGTTTCACGGGTCTAGGTTTCACTGGTAAGTTTTACGGGTGACGTTTCACGGGTCTAGGTTTCACTGGTAAGTTTCACGGGTCAAGGTTTCACGGGTAAGTTTCACGGGTAAGTTTCACGGGTATGTTTCACGGGTGACGTTTCACGGGTCTAGGTTTCACTGGTAAGTTTCACGGGTCAAGGTTTCAATGGTAAGTTTCACGGGTAAGTTTCACGGGTATGTTTCACGGGTGACGTTTCTCGGGTCTTGGTTTCACTGGTAAGTTTCACGGGTCAAGGTTTCACGGGTAAGTTTCACGGGTAACTTTCACGGGTATGTTTCACGGGTGACGTTTCACGGGTCTAGGTTTCACTGGTAAGTTTCACGGGTCAAGGTTTCACGGGTAAGTTTCACGGGTAAGTTTCACGGGTATGTTTCACGGGTGACGTTTCACGGGTCTAGGTTTCACTGGTAAGTTTCACGGGTCAAGGTTTCACGGGTAAGTTTCACGGGTAAGTTTTACGGTTATGTTTCACGGGTGACGTTTCACGGGTCTAGGTTTCACTGGTAAGTTTCACGGGTCAAGGTTTCACGGGTAAGTTTTACGGGTAAGTTTCACGGGTAAGTTTCACAGGTGACCTTTCACGGGTCTAGGTTTCACTGGTAAGTTTCACGGGTCAAGGTTTCACGGGTAAGTTTCACGGGTAAGTTTCACGGGTATGTTTCACGGGTGACGTTTCACGGGTCTAGGTTTCACTGGTAAGTTTCACGGGTCAAGGTTTCACGGGTAAGTTTCACGGGTAAGTTTCACGGGTAAGTTTTACGGGTGACGTTTCACGGGTCTAGGTTTCACTGGTAAGTTTCACGGGTCAAGGTTTCACGGGTAAGTTTCACGGGTAAGTTTTACGGGTAAGTTTCACGGGTGACGTTTCACGGGTGACGTTTCACGGGTCTAGGTTTCACTGGTAAGTTTCACGGGTCAAGGTTTCACGGGTAAGTTTCACGGGTATGTTTCACGGGTGACGTTTCACGGGTCTAGGTTTCACTGGAAAGTTTCACGGGTCAAGGTTTCACGGGTAAGTTTCACGGGTAAGTTTTACGGGTATGTTTTACAGGCGACGTTTCACGGGTCTAGGTTTCACTGGTAAGTTTCACAGGGTCTAGGTTTCACGGGTCAAGGTTTCACGGGTAAGTTTCACGGGTAAGTTTCACGGGTATGTTTCACGGGTGACGTTTTACGGGTCTAGGTTTCACTGGTAAGTTTCACGGATCAAGGTTTCACGGGTAAGTTTCACGGGTAAGTTTCACGGGTATGTTTCACGGGTGTCGTTTCACGGGTCTAGGTTTCACTGGTAAGTTTCACAGGTCAAGGTTTCACTGGTAAGTTTCACGGGTAAGTTTCACGGGTGACGTTTCACGGGTCTAGGTTTCACTGGTAAGTTTCACGGGTCAAGGTTTCACGGGTAAGTTTCACGGGTAAGTTTCACGGGTATGTTTCACGGGTAAGTTTTACGGGTGTCGTTTCACGGGTCTAGGTTTCACTGGTAAGTTTCACGGGTCAAGGTTTCACGGGTAAGTTTCACGGGTAAGTTTTACGGGTAAGTTTCACGGGTGACGTTTCACGGGTCTAGGTTTCACTAGGAAGTTTCACGGGTCAAGGTTTCACGGGTAAGTTTCACGGGTAAGTTTCACGGGTAAGTTTTACGGGTAAGTTTCACGGGTAACGATTCACGGGTCTAGGTTTCACTGGTAAGTTTCACGGGTCAAGGTTTCACGGGTAAGTTTCACGGGTAAGTTTCACGGGTATGTTTCACGGGTGACGTTTCACGGGTCTAGGTTTCACTGGAAAGTTTCACGGATCAAGGTTTCACGGGTAAGTTTCACGGGTAAGTTTTACGGGTATGTTTTACAGGTGACGTTTCACGGGTCTAGGTTTCACTGGTAAGTTTCACGGGTCAAGGTTTCACGGGTTAGTTTCACGGGTAAGTTTCACGGGTATGTTTCATGGGTGATGTTTCACGGGTCTAGGTTTTACTGGTAAGTTTCACGGGTCAAGGTTTCACGGGTAAGTTTCACGGGTAAGTTTCACGGGTGACGTTTCACGGGTCTAGGTTTCACTGGTAAGTTTCACGGGTATGTTTCACGGGTGACGTTTCACGGGTCTAGGTTTCACTGGTAAGTTTCACGGGTCAAGGTTTCACGGGTAAGTTTCACTGGTAAGTTTCACGGGTATGTTTCACGGATGACGTTTCACGGGTCTTGGTTTCACTGGTAAGTTTCACGGGTCAAGGTTTCACGGGTAAGTTTCACGGGTAAGTTTTACGGGTATGTTTTACAGGTGACGTTTCACGGGTAAGTTTCACGGGTAAGTTTCACGGGTATGTTTCACGGGTGACGTTTCACGGGTCTAGGTTTCACTGGTAAGTTTCACGGGTCAAGGTTTCACGGGTAAGTTTCACGGGTAAGTTTTACGGGTAAGTTTCACGGGTGACGTTTCACAAGTCTAGGTTTCACTGGAAAGTTTCACGGGTCAAGGATTCACGGGTAAGTTTCACGGGTAAGTTTTACGGGTATGTTTTACAGGTGACGTTTCACGGGTCTAGGTTTCACTGGTAAGTTTCACGGGTCAAGGTTTCACGGGTAAGATTCACGGGTAAGTTTCACGGGTATGTTTCATGGGTGATGTTTCACGGGTCTAGGTTTCACTGGTAAGTTTCACGGGTCAAGGTTTTACGGTTAAGTTTCACGGGTATGTTTCACGGGTGACATTTCACGGGTCTAGGTTTCACTGGTAAGTTTCACGGGTCAAGGTTTCACGGGTAAGTTTCACGGGTAAGTTTTACGGGTAAGTTTCACGGGTGACGTTTCACGGGTCTAGGTTTCACTAGGAAGTTTCACGGGTCAAGGTTTCACGGGTAAGTTTCACGGGTAAGTTTCACGGGTAAGTTTTACGGGTAAGTTTCACGGGTGACGTTTCACGGGTCTAGGTTTCACTGGTAAGTTTCACGGGTCAAGGTTTCACTTGTAAGTTTCACGGGTAAGTTTCACGGGTATGTTTCACGGGTGACGTTTCACGGGTCTAGGTTTCACTGGAAAGTTTCACGGATCAAGGTTTCACGGGTAAGTTTCACGGGTAAGTTTTACGGGTATGTTTTACAGGTGACGTTTCACGGGTCTAGGTTTCACTGGTAAGTTTCACGGGTCAAGGTTTCACGGGTAAGTTTCACGGGTAAGTTTCACGGGTATGTTTCATGGGTGATGTTTCACGGGTCTAGGTTTTACTGGTAAGTTTCACGGGTCAAGGTTTCACGGGTAAGTTTCACGGGTAAGTTTCACGGGTGACGTTTCACGGGTCTAGGTTTCACTGGTAAGTTTCACGGGTATGTTTCACGGGTGACGTTTCACGGGTCTAGGTTTCACTGGTAAGTTTCACGGGTCTTGGTTTCACTGGTAAGTTTCACGGGTCAAGGTTTCACGGGTAAGTTTCACGGGTAAGTTTTACGGGTATGTTTTACAGGTGACGTTTCACGGGTAAGTTTCACGGGTAAGTTTCACGGGTATGTTTCACGGGTGACGTTTCACGGGTCTTGGTTTCACTGGTAAGTTTCACGGGTCAAGGTTTCACGGGTAAGTTTCACGGGTATGTTTCACGGGTGACGTTTCACGGGTCTAGGTTTCACTGGTAAGTTTCACGGGTCAAGGTTTCACGGGTAAGTTTCACGGGTAAGTTTTACACGTAAGTTTCACGGGTCTAGGTTTCAATGGTAAGTTTCACGGGTCAAGGTTTCACAGGTAAGTTTCACGGGTAAGTTTCACGGGTATGTTTCACGGGTGACGTTTCACGGGTCTAGGTTTCACTGGTAAGTTTCACGGGTCAAGGTTTCACGGGTAAGTTTCACGGGTAAGTTTCACGGTTATGTTTCACGGGTGACGTTTCACGGGTCTAGGTTTCACTGGTAAGTTTCACGGGTCAAGGTTTCACGGGTAAGTTTTACGGGTAAGTTTCACGGGTAAGTTTCACAGGTGACCTTTCACGGGTCTAGGTTTCACTGGTAAGTTTCACGGGTCAAGGTTTCACGGGTAAGTTTCACGGGTAAGTTTCACGGGTATGTTTCACGGGTGACGTTTCACGGGTCTAGGTTTCACTGGTAAGTTTCACGGGTCAAGGTTTCACGGGTAAGTTTCACGGGTAAGTTTCACGGGTAAGTTTCACGGGTGACGTTTCACGGGTCTAGGTTTCACTGGTAAGTTTCACGGGTCAAGGTTTCACGGGTAAGTTTCACGGGTAAGTTTTACGGGTAAGTTTCACGGGTGACGTTTCACGGGTGACGTTTCACGGGTCTAGGTTTCACTGGTAAGTTTCACGGGTCAAGGTTTCACGGGTAAGTTTCACGGGTATGTTTCACGGGTGACGTTTCACGGGTCTAGGTTTCACTGGTAAGTTTCACGGGTCAAGGTTTCACGGGTAAGTTTCACGGGTAAGTTTCACGGGTATGTTTCACGGGTAAGTTTTACGGGTATCGTTTCACGGGTCTAGGTTTCACTGGTAAGTTTCACGGGTCAAGGTTTCACGGGTAAGTTTCACGGGTAAGTTTTACGGGTAAGTTTCACGGGTGACGTTTCACGGGTCTAGGTTTCACTAGGAAGTTTCACGGGTCAAGGTTTCACGGGTAAGTTTCACGGGTAAGTTTCACGGGTAAGTTTTACGGGTAAGTTTCACGGGTGACGTTTCACGGGTCTAGGTTTCACTGGTAAGTTTCACGGGTCAAGGTTTCACGGGTAAGTTTCACGGGTAAGTTTCACGGGTATGTTTCACGGGTGACGTTTCACGGGTCTAGGTTTCACTGGAAAGTTTCACGGATCAAGGTTTCACGGGTAAGATTCACAGGTAAGTTTTACGGGTATGTTTTACAGGTGACGTTTCACGGGTCTAGGTTTCACTGGTAAGTTTCACGGGTCAAGGTTTCACGGGTTAGTTTCACGGGTAAGTTTCACGGGTATGTTTCATGGGTGATGTTTCACGGGTCTAGGTTTTACTGGTAAGTTTCACGGGTCAAGGTTTCACGGGTAAGTTTCACGGGTAAGTTTCACGGGTGACGTTTCACGGGTCTAGGTTTCACTGGTAAGTTTCACGGGTATGTTTCACGGGTGACGTTTCACGGGTCTAGGTTTCACTGGTAAGTTTCACGGGTCAAGGTTTCACGGGTAAGTTTCACTGGTAAGTTTCACGGGTAAGTTTCACGGGTGACGTTTCACAAGTCTAGGTTTCACTGGAAAGTTTCACGGGTCAAGGATTCACGGGTAAGTTTCACGGGTAAGTTTTACGGGTATGTTTTACAGGTGACGTTTCACGGGTCTAGGTTTCACTGGTAAGTTTCACGGGTCAAGGTTTCACGGGTAAGATTCACGGGTAAGTTTCACGGGTATGTTTCATGGGTGATGTTTCACGGGTCTAGGTTTCACTGGTAAGTTTCACGGGTCAAGGTTTTACGGTTAAGTTTCACGGGTATGTTTCACGGGTGACATTTCACGGGTCTAGGTTTCACTGGTAAGTTTCACGGGTCAAGGTTTCACGGGTAAGTTTCACGGGTAAGTTTTACGGGTAAGTTTCACGGGTGACGTTTCACGGGTCTAGGTTTCACTAGGAAGTTTCACGGGTCAAGGTTTCACGGGTAAGTTTCACGGGTAAGTTTCACGGGTAAGTTTTACGGGTAAGTTTCACGGGTGACGTTTCACGGGTCTAGGTTTCACTGGTAAGTTTCACGGGTCAAAGTTTCACTTGTAAGTTTCACGGGTAAGTTTCACGGGTATGTTTCACGGGTGACGTTTCACGGGTCTAGGTTTCACTGGAAAGTTTCACGGATCAAGGTTTCACGGGTAAGTTTCACGGGTAAGTTTTACGGGTATGTTTTACAGGTGACGTTTCACGGGTCTAGGTTTCACTGGTAAGTTTCACGGGTCAAGGTTTCACGGGTAAGTTTCACGGGTAAGTTTCACGGGTATGTTTCATGGGTGATGTTTCACGGGTCTAGGTTTTACTGGTAAGTTTCACGGGTCAAGGTTTCACGGGTAAGTTTCACGGGTAAGTTTCACGGGTGACGTTTCACGGGTCTAGGTTTCACTGGTAAGTTTCACGGGTATGTTTCACGGGTGACGTTTCACGGGTCTAGGTTTCACTGGTAAGTTTCACGGGTCTTGGTTTCACTGGTAAGTTTCACGGGTCAAGGTTTTACGGGTAAGTTTCACGGGTAAGTTTTACGGGTATGTTTTACAGGTGACGTTTCACGGGTAAGTTTCACGGGTAAGTTTCACGGGTATGTTTCACGGGTGACGTTTCACGGGTCTTGGTTTCACTGGTAAGTTTCACGGGTCAAGGTTTCACGGGTAAGTTTCACGGGTATGTTTCACGGGTGACGTTTCACGGGTCTAGGTTTCACTGGTAAGTTTCACGGGTCAAGGTTTCACGGGTAAGTTTCACGGGTAAGTTTTACGGGTAAGTTTCACGGGTCTAGGTTTCAATGGTAAGTTTCACGGGTCAAGGTTTCACGGGTAAGTTTCACGGGTAAGTTTCACGGGTATGTTTCACGGGTGACGTTTCACGGGTCTAGGTTTCACTGGTAAGTTTCACGGGTCAAGGTTTCACGGGTAAGTTTCACGGGTAAGTTTCACGGTTATGTTTCACGGGTGACGTTTCAAGGGTCTAGGTTTCACTGGTAAGTTTCACGGGTCAAGGTTTCACGGGTAAGTTTTACGGGTAAGTTTCACGGGTAAGTTTCACAGGTGACCTTTCACGGGTCTAGGTTTCACTGGTAAGTTTCACGGGTCAAGGTTTCACGGGTAAGTTTCACGGGTAAGTTTCACGGGTATGTTTCACGGGTGACGTTTCACGGGTCTAGGTTTCACTGGTAAGTTTCACGGGTCAAGGTTTCACGGGTAAGTTTCACGGGTAAGTTTCACGGGTAAGTTTCACGGGTGACGTTTCACGGGTCTAGGTTTCACTGGTAAGTTTCACGGGTCAAGGTTTCACGGGTAAGTTTCACGGGTAAGTTTTACGGGTAAGTTTCACGGGTGACGTTTCACGGGTGACGTTTCACGGGTCTAGGTTTCACTGGTAAGTTTCACGGGTCAAGGTTTCACGGGTAAGTTTCACGGGTATGTTTCACGGGTGACGTTTCACGGGTCTAGGTTTCACTGGTAAGTTTCACGGGTCAAGGTTTCACGGGTAAGTTTCACGGGTAAGTTTCACGGGTATGTTTCACGGGTAAGTTTTACGGGTATCGTTTCACGGGTCTAGGTTTCACTGGTAAGTTTCACGGGTCAAGGTTTCACGGGTAAGTTTCACGGGTAAGTTTTACGGGTAAGTTTTACGGGTGACGTTTCACGGGTCTAGGTTTCACTAGGAAGTTTCACGGGTCAAGGTTTCACGGGTAAGTTTCACGGGTAAGTTTCACGGGTAAGTTTTACGGGTAAGTTTCACGGGTGACGTTTCACGGGTCTAGGTTTCACTGGTAAGTTTCACGGGTCAAGGTTTCACGGGTAAGTTTCACGGGTAAGTTTCACGGGTATGTTTCACGGGTGACGTTTCACGGGTCTAGGTTTCACTGGAAAGTTTCACGGATCAAGGTTTCACGGGTAAGTTTCACAGGTAAGTTTTACGGGTATGTTTTACAGGTGACGTTTCACGGGTCTAGGTTTCACTGGTAAGTTTCACGGGTCAAGGTTTCACGGGTTAGTTTCACGGGTAAGTTTCACGGGTATGTTTCATGGGTGATGTTTCACGGGTCTAGGTTTTACTGGTAAGTTTCACGGGTCAAGGTTTCACGGGTAAGTTTCACGGGTAAGTTTCACGGGTGACGTTTCACGGGTCTAGGTTTCACTGGTAAGTTTCACGGGTATGTTTCACGGGTGACGTTTCACGGGTCTAGGTTTCACTGGTAAGTTTCACGGGTCAAGGTTTCACGGGTAAGTTTCACTGGTAAGTTTCACGGGTATGTTTCACGGATGACGTTTCACGGGTCTTGGTTTCACTGGTAAGTTTCACGGGTCAAGGTTTCACGGGTAAGTTTCACGGGTAAGTTTTACGGGTATGTTTTACAGGTGACGTTTCACGGGTAAGTTTCACGGGTAAGTTTCACGGGTATGTTTCACGGGTGACGTTTCACGGGTCTAGGTTTCACTGGTAAGTTTCACGGGTCAAGGTTTCACGGGTAAGTTTCACGGGTAAGTTTTACGGGTAAGTTTCACGGGTAAGTTTCACGGGTAAGTTTTACGGGTAAGTTTCACGGGTGACGTTTCACGGGTCTAGGTTTCACTGGAAAGTTTCACGGGTCAAGGATTCACGGGTAAGTTTCACGGGTAAGTTTTACGGGTATGTTTTACAGGTGACGTTTCACGGGTCTAGGTTTCACTGGTAAGTTTCACGGGTAAGATTCACGGGTAAGTTTCACGGGTATGTTTCATGGGTGATGTTTCACGGGTCTAGGTTTCACTGGTAAGTTTCACGGGTCAAGGTTTTACGGGTAAGTTTCACGGGTATGTTTCACGGGTGACATTTCACGGGTCTAGGTTTCACTGGTAAGTTTCACGGGTCAAGGTTTCACGGGTAAGTTTCACGGGTAAGTTTTACGGGTAAGTTTCACGGGTGACGTTTCACGGGTCTAGGTTTCACTAGGAAGTTTCACGGGTCAAGGTTTCACGGGTAAGTTTCACGGGTAAGTTTCACGGGTAAGTTTTACGGGTAAGTTTCACGGGTGACGTTTCACGGGTCTAGGTTTCACTGGTAAGTTTCACGGGTCAAGGTTTTACGGGTAAGTTTCACGGGTAAGTTTCACGGGTATGTTTCACGGGTGACGTTTCACGGGTCACGTTTCACGGGTCTAGGTTTTACTGGTAAGTTTCACGGGTATGTTTCACGGGTAAGTTTTACGGGAATGTTTTACAGGTGACGTTTCACGGGTCTAGGTTTCACTGGTAAGTTTCACGGGTCAAGGTTTCACGGGTCAAGGTTTCACGGGTAAGTTTCACGGGTAAGTTTCACGGGTATGTTTTACAGGTGACGTTTCACGGGTCTAGGTTTCACTGGTAAGTTTCACGGGTCAAGGTTTCACGGGTAAGATTCACGGGTAAGTTTCACGGGTATGTTTCACGGGTCTAGGTTTCACTGGTAAGTTTCACGGGTATGTTTCACGGGTGACGTTTCACGGGTCTAGGTTTCACTGGTAAGTTTCACGGGTCAAGGTTTCACGGGTAAGTTTCACGGGTAAGTTTCACGTGTATGTTTCACGGATGACGTTTCACGGGTCTTGGTTTCACTGGTAAGTTTCACGGGTCAAGGTTTCACGGGTAAGTTTCACGGGTAAGTTTTACGGGTATGTTTTACAGGTGACGTTTCACGGGTAAGTTTTACGGGTAAGTTTCACGGGTATGTTTCACGGGTGACGTTTCACGGGTCTTGGTTTCACTGGTAAGTTTCACGGGTCAAGGTTTCACGGGTAAGTTTCGAGGGTATGTTTCACGGGTGACGTTTCACGGGTCTAGGTTTCACTGGTAAGTTTCACGAGTCAAGGTTTCACGGGTAAGTTTCACGGGTAAGTTTTACGGGTAAGTTTCACGGGTCTAGGTTTCAATGGTAAGTTTCACGGGTCAAGGTTTCACGGGTAAGTTTCACGGGTAAGTTTTACGGGTATGTTTCACGGGTGACGTTTCACGGGTCTAGGTTTCACTGGAAAGTTTCACGGATCAAGGTTTCACGGGTAAGTTTCACGGGTAAGTTTTACGGGTATGTTTTACAGGTGACGTTTCACGGGTCTAGGTTTCACTGGTAAGTTTCACGGGTCAAGGTTTCACGGGTAAGTTTCACGGGTAAATTTCACGGGTATGTTTCATGGGTGATGTTTCACGGGTCTAGGTTTTACTGGTAAGTTTCACGGGTCAAGGTTTCACGGGTAAGTTTCACGGGTCAAGGTTTCACGGGTAAGATTCACGGGTAAGTTTCACGGGTATGTTTCATGAGTGATGTTTCACGGGTCTAGGTTTCATTGGTAAGTTTCACGGGTCAAGGTTTTACGGGTAAGTTTCACGGGTAAGTTTCACGGGTATGTTTCACGGGTGACGTTTCACGGGTCTAGGTTTCACTGGTAAGTTTCACGGGTCAAGGTTTCACGGGTAAGTTTCACGGGTAAGTTTCACGGGTATGTTTCACGGGTGACGTTTCACGGGTCTAGGTTTCACTAGTAAGTTTCACGGGTCAAGGTTTCACGGGTAAGTTTCACGGGTAAGTTTCACGGGTATGTTTCACGGGTGACGTTTCACGGGTCTAGGTTTCACTGGTAAGTTTCACGGGTCAAGGTTTCACGGGTAAGTTTCACGGGTAAGTTTCACGGGTATGTTTCACGGGTGACGTTTCACGGGTCTAGGTTTTACTGGTAAGTTTCACGGGTCAAGGTTTCACGGGTAAGTTTCACGGGTAAGTTTCACGGGTGACGTTTCACGGGTCTAGGTTTCACTGGTAAGTTTCACGGGTATGTTTCACGGGTGACGTTTCACGGGTCTAGGTTTCACTGGTAAGTTTCACGGGTCAAGGTTTCACGGGTAAGTTTCACGGGTAAGTTTTACGGGTATGTTTCACGGATGACGTTTCACGGGTCTTGGTTTCACTGGTAAGTTTCACGGGTCAAGGTTTCACGGGTAAGTTTCACGGGTAAGTTTTACGGGTATGTTTTACAGGTGACGTTTCACGGGTAAGTTTCACGGGTAAGTTTCACGGGTATGTTTCACGGGTGACGTTTCACGGGTCTTGGTTTCACTGGTAAGTTTCACGGGTCAAGGTTTCACGGGTAAGTTTCACGGGTATGTTTCACGGGTGACGTTTCACGGGTCTAGGTTTCACTGGTAAGTTTCACGGGTCAAGGTTTCACGGGTAAGTTTCACGGGTAAGTTTTACGGGTAAGTTTCACGGGTCTAGGTTTCAATGGTAAGTTTCACGGGTCAAGGTTTCACGGGTAAGTTTCACGGGTAAGTTTCACGGGTATGTTTCACGGGTGACGTTTCACGGGTCTAGGTTTCACTGGAAAGTTTCACGCATCAAGGTTTCACGGGTAAGTTTCACGGGTAAGTTTTACGGGTATGTTTTACAGGTGACGTTTCACGGGTCTAGGTTTTACTGGTAAGTTTCACGGGTCAAGGTTTCACGGGTAAGTTTCACGGGTAAGTTTCACGGGTATGTATCATGGGTGATGTTTCACGGGTCAAGGTTTCACGGGTAAGTTTCACAGGTAAGTTTCACGGGTGACGTTTCACGGGTCTAGGTTTCACTGGTAAGTTTCACGGGTATGTTTCACGGGTGACGTTTCACGGGTCTAGGTTTCACTGGTAAGTTTCACGGGTCAAGGTTTCACGGGTAAGTTTCACTGGTAAGTTTCACGGGTATGTTTCACGGATGACGTTTCACGGGTCTTGGTTTCACTGGTAAGTTTCACGGGTCAAGGTTTCACGGGTAAGTTTCACGGGTAAGTTTTACGGGTATGTTTTACAGGTGACGTTTCACGGGTTAGTTTCACGGGTAAGTTTCACGGGTATGTTTCACGGGTGACATTTCACGGGTCTAGGTTTCACTGGTAAGTTTCACGGGTCAAGGTTTCACGGGTAAGTTTCACGGGTAAGTTTTACGGGTAAGTTTCACGGGTGACGTTTCACGGGTCTAGGTTTCACTGGAAAGTTTCACGGGTCAAGGATTCACGGGTAAGTTTCACGGGTAAGTTTTACGGGTATGTTTTACAGGTGACGTTTCACGGGTCTAGGTTTCACTGGTAAGTTTCACGGGTCAAGGTTTCACGGGTAAGATTCACGGGTAAGTTTCACGGGTATGTTTCATGGGTGATGTTTCACGGGTCTAGGTTTCACTGGTAAGTTTCACGGGTCAAGGATTTACGGGTAAGTTTCACGGGTATGTTTCACGGGTGACGTTTCACGGGTCTAGGTTTCACTGGTAAGTTTCACGGGTCAAGGTTTCACGGGTAAGATTCACGGGTAAGTTTCACGGGTATGTTTCACGGGTGACGTTTCACGGGTCTAGGTTTCACTGGTAAGTTTCACGGGTCAAGGTTTCACGGGTAAGTTTCACGGGTAAGTTTCACGGGTATGTTTCACGGGTGACGTTTCACGGGTCTAGGTTTCACTGGTAAGTTTCACGGGTCAAGGTGTCACGGGTAAGTTTTACGGGTAAGTTTCACGGGTAAGTTTTACGCGTAAGTTTCACGGGTGACGTTTCACGGGTCTAGGTTTCACTGGTAAGTTTTACGGGTCAAGGTTTCACGGGTAAGTTTAACGGGTAAGTTTTACGGGTAAGTTTCACGGGTGACGTTTCACGGGTCTAGGTTTCACTGGAAAGTTTCACGGGTCAAGGATTCACGGGTAAGTTTCACGGGTAAGTTTTACGGGTATGTTTTACAGGTGACGTTTCACGGGTCTAGGTTTCACTGGTAAGTTTCACGGGTCAAGGTTTCACGGGTAAGATTCACGGGTAAGTTTCACGGGTATGTTTCATGGGTGATGTTTCACGGGTCTAGGTTTCACTGGTAAGTTTCACGGGTCAAGGTTTTACGGGTAAGTTTCACGGGTATGTTACACGGGTGACGTTTCACGGGTCTAGGTTTCACTGGTAAGTTTCACGGGTCAAGGTTTCAAGGGTAAGATTCACGGGTAAGTTTCACGGGTATGTTTCACGGGTGACGTTTCACGGGTATAGGTTTCACTAGTAAGTTTCACGGGTCAAGGTTTCACGGGTAAGTTTCACGGGTAAGTTTCACGGGTATGTTTCACGGGTGACGTTTCACGGGTCTAGGTTTCACTGGTAAGTTTCACGGGTCTAGGTTTCACGGGTAAGTTTCACGGGTAAGTTTCACGGGCATGTTTCACGGGTGACGTTTCACGGGTCTAGGTTTCACTGGTAAGTTTCACGGGTCAAGGTTTCACGGGTAAGTTTCACGGGTAAATTTCACGGGTATGTTTCACGGGTGACGTTTCACGGGTCTAGGTTTCACTGGTAAGTTTCACAGTTCAAGGTTTTACGGGTAAGTTTCACGGGTAAGTTTCACGGGTATGTTTCACGGGTGACGTTTCACGGGTCTAGGTTTCACTGGTAAGTTTCACGGGTCAAGGTTTCACGGGTAAGTTTCACGGGTAAGTTTCACGGGTATGTTTCATGGGTGATGTTTCACGGGTCTAGGTTTTACTGGTAAGTTTCACGGGTCAAGGTTTCACGGGTAAGTTTCACGGGTAAGTTTCAAGGGTAAGTTTCACTGGTAAGTTTCACGGGTATGTTTCACGGATGACGTTTCACGGGTCTTGGTTTCACTGGTAAGTTTCACGGGTCAAGGTTTCACGGGTAAGTTTCACGGGTAAGTTTTACGGGTATGTTTTACAGGTGACGTTTCACGGGTTAGTTTCACGGGTAAGTTTCACGGGTATGTTTCACGGGTGACATTTCACGGGTCTAGGTTTCACTGGTAAGTTTCACGGGTCAAGGTTTCACGGGTAAGTTTCACGGGTAAGTTTTACGGGTAAGTTTCACGGGTGACGTTTCACGGGTCTAGGTTTCACTGGAAAGTTTCACGGGTCAAGGATTCACGGGTAAGTTTCACGGGTAAGTTTTACGGGTATGTTTTACAGGTGACGTTTCACGGGTCTAGGTTTCACTGGTAAGTTTCACGGGTCAAGGTTTCACGGGTAAGATTCACGGGTATGTTTCACGGGTATGTTTCATGGGTGATGTTTCACGGGTCTAGGTTTCACTGGTAAGTTTCACGGGTCAAGGTTTTACGGGTAAGTTTCACGGGTATGTTTCACGGGTGACGTTTCACGGGTCTAGGTTTCACTGGTAAGTTTCACGGGTCAAGGTTTCACGGGTAAGATTCACGGGTAAGTTTCACGGGTATGTTTCACGGGTGACGTTTCACGGGTCTAGGTTTCACTGGTAAGTTTCACGGGTCAAGGTTTCACGGGTAAGTTTCACGGGTAAGTTTCACGGGTATGTTTCACGGGTGACGTTTCACGGGTCTAGGTTTCACTGGTAAGTTTCACGGGTCAAGGTTTCACGGGTAAGTTTTACGGGTAAGTTTCACGGGTAAGTTTTACGCGTAAGTTTCACGGGTGACGTTTCACGGGTCTAGGTTTCACTGGTAAGTTTCACGGGTCAAGGTTTCACGGGTAAGTTTAACGGGTAAGTTTTACGGGTAAGTTTCACGGGTGACGTTTCACGGGTCTAGGTTTCACTGGTAAGTTTCACGGGTCTAGGTTTCACTGGTAAGTTTCACGGGTCAAGGTTTCACGGGTAAGTTTCACGGGTAAGTTTCACGGGTATGTTTCACGGGTGACGTTTCACGGGTCTAGGTTTCACTGGAAAGTTTCACGGATCAAGGTTTCACGGGTAAGTTTCACGGGTAAGTTTCACGGGTAAGTTTTACGGGTATGTTTTACAGGTGACGTTTCACGGGTCTAGGTTTTACTGGTAAGTTTCACGGGTCAAGGTTTCACGGGTAAGTTTCACGGGTAAGTTTCACGGGTATGTTTCATGGGTGATGTTTCACGGGTCTAGGTTTTACTGGTAAGTTTCACGGGTCAAGGTTTCACGGGTAAGTTTCACGGGTAAGTTTCACGGGTGACGTTTCACGGGTCTAGGTTTCACTGGTAAGTTTCACGGGTATGTTTCACGGGTGACGTTTCACGGGTCTAGGTTTCACTGGTAAGTTTCACGGGTCAAGGTTTCACGGGTAAGTTTCACGGGTAAGTTTCACGGGTATGTTTCACGGATGACGTTTCACGGGTCTTGGTTTCACTGGTAAGTTTCACGGGTCAAGGTTTCACGGGTAAGTTTCACGGGTAAGTTTTACGGGTATGTTTTACAGGTGACGTTTCACGGGTAAGTTTCACGGGTAAGTTTCACGGGTATGTTTCACGGGTGACGTTTCACGGGTCTAGGTTTCACTGGTAAGTTTCACGGGTCAAGGTTTCACGGGTAAGTTTCACGGGTAAGTTTTACGGGTAAGTTTCACGGGTGACGTTTCACGGGTCTAGGTTTCACTGGAAAGTTTCACGGGTCAAGGATTCACGGGTAAGTTTCACGGGTAAGTTTTACGGGTATGTTTTACAGGTGACGTTTCACGGGTCTAGGTTTCACTGGTAAGTTTCACGGGTCAAGGTTTTACGGGTAAGTTTCACGGGTAACTTTCACGGGTATGTTTCACGGGTGACGTTTCACGGGTCTAGGTTTCGCTGGTAAGTTTCACGGGTCAAGGTTTCACGGGTAAGTTTCACGGGTAAGTTTCACGGGTATGTTTCACGGGTGACGTTTCACGAGTCTAGGTTTCACTAGTAAGTTTCACGGGTCAAGGTTTCACGGGTAAGTTTCACGGGTAAGTTTCACGGGTATGTTTCATGGGTGATGTTTCACGGGTCTAGGTTTTACTGGTAAGTTTCACGGGTCAAGGTTTCACGGGTAAGTTTCACGGGTAAGTTTCACGGGTGACGTTTCACGGGTCTAGGTTTCACTGGTAAGTTTCACGGGTATGTTTCACGGGTAAGTTTTACGGGTATGTTTTACAGGTGACGTTTCACGGGTCTAGGTTTCACTGGTAAGTTTCACGGGTCAAGGTTTCACGGGTCAAGGTTTCACGGGTAAGTTTCACGGGTAAGTTTTACGGGTATGTTTTACAGTTGACGTTTCACGGGTCTAGGTTTCACTGGTAAGTTTCACGGGTCAAGGTTTCACGGGTAAGATTCACGGGTAAGTTTCACGGGTATGTTTCACGGGTCTAGGTTTCACTGGTAAGTTTCACGGGTATGTTTCACGGGTGACGTTTCACGGGTCTAGGTTTCACTGGTAAGTTTCACGGGTAAGTTTTACGGGTATGTTTTACAGGTGACGTTTCACGGGTCTAGGTTTCACTGGTAAGTTTCACGGGTAAGATTCACGGGTAAGTTTCACGGGTATGTTTCATGGGTGATGTTTCACGGGTCTAGGTTTCACTGGTAAGTTTCACGGGTCAAGGTTTTACGGGTAAGTTTCACGGGTATGTTTCACGGGTGACATTTCACGGGTCTAGGTTTCACTGGTAAGTTTCACGGGTCAAGGTTTCACGGGTAAGTTTCACGGGTAAGTTTTACGGGTAAGTTTCACGGGTGACGTTTCACGGGTCTAGGTTTCACTAGGAAGTTTCACGGGTCAAGGTTTCACGGGTAAGTTTCACGGGTAAGTTTTACGGGTAAGTTTCACGGGTGACGTTTCACGGGTCTAGGTTTCACTGGTAAGTTTCACGGGTCAAGGTTTTACGGGTAAGTTTCACGGGTAAGTTTCACGGGTATGTTTCACGGGTGACGTTTCACGGGTCACGTTTCACGGGTCTAGGTTTTACTGGTAAGTTTCACGGGTATGTTTCACGGGTAAGTTTTACGGGAATGTTTTACAGGTGACGTTTCACGGGTCTAGGTTTCACTGGTAAGTTTCACGGGTCAAGGTTTCACGGGTCAAGGTTTCACGGGTAAGTTTCACGGGTAAGTTTCACGGGTATGTTTTACAGGTGACGTTTCACGGGTCTAGGTTTCACTGGTAAGTTTCACGGGTCAAGGTTTCACGGGTAAGATTCACGGGTAAGTTTCACGGGTATGTTTCACGGGTCTAGGTTTCACTGGTAAGTTTCACGGGTATGTTTCACGGGTGACGTTTCACGGGTCTAGGTTTCACTGGTAAGTTTCACGGGTCAAGGTTTCACGGGTAAGTTTCACGGGTAAGTTTCACGTGTATGTTTCACGGATGACGTTTCACGGGTCTTGGTTTCACTGGTAAGTTTCACGGGTCAAGGTTTCACGGGTAAGTTTCACGGGTAAGTTTTACGGGTATGTTTTACAGGTGACGTTTCACGGGTAAGTTTCACGGGTAAGTTTCACGGGTATGTTTCACGGGTGACGTTTCACGGGTCTTGGTTTCACTGGTAAGTTTCACGGGTCAAGGTTTCACGGGTAAGTTTCGAGGGTATGTTTCACGGGTAAGTTTTACGGGTATGTTTTACAGGTGACGTTTCACGGGTCTAGGTTTCACTGGTAAGTTTCACGGGTCAAGGTTTCACGGGTCAAGGTTTCACGGGTAAGTTTCACGGGTAAGTTTTACGGGTATGTTTTACAGTTGACGTTTCACGGGTCTAGGTTTCACTGGTAAGTTTCACGGGTCAAGGTTTCACGGGTAAGATTCACGGGTAAGTTTCACGGGTATGTTTCACGGGTCTAGGTTTCACTGGTAAGTTTCACGGGTATGTTTCACGGGTGACGTTTCACGGGTCTAGGTTTCACTGGTAAGTTTCACGGGTAAGTTTTACGGGTATGTTTTACAGGTGACGTTTCACGGGTCTAGGTTTCACTGGTAAGTTTCACGGGTCAAGGTTTCACGGGTAAGTTTCACGGGTAAGTTTTACGGGTATGTTTTACAGGTGACGTTTCACGGGTAAGTTTCACGGGTAAGTTTCACGGGTATGTTTCACGGGTGACGTTTCACGGGTCTTGGTTTCACTGGTAAGTTTCACGGGTCAAGGTTTCACGGGTAAGTTTCGAGGGTATGTTTCACGGGTGACGTTTCACGGGTCTAGGTTTCACTGGTAAGTTTCACGAGTCAAGGTTTCACGGGTAAGTTTCACGGGTAAGTTTTACGGGTAAGTTTCACGGGTCTAGGTTTCAATGGTAAGTTTCACGGGTCAAGGTTTCACGGGTAAGTTTCACGGGTAAGTTTTACGGGTATGTCTCACGGGTGACGTTTCACGGGTCTAGGTTTCACTGGAAAGTTTCACGGATCAAGGTTTCACGGGTAAGTTTCACGGGTAAGTTTTACGGGTATGTTTTACAGGTGACGTTTCACGGGTCTAGGTTTCACTGGTAAGTTTCACGGGTCAAGGTTTCACGGGTAAGTTTCACGGGTAAATTTCACGGGTATGTTTCATGGGTGATGTTTCACGGGTCTAGGTTTTACTGGTAAGTTTCACGGGTCAAGGTTTCACGGGTAAGTTTCACGGGTCAAGGTTTCACGGGTAAGATTCACGGGTAAGTTTCACGGGTATGTTTCATGAGTGATGTTTCACGGGTCTAGGTTTCATTGGTAAGTTTCACGGGTCAAGGTTTTACGGGTAAGTTTCACGGGTAAGTTTCACGGGTATGTTTCACGGGTGACGTTTCACGGGTCTAGGTTTCACTGGTAAGTTTCACGGGTCAAGGTTTCACGGGTAAGTTTCACGGGTAAGTTTCACGGGTATGTTTCACGGGTGACGTTTCACGGGTCTAGGTTTCACTAGTAAGTTTCACGGGTCAAGGTTTCACGGGTAAGTTTCACGGGTAAGTTTCACGGGTATGTTTCACGGGTGACGTTTCACGGGTCTAGGTTTCACTGGTAAGTTTCACGGGTCAAGGTTTCACGGGTAAGTTTCACGGGTAAGTTTCACGGGTATGTTTCACGGGTGACGTTTCACGGGTCTAGGTTTTACTGGTAAGTTTCACGGGTCAAGGTTTCACGGGTAAGTTTCACGGGTAAGTTTCACGGGTGACGTTTCACGGGTCTAGGTTTCACTGGTAAGTTTCACGGGTATGTTTCACGGGTGACGTTTCACGGGTCTAGGTTTCACTGGTAAGTTTCACGGGTCAAGGTTTCACGGGTAAGTTTCACGGGTAAGTTTTACGGGTATGTTTCACGGATGACGTTTCACGGGTCTTGGTTTCACTGGTAAGTTTCACGGGTCAAGGTTTCACGGGTAAGTTTCACGGGTAAGTTTTACGGGTATGTTTTACAGGTGACGTTTCACGGGTAAGTTTCACGGGTAAGTTTCACGGGTATGTTTCACGGGTGACGTTTCACGGGTCTTGGTTTCACTGGTAAGTTTCACGGGTCAAGGTTTCACGGGTAAGTTTCACGGGTATGTTTCACGGGTGACGTTTCACGGGTCTAGGTTTCACTGGTAAGTTTCACGGGTCAAGGTTTCACGGGTAAGTTTCACGGGTAAGTTTTACGGGTAAGTTTCACGGGTCTAGGTTTCAATGGTAAGTTTCACGGGTCAAGGTTTCACGGGTAAGTTTCACGGGTAAGTTTCACGGGTATGTTTCACGGGTGACGTTTCACGGGTCTAGGTTTCACTGGAAAGTTTCACGCATCAAGGTTTCACGGGTAAGTTTCACGGGTAAGTTTTACGGGTATGTTTTACAGGTGACGTTTCACGGGTCTAGGTTTTACTGGTAAGTTTCACGGGTCAAGGTTTCACGGGTAAGTTTCACGGGTAAGTTTCACGGGTATGTATCATGGGTGATGTTTCACGGGTCAAGGTTTCACGGGTAAGTTTCACAGGTAAGTTTCACGGGTGACGTTTCACGGGTCTAGGTTTCACTGGTAAGTTTCACGGGTATGTTTCACGGGTGACGTTTCACGGGTCTAGGTTTCACTGGTAAGTTTCACGGGTCAAGGTTTCACGGGTAAGTTTCACTGGTAAGTTTCACGGGTATGTTTCACGGATGACGTTTCACGGGTCTTGGTTTCACTGGTAAGTTTCACGGGTCAAGGTTTCACGGGTAAGTTTCACGGGTAAGTTTTACGGGTATGTTTTACAGGTGACGTTTCACGGGTTAGTTTCACGGGTAAGTTTCACGGGTATGTTTCACGGGTGACATTTCACGGGTCTAGGTTTCACTGGTAAGTTTCACGGGTCAAGGTTTCACGGGTAAGTTTCACGGGTAAGTTTTACGGGTAAGTTTCACGGGTGACGTTTCACGGGTCTAGGTTTCACTGGAAAGTTTCACGGGTCAAGGATTCACGGGTAAGTTTCACGGGTAAGTTTTACGGGTATGTTTTACAGGTGACGTTTCACGGGTCTAGGTTTCACTGGTAAGTTTCACGGGTCAAGGTTTCACGGGTAAGATTCACGGGTAAGTTTCACGGGTATGTTTCATGGGTGATGTTTCACGGGTCTAGGTTTCACTGGTAAGTTTCACGGGTCAAGGATTTACGGGTAAGTTTCACGGGTATGTTTCACGGGTGACGTTTCACGGGTCTAGGTTTCACTGGTAAGTTTCACGGGTCAAGGTTTCACGGGTAAGATTCACGGGTAAGTTTCACGGGTATGTTTCACGGGTGACGTTTCACGGGTCTAGGTTTCACTGGTAAGTTTCACGGGTCAAGGTTTCACGGGTAAGTTTCACGGGTAAGTTTCACGGGTATGTTTCACGGGTGACGTTTCACGGGTCTAGGTTTCACTGGTAAGTTTCACGGGTCAAGGTTTCACGGGTAAGTTTTACGGGTAAGTTTCACGGGTAAGTTTTACGCGTAAGTTTCACGGGTGACGTTTCACGGGTCTAGGTTTCACTGGTAAGTTTTACGGGTCAAGGTTTCACGGGTAAGTTTAACGGGTAAGTTTTACGGGTAAGTTTCACGGGTGACGTTTCACGGGTCTAGGTTTCACTGGAAAGTTTCACGGGTCAAGGATTCACGGGTAAGTTTCACGGGTAAGTTTTACGGGTATGTTTTACAGGTGACGTTTCACGGGTCTAGGTTTCACTGGTAAGTTTCACGGGTCAAGGTTTCACGGGTAAGATTCACGGGTAAGTTTCACGGGTATGTTTCATGGGTGATGTTTCACGGGTCTAGGTTTCACTGGTAAGTTTCACGGGTCAAGGTTTTACGGGTAAGTTTCACGGGTATGTTTCACGGGTGACGTTTCACGGGTCTAGGTTTCACTGGTAAGTTTCACGGGTCAAGGTTTCAAGGGTAAGATTCACGGGTAAGTTTCACGGGTATGTTTCACGGGTGACGTTTCACGGGTATAGGTTTCACTAGTAAGTTTCACGGGTCAAGGTTTCACGGGTAAGTTTCACGGGTAAGTTTCACGGGTATGTTTCACGGGTGACGTTTCACGGGTCTAGGTTTCACTGGTAAGTTTCACGGGTCTAGGTTTCACGGGTAAGTTTCACGGGTAAGTTTCACGGGCATGTTTCACGGGTGACGTTTCACGGGTCTAGGTTTCACTGGTAAGTTTCACGGGTCAAGGTTTCACGGGTAAGTTTCACGGGTAAATTTCACGGGTATGTTTCACGGGTGACGTTTCACGGGTCTAGGTTTCACTGGTAAGTTTCACAGTTCAAGGTTTTACGGGTAAGTTTCACGGGTAAGTTTCACGGGTATGTTTCACGGGTGACGTTTCACGGGTCTAGGTTTCACTGGTAAGTTTCACGGGTCAAGGTTTCACGGGTAAGTTTCACGGGTAAGTTTCACGGGTATGTTTCATGGGTGATGTTTCACGGGTCTAGGTTTTACTGGTAAGTTTCACGGGTCAAGGTTTCACGGGTAAGTTTCACGGGTAAGTTTCAAGGGTAAGTTTCACTGGTAAGTTTCACGGGTATGTTTCACGGATGACGTTTCACGGGTCTTGGTTTCACTGGTAAGTTTCACGGGTCAAGGTTTCACGGGTAAGTTTCACGGGTAAGTTTTACGGGTATGTTTTACAGGTGACGTTTCACGGGTTAGTTTCACGGGTAAGTTTCACGGGTATGTTTCACGGGTGACATTTCACGGGTCTAGGTTTCACTGGTAAGTTTCACGGGTCAAGGTTTCACGGGTAAGTTTCACGGGTAAGTTTTACGGGTAAGTTTCACGGGTGACGTTTCACGGGTCTAGGTTTCACTGGAAAGTTTCACGGGTCAAGGATTCACGGGTAAGTTTCACGGGTAAGTTTTACGGGTATGTTTTACAGGTGACGTTTCACGGGTCTAGGTTTCACTGGTAAGTTTCACGGGTCAAGGTTTCACGGGTAAGATTCACGGGTATGTTTCACGGGTATGTTTCATGGGTGATGTTTCACGGGTCTAGGTTTCACTGGTAAGTTTCACGGGTCAAGGTTTTACGGGTAAGTTTCACGGGTATGTTTCACGGGTGACGTTTCACGGGTCTAGGTTTCACTGGTAAGTTTCACGGGTCAAGGTTTCACGGGTAAGATTCACGGGTAAGTTTCACGGGTATGTTTCACGGGTGACGTTTCACGGGTCTAGGTTTCACTGGTAAGTTTCACGGGTCAAGGTTTCACGGGTAAGTTTCACGGGTAAGTTTCACGGGTATGTTTCACGGGTGACGTTTCACGGGTCTAGGTTTCACTGGTAAGTTTCACGGGTCAAGGTTTCACGGGTAAGTTTTACGGGTAAGTTTCACGGGTAAGTTTTACGCGTAAGTTTCACGGGTGACGTTTCACGGGTCTAGGTTTCACTGGTAAGTTTCACGGGTCAAGGTTTCACGGGTAAGTTTAACGGGTAAGTTTTACGGGTAAGTTTCACGGGTGACGTTTCACGGGTCTAGGTTTCACTGGTAAGTTTCACGGGTCTAGGTTTCACTGGTAAGTTTCACGGGTCAAGGTTTCACGGGTAAGTTTCACGGGTAAGTTTCACGGGTATGTTTCACGGGTGACGTTTCACGGGTCTAGGTTTCACTGGAAAGTTTCACGGATCAAGGTTTCACGGGTAAGTTTCACGGGTAAGTTTCACGGGTAAGTTTTACGGGTATGTTTTACAGGTGACGTTTCACGGGTCTAGGTTTTACTGGTAAGTTTCACGGGTCAAGGTTTCACGGGTAAGTTTCACGGGTAAGTTTCACGGGTATGTTTCATGGGTGATGTTTCACGGGTCTAGGTTTTACTGGTAAGTTTCACGGGTCAAGGTTTCACGGGTAAGTTTCACGGGTAAGTTTCACGGGTGACGTTTCACGGGTCTAGGTTTCACTGGTAAGTTTCACGGGTATGTTTCACGGGTGACGTTTCACGGGTCTAGGTTTCACTGGTAAGTTTCACGGGTCAAGGTTTCACGGGTAAGTTTCACGGGTAAGTTTCACGGGTATGTTTCACGGATGACGTTTCACGGGTCTTGGTTTCACTGGTAAGTTTCACGGGTCAAGGTTTCACGGGTAAGTTTCACGGGTAAGTTTTACGGGTATGTTTTACAGGTGACGTTTCACGGGTAAGTTTCACGGGTAAGTTTCACGGGTATGTTTCACGGGTGACGTTTCACGGGTCTAGGTTTCACTGGTAAGTTTCACGGGTCAAGGTTTCACGGGTAAGTTTCACGGGTAAGTTTTACGGGTAAGTTTCACGGGTGACGTTTCACGGGTCTAGGTTTCACTGGAAAGTTTCACGGGTCAAGGATTCACGGGTAAGTTTCACGGGTAAGTTTTACGGGTATGTTTTACAGGTGACGTTTCACGGGTCTAGGTTTCACTGGTAAGTTTCACGGGTCAAGGTTTTACGGGTAAGTTTCACGGGTAACTTTCACGGGTATGTTTCACGGGTCTAGGTTTTACTGGTAAGTTTCACGGGTATGTTTCACGGGTAAGTTTTACGGGAATGTTTTACAGGTGACGTTTCACGGGTCTAGGTTTCACTGGTAAGTTTCACGGGTCAAGGTTTCACGGGTCAAGGTTTCACGGGTAAGTTTCACGGGTAAGTTTCACGGGTATGTTTTACAGGTGACGTTTCACGGGTCTAGGTTTCACTGGTAAGTTTCACGGGTCAAGGTTTCACGGGTAAGATTCACGGGTAAGTTTCACGGGTATGTTTCACGGGTCTAGGTTTCACTGGTAAGTTTCACGGGTATGTTTCACGGGTGACGTTTCACGGGTCTAGGTTTCACTGGTAAGTTTCACGGGTCAAGGTTTCACGGGTAAGTTTCACGGGTAAGTTTCACGTGTATGTTTCACGGATGACGTTTCACGGGTCTTGGTTTCACTGGTAAGTTTCACGGGTCAAGGTTTCACGGGTAAGTTTCACGGGTAAGTTTTACGGGTATGTTTTACAGGTGACGTTTCACGGGTAAGTTTCACGGGTAAGTTTCACGGGTATGTTTCACGGGTGACGTTTCACGGGTCTTGGTTTCACTGGTAAGTTTCACGGGTCAAGGTTTCACGGGTAAGTTTCGAGGGTATGTTTCACGGGTGACGTTTCACGGGTCTAGGTTTCACTGGTAAGTTTCACGAGTCAAGGTTTCACGGGTAAGTTTCACGGGTAAGTTTTACGGGTAAGTTTCACGGGTCTAGGTTTCAATGGTAAGTTTCACGGGTCAAGGTTTCACGGGTAAGTTTCACGGGTAAGTTTTACGGGTATGTTTCACGGGTGACGTTTCACGGGTCTAGGTTTCACTGGAAAGTTTCACGGATCAAGGTTTCACGGGTAAGTTTCACGGGTAAGTTTTACGGGTATGTTTTACAGGTGACGTTTCACGGGTCTAGGTTTCACTGGTAAGTTTCACGGGTCAAGGTTTCACGGGTAAGTTTCACGGGTAAATTTCACGGGTATGTTTCATGGGTGATGTTTCACGGGTCTAGGTTTTACTGGTAAGTTTCACGGGTCAAGGTTTCACGGGTAAGTTTCACGGGTCAAGGTTTCACGGGTAAGATTCACGGGTAAGTTTCACGGGTATGTTTCATGAGTGATGTTTCACGGGTCTAGGTTTCATTGGTAAGTTTCACGGGTCAAGGTTTTACGGGTAAGTTTCACGGGTAAGTTTCACGGGTATGTTTCACGGGTGACGTTTCACGGGTCTAGGTTTCACTGGTAAGTTTCACGGGTCAAGGTTTCACGGGTAAGTTTCACGGGTAAGTTTCACGGGTATGTTTCACGGGTGACGTTTCACGGGTCTAGGTTTCACTAGTAAGTTTCACGGGTCAAGGTTTCACGGGTAAGTTTCACGGGTAAGTTTCACGGGTATGTTTCACGGGTGACGTTTCACGGGTCTAGGTTTCACTGGTAAGTTTCACGGGTCAAGGTTTCACGGGTAAGTTTCACGGGTAAGTTTCACGGGTATGTTTCACGGGTGACGTTTCACGGGTCTAGGTTTTACTGGTAAGTTTCACGGGTCAAGGTTTCACGGGTAAGTTTCACGGGTAAGTTTCACGGGTGACGTTTCACGGGTCTAGGTTTCACTGGTAAGTTTCACGGGTATGTTTCACGGGTGACGTTTCACGGGTCTAGGTTTCACTGGTAAGTTTCACGGGTCAAGGTTTCACGGGTAAGTTTCACGGGTAAGTTTTACGGGTATGTTTCACGGATGACGTTTCACGGGTCTTGGTTTCACTGGTAAGTTTCACGGGTCAAGGTTTCACGGGTAAGTTTCACGGGTAAGTTTTACGGGTATGTTTTACAGGTGACGTTTCACGGGTAAGTTTCACGGGTAAGTTTCACGGGTATGTTTCACGGGTGACGTTTCACGGGTCTTGGTTTCACTGGTAAGTTTCACGGGTCAAGGTTTCACGGGTAAGTTTCACGGGTATGTTTCACGGGTGACGTTTCACGGGTTTAGGTTTCACTGGTAAGTTTCACGGGTCAAGGTTTCACGGGTAAGTTTCACGGGTAAGTTTTACGGGTAAGTTTCACGGGTCTAGGTTTCAATGGTAAGTTTCACGGGTCAAGGTTTCACGGGTAAGTTTCACGGGTAAGTTTCACGGGTATGTTTCACGGGTGACGTTTCACGGGTCTAGGTTTCACTGGAAAGTTTCACGCATCAAGGTTTCACGGGTAAGTTTCACGGGTAAGTTTTACGGGTATGTTTTACAGGTGACGTTTCACGGGTCTAGGTTTTACTGGTAAGTTTCACGGGTCAAGGTTTCACGGGTAAGTTTCACGGGTAAGTTTCACGGGTATGTATCATGGGTGATGTTTCACGGGTCAAGGTTTCACGGGTAAGTTTCACAGGTAAGTTTCACGGGTGACGTTTCACGGGTCTAGGTTTCACTGGTAAGTTTCACGGGTATGTTTCACGGGTGACGTTTCACGGGTCTAGGTTTCACTGGTAAGTTTCACGGGTCAAGGTTTCACGGGTAAGTTTCACTGGTAAGTTTCACGGGTATGTTTCACGGATGACGTTTCACGGGTCTTGGTTTCACTGGTAAGTTTCACGGGTCAAGGTTTCACGGGTAAGTTTCACGGGTAAGTTTTACGGGTATGTTTTACAGGTGACGTTTCACGGGTTAGTTTCACGGGTAAGTTTCACGGGTATGTTTCACGGGTGACATTTCACGGGTCTAGGTTTCACTGGTAAGTTTCACGGGTCAAGGTTTCACGGGTAAGTTTCACGGGTAAGTTTTACGGGTAAGTTTCACGGGTGACGTTTCACGGGTCTAGGTTTCACTGGAAAGTTTCACGGGTCAAGGATTCACGGGTAAGTTTCACGGGTAAGTTTTACGGGTATGTTTTACAGGTGACGTTTCACGGGTCTAGGTTTCACTGGTAAGTTTCACGGGTCAAGGTTTCACGGGTAAGATTCACGGGTAAGTTTCACGGGTATGTTTCATGGGTGATGTTTCACGGGTCTAGGTTTCACTGGTAAGTTTCACGGGTCAAGGATTTACGGGTAAGTTTCACGGGTATGTTTCACGGGTGACGTTTCACGGGTCTAGGTTTCACTGGTAAGTTTCACGGGTCAAGGTTTCACGGGTAAGATTCACGGGTAAGTTTCACGGGTATGTTTCACGGGTGACGTTTCACGGGTCTAGGTTTCACTGGTAAGTTTCACGGGTCAAGGTTTCACGGGTAAGTTTCACGGGTAAGTTTCACGGGTATGTTTCACGGGTGACGTTTCACGGGTCTAGGTTTCACTGGTAAGTTTCACGGGTCAAGGTTTCACGGGTAAGTTTTACGGGTAAGTTTCACGGGTAAGTTTTACGCGTAAGTTTCACGGGTGACGTTTCACGGGTCTAGGTTTCACTGGTAAGTTTTACGGGTCAAGGTTTCACGGGTAAGTTTAACGGGTAAGTTTTACGGGTAAGTTTCACGGGTGACGTTTCACGGGTCTAGGTTTCACTGGAAAGTTTCACGGGTCAAGGATTCACGGGTAAGTTTCACGGGTAAGTTTTACGGGTATGTTTTACAGGTGACGTTTCACGGGTCTAGGTTTCACTGGTAAGTTTCACGGGTCAAGGTTTCACGGGTAAGATTCACGGGTAAGTTTCACGGGTATGTTTCATGGGTGATGTTTCACGGGTCTAGGTTTCACTGGTAAGTTTCACGGGTCAAGGTTTTACGGGTAAGTTTCACGGGTCAAGGTTTCACGGGTAAGATTCACGGGTAAGTTTCACGGGTATGTTTCATGGGTGATGTTTCACGGGTCTAGGTTTCACTGGTAAGTTTCACGGGTCTAGGTTTCACTGGTAAGTTTCACGGGTCAAGGTTTCAAGGGTAAGATTCACGGGTAAGTTTCACGGGTATGTTTCACGGGTGACGTTTCACGGGTATAGGTTTCACTAGTAAGTTTCACGGGTCAAGGTTTCACGGGTAAGTTTCACGGGTAAGTTTCACGGGTATGTTTCACGGGTGACGTTTCACGGGTCTAGGTTTCACTGGTAAGTTTCACGGGTCTAGGTTTCACGGGTAAGTTTCACGGGTAAGTTTCACGGGCATGTTTCACGGGTGACGTTTCACGGGTCTAGGTTTCACTGGTAAGTTTCACGGGTCAAGGTTTCACGGGTAAGTTTCACGGGTAAATTTCACGGGTATGTTTCACGGGTGACGTTTCACGGGTCTAGGTTTCACTGGTAAGTTTCACAGTTCAAGGTTTTACGGGTAAGTTTCACGGGTAAGTTTCACGGGTATGTTTCACGGGTGACGTTTCACGGGTCTAGGTTTCACTGGTAAGTTTCACGGGTCAAGGTTTCACGGGTAAGTTTCACGGGTAAGTTTCACGGGTATGTTTCATGGGTGATGTTTCACGGGTCTAGGTTTTACTGGTAAGTTTCACGGGTCAAGGTTTCACGGGTAAGTTTCACGGGTAAGTTTCAAGGGTAAGTTTCACTGGTAAGTTTCACGGGTATGTTTCACGGATGACGTTTCACGGGTCTTGGTTTCACTGGTAAGTTTCACGGGTCAAGGTTTCACGGGTAAGTTTCACGGGTAAGTTTTACGGGTATGTTTTACAGGTGACGTTTCACGGGTTAGTTTCACGGGTAAGTTTCACGGGTATGTTTCACGGGTGACATTTCACGGGTCTAGGTTTCACTGGTAAGTTTCACGGGTCAAGGTTTCACGGGTAAGTTGCACGGGTAAGTTTTACGGGTAAGTTTCACGGGTGACGTTTCACGGGTCTAGGTTTCACTGGAAAGTTTCACGGGTCAAGGATTCACGGGTAAGTTTCACGGGTAAGTTTTACGGGTATGTTTTACAGGTGACGTTTCACGGGTCTAGGTTTCACTGGTAAGTTTCACGGGTCAAGGTTTCACGGGTAAGATTCACGGGTAAGTTTCACGGGTATGTTTCATGGGTGATGTTTCACGGGTCTAGGTTTCACTGGTAAGTTTCACGGGTCAAGGATTTACGGGTAAGTTTCACGGGTATGTTTCACGGGTGACGTTTCACGGGTCTAGGTTTCACTGGTAAGTTTCACGGGTCAAGGTTTCACGGGTAAGATTCACGGGTAAGTTTCACGGGTATGTTTCACGGGTGACGTTTCACGGGTCTAGGTTTCACTGGTAAGTTTCACGGGTCAAGGTTTCACGGGTAAGTTTCACGGGTAAGTTTCACGGGTATGTTTCACGGGTGACGTTTCACGGGTCTAGGTTTCACTGGTAAGTTTCACGGGTCAAGGTTTCACGGGTAAGTTTTACGGGTAAGTTTCACGGGTAAGTTTTACGCGTAAGTTTCACGGGTGACGTTTCACGGGTCTAGGTTTCACTGGTAAGTTTTACGGGTCAAGGTTTCACGGGTAAGTTTAACGGGTAAGTTTTACGGGTAAGTTTCACGGGTGACGTTTCACGGGTCTAGGTTTCACTGGAAAGTTTCACGGGTCAAGGATTCACGGGTAAGTTTCACGGGTAAGTTTTACGGGTATGTTTTACAGGTGACGTTTCACGGGTCTAGGTTTCACTGGTAAGTTTCACGGGTCAAGGTTTCACGGGTAAGATTCACGGGTAAGTTTCACGGGTATGTTTCATGGGTGATGTTTCACGGGTCTAGGTTTCACTGGTAAGTTTCACGGGTCAAGGTTTTACGGGTAAGTTTCACGGGTCAAGGTTTCACGGGTAAGATTCACGGGTAAGTTTCACGGGTATGTTTCATGGGTGATGTTTCACGGGTCTAGGTTTCACTGGTAAGTTTCACGGGTCTAGGTTTCACTGGTAAGTTTCACGGGTCAAGGTTTCAAGGGTAAGATTCACGGGTAAGTTTCACGGGTATGTTTCACGGGTGACGTTTCACGGGTATAGGTTTCACTAGTAAGTTTCACGGGTCAAGGTTTCACGGGTAAGTTTCACGGGTAAGTTTCACGGGTATGTTTCACGGGTGACGTTTCACGGGTCTAGGTTTCACTGGTAAGTTTCACGGGTCTAGGTTTCACGGGTAAGTTTCACGGGTAAGTTTCACGGGCATGTTTCACGGGTGACGTTTCACGGGTCTAGGTTTCACTGGTAAGTTTCACGGGTCAAGGTTTCACGGGTAAGTTTCACGGGTAAATTTCACGGGTATGTTTCACGGGTGACGTTTCACGGGTCTAGGTTTCACTGGTAAGTTTCACAGTTCAAGGTTTTACGGGTAAGTTTCACGGGTAAGTTTCACGGGTATGTTTCACGGGTGACGTTTCACGGGTCTAGGTTTCACTGGTAAGTTTCACGGGTCAAGGTTTCACGGGTAAGTTTCACGGGTAAGTTTCACGGGTATGTTTCATGGGTGATGTTTCACGGGTCTAGGTTTTACTGGTAAGTTTCACGGGTCAAGGTTTCACGGGTAAGTTTCACGGGTAAGTTTCAAGGGTAAGTTTCACTGGTAAGTTTCACGGGTATGTTTCACGGATGACGTTTCACGGGTCTTGGTTTCACTGGTAAGTTTCACGGGTCAAGGTTTCACGGGTAAGTTTCACGGGTAAGTTTTACGGGTATGTTTTACAGGTGACGTTTCACGGGTTAGTTTCACGGGTAAGTTTCACGGGTATGTTTCACGGGTGACATTTCACGGGTCTAGGTTTCACTGGTAAGTTTCACGGGTCAAGGTTTCACGGGTAAGTTTCACGGGTAAGTTTTACGGGTAAGTTTCACGGGTGACGTTTCACGGGTCTAGGTTTCACTGGAAAGTTTCACGGGTCAAGGATTCACGGGTAAGTTTCACGGGTAAGTTTTACGGGTATGTTTTACAGGTGACGTTTCACGGGTCTAGGTTTCACTGGTAAGTTTCACGGGTCAAGGTTTCACGGGTAAGATTCACGGGTATGTTTCACGGGTATGTTTCATGGGTGATGTTTCACGGGTCTAGGTTTCACTGGTAAGTTTCACGGGTCAAGGTTTTACGGGTAAGTTTCACGGGTATGTTTCACGGGTGACGTTTCACGGGTCTAGGTTTCACTGGTAAGTTTCACGGGTCAAGGTTTCACGGGTAAGATTCACGGGTAAGTTTCACGGGTATGTTTCACGGGTGACGTTTCACGGGTCTAGGTTTCACTGGTAAGTTTCACGGGTCAAGGTTTCACGGGTAAGTTTCACGGGTAAGTTTCACGGGTATGTTTCACGGGTGACGTTTCACGGGTCTAGGTTTCACTGGTAAGTTTCACGGGTCAAGGTTTCACGGGTAAGTTTTACGGGTAAGTTTCACGGGTAAGTTTTACGCGTAAGTTTCACGGGTGACGTTTCACGAGTCTAGGTTTCACTGGTAAGTTTCACGGGTCAAGGTTTCACGGGTAAGTTTAACGGGTAAGTTTTACGGGTAAGTTTCACGGGTGACGTTTCACGGGTCTAGGTTTCACTGGTAAGTTTCACGGGTCTAGGTTTCACTGGTAAGTTTCACGGGTCAAGGTTTCACGGGTAAGTTTCACGGGTAAGTTTCACGGGTATGTTTCACGGGTGACGTTTCACGGGTCTAGGTTTCACTGGAAAGTTTCACGGATCAAGGTTTCACGGGTAAGTTTCACGGGTAAGTTTCACGGGTAAGTTTTACGGGTATGTTTTACAGGTGACGTTTCACGGGTCTAGGTTTTACTGGTAAGTTTCACGGGTCAAGGTTTCACGGGTAAGTTTCACGGGTAAGTTTCACGGGTATGTTTCATGGGTGATGTTTCACGGGTCTAGGTTTTACTGGTAAGTTTCACGGGTCAAGGTTTCACGGGTAAGTTTCACGGGTAAGTTTCACGGGTGACGTTTCACGGGTCTAGGTTTCACTGGTAAGTTTCACGGGTATGTTTCACGGGTGACGTTTCACGGGTCTAGGTTTCACTGGTAAGTTTCACGGGTCAAGGTTTCACGGGTAAGTTTCACGGGTAAGTTTCACGGGTATGTTTCACGGATGACGTTTCACGGGTCTTGGTTTCACTGGTAAGTTTCACGGGTCAAGGTTTCACGGGTAAGTTTCACGGGTAAGTTTTACGGGTATGTTTTACAGGTGACGTTTCACGGGTAAGTTTCACGGGTAAGTTTCACGGGTATGTTTCACGGGTGACGTTTCACGGGTCTAGGTTTCACTGGTAAGTTTCACGGGTCAAGGTTTCACGGGTAAGTTTCACGGGTAAGTTTTACGGGTAAGTTTCACGGGTGACGTTTCACGGGTCTAGGTTTCACTGGAAAGTTTCACGGGTCAAGGATTCACGGGTAAGTTTCACGGGTAAGTTTTACGGGTATGTTTTACAGGTGACGTTTCACGGGTCTAGGTTTCACTGGTAAGTTTCACGGGTCAAGGTTTTACGGGTAAGTTTCACGGGTAACTTTCACGGGTATGTTTCACGGGTGACGTTTCACGGGTCTAGGTTTCGCTGGTAAGTTTCACGGGTCAAGGTTTCACGGGTAAGTTTCACGGGTAAGTTTCACGGGTATGTTTCACGGGTGACGTTTTACGAGTCTAGGTTTCACTAGTAAGTTTCACGGGTCAAGGTTTCACGGGTAAGTTTAACGGGTAAGTTTCACGGGTATGTTTCATGGGTGATGTTTCACGGGTCTAGGTTTTACTGGTAAGTTTCACGGGTCAAGGTTTCACGGGTAAGTTTCACGGGTAAGTTTCACGGGTGACGTTTCACGGGTCTAGGTTTCACTGGTAAGTTTCACGGGTATGTTTCACGGGTAAGTTTTACGGGTATGTTTTACAGGTGACGTTTCACGGGTCTAGGTTTCACTGGTAAGTTTCACGGGTCAAGGTTTCACGGGTCAAGGTTTCACGGGTAAGTTTCACGGGTAAGTTTTACGGGTATGTTTTACAGTTGACGTTTCACGGGTCTAGGTTTCACTGGTAAGTTTCACGGGTCAAGGTTTCACGGGTAAGATTCACGGGTAAGTTTCACGGGTATGTTTCACGGGTCTAGGTTTCACTGGTAAGTTTCACGGGTATGTTTCACGGGTGACGTTTCACGGGTCTAGGTTTCACTGGTAAGTTTCACGGGTCAAGGTTTCACGGGTAAGTTTCACGGGTAAGTTTCACGTGTATGTTTCACGGATGACGTTTCACGGGTCTTGGTTTCACTGGTAAGTTTCACGGGTCAAGGTTTCACGGGTAAGTTTCACGGGTAAGTTTTACGGGTATGTTTTACAGGTGACGTTTCACGGGTAAGTTTCACGGGTAAGTTTCACGGGTATGTTTCACGGGTGACGTTTCACGGGTCTTGGTTTCACTGGTAAGTTTCACGGGTCAAGGTTTCACGGGTAAGTTTCGAGGGTATGTTTCACGGGTGACGTTTCACGGGTCTAGGTTTCACTGGTAAGTTTCACGAGTCAAGGTTTCACGGGTAAGTTTTACGGGTAAGTTTTACGGGTAAGTTTCACGGGTCTAGGTTTCAATGGTAAGTTTCACGGGTCAAGGTTTCACGGGTAAGTTTCACGGGTAAGTTTCACGGGTATGTTTCACGGGTGACGTTTCACGGGTCTAGGTTTCACTGGAAAGTTTCACGGATCAAGGTTTCACGGGTAAGTTTCACGGGTAAGTTTTACGGGTATGTTTTACAGGTGACGTTTCACGGGTCTAGGTTTCACTGGTAAGTTTCACGGGTCAAGGTTTCACGGGTAAGTTTCACGGGTAAGTTTCACGGGTATGTTTCATGGGTGATGTTTCACGGGTCTAGGTTTTACTGGTAAGTTTCACGGGTCAAGGTTTCACGGGTAAGTTTCACGGGTCAAGGTTTCACGGGTAAGATTCACGGGTAAGATTCACGGGTATGTTTCATGAGTGATGTTTCACGGGTCTAGGTTTCACTAGTAAGTTTCACGGGTCAAGGTTTTACGGGTAAGTTTCACGGGTAAGTTTCACGGGTATGTTTCATGGGTGATGTTTCACGGGTCCAGGTTTTACTGGTAAGTTTCACGGGTCAAGGTTTCACGGGTAAGTTTCACGGGTAAGTTTCACGGGTGACGTTTCACGGGTCTAGGTTTCACTGGTAAGTTTCACGGGTATGTTTCACGGGTAAGTTTTACGGGTATGTTTTACAGGTGACGTTTCACGGGTCTAGGTTTCACTGGTAAGTTTCACGGGTCAAGGTTTCACGGGTCAAGGTTTCACGGGTAAGTTTCACGGGTAAGTTTCACGGGTATGTTTTACAGGTGACGTTTCACGGGTCTAGGTTTCACTGGTAAGTTTCACGGGTCAAGGTTTCACGGGTAAGATTCACGGGTAAGTTTCACGGGTATGTTTCACGGGTCTAGGTTTCACTGGTAAGTTTCACGGGTATGTTTCACGGGTGACGTTTCACGGGTCTAGGTTTCACTGGTAAGTTTCACGGGTCAAGGTTTCACGGGTAAGTTTCACGGGTAAGTTTCACGTGTATGTTTCACGGATGACGTTTCACGGGTCTTGGTTTCACTGGTAAGTTTCACGGGTCAAGGTTTCACGGGTAAGTTTCACGGGTAAGTTTTACGGGTATGTTTTACAGGTGACGTTTCACGGGTAAGTTTCACGGGTAAGTTTCACGGGTAAGTTTTACGGGTAAGTTTCACGGGTGACGTTTCACGGGTCTAGGTTTCACTGGTAAGTTTCACGGGTCTAGGTTTCACTGGTAAGTTTCACGGGTCAAGGTTTCACGGGTAAGTTTCACGGGTAAGTTTCACGGGTATGTTTCACGGGTGACGTTTCACGGGTCTAGGTTTCACTGGAAAGTTTCACGGATCAAGGTTTCACGGGTAAGTTTCACTGGTAAGTTTCACGGGTAAGTTTTACGGGTATGTTTTACAGGTGACGTTTCACGGGTCTAGGTTTTACTGGTAAGTTTCACGGGTCAAGGTTTCACGGGTAAGTTTCACGGGTAAGTTTCACGGGTATGTTTCATGGGTGATGTTTCACGGGTCTAGGTTTTACTGGTAAGTTTCACGGGTCAAGGTTTCACGGGTAAGTTTCACGGGTAAGTTTCACGGGTGACGTTTCACGGGTCTAGGTTTCACTGGTAAGTTTCACGGGTATGTTTCACGGGTGACGTTTCACGGGTCTAGGTTTCACTGGTAAGTTTCACGGGTCAAGGTTTCACGGGTAAGTTTCACGGGTAAGTTTCACGGGTATGTTTCACGGATGACGTTTCACGGGTCTTGGTTTCACTGGTAAGTTTCACGGGTCAAGGTTTCACGGGTAAGTTTCACGGGTAAGTTTTACGGGTATGTTTTACAGGTGACGTTTCACGGGTAAGTTTCACGGGTAAGTTTCACGGGTATGTTTCACGGGTGACGTTTCACGGGTCTAGGTTTCACTGGTAAGTTTCACGGGTCAAGGTTTCACGGGTAAGTTTCACGGGTAAGTTTTACGGGTAAGTTTCACGGGTGACGTTTCACGGGTCTAGGTTTCACTGGAAAGTTTCACGGGTCAAGGATTCACGGGTAAGTTTCACGGGTAAGTTTTACGGGTATGTTTTACAGGTGACGTTTCACGGGTCTAGGTTTCACTGGTAAGTTTCACGGGTCAAGGTTTTACGGGTAAGTTTCACGGGTAACTTTCACGGGTATGTTTCACGGGTGACGTTTCACGGGTCTAGGTTTCGCTGGTAAGTTTCACGGGTCAAGGTTTCACGGGTAAGTTTCACGGGTAAGTTTCACGGGTATGTTTCACGGGTGACGTTTTACGAGTCTAGGTTTCACTAGTAAGTTTCACGGGTCAAGGTTTCACGGGTAAGTTTCACGGGTAAGTTTCACGGGTATGTTTCATGGGTGATGTTTCACGGGTCTAGGTTTTACTGGTAAGTTTCACGGGTCAAGGTTTCACGGGTAAGTTTCACGGGTAAGTTTCACGGGTGACGTTTCACGGGTCTAGGTTTCACTGGTAAGTTTCACGGGTATGTTTCACGGGTAAGTTTTACGGGTATGTTTTACAGGTGACGTTTCACGGGTCTAGGTTTCACTGGTAAGTTTCACGGGTCAAGGTTTCACGGGTCAAGGTTTCACGGGTAAGTTTCACGGGTAAGTTTTACGGGTATGTTTTACAGTTGACGTTTCACGGGTCTAGGTTTCACTGGTAAGTTTCACGGGTCAAGGTTTCACGGGTAAGATTCACGGGTAAGTTTCACGGGTATGTTTCACGGGTCTAGGTTTCACTGGTAAGTTTCACGGGTATGTTTCACGGGTGACGTTTCACGGGTCTAGGTTTCACTGGTAAGTTTCACGGGTCAAGGTTTCACGGGTAAGTTTCACGGGTAAGTTTCACGTGTATGTTTCACGGATGACGTTTCACGGGTCTTGGTTTCACTGGTAAGTTTCACGGGTCAAGGTTTCACGGGTAAGTTTCACGGGTAAGTTTTACGGGTATGTTTTACAGGTGACGTTTCACGGGTAAGTTTCACGGGTAAGTTTCACGGGTATGTTTCACGGGTGACGTTTCACGGGTCTTGGTTTCACTGGTAAGTTTCACGGGTCAAGGTTTCACGGGTAAGTTTCGAGGGTATGTTTCACGGGTGACGTTTCACGGGTCTAGGTTTCACTGGTAAGTTTCACGAGTCAAGGTTTCACGGGTAAGTTTTACGGGTAAGTTTTACGGGTAAGTTTCACGGGTCTAGGTTTCAATGGTAAGTTTCACGGGTCAAGGTTTCACGGGTAAGTTTCACGGGTAAGTTTCACGGGTATGTTTCACGGGTGACGTTTCACGGGTCTAGGTTTCACTGGAAAGTTTCACGGATCAAGGTTTCACGGGTAAGTTTCACGGGTAAGTTTTACGGGTATGTTTTACAGGTGACGTTTCACGGGTCTAGGTTTCACTGGTAAGTTTCACGGGTCAAGGTTTCACGGGTAAGTTTCACGGGTAAGTTTCACGGGTATGTTTCATGGGTGATGTTTCACGGGTCTAGGTTTTACTGGTAAGTTTCACGGGTCAAGGTTTCACGGGTAAGTTTCACGGGTCAAGGTTTCACGGGTAAGATTCACGGGTAAGATTCACGGGTATGTTTCATGAGTGATGTTTCACGGGTCTAGGTTTCACTAGTAAGTTTCACGGGTCAAGGTTTTACGGGTAAGTTTCACGGGTAAGTTTCACGGGTATGTTTCATGGGTGATGTTTCACGGGTCCAGGTTTTACTGGTAAGTTTCACGGGTCAAGGTTTCACGGGTAAGTTTCACGGGTAAGTTTCACGGGTGACGTTTCACGGGTCTAGGTTTCACTGGTAAGTTTCACGGGTATGTTTCACGGGTAAGTTTTACGGGTATGTTTTACAGGTGACGTTTCACGGGTCTAGGTTTCACTGGTAAGTTTCACGGGTCAAGGTTTCACGGGTCAAGGTTTCACGGGTAAGTTTCACGGGTATGTTTTACAGGTGACGTTTCACGGGTCTAGGTTTCACTGGTAAGTTTCACGGGTCAAGGTTTCACGGGTAAGATTCACGGGTAAGTTTCACGGGTATGTTTCACGGGTCTAGGTTTCACTGGTAAGTTTCACGGGTATGTTTCACGGGTGACGTTTCACGGGTCTAGGTTTCACTGGTAAGTTTCACGGGTCAAGGTTTCACGGGTAAGTTTCACGGGTAAGTTTCACGTGTATGTTTCACGGATGACGTTTCACGGGTCTTGGTTTCACTGGTAAGTTTCACGGGTCAAGGTTTCACGGGTAAGTTTCACGGGTAAGTTTTACGGGTATGTTTTACAGGTGACGTTTCACGGGTAAGTTTCACGGGTATGTTTCACGGGTGACGTTTCACGGGTCTTGGTTTCACTGGTAAAATTCACGGGTCAAGGTTTCACGGGTAAGTTTCGAGGGTATGTTTCACGGGTGACGTTTCACGGGTCTAGGTTTCACTGGTAAGTTTCACGGGTCAAGGTTTCACGGGTAAGTTTCACGGGTAAGTTTTACGGGTAAGTTTCACGGGTCTAGGTTTCAATGGTAAGTTTCACGGGTCAATGTTTCACGGGTAAGTTTCACGGGTAAGTTTCACGGGTATGTTTCACGGGTGACGTTTCACGGGTCTAGGTTTCACTGGAAAGTTTCACGGATCAAGGTTTCACGGGTAAGTTTCACGGGTAAGTTTTACGGGTATGTTTTACAGGTGACGTTTCACGAGTCTAGGTTTCACTGGTAAGTTTCACGGGTCAAGGTTTCACGGGTAAGTTTCACGGGTAAGTTTCACGGGTATGTTTCATGGGTGATGTTTCACGGGTCTAGGTTTTACTGGTAAGTTTCACGGGTCAAGGTTTCACGGGTAAGTTTCACGGGTCAAGGTTTCACGGGTAAGATTCACGGGTAAGTTTCACGGGTATGTTTCATGAGTGATGTTTCACGGGTCTAGGTTTCACTGGTAAGTTTCACGGGTCAAGGTTTTACGGGTAAGTTTCACGGGTAAGTTTCACGGGTATGTTTCACGGGTGACGTTTCACGGGTCTAGGTTTCACTGGTAAGTTTCACGGGTCAAGGTTTCACGGGTAAGTTTCACGGGTAAGTTTCACGGGTATGTTTCACGGGTGACGTTTCACGGGTCTAGGTTTCACTAGTAAGTTTCACGGGTCAAGGTTTCACGGGTAAGTTTCACGGGTAAGTTTCACGGGTATGTTTCACGGGTGACGTTTCACGGGTCTAGGTTTCACTGGTAAGTTTCACGGGTCAAGGTTTCACGGGTAAGTTTCACGGGTAAGTTTCACGGGTATGTTTCACGGGTGACGTTTCACGGGTCTAGGTTTCACTGGTAAGTTTCACGGGTCAAGGTTTCACGGGTAAGTTTCACGGGTAAGTTTCACGGGTATGTTTCACGGGTGACGTTTCACGGGTCTAGGTTTCACTGGTAAGTTTCACGGGTCAAGGTTTTACGGGTAAGTTTCACGGGTAAATTTCACGGGTATGTTTCACGGGTGACGTTTCACGGGTCTAGGTTTCACGGGTAAGTTTCACGGGTCAAGGTTTCACGGGTAAGTTTCACGGGTAAGTTTCACGGGTATGTTTCACAAGTGACGTTTCACGGGTCTAGGTTTCACTGGAAAGTTTCACGGGTCAAGGTTTCACGGGTAAGTTTCACGGGTAAGTTTTACGGGTATGTTTTACAGGCGACGTTTCACGGGTCTAGGTTTCACTGGTAAGTTTCACAGGTCTAGGTTTCACGGGTAAGTTTCACGGGTAAGTTTAACGGGTATGTTTCACGGGTGACGTTTCACTGGTCTAGGTTTCACTGGTAAGTTTCACGGGTCAAGGTTTCACGGGTAAGTTTCACGGGTAAGTTTCACGGGTATGTTTCACGGGTGACGTTTCACGGGTCTAGGTTTCACTGGTAAGTTTCACAGTTCAAGGTTTTACGGGTAAGTTTCACGGGTAAGTTTCACGGGTATGTTTCACGGGTGACGTTTCACGGGTCTAGGTTTCACTAGTAAGTTTCACGGGTCAAGGTTTCACGGGTAAGTTTCACGGGTAAGTTTTACGGGTAAGTTTCACGGGTGACGTTTCACGGGTGCGTTTCACGGGTCTAGGTTTCACTGGTAAGTTTCACGGGTCAAGGTTTCACGGGTAAGTTTCACGGGTAAGTTTTACGGGTATGTTTTACAGGCGACGTTTCACGGGTCTAGGTTTCACTGGTAAGTTTCACGGGTCTAGGTTTCACGGGTAAGTTTCACGGGTAAGTTTCACGGGTATGTTTCATGGGTGATGTTTCACGGGTCTAGGTTTCACTGGTAAGTTTCACGGGTCAAGGTTTCACGGGTAAGTTTCACGGGTAAGTTTCACGGGTGACGTTTCACGGGTGACGTTTCACGGGTCTAGGTTTCACTGGTAAGTTTCACGGGTCAAGGTTTCACGGGTAAGTTTCACAGGTATGTTTCACGGGTGACGTTTCACGGGTCTAGGTTTCACTGGAAAGTTTCACGGGTCAAGGTTTCACGGGTAAGTTTCACGGGTAAGTTTTACGGGTATGTTTTACAGGCGACGTTTCACGGGTCTAGGTTTCACTGGTAAGTTTCACAGGGTCTAGGTTTCACGGGTAAGTTTCACGGGTCAAGGTTTCACGGGTAAGTTTCACGGGTAAGTTTCACGGGTATGTTTCACGGGTGACGTTTTACGGGTCTAGGTTTCACTGGTAAGTTTCACGGATCAAGGTTTCACGGGTAAGTTTCACGGGTAAGTTTTACGGGTATGTTTCACGGGTGTCGTTTCACGGGTCTAGGTTTCACTGGTAAGTTTCACAGGTCAAGGTTTCACGGGTAAGTTTCACGGGTAAGTTTCACGGGTGACGTTTCACGGGTCTAGGTTTCACTGGTAAGTTTCACGGGTCAAGGTTTCACGGGTAAGTTTCACGGGTAAGTTTCACGGGTGACGTTTCACGGGTCTAGGTTTCACTGGTAAGTTTCACGGGTATGTTTCACGGGTGACGTTTCACGGGTCTAGGTTTCATTGGTAAGTTTCACGGGTATGTTTCACGGGTGACGTTTCACGGGTCTAGGTTTCACTGGTAAGTTTCACGGGTATGTTTCACGGGTAAGTTTTACGGGTGTCGTTTCACGGGTCTAGGTTTCACTGGTAAGTTTCACGGGTCAAGGTTTCACGGGTAAGTTTCACGGGTAAGTTTTACGGGTAAGTTTCACGGGTGACGTTTCACGGGTCTAGGTTTCACTAGGAAGTTTCACGGGTCAAGGTTTCACGTTTAAGTTTCACGGGTAAGTTTCACGGGTAAGTTTTACGGGTAAGTTTCACGGGTGACGTTTCACGGGTCTAGGTTTCACTGGTAAGTTTCACGGGTCAAGGTTTCACGGGTAAGTTTCACGGGTAAGTTTCACGGGTATGTTTCACGGGTGACGTTTCACGGGTCTAGGTTTCACTGGAAAGTTTCACGGATCAAGGTTTCACGGGTAAGTTTCACGGGTAAGTTTTACGGGTATGTTTTACAGGTGACGTTTCACGGGTCTAGGTTTCACTGGTAAGTTTCACGGGTCAAGGTTTCACGGGTTAGTTTCACGGGTAAGTTTCACGGGTATGTTTCATGGGTGATGTTTCACGGGTCTAGGTTTTACTGGTAAGTTTCACGGGTCAAGGTTTCACGGGTAAGTTTCACGGGTAAGTTTCACGGGTGACGTTTCACGGGTCTAGGTTTCACTGGTAAGTTTCACGGGTATGTTTCACGGGTGACGTTTCACGGGTCTAGGTTTCACTGGTAAGTTTCACGGGTCAAGGTTTCACGGGTAAGTTTCACTGGTAAGTTTCACGGGTATGTTTCACGGATGACGTTTCACGGGTCTTGGTTTCACTGGTAAGTTTCACAGGTCAAGGTTTCACGGGTAAGTTTTACGGGTATGTTTTACAGGTGACGTTTCACGGGTAAGTTTCACGGGTAAGTTTCACGGGTATGTTTCACGGGTGACGTTTCACGGGTCTAGGTTTCACTGGTAAGTTTCACGGGTCAAGGTTTCACGGGTAAGTTTCACGGGTAAGTTTTACGGGTAAGTTTCACGGGTGACGTTTCACGGGTCTAGGTTTCACTGGAAAGTTTCACGGGTCAAGGATTCACGGGTAAGTTTCACGGGAAAGTTTTACGGGTATGTTTTACAGGTGACGTTTCACGGGTCTAGGTTTCACTGGTAAGTTTCACGGGTCAAGGTTTCACGGGTAAGATTCACGGGTAAGTTTCACGGGTATGTTTCATGGGTGATGTTTCACGGGTCTAGGTTTCACTGGTAAGTTTCACGGGTCAAGGTTTCACGGGTAAGTTTCACGGGTAAGTTTTACAGGTAAGTTTCACGGGTGACGTTTCACGGGTCTAGGTTTCACTAGTAAGTTTCACGGGTCAAGGTTTCACGGGTAAGTTTCACGGGTAAGTTTCACGGGTATGTTTCACGGGTGACGTTTCACGGGTCTAGGTTTCACTGGAAAGTTTCACGGATCAAGGTTTCACGGGTAAGTTTCACTGGTAAGTTTTACGGGTATGTTTTACAGGTGACGTTTCACGGGTCTAGGTTTCACTGGTAAGTTTCACGGGTCAAGGTTTCACGGGTAAGTTTCACGGGTAAGTTTCACGGGTATGTTTCATGGGTGATGTTTCACGGGTCTAGGTTTTACTGGTAAGTTTCACGGGTCAAGGTTTCACGGGTAAGTTTCACGGGTAAGTTTCACGGGTGACGTTTCACGGGTCTAGGTTTCACTGGTAAGTTTCACGGGTATGTTTCACGGGTGACGTTTCACGGGTCTAGGTTTCACAGGTAAGTTTCACGGGTCAAGGTTTCACGGGTAAGTTTCACGGGTAAGTTTCACGGGTATGTTTCACGGATGACGTTTCACGGGTCTTGGTTTCACTGGTAAGTTTCACGGGTCAAGGTTTCACGGGTAAGTTTCACGGGTAAGTTTTACGGGTATGTTTTACAGGTGACGTTTCACGGGTAAGTTTCACGGGTAAGTTTCACGGGTATGTTTCACGGGTGACGTTTCACGGGTCTAGGTTTCACTGGTAAGTTTCACGGGTCAAGGTTTCACGGGTAAGTTTCACGGGTAAGTTTTACGGGTAAGTTTCACGGGTGACGTTTCACGGGTCTAGGTTTCACTGGAAAGTTTCACGGGTCAAGGATTCACGGGTAAGTTTCACGGGTAAGTTTTACGGGTATGTTTTACAGGTGACGTTTCACGGGTCTAGGTTTCACTGGTAAGTTTCACGGGTCAAGGTTTCACGGGTAAGATTCACGGGTAAGTTTCACGGGTATGTTACATGGGTGATGTTTCACGGGTCTAGGTTTCACTGGTAAGTTTCACGGGTCAAGGTTTTACGGGTAAGTTTCACGGGTAACTTTCACGGGTATGTTTCACGGGTGACGTTTCACGGGTCTAGGTTTCACTAGTAAGTTTCACGGGTCAAGGTTTCACGGGTATGTTTCACGGGTAAGTTTCACGGGTATGTTTCATGGGTGATGTTTCACGGGTCTAGGTTTTACTGGTAAGTTTCACGGGTCAAGGTTTCACGGGTAAGTTTCACGGGTAAGTTTCACGGGTGACGTTTCACGGGTCTAGGTTTCACTGGTAAGTTTCACGGGTATGTTTCACGGGTAAGTTTTACGGGTATGTTTTACAGGTGACGTTTCACGGGTCTAGGTTTCACTGGTAAGTTTCACGGGTCAAGGTTTTACGGGTCAAGGTTTCACGGGTAAGTTTCACGGGTAAGTTTCACGGGTATGTTTTACAGGTGACGTTTCACGGGTCTAGGTTTCACTGGTAAGTTTCACGGGTCAAGGTTTCACGGGTAAGATTCACGGGTAAGTTTCACGGGTATGTTTCACGGGTCAAGGTTTCACGGGTAAGTTTCACGGGTAAGTTTCACGTGTATGTTTCACGGATGACGTTTCACGGGTCTTGGTTTCACTGGTAAGTTTCACGGGTCAAGGTTTCACGGGTAAGTTTCACGGGTAAGTTTTACGGGTATGTTTTACAGGTGACGTTTCACGGGTAAGTTTCACGGGTAAGTTTCACGGGTATGTTTCACGGGTGACGTTTCACGGGTCTTGGTTTCACTGGTAAGTTTCACGGGTCAAGGTTTCACGGGTAAGTTTCACGGGTATGTTTCACGGGTGACGTTTCACGGGTCTAGGTTTCACTGGTAAGTTTCACTGGTCAAGGTTTCACGGGTAAGTTTCACGGGTAAGTTTTACGGGTAAGTTTCACGGGTCTAGGTTTCAATGGTAATTTTCACGGGTCAAGGTTTCACGGGTAAGTTTCACGGGTAAGTTTCACGGGTATGTTTCACGGGTGACGTTTCACGGGTCTAGGTTTCACTGGAAAGTTTCACGGATCAAGGTTTCACTGGAAAGTTTCACGGATCAAGGTTTCACGGGTAAGTTTCACGGGTATGTTTCACGGGTGACGTTTCACGGGTCTAGGTTTCACTGGTAAGTTTCACGGGTCAAGGTTTTACGGGTAAGTTTCACGGGTAAATTTCACGGGTATGTTTCACGGGTGACGTTTCACAATTTAGACCGAATTTAGACCGAATTTAGACCGAATTTAGACTGAATTTAGACCGAATTTAGACCGAATTTAGACTGAATTTAGACTGAATTTAGACTGAATTTAGACTGAATTTAGACCGAATTTAGACCGAATTTAGACCGAATTTAGACCGAATTTAGACCGAATTTAGACTAAATTTAGACCGAATTTAGACCGAATTTAGACCGAATTTAGACCGAATTTAGACTGAATTTAGACTGAATTTAGACTGAATTAAGACTGAATTTAGACCGAGTTTAGACCGAATTTAGACTGAAATTAGACCGAATTTAGACCGAATTTAGACCGAATTTAGACCGAATTTAGACCGAATTTAGACTGAATTTAGACCGAATTTAGACCGAATTTAGACCGAATTTAGACCGAATTTAGTCCGAATTTAGACTGAATTTAGACCGAATTTAGACCGAATTTAGACCGAATTTAGACCGAATTTAGACTGAATTTAGACTGAATTTAGACCGAATTTAGACTGAATTTAGACCGAATTTAGACTGAATTTAGACTGAATTTAGACTGAATTTAGACCGAATTTAGACCGAATTTAGACCGAATTTAGACCGAATTTAAACCGAATTTAGACCGAATTTAGACTGAATTTAGACTGAATTTAGACTTAATTTAGACTGAAATTAGACCGAATTTAGACCGAATTTAGACCGAATTTAGACTGAATTTAGACCGAATTTAGACCGAATTAAGGCCGAATTTAGACCGAATTTAGACTGAAATTAGACCGAATTTAGACCGAATTTAGACCGAATTTAGACTGAATTTAGACCGAATTTAGACTGAATTTAGACTGAATTTAGACTGAATTTAGACCGAATTTAGACCGAATTTAGACCGAATTTAGACCGAATTTAAACCGAATTTAGACCGAATTTAGACTGAATTTAGACTGAATTTAGACTTAATTTAGACTGAAATTAGACCGAATTTAGACCGAATTTAGACCGAATTTAGACTGAATTTAGACCGAATTTAGACCGAATTAAGGCCGAATTTAGACCGAATTTAGACCGAATTTAGACCGAATTTAGACTGAATTTAGACCGAATTTAGACCGAATTTAGACCGAATTTAGACTGAATTTAGACCGAATTTAGACTGAATTAAGGCCGAATTTAGACCGAATTTAGACCGAATTTAGACCGAATTTAGACTGAATTTAGACCGAATTTAGACCGAATTTAGACCGAATTTAGACCGAATTTAGACCGTATTTAGACTGAATTTAGACTGAATTTAGACTGAATTTAGACCGAATTTAGACCGTATTTAGACTGAATTTAGACTGAATTTAGACTGAATTTAAACTGAATTTAGACCGAATTTAGACCGAATTTAGACCGAATTTAGACCGAATTTGGACTGAATTTAGACTGAATTTAGACCGAATTTAGACCGAATTTAGACCGAATTTAGACTGAATTTAGACTGAATTTAGACCGAATTTAGCCCGAATTTAGACCGAATTTAGACCGAATTTAGACCGAATTTAGACTGAATTTAGACCGAATTTAGACTGAATTTAGACCGAATTTAGACCGAATTTAGACCGAATTTAGACTGAATTTAGACCGAATTTAGACTGAATTTAGACCGAATTTAGACCGAATTTAGACTGAATTTAGACTGAATTTAGACCGAATTTAGACCGAATTTAGACCGAATTTAGACTGAATTTAGACCGAATTTAGACTGAATTTAGACTGAATTTAAACCGAATTTAGACCGAATTTAGACCGAATTTAGACCGAATTTAGACCGAATTTAGACTGAATTTAGACCGAATTTAGACCGAATTTAGACTGAATTTAGACTGAATTTAGACTGAATTTAGACTGAATTTAGACCGAATTTAGACCGAATTTAGACCGAATTTAGACCGAATTTAGACCGAATTTAGACTAAATTTAGACCGAATTTAGACCGAATTTAGACCGAATTTAGACCGAATTTAGACCGAATTTAGACCGAATTTAGACTGAATTTAGACTGAATTAAGACTGAATTTAGACCGAATTTAGACCGAATTTAGACTGAAATTAGACCGAATTTAGACCGAATTTAGACCGAATTTAGACTGAATTTAGACCAAATTTAGACCGAATTTAGACCGAATTTAGACCGAATTTAAACCGAATTTAGACCGAATTTAGACCGAATTTAGACTGAATTTAGACCGAATTTAGACCGAATTTAGACCGAATTTAGACCGAATTTAGACTGAATTTAGACTGAATTTAGACCGAATTTAGACCGAATTTAGACTGAATTTAGACTGAATTTAGACTGAATTTAGACCGAATTTAGACCGAATTTTGACCGAATTTAGACCGAATTTAGACCGAATTTAAACCGAATTTAGACCGAATTTAGACTGAATTTAGACTTAATTTAGACTGAATTTAGACCGAATTTAGACCGAATTTAGACCGAATTTAGACCGAATTTAGACTGAATTTAGACCGAATTTAGACCGAATTTAGACTGAATTTAGATCGAATTTAGACCGAATTTAGACCGAATTTAGACCGAATTTAGACCGAATTTAGACCGAATTTAGACTGAATTTAGACCGAATTTAGATTGAATTTAGACTGAATTTAGACCGAATTTAGACCGAATTTAGACCGAATTTAGACTGAATTTAGACTGATTTTAGACCGAATTTAGACCGAATTTAGACCGAATTTAGACCGAATTTAGACCGAATTTAGACTGAATTTAGACCGAATTTAGACCGAATTTAGACCGAATTTAGACCGAATTTAGACTGAATTTAGACTGAATTTAGACTGAATTTAGACCGAATTTAGACCGAATTTAGACTGAATTTAGACTGAATTTAGACCGAATTTAGACTGAATTTAGACCGAATTTAGACCGAATTTAGACCGAATTTAGACTGAATTTAGACCGAATTTAGACCGAATTTAGACTGAATTTAGACTGAATTTAGACTGAATTTAGACCGAATTTAGACCGAATTTAGACTGAATTTAGACTGAATTTAGACCGAATTTAGACTGAATTTAGACCGAATTTAGACCGAATTTAGACCGAATGAAGACCGAATTTAGACTGAATTTAGACCGAATTTAGACCGAATTTAGACCGAATTTAGACCGAATTTAGACCGAATTTAGACCGAATTTAGACTGAATTTAGACCGAATTTAGACTGAATTTAGACCGAATTTAGACCGAATTTAGACCGAATTTAGACCGAATTTAGACCGAATTTAGACTGAATTTAGACTGAATTTAGACCGAATTTAGACCGAATTTAGACCGAATTTAGACCGAATTTAGACTGAATTTAGACCGAATTTAGACCGAATTTAGACCGAATTAAGACCGAATTTAGACTGAATTTAGACCGAATTTAGACTGAATTTAGACCGAATTTAGACTGAATTTAGACTGAATTTAGACTGAATTTAGACCGAATTTAGACCGAATTTAGACCGAATTTAGACCGAATTTAGACCGAATTTAAACCGAATTTAGACCGAATTTAGACTGAATTTAGACTGAATTTAGACTTAATTTAGACTGAATTTAGACCGAATTTAGACCGAATTTAGACCGAATTTAGACCGAATTTAGACTGAATTTAGACCGAATTTAGACCGAATTTAGACTGAATTTAGACCGAATTTAGACCGAATTTAGACCGAATTTAGACCGAATTTAGACTGAATTTAGAGCGAATTTAGACTGAATTTAGACTGAATTAAGACCGAATTTAGACCGAATTTAGACCGAATTTAGACTGAATTTAGACTGAATTTAGACCGAATTTAGACCGAATTTAGACTGAATTTAGACCGAATTTAGACCGAATTTAGACCGAATTTAGACCGAATTTAGACTGAATTTAGACTGAATTTAGACTGAATTTAGACCGAATTTAGACCGAATTTAGACTGAATTTAGACTGAATTTAGATCGAATTTAGACTGAATTTAAACCGAATTTAGACCGAATTTAGACCGAATTTAGACTGAATTTAGACTGAATTTAGACCGAATTTAGACCGAATTTAGACCGAATTTAGACTGAATTTAGACTGAATTTAGACTGAATTTAGACTGAATTTAGACCGAATTTAGACCGAATTTAGACCGAATTTAGACTGAATTTAGACCGAATTTAGACTGAATTTAGACAGAATTTAGACTGAATTTAGACCGAATTTAGACCGAATTTAGACTGAATTTAGACCGAATTTAGACCGAATTTAGACCGAATTTAGACCGAATTTAGACCGAATTTAGACCGAATTTAGACTGAATTTAGACCGAATTTAGACTGAATTTAGACCGAATTTAGACTGAATTTAGACTGAATTTAGACTGAATTTAGACTGAATTTAGACCGAATTTAGACCGAATTTAGACCGAATTTAGACCGAATTTAGACCGAATTTAAACCGAATTTAGACCGAATTTAGACTGAATTTAGACTTAATTTAGACTGAATTTAGACCGAATTTAGACCGAATTTAGACCGAATTTAGACCGAATTTAGACTGAATTTAGACCGAATTTAGACCGAATTTAGACTGAATTTAGATCGAATTTAGACCGAATTTAGACCGAATTTAGACCGAATTTAGACCGAATTTAGACCGAATTTAGACTGAATTTAGACCGAATTTAGACTGAATTTAGACTGAATTTAGACCGAATTTAGACCGAATTTAGACCGAATTTAGACTGAATTTAGACTGATTTTAGACCGAATTTAGACCGAATTTAGACCGAATTTAGACCGAATTTAGACCGAATTTAGACCGAATTTAGACTGAATTTAGACCGAATTTAGACCGAATTTAGACCGAATTTAGACCGAATTTAGACTGAATTTAGACTGAATTTAGACTGAATTTAGACTGAATTTAGACCGAATTTAGACTGAATTTAGACTGAATTTAGACCGAATTTAGACTGAATTTAGACCGAATTTAGACCGAATTTAGACTGAATTTAGACTGAATTTAGACCGAATTTAGACCGAATTTAGACCGAATTTAGACTGAATTTAGACTGAATTTAGACCGAATTTAGACTGAATTTAGACCGAATTTAGACCGAATTTAGACTAAATTTAGACTGAATTTAGACCGAATGTAGACCGAATTTAGACCGAATTTAGACTGAATTTAGACCGAATGTAGACTGAATTTAGACCGAATTTAGACCGAATTTAGACCGAATGAAGACCGAATTTAGACTGAATTTAGACCGAATTTAGACCGAATTTAGACCGAATTTAGACCGAATTTAGACCGAATTTAGACCGAATTTAGACTGAATTTAGACCGAATTTAGACTGAATTTAGACCGAATTTAGACCGAATTTAGACCGAATTTAGACCGAATTTAGACCGAATTTAGACTGAATTTAGACTGAATTTAGACCGAATTTAGACCGAATTTAGACCGAATTTAGACCGAATTTAGACTGAATTTAGACCGAATTTAGACCGAATTTAGACCGAATTAAGACCGAATTTAGACTGAATTTAGACCGAATTTAGACTGAATTTAGACCGAATTTAGACTGAATTTAGACTGAATTTAGACTGAATTTAGACCGAATTTAGACCGAATTTAGACCGAATTTAGACCGAATTTAGACCGAATTTAAACCGAATTTAGACCGAATTTAGACTGAATTTAGACTGAATTTAGACTTAATTTAGACTGAATTTAGACCGAATTTAGACCGAATTTAGACCGAATTTAGACCGAATTTAGACTGAATTTAGACCGAATTTAGACCGAATTTAGACTGAATTTAGACCGAATTTAGACCGAATTTAGACCGAATTTAGACCGAATTTAGACTGAATTTAGAGCGAATTTAGACTGAATTTAGACTGAATTAAGACCGAATTTAGACCGAATTTAGACCGAATTTAGACTGAATTTAGACTGAATTTAGACCGAATTTAGACCGAATTTAGACTGAATTTAGACCGAATTTAGACCGAATTTAGACCGAATTTAGACCGAATTTAGACTGAATTTAGACTGAATTTAGACTGAATTTAGACCGAATTTAGACCGAATTTAGACTGAATTTAGACTGAATTTAGATCGAATTTAGACTGAATTTAAACCGAATTTAGACCGAATTTAGACCGAATTTAGACTGAATTTAGACTGAATTTAGACCGAATTTAGACCGAATTTAGACCGAATTTAGACTGAATTTAGACTGAATTTAGACCGAATTTAGACTGAATTTAGACCGAATTTAGACCGAATTTAGACCGAATTTAGACTGAATTTAGACTGAATTTAGACCGAATTTAGACCGAATTTAGACCGAATTTAGACTGAATTTAGACTGAATTTAGACCGAATTTAGACTGAATTTAGACCGAATTTAGACCGAATTTAGACTGAATTTAGACTGAATTTAGACCGAATTTAGACCGAATTTAGACCGAATTTAGACTGAATTTAGACCGAATTTAGACTGAATTTAGACCGAATTTAGACTGAATTTAGACCGAATTTAGACCGAATTTAGACTGAATTTAGACCGAATTTAGACCGAATTTAGACCGAATTTAGACCGAATTTAGACCGAATTTAGACCGAATTTAGACTGAATTTAGACCGAATTTAGACTGAATTTAGACCGAATTTAGACTGAATTTAGACTGAATTTAGACTGAATTTAGACTGAATTTAGACCGAATTTAGACCGAATTTAGACCGAATTTAGACCGAATTTAGACTGAATTTAGACTGAATTTAGACCGAATTTAGACTGAATTTAGACCGAATTTAGACCGAATTTAGACTGAATTTAGACTGAATTTAGACCGAATTTAGACCGAATTTAGACCGAATTTAGACTGAATTTAGACCGAATTTAGACTGAATTTAGACCGAATTTAGACCGAATTTAGACCGAATTTAGACTGAATTTAGACCGAATTTAGACCGAATTTAGACCGAATTTAGACCGAATTTAGACCGAATTTAGACCGAATTTAGACCGAATTTAGATCGAATTTAGACCGAATTTAGACCGAATTTAGACTGAATTTAGACCGAATTTAGACCGAATTTAGACCGAATTTAGACCGAATTTAGACCGAATTTAGACTGAATTTAGACCGAATTTAGACCGAATTTAGACCGAATTTAGACTGAATTTAGACCGAATTTAGACTGAATTTAGACCGAATTTAGACTGAATTTAGACCGAATTTAGACCGAATTTAGACCGAATTTAGACCGAATTTAGACCGAATTAAGACTGAATTTAGACCGAATTTAGACTGAATTTAGACCGAATTTAGACCGAATTTAGACCGAATTTAGACTGAATTTAGACTGAATTTAGACCGAATTTAGACTGAAATCAGACTGAATTTAGACTGAATTTAGACCGAATTTAGATTGAATTTAGACCGAATTTAGACTGAATTTAGACCGAATTTAGACCGAATTTAGACCGAATTTAGACCGAATTTAAACCGAATTTAGACCGAATTTAGACTGAATTTAGACTTAATTTAAACTGAATTTAGACCGAATTTAGACCGAATTTAGACTGAATTTAGACCGAATTTAGACCGAATTTAGACTGAGTTTAGATCGAATTTAGACCGAATTTAGACCGAATTTAGACCGAATTTAGACCGAATTTAGACCGAATTTAGACTGAATTTAGACCGAATTTAGACTGAATTTAGACTGAATTTAGACCGAATTTAGACCGAATTTAGACCGAATTTAGACTGAATTTAGACTGATTTTAGACCGAATTTAGACCGAATTTAGACCGAATTTAGACCGAATTTAGACCGAATTTAGACTGAATTTAGACCGAATTTAGACCGAATTTAGACCGAATTTAGACCGAATTTAGACTGAATTTAGACTGAATTTAGACTGAATTTAGACCGAATTTAGACCGAATTTAGACTGAATTTAGACTGAATTTAGACTGAATTTAGACTGAATTTAGGTTTCACTGGTAAGTTTCACGGGTCAAGGTTTCACGGGTAAGTTTCACGGGTAAGTTTTACGGGTATGTTTTACAGGTGACGTTTCACGGGTAAGTTTCACGGGTAAGTTTCACGGGTATGTTTCACGGGTGACGTTTCACGGGTCTAGGTTTCACTGGAAAGTTTCACGGATCAAGGTTTCACGGGTAAGTTTCACGGGTAAGTTTTACGGGTATGTTTTACAGGTGACGTTTCACGAGTCTAGGTTTCACTGGTAAGTTTCACGGGTCAAGGTTTCACGGGTAAGTTTCACGGGTAAGTTTCACGGGTATGTTTCATGGGTGATGTTTCACGGGTCTAGGTTTTACTGGTAAGTTTCACGGGTCAAGGTTTCACGGGTAAGTTTCACGGGTCAAGGTTTCACGGGTAAGATTCACGGGTAAGTTTCACGGGTATGTTTCATGAGTGATGTTTCACGGGTCTAGGTTTCACTGGTAAGTTTCACGGGTCAAGGTTTTACGGGTAAGTTTCACGGGTAAGTTTCACGGGTATGTTTCACGGGTGACGTTTCACGGGTCTAGGTTTCACTGGTAAGTTTCACGGGTCAAGGTTTCACGGGTAAGTTTCACGGGTAAGTTTCACGGGTATGTTTCACGGGTGACGTTTCACGGGTCTAGGTTTCACTAGTAAGTTTCACGGGTCAAGGTTTCACGGGTAAGTTTCACGGGTAAGTTTCACGGGTATGTTTCACGGGTGACGTTTCACGGGTCTAGGTTTCACTGGTAAGTTTCACGGGTCAAGGTTTCACGGGTAAGTTTCACGGGTAAGTTTCACGGGTATGTTTCACGGGTGACGTTTCACGGGTCTAGGTTTCACTGGTAAGTTTCACGGGTCAAGGTTTCACGGGTAAGTTTCACGGGTAAGTTTCACGGGTATGTTTCACGGGTGACGTTTCACGGGTCTAGGTTTCACTGGTAAGTTTCACGGGTCAAGGTTTTACGGGTAAGTTTCACGGGTAAATTTCACGGGTATGTTTCACGGGTGACGTTTCACGGGTCTAGGTTTCACGGGTAAGTTTCACGGGTCAAGGTTTCACGGGTAAGTTTCACGGGTAAGTTTCACGGGTATGTTTCACAAGTGACGTTTCACGGGTCTAGGTTTCACTGGAAAGTTTCACGGGTCAAGGTTTCACGGGTAAGTTTCACGGGTAAGTTTTACGGGTATGTTTTACAGGCGACGTTTCACGGGTCTAGGTTTCACTGGTAAGTTTCACAGGTCTAGGTTTCACGGGTAAGTTTCACGGGTAAGTTTAACGGGTATGTTTCACGGGTGACGTTTCACGGGTCTAGGTTACACTGGTAAGTTTCACGGGTCAAGGTTTCACGGGTAAGTTTCACGGGTAAGTTTCACGGGTATGTTTCACGGGTGACGTTTCACGGGTCTAGGTTTCACTGGTAAGTTTCACAGTTCAAGGTTTTACGGGTAAGTTTCACGGGTAAGTTTCACGGGTATGTTTCACGGGTGACGTTTCACGGGTCTAGGTTTCACTAGTAAGTTTCACGGGTCAAGGTTTCACGGGTAAGTTTCACGGGTAAGTTTTACGGGTAAGTTTCACGGGTGACGTTTCACGGGTGCGTTTCACGGGTCTAGGTTTCACTGGTAAGTTTCACGGGTCAAGGTTTCACGGGTAAGTTTCACGGGTAAGTTTTACGGGTATGTTTTACAGGCGACGTTTCACGGGTCTAGGTTTCACTGGTAAGTTTCACGGGTCTAGGTTTCACGGGTAAGTTTCACGGGTAAGTTTCACGGGTATGTTTCATGGGTGATGTTTCACGGGTCTAGGTTTCACTGGTAAGTTTCACGGGTCAAGGTTTCACGGGTAAGTTTCACGGGTAAGTTTCACGGGTGACGTTTCACGGGTGACGTTTCACGGGTCTAGGTTTCACTGGTAAGTTTCACGGGTCAAGGTTTCACGGGTAAGTTTCACAGGTATGTTTCACGGGTGACGTTTCACGGGTCTAGGTTTCACTGGAAAGTTTCACGGGTCAAGGTTTCACGGGTAAGTTTCACGGGTAAGTTTTACGGGTATGTTTTACAGGCGACGTTTCACGGGTCTAGGTTTCACTGGTAAGTTTCACAGGGTCTAGGTTTCACGGGTAAGTTTCACGGGTCAAGGTTTCACGGGTAAGTTTCACGGGTAAGTTTCACGGGTATGTTTCACGGGTGACGTTTTACGGGTCTAGGTTTCACTGGTAAGTTTCACGGATCAAGGTTTCACGGGTAAGTTTCACGGGTAAGTTTTACGGGTATGTTTCACGGGTGTCGTTTCACGGGTCTAGGTTTCACTGGTAAGTTTCACAGGTCAAGGTTTCACGGGTAAGTTTCACGGGTAAGTTTCACGGGTGACGTTTCACGGGTCTAGGTTTCACTGGTAAGTTTCACGGGTCAAGGTTTCACGGGTAAGTTTCACGGGTAAGTTTCACGGGTGACGTTTCACGGGTCTAGGTTTCACTGGTAAGTTTCACGGGTATGTTTCACGGGTGACGTTTCACGGGTCTAGGTTTCACTGGTAAGTTTCACGGGTATGTTTCACGGGTGACGTTTCACGGGTCTAGGTTTCACTGGTAAGTTTCACGGGTATGTTTCACGGGTAAGTTTTACGGGTGTCGTTTCACGGGTCTAGGTTTCACTGGTAAGTTTCACGGGTCAAGGTTTCACGGGTAAGTTTCACGGGTAAGTTTTACGGGTAAGTTTCACGGGTGACGTTTCACGGGTCTAGGTTTCACTAGGAAGTTTCACGGGTCAAGGTTTCACGTTTAAGTTTCACGGGTAAGTTTCACGGGTAAGTTTTACGGGTAAGTTTCACGGGTGACGTTTCACGGGTCTAGGTTTCACTGGTAAGTTTCACGGGTCAAGGTTTCACGGGTAAGTTTCACGGGTAAGTTTCACGGGTATGTTTCACGGGTGACGTTTCACGGGTCTAGGTTTCACTGGAAAGTTTCACGGATCAAGGTTTCACGGGTAAGTTTCACGGGTAAGTTTTACGGGTATGTTTTACAGGTGACGTTTCACGGGTCTAGGTTTCACTGGTAAGTTTCACGGGTCAAGGTTTCACGGGTTAGTTTCACGGGTAAGTTTCACGGGTATGTTTCATGGGTGATGTTTCACGGGTCTAGGTTTTACTGGTAAGTTTCACGGGTCAAGGTTTCACGGGTAAGTTTCACGGGTAAGTTTCACGGGTGACGTTTCACGGGTCTAGGTTTCACTGGTAAGTTTCACGGGTATGTTTCACGGGTGACGTTTCACGGGTCTAGGTTTCACTGGTAAGTTTCACGGGTCAAGGTTTCACGGGTAAGTTTCACTGGTAAGTTTCACGGGTATGTTTCACGGATGACGTTTCACGGGTCTTGGTTTCACTGGTAAGTTTCACAAGTCAAGGTTTCACGGGTAAGTTTCACGGGTAAGTTTTACGGGTATGTTTTACAGGTGACGTTTCACGGGTAAGTTTCACGGGTAAGTTTCACGGGTATGTTTCACGGGTGACGTTTCACGGGTCTAGGTTTCACTGGTAAGTTTCACGGGTCAAGGTTTCACGGGTAAGTTTCACGGGTAAGTTTTACGGGTAAGTTTCACGGGTGACGTTTCACGGGTCTAGGTTTCACTGGAAAGTTTCACGGGTCAAGGATTCACGGGTAAGTTTCACGGGAAAGTTTTACGGGTATGTTTTACAGGTGACGTTTCACGGGTCTAGGTTTCACTGGTAAGTTTCACGGGTCAAGGTTTCACGGGTAAGATTCACGGGTAAGTTTCACGGGTATGTTTCATGGGTAATGTTTCACGGGTCTAGGTTTCACTGGTAAGTTTCACGGGTCAAGGTTTCACGGGTAAGTTTCACGGGTAAGTTTTACGGGTAAGTTTCACGGGTGACGTTTCACGGATCTAGGTTTCACTAGGAAGTTTCACGGGTCAAGGTTTCACGGGTAAGTTTCACGGGTAAGTTTCACGGGTAAGTTTCACGGGTAAGTTTCACGGGTAAGTTTTACGGGTAAGTTTCACGGGTGACGTTTCACGGGTCTAGGTTTCACTGGTAAGTTTCACGGGTCAAGGTTTCACGGGTAAGTTTCACGGGTAAGTTTCACGGGTATGTTTCACGGGTGACGTTTCACGGGTCTAGGTTTCACTGGAAAGTTTCACGGATCAAGGTTTCACGGGTAAGTTTCACTGGTAAGTTTTACGGGTATGTTTTACAGGTGACGTTTCACGGGTCTAGGTTTCACTGGTAAGTTTCACGGGTCAAGGTTTCACGGGTAAGTTTCACGGGTAAGTTTCACGGGTATGTTTCATGGGTGATGTTTCACGGGTCTAGGTTTTACTGGTAAGTTTCACGGGTCAAGGTTTCACGGGTAAGTTTCACGGGTAAGTTTCACGGGTGACGTTTCACGGGTCTAGGTTTCACTGGTAAGTTTCACGGGTATGTTTCACGGGTGACGTTTCACGGGTCTAGGTTTCACTGGTAAGTTTCACGGGTCAAGGTTTCACGGGTAAGTTTCACGGGTAAGTTTCACGGGTATGTTTCACGGATGACGTTTCACGGGTCTTGGTTTCACTGGTAAGTTTCACGGGTCAAGGTTTCACGGGTAAGTTTCACGGGTAAGTTTTACGGGTATGTTTTACAGGTGACGTTTCACGGGTAAGTTTCACGGGTAAGTTTCACGGGTATGTTTCACGGGTGACGTTTCACGGGTCTAGGTTTCACTGGTAAGTTTCACGGGTCAAGGTTTCACGGGTAAGTTTCACGGGTAAGTTTTACGGGTAAGTTTCACGGGTGACGTTTCACGGGTCTAGGTTTCACTGGAAAGTTTCACGGGTCAAGGATTCACGGGTAAGTTTCACGGGTAAGTTTTACGGGTATGTTTTACAGGTGACGTTTCACGGGTCTAGGTTTCACTGGTAAGTTTCACGGGTCAAGGTTTCACGGGTAAGATTCACTGGTAAGTTTCACGGGTATGTTACATGGGTGATGTTTCACGGGTCTAGGTTTCACTGGTAAGTTTCACGGGTCAAGGTTTTACGGGTAAGTTTCACGGGTAACTTTCACGGGTATGTTTCACGGGTGACGTTTCACGGGTCTAGGTTTCACTAGTAAGTTTCACGGGTCAAGGTTTCACGGGTAAGTTTCACGGGTAAGTTTCACGGGTATGTTTCATGGGTGATGTTTCACGGGTCTAGGTTTTACTGGTAAGTTTCACGGGTCAAGGTTTCACGGGTAAGTTTCACGGGTAAGTTTCACGGGTGACGTTTCACGGGTCTAGGTTTCACTGGTAAGTTTCACGGGTATGTTTCACGGGTAAGTTTTACGGGTATGTTTTACAGGTGACGTTTCACGGGTCTAGGTTTCACTGGTAAGTTTCACGGGTCAAGGTTTTACGGGTCAAGGTTTCACGGGTAAGTTTCACGGGTAAGTTTCACGGGTATGTTTTACAGGTGACGTTTCACGGGTCTAGGTTTCACTGGTAAGTTTCACGGGTCAAGGTTTCACGGGTAAGATTCACGGGTAAGTTTCACGGGTATGTTTCACGGGTCAAGGTTTCACGGGTAAGTTTCACGGGTAAGTTTCACGTGTATGTTTCACGGATGACGTTTCACGGGTCTTGGTTTCACTGGTAAGTTTCACGGGTCAAGGTTTCACGGGTAAGTTTCACGGGTAAGTTTTACGGGTATGTTTTACAGGTGACGTTTCACGGGTAAGTTTCACGGGTAAGTTTCACGGGTATGTTTCACGGGTGACGTTTCACGGGTCTTGGTTTCACTGGTAAGTTTCACGGGTCAAGGTTTCACGGGTAAGTTTCACGGGTATGTTTCACGGGTGACGTTTCACGGGTCTAGGTTTCACTGGTAAGTTTCACTGGTCAAGGTTTCACGGGTAAGTTTCACGGGTAAGTTTTACGGGTAAGTTTCACGGGTCTAGGTTTCAATGGTAATTTTCACGGGTCAAGGTTTCACGGGTAAGTTTCACGGGTAAGTTTCACGGGTATGTTTCACGGGTGACGTTTCACGGGTCTAGGTTTCACTGGAAAGTTTCACGGATCAAGGTTTCACTGGAAAGTTTCACGGATCAAGGTTTCACGGGTAAGTTTCACGGGTATGTTTCACGGGTGACGTTTCACGGGTCTAGGTTTCACTGGTAAGTTTCACGGGTCAAGGTTTTACGGGTAAGTTTCACGGGTAAATTTCACGGGTATGTTTCACGGGTGACGTTTCACAATTTAGACCGAATTTAGACCGAATTTAGACCGAATTTAGACTGAATTTAGACCGAATTTAGACCGAATTTAGACTGAATTTAGACTGAATTTAGACTGAATTTAGACTGAATTTAGACCGAATTTAGACCGAATTTAGACCGAATTTAGACCGAATTTAGACCGAATTTAGACTAAATTTAGACCGAATTTAGACCGAATTTAGACCGAATTTAGACCGAATTTAGACTGAATTTAGACTGAATTTAGACTGAATTAAGACTGAATTTAGACCGAATTTAGACCGAATTTAGACTGAAATTAGACCGAATTTAGACCGAATTTAGACCGAATTTAGACCGAATTTAGACCGAATTTAGACTGAATTTAGACCGAATTTAGACCGAATTTAGACCGAATTTAGACCGAATTTAGTCCGAATTTAGACTGAATTTAGACCGAATTTAGACCGAATTTAGACCGAATTTAGACCGAATTTAGACTGAATTTAGACTGAATTTAGACCGAATTTAGACTGAATTTAGACCGAATTTAGACTGAATTTAGACTGAATTTAGACTGAATTTAGACCGAATTTAGACCGAATTTAGACCGAATTTAGACCGAATTTAAACCGAATTTAGACCGAATTTAGACTGAATTTAGACTGAATTTAGACTTAATTTAGACTGAAATTAGACCGAATTTAGACCGAATTTAGACCGAATTTAGACTGAATTTAGACCGAATTTAGACCGAATTAAGGCCGAATTTAGACCGAATTTAGACTGAAATTAGACCGAATTTAGACCGAATTTAGACCGAATTTAGACTGAATTTAGACCGAATTTAGACTGAATTTAGACTGAATTTAGACTGAATTTAGACCGAATTTAGACCGAATTTAGACCGAATTTAGACCGAATTTAAACCGAATTTAGACCGAATTTAGACTGAATTTAGACTGAATTTAGACTTAATTTAGACTGAAATTAGACCGAATTTAGACCGAATTTAGACCGAATTTAGACTGAATTTAGACCGAATTTAGACCGAATTAAGGCCGAATTTAGACCGAATTTAGACCGAATTTAGACCGAATTTAGACTGAATTTAGACCGAATTTAGACCGAATTTAGACCGAATTTAGACTGAATTTAGACCGAATTTAGACTGAATTAAGGCCGAATTTAGACCGAATTTAGACCGAATTTAGACCGAATTTAGACTGAATTTAGACCGAATTTAGACCGAATTTAGACCGAATTTAGACCGAATTTAGACCGTATTTAGACTGAATTTAGACTGAATTTAGACTGAATTTAGACCGAATTTAGACCGTATTTAGACTGAATTTAGACTGAATTTAGACTGAATTTAAACTGAATTTAGACCGAATTTAGACCGAATTTAGACCGAATTTAGACCGAATTTGGACTGAATTTAGACTGAATTTAGACCGAATTTAGACCGAATTTAGACCGAATTTAGACTGAATTTAGACTGAATTTAGACCGAATTTAGCCCGAATTTAGACCGAATTTAGACCGAATTTAGACCGAATTTAGACTGAATTTAGACCGAATTTAGACCGAATTTAGACCGAATTAAGACCGAATTTAGACTGAATTTAGACTGAATTTAGACTGAATTTAGACCGAATTTAGACCGAATTTAGACTGAATTTAGACCGAATTTAGACTGAATTTAGACCGAATTTAGACCGAATGAAGACCGAATTTAGACCGAATTTAGACTGAATTTAGACTGAATTTAGACCGAATTAAGACTGAATTTAGACCGAATTTAGACCGAATTTAGACTGAATTTAGACTGAATTTAGACCGAATTTGGACCGAATTTAGACCGAATTTAGACTGAATTTAGACTGAATTTAGACCGAATTTAGACCGAATTTAGACCGAATTTAGACCGAATTTAGACCGAATTTAGACTGAATTTAGACCGAATTTAGACCGAATTTAGACCGAATTAAGACCGAATTTAGACAGAATTTAGACTGAATTTAGACTGAATTTAGACCGAATTTAGACCGAATTTAGACTGAATTTAGACCGAATTTAGACTGAATTTAGACCGAATTTAGACCGAATTTAGACCGAATTTAGACTGAATTTAGACCGAATTTAGACTGAATTTAGACCGAATTTAGACCGAATTTAGACTGAATTTAGACTGAATTTAGACCGAATTTAGACCGAATTTAGACCGAATTTAGACTGAATTTAGACCGAATTTAGACTGAATTTAGACTGAATTTAAACCGAATTTAGACCGAATTTAGACCGAATTTAGACCGAATTTAGACCGAATTTAGACTGAATTTAGACCGAATTTAGACCGAATTTAGACTGAATTTAGACTGAATTTAGACTGAATTTAGACTGAATTTAGACCGAATTTAGACCGAATTTAGACCGAATTTAGACCGAATTTAGACCGAATTTAGACTAAATTTAGACCGAATTTAGACCGAATTTAGACCGAATTTAGACCGAATTTAGACCGAATTTAGACCGAATTTAGACTGAATTTAGACTGAATTAAGACTGAATTTAGACCGAATTTAGACCGAATTTAGACTGAAATTAGACCGAATTTAGACCGAATTTAGACCGAATTTAGACTGAATTTAGACCAAATTTAGACCGAATTTAGACCGAATTTAGACCGAATTTAGACCGAATTTAGACCGAATTTAGACCGAATTTAGACTGAATTTAGACCGAATTTAGACCGAATTTAGACCGAATTTAGACCGAATTTAGACTGAATTTAGACTGAATTTAGACCGAATTTAGACCGAATTTAGACTGAATTTAGACTGAATTTAGACTGAATTTAGACCGAATTTAGACCGAATTTTGACCGAATTTAGACCGAATTTAGACCGAATTTAAACCGAATTTAGACCGAATTTAGACTGAATTTAGACTTAATTTAGACTGAATTTAGACCGAATTTAGACCGAATTTAGACCGAATTTAGACCGAATTTAGACTGAATTTAGACCGAATTTAGACCGAATTTAGACTGAATTTAGATCGAATTTAGACCGAATTTAGACCGAATTTAGACCGAATTTAGACCGAATTTAGACCGAATTTAGACTGAATTTAGACCGAATTTAGATTGAATTTAGACTGAATTTAGACCGAATTTAGACCGAATTTAGACCGAATTTAGACTGAATTTAGACTGATTTTAGACCGAATTTAGACCGAATTTAGACCGAATTTAGACCGAATTTAGACCGAATTTAGACTGAATTTAGACCGAATTTAGACCGAATTTAGACCGAATTTAGACTGAATTTAGACTGAATTTAGACTGAATTTAGACCGAATTTAGACCGAATTTAGACTGAATTTAGACTGAATTTAGACCGAATTTAGACTGAATTTAGACCGAATTTAGACCGAATTTAGACCGAATTTAGACTGAATTTAGACTGAATTTAGACCGAATTTAGACCGAATTTAGACCGAATTTAGACTGAATTTAGACTGAATTTAGACCGAATTTAGACTGAATTTAGACCGAATTTAGACCGAATTTAGACTGAATTTAGACTGAATTTAGACCGAATGTAGACCGAATTTAGACCGAATTTAGACTGAATTTAGACCGAATGTAGACTGAATTTAGACCGAATTTAGACCGAATTTAGACCGAATTAAGACCGAATTTAGACCGAATTTAGACCGAATTTAGACCGAATTTAGACTGAATTTAGACCGAATTTAGACTGAATTTAGACCGAATTTAGACCGAATTTAGACTGAATTTAGACTGAATTTAGACCGAATTTAGACCGAATTTAGACCGAATTTAGACCGAATTTAGACCGAATTTAGACTGAATTTAGACTGAATTTAGACCGAATTTAGACCGAATTTAGACCGAATTTAGACCGAATTTAGACTGAATTTAGACCGAATTTAGACCGAATTTAGACCGAATTAAGACCGAATTTAGACTGAATTTAGACCGAATTTAGACTGAATTTAGACCGAATTTAGACCGAATTTAGACCGAATTTAGACCGAATTTAGACTGAATTTAGACTGAATTTAGACCGAATTAAGACTGAATTTAGACCGAATTTAGACCGAATTTAGACTGAATTTAGACTGAATTTAGACTGAATTTAGACCGAATTTAGACTGAATTTAGACTGAATTTAGACCGAATTTAGACCGAATTTAGACCGAATTTAGACCGAATTTAGACCGAATTTAGACCGAATTTAGACCGAATTTAGACTGAATTTAGACCGAATTTAGACCGAATTTAGACTGAATTTAAACTGAATTTAGACTGAATTTAGACTGAATTTAGACCGAATTTAGACCGAATTTAGACCGAATTTAGACCGAATTTAGACCGAATTTAGACTAAATTTAGACCGAATTTAGACCGAATTTAGACCGAATTTAGACCGAATTTAGACCGAATTTAGACCGAATTTAGACTGAATTTAGACTGAATTAAGACTGAATTTAGACCGAATTTAGACCGAATTTAGACTGAAATTAGACCGAATTTAGACCGAATTTAGACCGAATTTAGACTGAATTTAGACCAAATTTAGACCGAATTTAGACCGAATTTAGACCGAATTTAGACCGAATTTAGACCGAATTTAGACCGAATTTAGACTGAATTTAGACCGAATTTAGACCGAATTTAGACCGAATTTAGACCGAATTTAGACTGAATTTAGACTGAATTTAGACCGAATTTAGACCGAATTTAGACTGAATTTAGACTGAATTTAGACTGAATTTAGACCGAATTTAGACCGAATTTAGACCGAATTTAGACCGAATTTAGACCGAATTTAAACCGAATTTAGACCGAATTTAGACTGAATTTAGACTTAATTTAGACTGAATTTAGACCGAATTTAGACCGAATTTAGACCGAATTTAGACCGAATTTAGACTGAATTTAGACCAAATTTAGACCGAATTTAGACTGAATTTAGATCGAATTTAGACCGAATTTAGACCGAATTTAGACCGAATTTAGACCGAATTTAGACCGAATTTAGACTGAATTTAGACCGAATTTAGACTGAATTTAGACTGAATTTAGACCGAATTAAGACCGAATTTAGACCGAATTTAGACTGAATTTAGACTGATTTTAGACCGAATTTAGACCGAATTTAGACCGAATTTAGACCGAATTTAGACCGAATTTAGACTGAATTTAGACCGAATTTAGACCGAATTTAGACCGAATTTAGACCGAATTTAGACCGAATTTAGACTGAATTTAGACTGAATTTAGACTGAATTTAGACCGAATTTAGACCGAATTTAGACTGAATTTAGACTGAATTTAGACTGAATTTAGACTGAATTTAGACCGAATTTAGACCGAATTTAGACCGAATTTAGACCGAATTTAGACCGAATTTAGACCGAATTTAGACCGAATTTAGACTGAATTTAGACTGAATTTAGACCGAATTTAGACCGAATTTAGACCGAATTTAGACTGAATTTAGACCGAATTTAGACCGAATTTAGACCGAATTTAGACCGAATTTAGACTGAATTTAGACCGAATTTAGACTGAATTTTGACCGAATTTAGACTGAATTTAGACTGAATTTAGACTGAATTTAGACTGAATTTAGACCGAATTTAGACCGAATTTAGACCGAATTTAGACCGAATTTAGACCGAATTTAGACCGAATTTAGACCGAATTTAGACTGAATTTAGACTGAATTTAGACCGAATTTAGACCGAATTTAGACCGAATTTAGACCGAATTTAGACTGAATTTAGACCGAATTTAGACCGAATTTAGACCGAATTTAGACCGAATTTAGACTGAATTTAGACCGAATTTAGACTGAATTTAGACCGAATTTAGACTGAATTTAGACTGAATTTAGACTGAATTTAGACCGAATTTAGACCGAATTTAGACCGAATTTAGACCGAATTTAGACCGAATTTAAACCGAATTTAGACCGAATTTAGACCGAATTTAGACCGAATTTAGACCGAATTTAGACCGAATTTAGACCGAATTTAGACTGAATTTAGACCGAATTTAGACCGAATTTAGACTGAATTTAGACTGAATTTAGACTGAATTTAGACCGAATTTAGACTGAATTTAGACTGAATTTAGACTGAATTTAGACCGAATTTAGACCGAATTTAGACTGAATTTAGACTGAATTTAGACCGAATTTAGACCGAATTTAGACCGAATTTAGACCGAATTTAGACCGAATTTAGACTGAATTTAGACCGAATTTAGACCGAATTTAGACCGAATTTAGACCGAATTTAGACTGAATTTAGACTGAATTTAGACTGAATTTAGACTGAATTTAGACCGAATTTAGACCGAATTTAGACTGAATTTAGACTGAATTTAGACCGAATTTAGACTGAATTTAGACCGAATTTAGACCGAATTTAGACCGAATTTAGACTGAATTTAGACTGAATTTAGACCGAATTTAGACCGAATTTAGACCGAATTTAGACTGAATTTAGACTGAATTTAGACCGAATTTAGACTGAATTTAGACCGAATTTAGACCGAATTTAGACCGAATTTAGACTGAATTTAGACTGAATTTAGACCGAATTTAGACCGAATTTAGACCGAATTTAGACTGAATTTAGACTGAATTTAGACCGAATTTAGACTGAATTTAGACCGAATTTAGACCGAATTTAGACTGAATTTAGACTGAATTTAGACCGAATTTAGACCGAATTTAGACCGAATTTAGACTGAATTTAGACCGAATTTAGACTGAATTTAGACAGAATTTAGACTGAATTTAGACCGAATTTAGACCGAATTTAGACTGAATTTAGACCGAATTTAGACCGAATTTAGACCGAATTTAGACCGAATTTAGACCGAATTTAGACCGAATTTAGACTGAATTTAGACCGAATTTAGACTGAATTTAGACCGAATTTAGACTGAATTTAGACTGAATTTAGACTGAATTTAGACTGAATTTAGACCGAATTTAGACCGAATTTAGACCGAATTTAGACCGAATTTAGACCGAATTTAAACCGAATTTAGACCGAATTTAGACTGAATTTAGACTTAATTTAGACTGAATTTAGACCGAATTTAGACCGAATTTAGACCGAATTTAGACCGAATTTAGACTGAATTTAGACCGAATTTAGACCGAATTTAGACTGAATTTAGATCGAATTTAGACCGAATTTAGACCGAATTTAGACCGAATTTAGACCGAATTTAGACCGAATTTAGACTGAATTTAGACCGAATTTAGACTGAATTTAGACTGAATTTAGACCGAATTTAGACCGAATTTAGACCGAATTTAGACTGAATTTAGACTGATTTTAGACCGAATTTAGACCGAATTTAGACCGAATTTAGACCGAATTTAGACCGAATTTAGACTGAATTTAGACCGAATTTAGACCGAATTTAGACCGAATTTAGACCGAATTTAGACTGAATTTAGACTGAATTTAGACCGAATTTAGACTGAATTTAGACTGAATTTAGACCGAATTTAGACTGAATTTAGACCGAATTTAGACCGAATTTAGACCGAATTTAGACTGAATTTAGACTGAATTTAGACCGAATTTAGACCGAATTTAGACCGAATTTAGACTGAATTTAGACTGAATTTAGACCGAATTTAGACCGAATTTAGACCGAATTTAGACTGAATTTAGACCGAATTTAGACTGAATTTAGACCGAATTTAGACTGAATTTAGACCGAATTTAGACCGAATTTAGACCGAATTTAGACCGAATTTAGACCGAATTTAGACTGAATTTAGACTGAATTTAGACCGAATTTAGACCGAATTTAGACCGAATTTAGACCGAATTTAGACTGAATTTAGACCGAATTTAGACCGAATTTAGACCGAATTAAGACCGAATTTAGACTGAATTTAGACCGAATTTAGACTGAATTTAGACCGAATTTAGACTGAATTTAGACTGAATTTAGACTGAATTTAGACCGAATTTAGACCGAATTTAGACCGAATTTAGACCGAATTTAGACCGAATTTAAACCGAATTTAGACCGAATTTAGACTGAATTTAGACTGAATTTAGACTTAATTTAGACTGAATTTAAACCGAATTTAGACCGAATTTAGACCGAATTTAGACTGAATTTAGACTGAATTTAGACCGAATTTAGACCGAATTTAGACCGAATTTAGACTGAATTTAGACTGAATTTAGACCGAATTTAGACTGAATTTAGACCGAATTTAGACCGAATTTAGACCGAATTTAGACTGAATTTAGACTGAATTTAGACCGAATTTAGACCGAATTTAGACCGAATTTAGACTGAATTTAGACTGAATTTAGACCGAATTTAGACTGAATTTAGACCGAATTTAGACCGAATTTAGACTGAATTTAGACTGAATTTAGACCGAATTTAGACCGAATTTAGACCGAATTTAGACTGAATTTAGACCGAATTTAGACTGAATTTAGACCGAATTTAGACTGAATTTAGACCGAATTTAGACCGAATTTAGACTGAATTTAGACCGAATTTAGACCGAATTTAGACCGAATTTAGACCGAATTTAGACCGAATTTAGACCGAATTTAGACTGAATTTAGACCGAATTTAGACTGAATTTAGACCGAATTTAGACTGAATTTAGACTGAATTTAGACTGAATTTAGACTGAATTTAGACCGAATTTAGACCGAATTTAGACCGAATTTAGACCGAATTTAGACTGAATTTAGACTGAATTTAGACCGAATTTAGACTGAATTTAGACCGAATTTAGACCGAATTTAGACTGAATTTAGACTGAATTTAGACCGAATTTAGACCGAATTTAGACCGAATTTAGACTGAATTTAGACCGAATTTAGACTGAATTTAGACCGAATTTAGACCGAATTTAGACCGAATTTAGACTGAATTTAGACCGAATTTAGACCGAATTTAGACCGAATTTAGACCGAATTTAGACCGAATTTAGATCGAATTTAGACCGAATTTAGACCGAATTTAGACTGAATTTAGACCGAATTTAGACCGAATTTAGACCGAATTTAGACCGAATTTAGACTGAATTTAGACCGAATTTAGACCGAATTTAGACCGAATTTAGACTGAATTTAGACCGAATTTAGACTGAATTTAGACCGAATTTAGACTGAATTTAGACCGAATTTAGACCGAATTTAGACCGAATTTAGACCGAATTTAGACCGAATTAAGACTGAATTTAGACCGAATTTAGACTGAATTTAGACCGAATTTAGACCGAATTTAGACCGAATTTAGACTGAATTTAGACTGAATTTAGACCGAATTTAGACTGAAATCAGACTGAATTTAGACTGAATTTAGACCGAATTTAGATTGAATTTAGACCGAATTTAGACTGAATTTAGACCGAATTTAGACCGAATTTAGACCGAATTTAGACCGAATTTAAACCGAATTTAGACCGAATTTAGACTGAATTTAGACTTAATTTAAACTGAATTTAGACCGAATTTAGACCGAATTTAGACTGAATTTAGACCGAATTTAGACCGAATTTAGACTGAATTTAGATCGAATTTAGACCGAATTTAGACCGAATTTAGACTGAATTTAGACCGAATTTAGACCGAATTTAGACTGAATTTAGACCGAATTTAGACTGAATTTAGACTGAATTTAGACCGAATTTAGACCGAATTTAGACCGAATTTAGACTGAATTTAGACTGATTTTAGACCGAATTTAGACCGAATTTAGACCGAATTTAGACCGAATTTAGACCGAATTTAGACTGAATTTAGACCGAATTTAGACCGAATTTAGACCGAATTTAGACCGAATTTAGACTGAATTTAGACTGAATTTAGACTGAATTTAGACCGAATTTAGACCGAATTTAGACTGAATTTAGACTGAATTTAGACTGAATTTAGACTGAATTTAGGTTTCACTGGTAAGTTTCACGGGTCAAGGTTTCACGGGTAAGTTTCACGGGTAAGTTTTACGGGTATGTTTTACAGGTGACGTTTCACGGGTAAGTTTCACGGGTAAGTTTCACGGGTATGTTTCACGGGTGACGTTTCACGGGTCTAGGTTTCACTGGTAAGTTTCACGGGTCAAGGTTTCACGGGTAAGTTTCACGGGTAAGTTTTACGGCTATGTTTTACAGGTGACGTTTCACGGGTCTAGGTTTCACTGGTAAGTTTCACGGGTCAAGGTTTCACGGGTAAGATTCACGGGTAAGTTTCACGGGTATGTTTCATGGGTGATGTTTCACGGGTCTAGGTTTCACTGGTAAGTTTCACGGGTCAAGGTTTTACGGGTAAGTTTCACGGGTAAGTTTCACGGGTATGTTTCACGGGTGACGTTTCACGGGTAAGTTTCACGGGTATATTTCACGGGTGACGTTTCACGGGTCTAGGTTTCACTAGTAAGTTTCACGGGTCAAGGTTTCACGGGTAAGATTCACGGGTAAGTTTCACGGGTATGTTTCACGGGTGACGTTTCCCGGGTCTAGGTTTCACTGGTAAGTTTCACGGGTCAAGGTTTCACGGGTAAGTTTCACGGGTAAGTTTCACGGGTATGTTTCACGGGTGACGTTTCACGGGTCTAGGTTTCACTGGTAAGTTTCACGGGTCAAGGTTTCACGGGTAAGTTTCACGGGTAAGTTTCACGGGTATGTTTCACGGGTGACGTTTCACGGGTCTAGGTTTCACTGGTAAGTTTCACGGGTCAAGGTTTTACGGGTAAGTTTCACGGGTAAGTTTCACGGGTATGTTTCACGGGTGACGTTTCACGGGTCTAGGTTTCACTGGTAAGTTTCACGGGTCAAGGTTTCACGGGTAAGTTTCACGGGTAAGTTTTACGGGTAAGTTTCACGGGTGACGTTTCACGGGTAAGTTTTACGGCTATGTTTTACAGGTGACGTTTCACGGGTCTAGGTTTCACTGGTAAGTTTCACGGGTCAAGGTTTCACGGGTAAGATTCACGGGTAAGTTTCACGGGTATGTTTCATGGGTGATGTTTCACGGGTCTAGGTTTCACTGGTAAGTTTCACGGGTCAAGGTTTTACGGGTAAGTTTCACGGGTAAGTTTCACGGGTATGTTTCACGGGTGACGTTTCACGGGTCTAGGTTTCACGGGTAAGTTTCACGGGTAAGTTTCACGGGTATGTTTCACGGGTGACGTTTCACGGGTCTAGGTTTCACTAGTAAGTTTCACGGGTCAAGGTTTCACGGGTAAGATTCACGGGTAAGTTTCACGGGTATGTTTCACGGGTGACGTTTCCCGGGTCTAGGTTTCACTGGTAAGTTTCACGGGTCAAGGTTTCACGGGTAAGTTTCACGGGTAAGTTTCACGGGTATGTTTCACGGGTGACGTTTCACGGGTCTAGGTTTCACTGGTAAGTTTCACGGGTCAAGGTTTCACGGGTAAGTTTCACGGGTAAGTTTCACGGGTATGTTTCACGGGTGACGTTTCACGGGTCTAGGTTTCACTGGTAAGTTTCACGGGTCAAGGTTTTACGGGTAAGTTTCACGGGTAAGTTTCACGGGTATGTTTCACGGGTGACGTTTCACGGGTCTAGGTTTCACTGGTAAGTTTCACGGGTCAAGGTTTCACGGGTAAGTTTCACGGGTAAGTTTTACGGGTAAGTTTCACGGGTGACGTTTCACGGGTGACGTTTCACGGGTGACGTTTCACGAGTCTAGGTTTCACTGGTAAGTTTCACGGGTCAAGGTTTCACGGGTAAGTTTCACGGGTAAGTTTCACGGGTATGTTTCACGGGTGACGTTTCACGGGTCTAGGTTTCACTGGAAAGTTTCACGGGTCAAGGTTTCACGGGTAAGTTTCACGGGTAAGTTTTACGGGTATGTTTTACAGGCGACGTTTCACAGGTCTAGGTTTCACTGGTAAGTTTCACGGGTCTAGGTTTCACGGGTAAGTTTCACGGGTAAGTTTCACGGGTATGTTTCATGGGTGATGTTTCACGGGTCTAGGTTTCACTGGTAAGTTTCACGGGTCAAGGTTTCACGGGTAAGTTTCACGGGTATGTTTCACGGGTGACGTTTCACGGGTAAGTTTTACGCGTAAGTTTCACGGGTGACGTTTCACGGGTCTAGGTTTCACTGGTAAGTTTCACGGGTCAAGGTTTCACGGGTAAGTTTCACGGGTATGTTTCACGGGTGACGTTTCACGGGTCTAGGTTTCACTGGTAAGTTTCACGGGTCAAGGTTTCACGGGTAAGTTTCACGGGTAAGTTTTACGGGTAAGTTTCACGGGTGACGTTTCACGGGTCTAGGTTTCACTGGTAAGTTTCACGGGTCAAGGTTTCACGGGTAAGTTTCACGGGTAAGTTTCACGGGTATGTTTCACGGGTGACGTTTCACGGGTCTAGGTTTCACTGGAAAGTTTCACGGGTCAAGGTTTCACGGGTAAGTTTCACGGGTAAGTTTCACGGGTAAGTTTTACGGGTATGTTTTACAGGTGACGTTTCACGGGTCTAGGTTTCACTGGTAAGTTTCACGGGTCAAGGTTTCACGGGTAAGTTTCACGGGTAAGTTTCACGGGTATGTTTCATTGGTGATGTTTCACGGGTCTAGGTTTTACTGGTAAGTTTCACGGGTCAAGGTTTCACGGGTAAGTTTCACGGGTGACGTTTTACGGGTTTAGGTTTCACTGGTAAGTTTCACGGGTATGTTTCACGGGTGACGTTTCACGGGTCTAGGTTTCACTGGTAAGTTTCACGGGTCAAGGTTTCACGGGTAAGTTTCACGGGTAAGTTTCACGGGTAAGTTTCACGGGTATGTTTCACGGATGACGTTTCACGGGTCTTGGTTTCACTGGTAAGTTTCACGGGTCAAGGTTTCACGGGTAAGTTTCACGGGTAAGTTTTACGGGTATGTTTTACAGGTGACGTTTCACGGGTAAGTTTCACGGGTAAGTTTCACGGGTATGTTTCACGGGTGACGTTTCACGGGTCTAGGTTTCACTGGTAAGTTTCACGGGTCAAGGTTTCACGGGTAAGTTTCACGGGTAAGTTTTACGGGTAAGTTTCACGGGTGACGTTTCACGGGTCTAGGTTTCACTGGAAAGTTTCACGGGTCAAGGATTCACGGGTAAGTTTTACGGGTAAGTTTTACGGGTAAGTTTTACGGGTATGTTTTACAGGTGACGTTTCACGGGTCTAGGTTTCACTGGTAAGTTTCACGGGTCAAGGTTTCACGGGTAAGATTCACGGGTAAGTTTCACGGGTATGTTTCATGGGTGATGTTTCACGGGTCTAGGTTTCACTGGTAAGTTTTACGGGTCAAGGTTTTACGGGTAAGTTTCACGGGTAAGTTTCACGGGTATGTTTCACGGGTGACGTTTCACGGGTCTAGGTTTCACTGGTAAGTTTCACGGGTCAAGGTTTCACGGGTAAGTTTCACGGGTAAGTTTCACGGGTATGTTTCACGGGTGACGTTTCACGGGTCTAGGTTTCACTAGTAAGTTTCACGGGTCAAGGTTTCACGGGTAAGATTCACGGGTAAGTTTCACGGGTATGTTTCACGGGTGACGTTTCCCGGGTCTAGGTTTCACTGGTAAGTTTCACGGGTCAAGGTTTCACGGGTAAGTTTCACGGGTAAGTTTCACGGGTATGTTTCACGGGTGACGTTTCACGGGTCTAAGTTTCACTGGTAAGTTTCACGGGTCAAGGTTTTACGGGTAAGTTTCACGGGTAAGTTTCACGGGTATGTTTCACGGGTGACGTTTCACGGGTCTAGGTTTCACTGGTAAGTTTCACGGGTAAGTTTCACGGGTAAGTTTTACGGGTAGGTTTCACGGGTGACGTTTCACGGGTGACGTTTCACGGGTGACGTTTCACGGGTGACGTTTCACGGGTCTAGGTTTCACTGGTAAGTTTCACGGGTCAAGGTTTCACGGGTAAGTTTCACGGGTAAGTTTCACGGGTATGTTTCACGGGTGACGTTTCACGGGTCTAGGTTTCACTGGAAAGTTTCACGGGTCAAGGTTTCACGGGTAAGTTTCACGGGTAAGTTTTACGGGTATGTTTTACAGGCGACGTTTCACGGGTCTAGGTTTCACTGGTAATTTTCACGGGTCTAGGTTTCATGGGTAAGTTTCACGGGTAAGTTTCACGGGTATGTTTCATGGGTGATGTTATACGGGTCTAGGTTTCACTGGTAAGTTTCACGGGTCAAGGTTTCACGGGTAAGTTTCACGGGTATGTTTCACGGGTGACGTTTCACGGGTAAGTTTTACGCGTAAGTTTCACGGGTGACGTTTCACGGGTCTAGGTTTCACTGGTAAGTTTCACGGGTCAAGGTTTCACGGGTAAGTTTCACGGGTATGTTTCACGGGTGACGTTTCACGGGTCTAGGTTTCACTGGTAAGTTTCACGGGTCAAGGTTTCACGGGTAAGTTTCACGGGTAAGTTTTACGGGTAAGTTTCACGGGTGACGTTTCACGGGTCTAGGTTTCACTGGTAAGTTTCACGGGTCAAGGTTTCACGGGTAAGTTTCACGGGTAAGTTTCACGGGTATGTTTCACGGGTGACGTTTCACGGGTCTAGGTTTCACTGGAAAGTTTCACGGGTCAAGGTTTCACGGGTAAGTTTCACGGGTAAGTTTCACGGGTAAGTTTTACGGGTATGTTTTACAGGTGACGTTTCACGGGTCTAGGTTTCACTGGTAAGTTTCACGGGTCAAGGTTTCACGGGTAAGTTTCACGGGTAAGTTTCACGGGTATGTTTCATTGGTGATGTTTCACGGGTCTAGGTTTTACTGGTAAGTTTCTCGGGTCAAGGTTTCACGGGTAAGTTTCACGGGTAAGTTTCACGGGTGACGTTTTACGGGTCTAGGTTTCACTGGTAAGTTTCACGGGTATGTTTCACGGGTAAGTTTTACGGGTATGTTTTACAGGTGACGTTTCACGGGTCTAGGTTTCACTGGTAAGTTTCACGGGTCAAGGTTTCACGGGTCAAGGTTTCACGGGTAAGTTTTACGGGTAAGTTTCACGGGTATGTTTCACGGGTATGTTTCACGGGTCTTGGTTTCACTGGTAAGTTTCACGGGTCAAGGTTTCACGGGTAAGTTTCACGGGTAAGTTTTACGGGTATGTTTTACAGGTGACGTTTCACGGGTCTAGGTTTCACTGGTAAGTTTCACGGGTCAAGGTTTCACGGGTAAGATTCACGGGTAAGTTTCACGGGTATGTTTCATGGGTGATGTTTCACGGGTCTAGGTTTCACTGGTAAGTTTCACGGGTCAAGGTTTTACGGGTAAGTTTCACGGGTAAGTTTCACGGGTATGTTTCACGGGTGACGTTTCACGGGTCTAGGTTTCACTGGTAAGTTTCACGGGTCAAGGTTTCACGGGTAAGTTTCACGGGTAAGTTTCACGGGTATGTTTCACGGGTGACGTTTCACGGGTCTAGGTTTCACTAGTAAGTTTCACGGGTCAAGGTTTCACGGGTAAGTTTCACGGGTAAGTTTCACGGGTATGTTTAACGGGTGACGTTTCACGGGTCTAGGTTTCACTGGTAAGTTTCACGGGTCAAGGTTTCACGGGTAAGTTTCACGGGTATGTTTCACGGGTGACGTTTCACGGGTCTAGGTTTCACTGGTAAGTTTCACGGGTCAAGGTTTCACGGGTAAGTTTCACGGGTAAGTTTCACGGGTATGTTTCACGGGTGACGTTTCACGGGTCTAGGTTTCACTGGTAAGTTTCACAAGTCAAGGTTTTACGGGTAAGTTTCACGGGTAAGTTTCACGGGTAAGTTTCACGGGTATGTTTCACGGGTGACGTTTCACGGGTCTAGGTTTCACTGGTAAGTTTCACGGGTCAAGGTTTCACGGGTAAATTTCACGGGTAAGTTTTACGGGTAAGTTTTACGGGTGACGTTTCACGGGTGACGTTTCACGGGTGACGTTTCACGGGTCTAGGTTTCACTGGTAAGTTTCACGGGTCAAGGTTTCACGGGTATGTTTCATGGGTGATGTTTCACGGGTCAAGGTTTCACTGGTAAGTTTCACGGGTCAAGGTTTCACGGGTAAGTTTCACGGGTATGTTTCACGGGTGACGTTTCACGGGTAAGTTTTACGCGTAAGTTTCACGGGTGACGTTTCACGGGTCTAGGTTTCACTGGTAAGTTTCACGGGTCAAGGTTTCACGGGTAAGTTTCACGGGTATGTTTCACGGGTGACGTTTCACGGGTCTAGGTTTCACTGGTAAGTTTCACGGGTCAAGGTTTCACGGGTAAGTTTCACGGGTAAGTTTCACGGGTATGTTTCACGGGTGACGTTTCACGGGTCTAGGTTTCACTGGAAAGTTTCACGGGTCAAGGTTTCACGGGTAAGTTTCACGGGTTAGTTTCACGGGTAAGTTTTACGGGTATGTTTTACAGGTGACGTTTCACGGGTCTAGGTTTCACTGGTAAGTTTCACGGGTCAAGGTTTCACGGGTAAGTTTCACGGGTAAGTTTCACGGGTATGTTTCATTGGTGATGTTTCACGGGTCTAGGTTTTACTGGTAAGTTTCACGGGTCAAGGTTTCACGGGTAAGTTTCACGGGTAAGTTGCACGGGTGACGTTTTACGGGTCTAGGTTTCACTGGTAAGTTTCACGGGTATGTTTAACGGGTAAGTTTTACGGGTATGTTTTACAGGTGACGTTTCACGGGTCTAGGTTTCACTGGTAAGTTTCACGGGTCAAGGTTTCACGGGTCAAGGTTTCACGGGTAAGTTTTAAGGGTAAGTTTCACGGGTATGTTTCACGGATGACGTTTCACGGGTCTTGGTTTCACTGGTAAGTTTCACGGGTCAAGGTTTCACGGGTAAGTTTCACGGGTAAGTTTTACGGGTATGTTTTACAGGTGACGTTTCACGGGTAAGTTTCACGGGTAAGTTTCACGGGTATGTTTCACGGGTGACGTTTCACGGGTCTAGGTTTCACTGGTAAGTTTCACGGGTCATGGTTTCACGGGTAAGTTTCACGGGTAAGTTTTACGGGTAAGTTTCACGGGTGACGTTTCACGGGTCTAGGTTTCACTGGAAAGTTTCACGGGTCAAGGTTTCACGGGTAAGTTTCACGGGTAAGTTTTACGGGTATGTTTTACAGGTGACGTTTCACGGGTCTAGGTTTCACTGGTAAGTTTCACGGGTCAAGGTTTCACGGGTAAGTTTCACGGGTAAGTTTCACGGGTATGTTTCACGGGTGACGTTTCACGGGTCTAGGTTTCACTAGTAAGTTTCACGGGTCAAGGTTTCACGGGTAAGTTTCACGGGTAAGTTTCACGGGTATGTTTCACGGGTGACGTTTCACGGGTCTAGGTTTCACTGGTAAGTTTCACGGGTCAAGGTTTCACGGGTAAGTTTCACGGGTAAGTTTCACGGGTATGTTTCACGGGTGCCGTTTCACGGGTCTAGGTTTCACTAGTAAGTTTCACGGGTCAAGGTTTCACGGGTAAGTTTCACGGGTAAGTTTCACGGGTATGTTTCACGGGTGACGTTTCACGGGTCTAGGTTTCACTGGTAAGTTTCACGGGTCAAGGTTTCACGGGTAAGTTTCACGGGTAAGTTTCACGGGTATGTTTCACGGGTGACGTTTCACGGGTCTAGGTTTCACTGGTAAGTTTCACGGGTCAAGGTTTCACGGGTAAGTTTCACGGGTAAGTTTCACGGGTATGTTTCACGGGTGACGTTTCACGGGTCTAGGTTTTACTGGTAAGTTTCACGGGTCAAGGTTTCACGGGTAAGTTTCACGGGTATGTTTCACGGGTGTCGTTTCACGGGTCAAGGTTTCACGGGTAAGTTTCACGGGTAAGTTTTACGGTTATGTTTTACAGGTGACGTTTCACGGGTCTAGGTTTCACTGGTAAGTTTCACGGGTCAAGGTTTCACGGGTAAGTTTCACGGGTAAGTTTCACGGGTATGTTTCACGGGTAAGTTTCACGGGTAAGTTTCACGGGTATGTTTCACGGGTGACGTTTCACGGGTCTAGGTTTCACTGGTAAGTTTCACGGGTCAAGGTTTCACGGGTAAGTTTCACGGGTAAGTTTCACGGGTATGTTTCACGGGTGACGTTTCACGGGTCTAGGTTTCACTGGTAAGTTTCACGGGTCAAGGTTTCACTGGTAAGTTTCACGGGTCAAGGTTTCACGGGTAAGTTTCACGGGTAAGTTTCACGGGTATGTTTCACGGGTGACGTTTCACGGGTCTAGGTTTCACTGGTAAGTTTAACGGGTCAAGGTTTCACGGGTAAGTTTCACAGGTAAATTTACGGGTAAGTTTCACGGGTGACGTTTCACGGGTCTAGGTTTTACTGGTAAGTTTCACGGGTCAAGGTTTCACGGGTAAGTTTCACGGGTAAGTTTCACGGGTGACCTTTCACGGGTCTTGGTTTCACTGGTAAGTTTCACGGGTCAAGGTTTCACGGGTAAATTTCACGGGTATGTTTCACGGGTGACGTTTCACGGGTCTAGGTTTCACTGGTAAGTTTCACGGGTCAAGGTTTCACGGGTAAGTTTCACAGGTAAGTTTCACGGGTATGTTTCACGGGTGACGTTTCACGGGTCTAGGTTTCACTGGTAAGTTTCACGGGTCAAGGTTTCACGGGTAAGTTTCACGGGTAAGTTTCACGGGTATGTTTCACGGGTGACGTTTCACGGGTCTAGGTTTCACTGGTAAGTTTCACGGATCAAGGTTTCACGGGTTAGTTTCACGGGTAAGTTTCACGGGTATGTTTCACGGGTATCGTTTCACGGGTCTAGGTTTCACTGGTAAGTTTCACGGGTCAAGGTTTTACGGGTAAGTTTCACGGGTAAGTTTTACGGGTAAGTTTCACGGGTGACGTTTCACGGGTCTAGGTTTCACTGGTAAGTTTCACGGGTCAAGGTTTCACGGGTAAGTTTCACGGGTAAGTTTCACGGGTATGTTTCACGGGTGACGTTTCACGGGTCATGGTTTCACTGGTAAGTTTCACGGGTCAAGGTTTCACGGGTAAGTTTCACGGGTAAGTTTTACGGGTAAGTTTCACGGGTGACGTTTCACGGGTGACGTTTCACGGGTCTAGGTTTCACTGGTAAGTTTCACGGGTCAAGGTTTCACGGGTAAGTTTCACGGGTTAGTTTCACGGGTATGTTTCACGGGTGACGTTTCACGGGTCTAGGTTTCACTGGAAAGTTTCACGGGTCAAGGTTTCACGGGTCTAGGTTTCACTGGTAAGTTTCACGGGTCAAGGTTTCACGGGTAAGTTTCACGGGTCAAGGTTTCACGGGTAAGTTCCACGGGTAAGTTTCACGGGTATGTTTCACGGGTGACGTTTTACGGGTCTAGGTTTCACTGGTAAGTTTCACGGGTCAAGGTTTCACGGGTAAGTTTCACGGGTCAAGGTTTCACGGGTAAGTTTCACGGGAAAGTTTCACGGGTAAGGTTTACGGGTCTAGGTTTCACTGGTAAGTTTCACGGGTCAAGGTTTCACGGGTAAGTTTCACGGGTAAGTTTCACGGGTCTAGGTTTCACTGGTAAGTTTCACGGGTCAAGGGTTCACGGGTAAGTTTCACGGGTATGTTTCACGGGTGACGTTTAACGGGTCTAGGTTTCACTGGTAAGTTTCACGGGTAAGTTTCACGGGTATGTTTCACGGATGACGTTTCACGGGTCTTGGTTTCACTGGTATGTTTCACGGGTCAAGGTTTCACGGGTAAGTTTCACGGGTAAGTTTCACGGGTATGTTTCACGGGTGACGTTTCACGGGTCTAGGTTTCACTGGTAAGTTTCACGGGTCAAGGTTTCACGGGTAAGTTTCACGGGTAAGTTTTACGGGTAAGTTTCACGGGTGACGTTTCACGGGTCTAGGTTTCACTGGTAAGTTTCACAGGTCAAGGTTTCGCGGGTAAGTTTCACGGGTCAAGGTTTCACGGGTAAGTTTCACGGGTAAGTTTCACGGGTGACGTTTCACGGGTCTAGGTTTCACTGGTAAGTTTCACGGGTCAAGGTTTCACGGGTAAGTTTCACGGGTAAGTTTCACGGGTATGTTTCACGGGTGACGTTTCACGGGTCTAGGTTTCACTGGTAAGTTTCACGGGTCAAGGTTTCACGGGTAAGTTTCACGGGTAAGTTTCACGGGTATGTTTCACGGGTGACGTTTCACGGGTCTAGGTTTTACTGGTAAGTTTCACGGGTCAAGGTTTCACGGGTAAGTTTCACGGGTATGTTTCACGGGTGTCGTTTCACGGGTCAAGGTTTCACGGGTAAGTTTCACGGGTAAGTTTTACGGTTATGTTTTACAGGTGACGTTTCACGGGTCTAGGTTTCACTGGTAAGTTTCACGGGTCAAGGTTTCACGGGTAAGTTTCACGGGTAAGTTTCACGGGTATGTTTCACGGGTAAGTTTCACGGGTAAGTTTCACGGGTATGTTTCACGGGTGACGTTTCACGGGTCTAGGTTTCACTGGTAAGTTTCACGGGTCAAGGTTTCACGGGTAAGTTTCACGGGTAAGTTTCACGGGTATGTTTCACGGGTGACGTTTCACGGGTCTAGGTTTCACTGGTAAGTTTCACGGGTCAAGGTTTCACTGGTAAGTTTCACGGGTCAAGGTTTCACGGGTAAGTTTCACGGGTAAGTTTCACGGGTATGTTTCACGGGTGACGTTTCACGGGTCTAGGTTTCACTGGTAAGTTTAACGGGTCAAGGTTTCACGGGTAAGTTTCACAGGTAAATTTACGGGTAAGTTTCACGGGTGACGTTTCACGGGTCTAGGTTTTACTGGTAAGTTTCACGGGTCAAGGTTTCACGGGTAAGTTTCACGGGTAAGTTTCACGGGTGACCTTTCACGGGTCTTGGTTTCACTGGTAAGTTTCACGGGTCAAGGTTTCACGGGTAAGTTTCACGGGTAAATTTCACGGGTATGTTTCACGGGTGACGTTTCACGGGTCTAGGTTTCACTGGTAAGTTTCACGGGTCAAGGTTTCACGGGTAAGTTTCACAGGTAAGTTTCACGGGTATGTTTCACGGGTGACGTTTCACGGGTCTAGGTTTCACTGGTAAGTTTCACGGGTCAAGGTTTCACGGGTAAGTTTCACGGGTAAGTTTCACGGGTATGTTTCACGGGTGACGTTTCACGGGTCTAGGTTTCACTGGTAAGTTTCACGGATCAAGGTTTCACGGGTTAGTTTCACGGGTAAGTTTCACGGGTATGTTTCACGGGTATCGTTTCACGGGTCTAGGTTTCACTGGTAAGTTTCACGGGTCAAGGTTTTACGGGTAAGTTTCACGGGTAAGTTTTACGGGTAAGTTTCACGGGTGACGTTTCACGGGTCTAGGTTTCACTGGTAAGTTTCACGGGTCAAGGTTTCACGGGTAAGTTTCACGGGTAAGTTTCACGGGTATGTTTCACGGGTGACGTTTCACGGGTCATGGTTTCACTGGTAAGTTTCACGGGTCAAGGTTTCACGGGTAAGTTTCACGGGTAAGTTTTACGGGTAAGTTTCACGGGTGACGTTTCACGGGTGACGTTTCACGGGTCTAGGTTTCACTGGTAAGTTTCACGGGTCAAGGTTTCACGGGTAAGTTTCACGGGTTAGTTTCACGGGTATGTTTCACGGGTGACGTTTCACGGGTCTAGGTTTCACTGGAAAGTTTCACGGGTCAAGGTTTCACGGGTCTAGGTTTCACTGGTAAGTTTCACGGGTCAAGGTTTCACGGGTAAGTTTCACGGGTCAAGGTTTCACGGGTAAGTTCCACGGGTAAGTTTCACGGGTATGTTTCACGGGTGACGTTTTACGGGTCTAGGTTTCACTGGTAAGTTTCACGGGTCAAGGTTTCACGGGTAAGTTTCACGGGTCAAGGTTTCACGGGTAAGTTTCACGGGAAAGTTTCACGGGTAAGGTTTACGGGTCTAGGTTTCACTGGTAAGTTTCACGGGTCAAGGTTTCACGGGTAAGTTTCACGGGTAAGTTTCACGGGTCTAGGTTTCACTGGTAAGTTTCACGGGTCAAGGGTTCACGGGTAAGTTTCACGGGTATGTTTCACGGGTGACGTTTAACGGGTCTAGGTTTCACTGGTAAGTTTCACGGGTAAGTTTCACGGGTATGTTTCACGGATGACGTTTCACGGGTCTTGGTTTCACTGGTATGTTTCACGGGTCAAGGTTTCACGGGTAAGTTTCACGGGTAAGTTTCACGGGTATGTTTCACGGGTGACGTTTCACGGGTCTAGGTTTCACTGGTAAGTTTCACGGGTCAAGGTTTCACGGGTAAGTTTCACGGGTAAGTTTTACGGGTAAGTTTCACGGGTGACGTTTCACGGGTCTAGGTTTCACTGGTAAGTTTCACAGGTCAAGGTTTCGCGGGTAAGTTTCACGGGTCAAGGTTTCACGGGTAAGTTTCACGGGTAAGTTTCACGGGTGACGTTTTACGGGTCTAGGTTTCACTGGTAAGTTTCACGGGTCAAGGTTTCACGGGTAAGTTTCACGGGTAAGTTTCACGGGTATGTTTCACGGGTGACGTTTCACGGGTCTAGGTTTCTCTGGTAAGTTTCACGGGTCAAGGTTTCACGGGTCTAGGTTTCACTGGAAAGTTTCACGGGTCAAGGTTTCACGGGTAAGTTTCACGGGTAAGTTTTACGGTTATGTTTTACAGGTGACGTTTCACGGGTCTAGGTTTCACTGGTAAGTTTCACGGGTCTAGGTTTCACGGGTCAAGGTTTTACGGGTAAGTTTCACGGGTAAGTTTCACGGGTATGTTTCTCGGGTGACGTTTCACGGGTCTAGGTTTCACTGGTAAGTTTCACGGGTCAAGGTTTCACGGGTAAGTTTCACGGGTAAGTTTCACGGGTATGTTTCACGGGTGACGTTTCACGTGTCTAGGTTTCACTGGTAAGTTTCACGGGTCAAGGTTTCACGGGTAAGTTTCACGGGTAAGTTTCACGGGTAAGTTTCACGGGTATGTTTCACGGGTGACGTTTCACATGTCTAGGTTTCACTGGTAAGTTTCACGGGTCAAGGTTTCACGGGTAAGTTTCACGGGTAAGTTTCACGGGTATGTTTCACGGGTGACGTTTTACGGGTCTAGGTTTCACTGGTAAGTTTCACGGGTCAAGGTTTCACGGGTAAGTTTCACGGGTAAGTTTCACGGGTATGTTTCACGGGTGACGTTTCACGGGTCTAGGTTTCACTGGTAAGTTTCACGGTTTAAGGTTTTACGGGTAAGTTTCACGGGTAAGTTTCACGGGTATGTTTCACGGGTGACGTTTCACGGGTCTAGGTTTCACTGGTAAGTTTCACGGGTCAAGGTTTCACGGGTAAGTTTCACGGGTAAGTTTTACATGTAAGTTTCACGGGTGACGTTTCACGGGTGACGTTTCACGGGTCTAGGTTTCACTGGTAAGTTTCACGGGTCAAGGTTTCACGGGTAAGTTTCACGGGTTAGTTTCACGGGTATGTTTCACGGGTGACGTTTCACGGGTCTAGGTTTCACTGGAAAGTTTCACGGGTCAAGGTTTCACGGGTAAGTTTCACGGGTCAAGGTTTCACGGGTAAGTTCCACGGGTAAGTTTCACGGGTATGTTTCACGGGTGACGTTTTACGGGTCTAGGTTTCACTGGTAAGTTTCACGGGTCAAGGTTTCACGGGTAAGTTTCACGGGTCAAGGTTTCACGGGTAAGTTTCACGGGAAAGTTTCACGGGTAAGGTTTACGGGTCTAGGTTTCACTGGTAAGTTTCACGGGTCAAGGTTTCACGGGTAAGTTTCACGGGTAAGTTTCACGGGTCTAGGTTTCACTGGTAAGTTTCACGGGTCAAGGGTTCACGGGTAAGTTTCACGGGTATGTTTCACGGGTGACGTTTAACGGGTCTAGGTTTCACTGGTAAGTTTCACGGGTAAGTTTCACGGGTATGTTTCACGGATGACGTTTCACGGGTCTTGGTTTCACTGGTATGTTTCACGGGTCAAGGTTTCACGGGTAAGTTTCACGGGTAAGTTTCACGGGTATGTTTCACGGGTGACGTTTCACGGGTCTAGGTTTCACTGGTAAGTTTCACGGGTCAAGGTTTCACGGGTAAGTTTCACGGGTAAGTTTTACGGGTAAGTTTCACGGGTGACGTTTCACGGGTCTAGGTTTCACTGGTAGGTTTCGCGGGTAAGTTTCACGGGTCAAGGTTTCACGGGTAAGTTTCACGGGTAAGTTTCACGGGTGACGTTTTACGGGTCTAGGTTTCACTGGTAAGTTTCACGGGTCAAGGTTTCACGGGTAAGTTTCACGGGTAAGTTTCACGGGTATGTTTCACGGGTGACGTTTCACGGGTCTAGGTTTCTCTGGTAAGTTTCACGGGTCAAGGTTTCACGGGTCTAGGTTTCACTGGAAAGTTTCACGGGTCAAGGTTTCACGGGTAAGTTTCACGGGTAAGTTTTACGGTTATGTTTTACAGGTGACGTTTCACGGGTCTAGGTTTCACTGGTAAGTTTCACGGGTCTAGGTTTCACGGGTCAAGGTTTTACGGGTAAGTTTCACGGGTAAGTTTCACGGGTATGTTTCTCGGGTGACGTTTCACGGGTCTAGGTTTCACTGGTAAGTTTCACGGGTCAAGGTTTCACGGGTAAGTTTCACGGGTATGTTTCACGGGTGACGTTTCACGTGTCTAGGTTTCACTGGTAAGTTTCACGGGTCAAGGTTTCACGGGTAAGTTTCACGGGTAAGTTTCACGGGTAAGTTTCACGGGTATGTTTCACGGGTGACGTTTCACATGTCTAGGTTTCACTGGTAAGTTTCACGGGTCAAGGTTTCACGGGTAAGTTTCACGGGTAAGTTTCACGGGTATGTTTCACGGGTGACGTTTTACGGGTCTAGGTTTCACTGGTAAGTTTCACGGGTCAAGGTTTCACGGGTAAGTTTCACGGGTAAGTTTCACGGGTATGTTTCACGGGTGACGTTTCACGGGTCTAGGTTTCACTGGTAAGTTTCACGGTTTAAGGTTTTACGGGTAAGTTTCACGGGTAAGTTTCACGGGTATGTTTCACGGGTGACGTTTCACGGGTCTAGGTTTCACTGGTAAGTTTCACGGGTCAAGGTTTCACGGGTAAGTTTCACGGGTAAGTTTTACGGGTAAGTTTCACGGGTGACGTTTCACGGGTGACGTTTCACGGGTCTAGGTTTCACTGGTAAGTTTCACGGGTCAAGGTTTCACGGGTAAGTTTCACGGGTTAGTTTCACGGGTATGTTTCACGGGTGACGTTTCACGGGTCTAGGTTTCACTGGAAAGTTTCACGGGTCAAGGTTTCACGGGTAAGTTTCACGGGTAAGTTTCACGGGTATGTTTCACGGGTGACGTTTCACAGGTCTAGGTTTCACTGGTAAGTTTCACGGGTCAAGGTTTCACGGGTAAGTTTCACGGGTAAGTTTCACGGGTATGTTTCACGGGTGACGTTTCACGGGTCTAGGTTTCACTGGTAAGTTTCACGGGTCAAGGTTTCACGGGTAAGTTTCACGGGTAAGTTTCACGGGTATGTTTCACGGGTGACGTTTCACGGGTCTAGGTTTCACTGGTAAGTTTCACGGGTCAAGGTTTCACGGGTAAGTTTCACGGGTATGTTTCACGGGTGTCGTTTCACGGGTCAAGGTTTCACGGGTAAGTTTCACGGGTAAGTTTTACGGTTATGTTTTACAGGTGACGTTTCACGGGTCTAGGTTTCACTGGTAAGTTTCACGGGTCAAGGTTTCACGGGTAAGTTTCACGGGTAAGTTTCACGGGTATGTTTCATGGGTGATGTTTGACGGGTCTAGGTTTCACTGGTAAGTTTCACGGGTCAAGGTTTCACGGGTAAGTTTCACGGGTAAGTTTCACGGGTATGTTTCACGGGTGACGTTTCACGGGTCTAGGTTTCACTGGTAAGTTTCACGGGTCAAGGTTTCACGGGTAAGTTTCACGGGTAAGTTTTACGGGTATGTTTTACAGGTGACGTGTCACGGGTCTAGGTTTCACTAGAAAGTTTCACGGGTCAAGGTTTTAAAGGTAAGTTTCACGGGTAAGTTTCACGGATATGTTTCATGGGTGATGTTTCACGGGTCTAGGTTTCACTGGTAAGTTTCACGGGTCAAGGTTTCACGGGTAAGTTTCACGGGTAAGTTTCACGGGTATGTTTCTCGGGTGACGTTTCACGGGTCTAGGTTTCACTGGTAAGTTTCACGGGTCAAGGTTTCACGGGTAAGTTTCACGGGTAAGTTTCACGGGTATGTTTCACGGGTGACGTTTCACGGGTCTAGGTTTCACTGGTAAGTTTCACGGGTCAAGGTTTCACGGGTAAGTTTCACGGGCAAGTTTCACGGGTATGTTTCACGGGTGACGTTTCACATGTCTAGGTTTCACTGGTAAGTTTCACGGGTCAAGGTTTCACGGGTAAGTTTCACGGGTAAGTTTCACGGGTATGTTTCACGGGTGACGTTTCACGGGTCTAGGTTTCACTGGTAAGTTTCACGGGTCAAGGTTTCACGGGTAAGTTTCACGGGTAAGTTTCACGGGTATGTTTCACGGGTGACGTTTCACGGGTCTAGGTTTCACTGGTAAGTTTCACGGGTCAAGGTTTCACGGGTAAGTTTTACGGGTGTGTTTCACGGGTGACGTTTCACGGGTCTAGGTTTCACTGGTAAGTTTCACGGGTCAAGGTTTCACGGGTAATTTTCACGGGTAAGTTTTACGGGTAAGTTTCACGGGTGACGTTTCACGGGTGACGTTTCACGGGTCTAGGTTTCACTGGTAAGTTTCACGGGTCAAGGTTTCACGGGTAAGTTTCACGGGTTAGTTTCACGGGTATGTTTCACGGGTGACGTTTCACGGGTCTAGGTTTCACTGGAAAGTTTCACGGGTCAAGGTTTCACGGGTAAGTTTCACGGGTAAGTTTCACGGGTATGTTTCACGGGTGACGTTTCACAGGTCTAGGTTTCACTGGTAAGTTTCACGGGTCAAGGTTTCACGGGTAAGTTTCACGGGTAAGTTTCACGGGTATGTTTCACGGGTGACGTTTCACGGGTCTAGGTTTCACTGGTAAGTTTCACGGGTCAAGGTTTCACGGGTAAGTTTCACGGGTATGTTTCACGGGTGACGTTTCACGGGTCTAGGTTTCACTGGTAAGTTTCACGGGTCAAGGTTTCACGGGTAAGTTTCACGGGTATGTTTCACGGGTGTCGTTTCACGGGTCTAGGTTTCACTGGTAAGTTTCACGGGTCAAGGTTTCACGGGTAAGTTTCACGGGTAAGTTTTACGGTTATGTTTTACAGGTGACGTTTCACGGGTCTAGGTTTCACTGGTAAGTTTCACGGGTCTAGGTTTCACGGGTCAAGGTTTCACGGGTAAGTTTCACGGGTAAGTTTCACGGGTATGTTTCTCGGGTGACGTTTCACGGGTCTAGGTTTCACTGGTAAGTTTCACGGGTCAAGGTTTCACGGGTAAGTTTCACGGGTAAGTTTCACGGGTATGTTTCACGGGTGACGTTTCACGGGTCTAGGTTTCACTGGTAAGTTTCACGGTTTAAGGTTTTACGGGTAAGTTTCACGGGTAAGTTTCACGGGTATGTTTCACGGGTGACGTTTCACGGGTCTAGGTTTCACTGGTAAGTTTCACGGTTCAAGGTTTCACGGGTTAGTTTCACGGGTAAGTTTCACGGGTATGTTTCACGGGTATCGTTTCACGGGTCTAGGTTTCACTGGTAAGTTTCACGGGTCAAGGTTTCACGGGTAAGTTTCACAGGTAAATTTACGGGTAAGTTTCACGGGTGACGTTTCACGGGTCTAGGTTTTACTGGTAAGTTTCACGGGTCAAGGTTTCACGGGTAAGTTTCACGGGTAAGTTTCACGGGTGACCTTTCACGGGTCTTGGTTTCACTGGTAAGTTTCACGGGTCAAGGTTTCACGGGTAAGTTTCACGGGTAAATTTCACGGGTATGTTTCACGGGTGACGTTTCACGGGTCTAGGTTTCACTGGTAAGTTTCACGGGTCAAGGTTTCACGGGTAAGTTTCACGGGTATGTTTCACGGGTGACGTTTCACGGGTCTAGGTTTCACTGGTAAGTTTCACGGGTCAAGGTTTCACGGGTAAGTTTCACGGGTAAGTTTCACGGGTATGTTTCACGGGTGACGTTTCACGGGTCTAGGTTTCACTGGTAAGTTTCACGGATCAAGGTTTCACGGGTTAGTTTCACGGGTAAGTTTCACGGGTATGTTTCACGGGTATCGTTTCACGGGTCTAGGTTTCACTGGTAAGTTTCACGGGTCAAGGTTTTACGGGTAAGTTTCACGGGTAAGTTTTACGGGTAAGTTTCACGGGTGACGTTTCACGGGTCTAGGTTTCACTGGTAAGTTTCACGGGTCAAGGTTTCACGGGTAAGTTTCACGGGTAAGTTTCACGGGTATGTTTCACGGGTGACGTTTCACGGGTCATGGTTTCACTGGTAAGTTTCACGGGTCAAGGTTTCACGGGTAAGTTTCACGGGTAAGTTTTACGGGTAAGTTTCACGGGTGACGTTTCACGGGTGACGTTTCACGGGTCTAGGTTTCACTGGTAAGTTTCACGGGTCAAGGTTTCACGGGTAAGTTTCACGGGTTAGTTTCACGGGTATGTTTCACGGGTGACGTTTCACGGGTCTAGGTTTCACTGGAAAGTTTCACGGGTCAAGGTTTCACGGGTCAAGGTTTCACTGGTAAGTTTCACGGGTCAAGGTTTCACGGGTAAGTTTCACGGGTCAAGGTTTCACGGGTAAGTTTCACGGGTAAGTTTCACGGGTATGTTTCACGGGTGACGTTTCACGGGTCTAGGTTTCACTGGTAAGTTTCACGGGTCAAGGTTTCACGGGTAAGTTTCACGGGTCAAGGTTTCACGGGTAAGTTTCACGGGAAAGTTTCACGGGTAAGTTTCACGGGTCTAGGTTTCACTGGTAAGTTTCACGGGTCAAGGTTTCACGGGTAAGTTTCACGGGTAAGTTTCACGGGTCTAGGTTTCACTGGTAAGTTTCACGGGTCAAGGGTTCACGGGTAAGTTTCACGGGTATGTTTCACGGGTGACGTTTAACGGGTCTAGGTTTCACTGGTAAGTTTCACGGGTAAGTTTCACGGGTATGTTTCACGGATGACGTTTCACGGGTCTTGGTTTCACTGGTATGTTTCACGGGTCAAGGTTTCACGGGTAAGTTTCACGGGTAAGTTTCACGGGTATGTTTCACGGGTGACGTTTCACGGGTCTAGGTTTCACTGGTAAGTTTCACGGGTCAAGGTTTCACGGGTAAGTTTCACGGGTAAGTTTTACGGGTAAGTTTCACGGGTGACGTTTCACGGGTCTAGGTTTCACTGGTAAGTTTCACGGGTCAAGGTTTCGCGGGTAAGTTTCACGGGTGTCGTTTCACGGGTCTAGGTTTCACTGGTAAGTTTCACGGGTCAAGGTTTCACGGGTAAGTTTCACGGGTAAGTTTTACGGTTATGTTTTACAGGTGACGTTTCACGGGTCTAGGTTTCACTGGTAAGTTTCACGGGTCTAGGTTTCACGGGTCAAGGTTTCACGGGTAAGTTTCACGGGTAAGTTTCACGGGTATGTTTCTCGGGTGACGTTTCACGGGTCTAGGTTTCACTGGTAAGTTTCACGGGTCAAGGTTTCACGGGTAAGTTTCACGGGTAAGTTTCACGGGTATGTTTCACGGGTGACGTTTCACGGGTCTAGGTTTCACTGGTAAGTTTCACGGGTCAAGGTTTCACGGGTAAGTTTCACGGGTAAGTTTCACGGGTATGTTTCACGGGTGACGTTTCACATGTCTAGGTTTCACTGGTAAGTTTCACGGGTCAAGGTTTCACGGGTAAGTTTCACGGGTAAGTTTCACGGGTATGTTTCACGGGTATCGTTTCACGGGTCTAGGTTTCACTGGTAAGTTTCACGGGTCAAGGTTTCACGGGTAAGTTTCACAGGTAAATTTACGGGTAAGTTTCACGGGTGACGTTTCACGGGTCTAGGTTTTACTGGTAAGTTTCACGGGTCAAGGTTTCACGGGTAAGTTTCACGGGTAAGTTTCACGGGTGACCTTTCACGGGTCTTGGTTTCACTGGTAAGTTTCACGGGTCAAGGTTTCACGGGTAAGTTTCACGGGTAAATTTCACGGGTATGTTTCACGGGTGACGTTTCACGGGTCTAGGTTTCACTGGTAAGTTTCACGGGTCAAGGTTTCACGGGTAAGTTTCACGGGTATGTTTCACGGGTGACGTTTCACGGGTCTAGGTTTCACTGGTAAGTTTCACGGGTCAAGGTTTCACGGGTAAGTTTCACGGGTAAGTTTCACGGGTATGTTTCACGGGTGACGTTTCACGGGTCTAGGTTTCACTGGTAAGTTTCACGGATCAAGGTTTCACGGGTTAGTTTCACGGGTAAGTTTCACGGGTATGTTTCACGGGTATCGTTTCACGGGTCTAGGTTTCACTGGTAAGTTTCACGGGTCAAGGTTTTACGGGTAAGTTTCACGGGTAAGTTTTACGGGTAAGTTTCACGGGTGACGTTTCACGGGTCTAGGTTTCACTGGTAAGTTTCACGGGTCAAGGTTTCACGGGTAAGTTTCACGGGTGACGTTTCACGGGTCATGGTTTCACTGGTAAGTTTCACGGGTCAAGGTTTCACGGGTAAGTTTCACGGGTAAGTTTTACGGGTAAGTTTCACGGGTGACGTTTCACGGGTGACGTTTCACGGGTCTAGGTTTCACTGGTAAGTTTCACGGGTCAAGGTTTCACGGGTAAGTTTCACGGGTTAGTTTCACGGGTATGTTTCACGGGTGACGTTTCACGGGTCTAGGTTTCACTGGAAAGTTTCACGGGTCAAGGTTTCACGGGTCTAGGTTTCACTGGTAAGTTTCACGGGTCAAGGTTTCACGGGTAAGTTTCACGGGTCAAGGTTTCACGGGTAAGTTTCACGGGTAAGTTTCACGGGTATGTTTCACGGGTGACGTTTCACGGGTCTAGGTTTCACTGGTAAGTTTCACGGGTCAAGGTTTCACGGGTAAGTTTCACGGGTCAAGGTTTCACGGGTAAGTTTCACGGGAAAGTTTCACGGGTAAGTTTCACGGGTCTAGGTTTCACTGGTAAGTTTCACGGGTCAAGGTTTCACGGGTAAGTTTCACGGGTAAGTTTCACGGGTCTAGGTTTCACTGGTAAGTTTCACGGGTCAAGGGTTCACGGGTAAGTTTCACGGGTATGTTTCACGGGTGACGTTTAACGGGTCTAGGTTTCACTGGTAAGTTTCACGGGTAAGTTTCACGGGTATGTTTCACGGATGACGTTTCACGGGTCTTGGTTTCACTGGTATGTTTCACGGGTCAAGGTTTCACGGGTAAGTTTCACGGGTAAGTTTCACGGGTATGTTTCACGGGTGACGTTTCACGGGTCTAGGTTTCACTGGTAAGTTTCACGGGTCAAGGTTTCACGGGTAAGTTTCACGGGTAAGTTTTACGGGTAAGTTTCACGGGTGACGTTTCACGGGTCTAGGTTTCACTGGTAAGTTTCACGGGTCAAGGTTTCGCGGGTAAGTTTCACGGGTCAAGGTTTCACGGGTAAGTTTCACGGGTAAGTTTCACGGGTGACGTTTTACGGGTCTAGGTTTCACTGGTAAGTTTCACGGGTCAAGGTTTCACGGGTAAGTTTCACGGGTAAGTTTCACGGGTATGTTTCACGGGTGACGTTTCACGGGTCTAGGTTTCTCTGGTAAGTTTCACGGGTCAAGGTTTCACGGGTCTAGGTTTCACTGGAAAGTTTCACGGGTCAAGGTTTCACGGGTAAGTTTCACGGGTAAGTTTTACGGTTATGTTTTACAGGTGACGTTTCACGGGTCTAGGTTTCACTGGTAAGTTTCACGGGTCTAGGTTTCACGGGTCAAGGTTTCACGGGTAAGTTTCACGGGTAAGTTTCACGGGTATGTTTCTCGGGTGACGTTTCACGGGTCTAGGTTTCACTGGTAAGTTTCACGGGTCAAGGTTTCACGGGTAAGTTTCACGGGTAAGTTTCACGGGTATGTTTCACGGGTGACGTTTCACATGTCTAGGTTTCACTGGTAAGTTTCACGGGTCAAGGTTTCACGGGTAAGTTTCACGGGTAAGTTTCACGGGTATGTTTCACGGGTGACGTTTTACGGGTCTAGGTTTCACTGGTAAGTTTCACGGGTCAAGGTTTCACGGGTAAGTTTCACGGGTAAGTTTCACGGGTATGTTTCACGGGTGACGTTTCACGGGTCTAGGTTTCACTGGTAAGTTTCACGGTTTAAGGTTTTACGGGTAAGTTTCACGGGTAAGTTTCACTGGTATGTTTCACGGGTGACGTTTCACGGGTCTAGGTTTCACTGGAAAGTTTCACGGGTCAAGGTTTCACGGGTAAGTTTCACGGGTAAGTTTCACGGGTAAGTTTCACGGGTGACGTTTCACGGGTGACGTTTCACGGGTCTAGGTTTCACTGGTAAGTTTCACGGGTCAAGGTTTCACGGGTAAGTTTCACGGGTTAGTTTCACGGGTATGTTTCACGGGTGACGTTTCACGGGTCTAGGTTTCACTGGAAAGTTTCACGGGTCAAGGTTTCACGGGTAAGTTTCACGGGTAAGTTTCACGGGTATGTTTCACGGGTGACGTTTTACAGGTCTAGGTTTCACTGGTAAGTTTCACGGGTCAAGGTTTCACGGGTAAGTTTCACGGGTAAGTTTCACGGGTATGTTTCACGGGTGACGTTTCACGGGTCTAGGTTTCACTGGTAAGTTTCACGGGTCAAGGTTTCACGGGTAAGTTTCACGGGTAAGTTTCACGGGTATGTTTCACGGGTGACGTTTCACGGGTCTAGGTTTCACTGGTAAGTTTCACGGGTCAAGGTTTCACGGGTAAGTTTCACGGGTATGTTTCACGGGTGTCGTTTCACGGGTCAAGGTTTCACGGGTAAGTTTCACGGGTAAGTTTCACGGGTATGTTTCATGGGTGATGTTTGACGGGTCTAGGTTTCACTGGTAAGTTTCACGGGTCAAGGTTTCACGGGTAAGTTTCACGGGTAAGTTTCACGGGTATGTTTCACGGGTGACGTTTCACGGGTCTAGGTTTCACTGGTAAGTTTCACGGGTCAAGGTTTCACGGGTAAGTTTCACGGGTAAGTTTTACGGGTATGTTTTACAGGTGACGTGTCACGGGTCTAGGTTTCACTAGAAAGTTTCACGGGTCAAGGTTTCAAAGGTAAGTTTCACGGGTAAGTTTCACGGATATGTTTCATGGGTGATGTTTCACGGGTCTAGGTTTCACTGGTAAGTTTCACGGGTCAAGGTTTCACGGGTAAGTTTCACGGGTAAGTTTCACGGGTATGTTTCTCGGGTGACGTTTCACGGGTCTAGGTTTCACTGGTAAGTTTCACGGGTCAAGGTTTCACGGGTAAGTTTCACGGGTAAGTTTCACGGGTATGTTTCTCGGGTGACGTTTCACGGGTCTAGGTTTCACTGGTAAGTTTCACGGGTCAAGGTTTCACGGGTAAGTTTCACGGGTAAGTTTCACGGGTATGTTTCACGGGTGACGTTTCACGGGTCTAGGTTTCACTGGTAAGTTTCACGGGTCAAGGTTTCACGGGTAAGTTTCACGGGCAAGTTTCACGGGTATGTTTCACGGGTGACGTTTCACATGTCTAGGTTTCACTGGTAAGTTTCACGGGTCAAGGTTTCACGGGTAAGTTTCACGGGTAAGTTTCACGGGTATGTTTCACGGGTGACGTTTCACGGGTCTAGGTTTCACTGGTAAGTTTCACGGGTCAAGGTTTCACGGGTAAGTTTCACGGGTAAGTTTCACGGGTATGTTTCACGGGTGACGTTTCACGGGTCTAGGTTTCACTGGTAAGTTTCACGGGTCAAGGTTTCACGGGTAAGTTTTACGGGTGTGTTTCACGGGTGACGTTTCACGGGTCTAGGTTTCACTGGTAAGTTTCACGGGTCAAGGTTTCACGGGTAATTTTCACGGGTAAGTTTCACGGGTATGTTTCACGGGTGACGTTTCACGGGTCTAGGTTTCACTGGTAAGTTTCACAAGTCAAGGTTTTACGGGTAAGTTTCACGGGTAAGTTTCACGGGTATGTTTCACGGGTGACGTTTCACGGGTCTAGGTTTCACTGGTAAGTTTCACGGGTCAAGGTTTCACGGGTAAATTTCACGGGTAAGTTTTACGGGTAAGTTTCACGGGTGACGTTTCACGGGTGACGTTTCACGGGTGACGTTTCACGGGTCTAGGTTTCACTGGTAAGTTTCACGGGTCAAGGTTTCACGGGTATGTTTCATGGGTGATGTTTCACGGGTCTAGGTTTCACTGGTAAGTTTCACGGGTCAAGGTTTCACGGGTAAGTTTCACGGGTATGTTTCACGGGTGACGTTTCACGGGTAAGTTTTACGCGTAAGTTTCACGGGTGACGTTTCACGGGTCTAGGTTTCACTGGTAAGTTTCACGGGTCAAGGTTTCACGGGTAAGTTTCACGGGTATGTTTCACGGGTGACGTTTCACGGGTCTAGGTTTCACTGGTAAGTTTCACGGGTCAAGGTTTCACGGGTAAGTTTCACGGGTAAGTTTCACGGGTATGTTTCACGGGTGACGTTTCACGGGTCTAGGTTTCACTGGAAAGTTTCACGGGTCAAGGTTTCACGGGTAAGTTTCACGGGTTAGTTTCACGGGTAAGTTTTACGGGTATGTTTTACAGGTGACGTTTCACGGGTCTAGGTTTCACTGGTAAGTTTCACGGGTCAAGGTTTCACGGGTAAGTTTCACGGGTAAGTTTCACGGGTATGTTTCATTGGTGATGTTTCACGGGTCTAGGTTTTACTGGTAAGTTTCACGGGTCAAGGTTTCACGGGTAAGTTTCACGGGTAAGTTGCACGGGTGACGTTTTACGGGTCTAGGTTTCACTGGTAAGTTTCACGGGTATGTTTCACGGGTAAGTTTTACGGGTATGTTTTACAGGTGACGTTTCACGGGTCTAGGTTTCACTGGTAAGTTTCACGGGTCAAGGTTTCACGGGTAAAGGTTTCACGGGTAAGTTTTAAGGGTAAGTTTCACGGGTATGTTTCACGGATGACGTTTCACGGGTCTTGGTTTCACTGGTAAGTTTCACGGGTCAAGGTTTCACGGGTAAGTTTCACGGGTAAGTTTTACGGGTATGTTTTACAGGTGACGTTTCACGGGTAAGTTTCACGGGTAAGTTTCACGGGTATGTTTCACGGGTGACGTTTCACGGGTCTAGGTTTCACTGGTAAGTTTCACGGGTCATGGTTTCACGGGTAAGTTTCACGGGTAAGTTTTACGGGTAAGTTTCACGGGTGACGTTTCACGGGTCTAGGTTTCACTGGAAAGTTTCACGGGTCAAGGTTTCACGGGTAAGTTTCACGGGTAAGTTTTACGGGTATGTTTTACAGGTGACGTTTCACGGGTCTAGGTTTCACTGGTAAGTTTCACGGGTCAAGGTTTCACGGGTAAGTTTCACGGGTAAGTTTCACGGGTATGTTTCACGGGTGACGTTTCACGGGTCTAGGTTTCACTAGTAAGTTTCACGGGTCAAGGTTTCACGGGTAAGTTTCACGGGTAAGTTTCACGGGTATGTTTCACGGGTGACGTTTCACGGGTCTAGGTTTCACTGGTAAGTTTCACGGGTCAAGGTTTCACGGGTAAGTTTCACGGGTAAGTTTCACGGGTATGTTTCACGGGTGCCGTTTCACGGGTCTAGGTTTCACTAGTAAGTTTCACGGGTCAAGGTTTCACGGGTAAGTTTCACGGGTAAGTTTCACGGGTATGTTTCACGGGTGACGTTTCACGGGTCTAGGTTTCACTGGTAAGTTTCACGGGTCAAGGTTTCACGGGTAAGTTTCACGGGTAAGTTTCACGGGTATGTTTCACGGGTGACGTTTCACGGGTCTAGGTTTCACTGGTAAGTTTCACGGGTCAAGATTTCACATGTAAGTTTCACGGGTAAGTTTCACGGGTATGTTTCACGGGTGACGTTTCACGGGTCTAGGTTTTACTGGTAAGTTTCACGGGTCAAGGTTTCACGGGTAAGTTTCACGGGTATGTTTCACGGGTGTCGTTTCACGGGTCAAGGTTTCACGGGTAAGTTTCACGGGTAAGTTTTACGGTTATGTTTTACAGGTGACGTTTCACGGGTCTAGGTTTCACTGGTAAGTTTCACGGGTCAAGGTTTCACGGGTAAGTTTCACGGGTAAGTTTCACGGGTATGTTTCACGGGTAAGTTTCACGGGTAAGTTTCACGGGTATGTTTCACGGGTGACGTTTCACGGGTCTAGGTTTCACTGGTAAGTTTCACGGGTCAAGGTTTCACGGGTAAGTTTCACGGGTAAGTTTCACGGGTATGTTTCACGGGTGACGTTTCACGGGTCTAGGTTTCACTGGTAAGTTTCACGGGTCAAGGTTTCACTGGTAAGTTTCACGGGTCAAGGTTTCACGGGTAAGTTTCACGGGTAAGTTTCACGGGTATGTTTCACGGGTGACGTTTCACGGGTCTAGGTTTCACTGGTAAGTTTAACGGGTCAAGGTTTCACGGGTAAGTTTCACAGGTAAATTTACGGGTAAGTTTCACGGGTGACGTTTCACGGGTCTAGGTTTTACTGGTAAGTTTCACGGGTCAAGGTTTCACGGGTAAGTTTCACGGGTAAGTTTCACGGGTAAGTTTCACGGGTGACCTTTCACGGGTCTTGGTTTCACTGGTAAGTTTCACGGGTCAAGGTTTCACGGGTAAGTTTCACGGGTAAGTTTCACGGGTAAATTTCACGGGTATGTTTCACGGGTGACGTTTCACGGGTCTAGGTTTCACTGGTAAGTTTCACGGGTCAAGGTTTCACGGGTAAGTTTCACAGGTAAGTTTCACGGGTATGTTTCACGGGTGACGTTTCACGGGTCTAGGTTTCACTGGTAAGTTTCACGGGTCAAGGTTTCACGGGTAAGTTTCACGGGTAAGTTTCACGGGTATGTTTCACGGGTGACGTTTCACGGGTCTAGGTTTCACTGGTAAGTTTCACGGATCAAGGTTTCACGGGTTAGTTTCACGGGTAAGTTTCACGGGTATGTTTCACGGGTATCGTTTCACGGGTCTAGGTTTCACTGGTAAGTTTCACGGGTCAAGGTTTTACGGGTAAGTTTCACGGGTAAGTTTTACGGGTAAGTTTCACGGGTGACGTTTCACGGGTCTAGGTTTCACTGGTAAGTTTCACGGGTCAAGGTTTCACGGGTAAGTTACACGGGTAAGTTTCACGGGTATGTTTCACGGGTGACGTTTCACGGGTCATGGTTTCACTGGTAAGTTTCACGGGTCAAGGTTTCACGGGTAAGTTTCACGGGTAAGTTTTACGGGTAAGTTTCACGGGTGACGTTTCACGGGTGACGTTTCACGGGTCTAGGTTTCACTGGTAAGTTTCACGGGTCAAGGTTTCACGGGTAAGTTTCACGGGTTAGTTTCACGGGTATGTTTCACGGGTGACGTTTCACGGGTCTAGGTTTCACTGGAAAGTTTCACGGGTCAAGGTTTCACGGGTCTAGGTTTCACTGGTAAGTTTCACGGGTCAAGGTTTCACGGGTAAGTTTCACGGGTCAAGGTTTCACGGGTAAGTTCCACGGGTAAGTTTCACGGGTATGTTTCACGGGTGACGTTTTACGGGTCTAGGTTTCACTGGTAAGTTTCACGGGTCAAGGTTTCACGGGTAAGTTTCACGGGTCAAGGTTTCACGGGTAAGTTTCACGGGAAAGTTTCACGGGTAAGGTTTACGGGTCTAGGTTTCACTGGTAAGTTTCACGGGTCAAGGTTTCACGGGTAAGTTTCACGGGTAAGTTTCACGGGTCTAGGTTTCACTGGTAAGTTTCACGGGTCAAGGGTTCACGGGTAAGTTTCACGGGTATGTTTCACGGGTGACGTTTAACGGGTCTAGGTTTCACTGGTAAGTTTCACGGGTAAGTTTCACGGGTATGTTTCACGGATGACGTTTCACGGGTCTTGGTTTCACTGGTATGTTTCACGGGTCAAGGTTTCACGGGTAAGTTTCACGGGTAAGTTTCACGGGTATGTTTCACGGGTGACGTTTCACGGGTCTAGGTTTCACTGGTAAGTTTCACGGGTCAAGGTTTCACGGGTAAGTTTCACGGGTAAGTTTTACGGGTAAGTTTCACGGGTGACGTTTCACGGGTCTAGGTTTCACTGGTAAGTTTCACGGGTCAAGGTTTCGCGGGTAAGTTTCACGGGTCAAGGTTTCACGGGTAAGTTTCACGGGTAAGTTTCACGGGTGACGTTTTACGGGTCTAGGTTTCACTGGTAAGTTTCACGGGTCAAGGTTTCACGGGTAAGTTTCACGGGTAAGTTTCACGGGTATGTTTCACGGGTGACGTTTCACGGGTCTAGGTTTCTCTGGTAAGTTTCACGGGTCAAGGTTTCACGGGTCTAGGTTTCACTGGAAAGTTTCACGGGTCAAGGTTTCACGGGTAAGTTTCACGGGTAAGTTTTACGGTTATGTTTTACAGGTGACGTTTCACGGGTCTAGGTTTCACTGGTAAGTTTCACGGGTCTAGGTTTCACGGGTCAAGGTTTTACGGGTAAGTTTCACGGGTAAGTTTCACGGGTATGTTTCTCGGGTGACGTTTCACGGGTCTAGGTTTCACTGGTAAGTTTCACGGGTCAAGGTTTCACGGGTAAGTTTCACGGGTAAGTTTCACGGGTATGTTTCACGGGTGACGTTTCACGTGTCTAGGTTTCACTGGTAAGTTTCACGGGTCAAGGTTTCACGGGTAAGTTTCACGGGTAAGTTTCACGGGTAAGTTTCACGGGTATGTTTCACGGGTGACGTTTCACATGTCTAGGTTTCACTGGTAAGTTTCACGGGTCAAGGTTTCACGGGTAAGTTTCACGGGTAAGTTTCACGGGTATGTTTCACGGGTGACGTTTTACGGGTCTAGGTTTCACTGGTAAGTTTCACGGGTCAAGGTTTCACGGGTAAGTTTCACGGGTAAGTTTCACGGGTATGTTTCACGGGTGACGTTTCACGGGTCTAGGTTTCACTGGTAAGTTTCACGGTTTAAGGTTTTACGGGTAAGTTTCACGGGTAAGTTTCACGGGTATGTTTCACGGGTGACGTTTCACGGGTCTAGGTTTCACTGGTAAGTTTCACGGGTCAAGGTTTCACGGGTAAGTTTCACGGGTAAGTTTTACGGGTAAGTTTCACGGGTGACGTTTCACGGGTGACGTTTCACGGGTCTAGGTTTCACTGGTAAGTTTCACGGGTCAAGGTTTCACGGGTAAGTTTCACGGGTTAGTTTCACGGGTATGTTTCACGGGTGACGTTTCACGGGTCTAGGTTTCACTGGAAAGTTTCACGGGTCAAGGTTTCACGGGTAAGTTTCACGGGTAAGTTTCACGGGTATGTTTCACGGGTGACGTTTCACAGGTCTAGGTTTCACTGGTAAGTTTCACGGGTCAAGGTTTCACGGGTAAGTTTCACGGGTAAGTTTCACGGGTATGTTTCACGGGTGACGTTTCACGGGTCTAGGTTTCACTGGTAAGTTTCACGGGTCAAGGTTTCACGGGTAAGTTTCACGGGTAAGTTTCACGGGTATGTTTCACGGGTGACGTTTCACGGGTCTAGGTTTCACTGGTAAGTTTCACGGGTCAAGGTTTCACGGGTAAGTTTCACGGGTATGTTTCACGGGTGTCGTTTCACGGGTCAAGGTTTCACGGGTAAGTTTCACGGGTAAGTTTTACGGTTATGTTTTACAGGTGACGTTTCACGGGTCTAGGTTTCACTGGTAAGTTTCACGGGTCAAGGTTTCACGGGTAAGTTTCACGGGTAAGTTTCACGGGTATGTTTCATGGGTGATGTTTGACGGGTCTAGGTTTCACTGGTAAGTTTCACGGGTCAAGGTTTCACGGGTAAGTTTCACGGGTAAGTTTCACGGGTATGTTTCACGGGTGACGTTTCACGGGTCTAGGTTTCACTGGTAAGTTTCACGGGTCAAGGTTTCACGGGTAAGTTTCACGGGTAAGTTTCACGGGTATGTTTCACGGGTGACGTTTCACGGGTCTAGGTTTCACTGGTAAGTTTCACGGGTCAAGGTTTCACGGGTAAGTTTCACGGGTAAGTTTTACGGGTAAGTTTCACGGGTGACGTTTCACGGGTCTAGGTTTCACTGGTAAGTTTCACGGGTCAAGGTTTCGCGGGTAAGTTTCACGGGTCAAGGTTTCACGGGTAAGTTTCACGGGTAAGTTTCACGGGTGACGTTTTACGGGTCTAGGTTTCACTGGTAAGTTTCACGGGTCAAGGGTTCACGGGTAAGTTTCACGGGTATGTTTCACGGGTGACGTTTAACGGGTCTAGGTTTCACTGGTAAGTTTCACGGGTAAGTTTCACGGGTATGTTTCACGGATGACGTTTCACGGGTCTTGGTTTCACTGGTATGTTTCACGGGTCAAGGTTTCACGGGTAAGTTTCACGGGTAAGTTTCACGGGTATGTTTCACGGGTGACGTTTCACGGGTCTAGGTTTCACTGGTAAGTTTCACGGGTCAAGGTTTCACGGGTAAGTTTCACGGGTAAGTTTTACGGGTAAGTTTCACGGGTGACGTTTCACGGGTCTAGGTTTCACTGGTAAGTTTCACGGGTCAAGGTTTCGCGGGTAAGTTTCACGGGTCAAGGTTTCACGGGTAAGTTTCACGGGTAAGTTTCACGGGTGACGTTTTACGGGTCTAGGTTTCACTGGTAAGTTTCACGGGTCAAGGTTTCACGGGTAAGTTTCACGGGTAAGTTTCACGGGTATGTTTCACGGGTGACGTTTCACGGGTCTAGGTTTCTCTGGTAAGTTTCACGGGTCAAGGTTTCACGGGTCTAGGTTTCACTGGAAAGTTTCACGGGTCAAGGTTTCACGGGTAAGTTTCACGGGTAAGTTTTACGGTTATGTTTTACAGGTGACGTTTCACGGGTCTAGGTTTCACTGGTAAGTTTCACGGGTCTAGGTTTCACGGGTCAAGGTTTTACGGGTAAGTTTCACGGGTAAGTTTCACGGGTATGTTTCTCGGGTGACGTTTCACGGGTCTAGGTTTCACTGGTAAGTTTCACGGGTCAAGGTTTCACGGGTAAGTTTCACGGGTAAGTTTCACGGGTATGTTTCACGGGTGACGTTTCACGTGTCTAGGTTTCACTGGTAAGTTTCACGGGTCAAGGTTTCACGGGTAAGTTTCACGGGTAAGTTTCACGGGTAAGTTTCACGGGTATGTTTCACGGGTGACGTTTCACATGTCTAGGTTTCACTGGTAAGTTTCACGGGTCAAGGTTTCACGGGTAAGTTTCACGGGTAAGTTTCACGGGTATGTTTCACGGGTGACGTTTTACGGGTCTAGGTTTCACTGGTAAGTTTCACGGGTCAAGGTTTCACGGGTAAGTTTCACGGGTAAGTTTCACGGGTATGTTTCACGGGTGACGTTTCACGGGTCTAGGTTTCACTGGTAAGTTTCACGGTTTAAGGTTTTACGGGTAAGTTTCACGGGTAAGTTTCACGGGTATGTTTCACGGGTGACGTTTCACGGGTCTAGGTTTCACTGGTAAGTTTCACGGGTCAAGGTTTCACGGGTAAGTTTCACGGGTAAGTTTTACGGGTAAGTTTCACGGGTGACGTTTCACGGGTGACGTTTCACGGGTCTAGGTTTCACTGGTAAGTTTCACGGGTCAAGGTTTCACGGGTAAGTTTCACGGGTTAGTTTCACGGGTATGTTTCACGGGTGACGTTTCACGGGTCTAGGTTTCACTGGAAAGTTTCACGGGTCAAGGTTTCACGGGTAAGTTTCACGGGTAAGTTTCACGGGTATGTTTCACGGGTGACGTTTCACAGGTCTAGGTTTCACTGGTAAGTTTCACGGGTCAAGGTTTCACGGGTAAGTTTCACGGTTAAGTTTCACGGGTATGTTTCACGGGTGACGTTTCACGGGTCTAGGTTTCACTGGTAAGTTTCACGGGTCAAGGTTTCACGGGTAAGTTTCACGGGTAAGTTTCACGGGTATGTTTCACGGGTGACGTTTCACGGGTCTAGGTTTCACTGGTAAGTTTCACGGGTCAAGGTTTCACGGGTAAGTTTCACGGGTATGTTTCACGGGTGTCGTTTCACGGGTCAAGGTTTCACGGGTAAGTTTCACGGGTAAGTTTTACGGTTATGTTTTACAGGTGACGTTTCACGGGTCTAGGTTTCACTGGTAAGTTTCACGGGTCAAGGTTTCACGGGTAAGTTTCACGGGTAAGTTTCACGGGTATGTTTCATGGGTGATGTTTGACGGGTCTAGGTTTCACTGGTAAGTTTCACGGGTCAAGGTTTCACGGGTAAGTTTCACGGGTAAGTTTCACGGGTATGTTTCACGGGTGACGTTTCACGGGTCTAGGTTTCACTGGTAAGTTTCACGGGTCAAGGTTTCACGGGTAAGTTTCACGGGTAAGTTTTACGGGTATGTTTTACAGGTGACGTGTCACGGGTCTAGGTTTCACTAGAAAGTTTCACGGGTCAAGGTTTTAAAGGTAAGTTTCACGGGTAAGTTTCACGGATATGTTTCATGGGTGATGTTTCACGGGTCTAGGTTTCACTGGTAAGTTTCACGGGTCAAGGTTTCACGGGTAAGTTTCACGGGTAAGTTTCACGGGTATGTTTCTCGGGTGACGTTTCACGGGTCTAGGTTTCACTGGTAAGTTTCACGGGTCAAGGTTTCACGGGTAAGTTTCACGGGTAAGTTTCACGGGTATGTTTCACGGGTGACGTTTCACGGGTCTAGGTTTCACTGGTAAGTTTCACGGGTCAAGGTTTCATGGGTAAGTTTCACGGGCAAGTTTCACGGGTATGTTTCACGGGTGACGTTTCACATGTCTAGGTTTCACTGGTAAGTTTCACGGGTCAAGGTTTCACGGGTAAGTTTCACGGGTAAGTTTCACGGGTATGTTTCACGGGTGACGTTTCACGGGTCTAGGTTTCACTGGTAAGTTTCACGGGTCAAGGTTTCACGGGTAAGTTTCACGGGTAAGTTTCACGGGTATGTTTCACGGGTGACGTTTCACGGGTCTAGGTTTCACTGGTAAGTTTCACGGGTCAAGGTTTCACGGGTAAGTTTTACGGGTGTGTTTCACGGGTGACGTTTCACGGGTCTAGGTTTCACTGGTAAGTTTCACGGGTCAAGGTTTCACGGGTAATTTTCACGGGTAAGTTTTACGGGTAAGTTTCACGGGTGACGTTTCACGGGTCTAGGTTTCACTGGTAAGTTTCACGGGTCAAGGTTTCACGGGTAAGTTTCACGGGTTAGTTTCACGGGTATGTTTCACGGGTGACGTTTCACGGGTCTAGGTTTCACTGGAAAGTTTCACGGGTCAAGGTTTCACGGGTAAGTTTCACGGGTAAGTTTCACGGGTATGTTTCACGGGTGACGTTTCACAGGTCTAGGTTTCACTGGTAAGTTTCACGGGTCAAGGTTTCACGGGTAAGTTTCACGGGTAAGTTTCACGGGTATGTTTCACGGGTGACGTTTCACGGGTCTAGGTTTCACTGGTAAGTTTCACGGGTCAAGGTTTCACGGGTAAGTTTCACGGGTATGTTTCACGGGTGACGTTTCACGGGTCTAGGTTTCACTGGTAAGTTTCACGGGTCAAGGTTTCACGGGTAAGTTTCACGGGTATGTTTCACGGGTGTCGTTTCACGGGTCTAGGTTTCACTGGTAAGTTTCACGGGTCAAGGTTTCACGGGTAAGTTTCACGGGTAAGTTTTACGGTTATGTTTTACAGGTGACGTTTCACGGGTCTAGGTTTCACTGGTAAGTTTCACGGGTCTAGGTTTCACGGGTCAAGGTTTCACGGGTAAGTTTCACGGGTAAGTTTCACGGGTATGTTTCTCGGGTGACGTTTCACGGGTCTAGGTTTCACTGGTAAGTTTCACGGGTCAAGGTTTCACGGGTAAGTTTCACGGGTAAGTTTCACGGGTATGTTTCACGGGTGACGTTTCACGTGTCTAGGTTTCACTGGTAAGTTTCACGGGTCAAGGTTTCACGGGTAAGTTTCACGGGTAAGTTTCACGGGTATGTTTCACGGGTGACGTTTCACATGTCTAGGTTTCACTGGTAAGTTTCACGGGTCAAGGTTTCACGGGTAAGTTTCACGGGTAAGTTTCACGGGTATGTTTCACGGGTGACGTTTTACGGGTCTAGGTTTCACTGGTAAGTTTCACGGGTCAAGGTTTCACGGGTAAGTTTCACGGGTAAGTTTCACGGGTATGTTTCACGGGTGACGTTTCACGGGTCTAGGTTTCACTGGTAAGTTTCACGGTTTAAGGTTTTACGGGTAAGTTTCACGGGTAAGTTTCACGGGTATGTTTCACGGGTGACGTTTTACGGGTCTAGGTTTCACTGGTAAGTTTCACGGGTCAAGGTTTCACGGGTTAGTTTCACGGGTAAGTTTCACGGGTATGTTTCACGGGTATTGTTTCACGGGTCTAGGTTTCACTGGTAAGTTTCACGGGTCAAGGTTTCACGGGTAAGTTTCACAGGTAAATTTACGGGTAAGTTTCACGGGTGACGTTTCACGGGTCTAGGTTTTACTGGTAAGTTTCACGGGTCAAGGTTTCACGGGTAAGTTTCACGGGTAAGTTTCACGGGTGACCTTTCACGGGTCTTGGTTTCACTGGTAAGTTTCACGGGTCAAGGTTTCACGGGTAAGTTTCACGGGTAAATTTCACGGGTATGTTTCACGGGTGACGTTTCACGGGTCTAGGTTTCACTGGTAAGTTTCACGGGTCAAGGTTTCACGGGTAAGTTTCACAGGTAAGTTTCACGGGTATGTTTCACGGGTGACGTTTCACGGGTCTAGGTTTCACTGGTAAGTTTCACGGGTCAAGGTTTCACGGGTAAGTTTCACGGGTAAGTTTCACGGGTATGTTTCACGGGTGACGTTTCACGGGTCTAGGTTTCACTGGTAAGTTTCACGGATCAAGGTTTCACGGGTTAGTTTCACGGGTAAGTTTCACGGGTATGTTTCACGGGTATCGTTTCACGGGTCTAGGTTTCACTGGTAAGTTTCACGGGTCAAGGTTTTACGGGTAAGTTTCACGGGTAAGTTTTACGGGTAAGTTTCACGGGTGACGTTTCACGGGTCTAGGTTTCACTGGTAAGTTTCACGGGTCAAGGTTTCACGGGTAAGTTTCACGGGTAAGTTTCACGGGTATGTTTCACGGGTGACGTTTCACGGGTCATGGTTTCACTGGTAAGTTTCACGGGTCAAGGTTTCACGGGTAAGTTTCACGGGTAAGTTTTACGGGTAAGTTTCACGGGTGACGTTTCACGGGTGACGTTTCACGGGTCTAGGTTTCACTGGTAAGTTTCACGGGTCAAGGTTTCACGGGTAAGTTTCACGGGTTAGTTTCACGGGTATGTTTCACGGGTGACGTTTCACGGGTCTAGGTTTCACTGGAAAGTTTCACGGGTCAAGGTTTCACGGGTCTAGGTTTCACTGGTAAGTTTCACGGGTCAAGGTTTCACGGGTAAGTTTCACGGGTCAAGGTTTCACGGGTAAGTTTCACGGGTAAGTTTCACGGGTATGTTTCACGGGTGACGTTTCACGGGTCTAGGTTTCACTGGTAAGTTTCACGGGTCAAGGTTTCACGGGTAAGTTTCACGGGTCAAGGTTTCACGGGTAAGTTTCACGGGAAAGTTTCACGGGTAAGTTTCACGGGTCTAGGTTTCACTGGTAAGTTTCACGGGTCAAGGTTTCACGGGTAAGTTTCACGGGTAAGTTTCACAGGTCTAGGTTTCACTGGTAAGTTTCACGGGTCAAGGGTTCACGGGTAAGTTTCACGGGTATGTTTCACGGGTGACGTTTAACGGGTCTAGGTTTCACTGGTAAGTTTCACGGGTAAGTTTCACGGGTATGTTTCACGGATGACGTTTCACGGGTCTTGGTTTCACTGGTATGTTTCACGGGTCAAGGTTTCACGGGTAAGTTTCACGGGTAAGTTTCACGGGTATGTTTCACGGGTGACGTTTCACGGGTCTAGGTTTCACTGGTAAGTTTCACGGGTCAAGGTTTCACGGGTAAGTTTCACGGGTAAGTTTTACGGGTAAGTTTCACGGGTGACGTTTCACGGGTCTAGGTTTCACTGGTAAGTTTCACGGGTCAAGGTTTCGCGGGTAAGTTTCACGGGTCAAGGTTTCACGGGTAAGTTTCACGGGTAAGTTTCACGGGTGACGTTTTACGGGTCTAGGTTTCACTGGTAAGTTTCACGGGTCAAGGTTTCACGGGTAAGTTTCACGGGTAAGTTTCACGGGTATGTTTCACGGGTGACGTTTCACGGGTCTAGGTTTCTCTGGTAAGTTTCACGGGTCAAGGTTTCACGGGTCTAGGTTTCACTGGAAAGTTTCACGGGTCAAGGTTTCACGGGTAAGTTTCACGGGTAAGTTTTACGGTTATGTTTTACAGGTGACGTTTCACGGGTCTAGGTTTCACTGGTAAGTTTCACGGGTCTAGGTTTCACGGGTCAAGGTTTCACGGGTAAGTTTCACGGGTAAGTTTCACGGGTATGTTTCTCGGGTGACGTTTCACGGGTCTAGGTTTCACTGGTAAGTTTCACGGGTCAAGGTTTCACGGGTAAGTTTCACGGGTAAGTTTCACGGGTATGTTTCACGGGTGACGTTTCACGTGTCTAGGTTTCACTGGTAAGTTTCACGGGTCAAGGTTTCACGGGTAAGTTTCACGGGTAAGTTTCACGGGTATGTTTCACGGGTGACGTTTCACATGTCTAGGTTTCACTGGTAAGTTTCACGGGTCAAGGTTTCACGGGTAAGTTTCACGGGTAAGTTTCACGGGTATGTTTCACGGGTGACGTTTTACGGGTCTAGGTTTCACTGGTAAGTTTCACGGGTCAAGGTTTCACGGGTAAGTTTCACGGGTAAGTTTCACGGGTATGTTTCACGGGTGACGTTTCACGGGTCTAGGTTTCACTGGTAAGTTTCACGGTTTAAGGTTTTACGGGTAAGTTTCACGGGTAAGTTTCACGGGTATGTTTCACGGGTGACGTTTCACGGGTCTAGGTTTTACTGGTAAGTTTCACGGGTCAAGGTTTCACGGGTAAGTTTCACGGGTAAGTTTTACGGGTAAGTTTCACGGGTGACGTTTCACGGGTGACGTTTCACGGGTCTAGGTTTCACTGGTAAGTTTCACGGGTCAAGGTTTCACGGGTAAGTTTCACGGGTTAGTTTCACGGGTATGTTTCACGGGTGACGTTTCACGGGTCTAGGTTTCACTGGAAAGTTTCACGGGTCAAGGTTTCACGGGTAAGTTTCACGGGTAAGTTTCACGGGTATGTTTCACGGGTGACGTTTCACAGGTCTAGGTTTCACTGGTAAGTTTCACGGGTCAAGGTTTCACGGGTAAGTTTCACGGGTAAGTTTCACGGGTATGTTTCACGGGTGACGTTTCACGGGTCTAGGTTTCACTGGTAAGTTTCACGGGTCAAGGTTTCACGGGTAAGTTTCACGGGTAAGTTTCACGGGTATGTTTCACGGGTGACGTTTCACGGGTCTAGGTTTCACTGGTAAGTTTCACAGGTCAAGGTTTCACGGGTAAGTTTCACGGGTATGTTTCACGGGTGTCGTTTCACGGGTCAAGGTTTCACGGGTAAGTTTCACGGGTAAGTTTTACGGTTATGTTTTACAGGTGACGTTTCACGGGTCTAGGTTTCACTGGTAAGTTTCACGGGTCAAGGTTTCACGGGTAAGTTTCACGGGTAAGTTTCACGGGTATGTTTCATGGGTGATGTTTGACGGGTCTAGGTTTCACTGGTAAGTTTCACGGGTCAAGGTTTCACGGGTAAGTTTCACGGGTAAGTTTCACGGGTATGTTTCACGGGTGACGTTTCACGGGTCTAGGTTTCACTGGTAAGTTTCACGGGTCAAGGTTTCACGGGTAAGTTTCACGGGTAAGTTTTACGGGTATGTTTTACAGGTGACGTGTCACGGGTCTAGGTTTCACTAGAAAGTTTCACGGGTCAAGGTTTCAAAGGTAAGTTTCACGGGTAAGTTTCACGGATATGTTTCATGGGTGATGTTTCACGGGTCTAGGTTTCACTGGTAAGTTTCACGGGTCAAGGTTTCACGGGTAAGTTTCACGGGTAAGTTTCACGGGTATGTTTCTCGGGTGACGTTTCACGGGTCTAGGTTTTACTGGTAAGTTTCACGGGTCAAGGTTTCACGGGTAAGTTTCACGGGTAAGTTTCACGGGTATGTTTCACGGGTGACGTTTCACGGGTCTAGGTTTCACTGGTAAGTTTCACGGGTCAAGGTTTCACGGGTAAGTTTCACGGGCAAGTTTCACGGGTATGTTTCACGGGTGACGTTTCACATGTCTAGGTTTCACTGGTAAGTTTCACGGGTCAAGGTTTCACGGGTAAGTTTCACGGGTAAGTTTCACGGGTATGTTTCACGGGTGACGTTTCACGGGTCTAGGTTTCACTGGTAAGTTTCACGGGTCAAGGTTTCACGGGTAAGTTTCACGGGTAAGTTTCACGGGTATGTTTCACGGGTGACGTTTCACGGGTCTAGGTTTCACTGGTAAGTTTCACGGGTCAAGGTTTCACGGGTAAGTTTTACGGGTGTGTTTCACGGGTGACGTTTCACGGGTCTAGGTTTCACTGGTAAGTTTCACGGGTCAAGGTTTCACGGGTAATTTTCACGGGTAAGTTTTACGGGTAAGTTTCACGGGTGACGTTTCACGGGTGACGTTTCACGGGTCTAGGTTTCACTGGTAAGTTTCACGGGTCAAGGTTTCACGGGTAAGTTTCACGGGTTAGTTTCACGGGTATGTTTCACGGGTGACGTTTCACGGGTCTAGGTTTCACTGGTAAGTTTCACGGGTCAAGGTTTCACGGGTAAGTTTCACGGGTATGTTTCACGGGTGTCGTTTCACGGGTCTAGGTTTCACTGGTAAGTTTCACGGGTCAAGGTTTCACGGGTAAGTTTCACGGGTAAGTTTTACGGTTATGTTTTACAGGTGACGTTTCACGGGTCTAGGTTTCACTGGTAAGTTTCACGGGTCTAGGTTTCACGGGTCAAGGTTTCACGGGTAAGTTTCACGGGTAAGTTTCACGGGTATGTTTCTCGGGTGACGTTTCACGGGTCTAGGTTTCACTGGTAAGTTTCACGGGTCAAGGTTTCACGGGTAAGTTTCACGGGTAAGTTTCACGGGTATGTTTCACGGGTGACGTTTCACGTGTCTAGGTTTCACTGGTAAGTTTCACGGGTCAAGGTTTCACGGGTAAGTTTCACGGGTAAGTTTCACGGGTATGTTTCACGGGTGACGTTTCACATGTCTAGGTTTCACTGGTAAGTTTCACGGGTCAAGGTTTCACGGGTAAGTTTCACGGGTAAGTTTCACGGGTATGTTTCACGGGTGACGTTTTACGGGTCTAGGTTTCACTGGTAAGTTTCACGGGTCAAGGTTTCACGGGTAAGTTTCACGGGTAAGTTTCACGGGTATGTTTCACGGGTGACGTTTCACGGGTCTAGGTTTCACTGGTAAGTTTCACGGTTTAAGGTTTTACGGGTAAGTTTCACGGGTAAGTTTCACGGGTATGTTTCACGGGTGACGTTTCACGGGTCTAGGTTTCACTGGTAAGTTTCACGGGTCAAGGTTTCACGGGTAAGTTTCACGGGTAAGTTTTACGGGTAAGTTTCACGGGTGACGTTTCACGGGTGACGTTTCACGGGTCTAGGTTTCACTGGTAAGTTTCACGGGTCAAGGTTTCACGGGTAAGTTTCACGGGTTAGTTTCACGGGTAAGTTTCACGGGTCAAGGTTTCACGGGTAAGTTTCACGGGTAAGTTTCACGGGTATGTTTCACGGGTGACGTTTCACGGGTCTAGGTTTCACTGGTAAGTTTCACGGGTCAAGGTTTCACGGGTAAGTTTCACGGGTAAGTTTCACGGGTATGTTTCACGGGTGACGTTTCACGGGTCTAGGTTTCACTGGTAAGTTTCACGGGTCAAGGTTTCACGGGTAAGTTTCACGGGTATGTTTCACGGGTGTCGTTTCACGGGTCTAGGTTTCACTGGTAAGTTTCACGGGTCAAGGTTTCACGGGTAAGTTTCACGGATAAGTTTCATGGGTATGTTTCACGGGTGACGTTTCACGGGTCTAGGTTTCACTGGTAAGTTTCACGGGTAAGTTTCACGGGTAAGTTTTACGGATACGTTTCACAGGTGACGTTTCACGGGTCTAGGTTACACTGGTAAGTTTCACGGGTCAAGGTTTTACGGGTAAGTTTCACGGGTAAGTTTCACGGGTGACCTTTCACGGGTCTAGGTTTCACTGGTAAGTTTCACGGGTAAAGGTTTCACGGGTAAGTTTCACGTGTCAGTTTCACGGGTAAGTTTCACGGGTGACGTTTCACGGGTCTAGGTTTCACTGGTAAGTTTGACGGGTCAAGGTTTCACGGGTAAGTTTCACGGGTAAGTTTCACGGGTATGTTTCACGGGTGACGTTTCACGGGTCTAGGTTTCACTGGTAAGTTTCACGGGTCAAGGTTTCACGGGTAAGTTTCACGGGTAAGTTTCACGGGTATGTTTCACGAGTGACGTTTCACGGGTCTAGGTTTCACTGGTAAGTTTCACGGGTCAAGGTTTCACGGGTAAGTTTCACGGGTAAGTTTCACGGGTATGTTTCACGGGTGACGTTTCACGGGTCTAGGTTTCACTGGTAAGTTTCACGGGTCAAGGATTTACGGGTAAGTTTCACGGGTAAGTTTCACGGGTATGTTTCACGGGTGACGTTTCACGGGTCTAGGTTTCACTGGTAAGTTTCACGGGTCAAGGTTTTACGGGTAAGTTTCACGGGTACGTTTTACGGGTAAGTTTCACGGGTGACGTTTCACGGGTGACGTTTCACGGGTCTAGGTTTCACTGGTAAGTTTCACGGGCGACGTTTCACGGGTCTTGGTTTCACTGGTAAGTTTCACGGGTCAAGGTTTCACGGGTAAGTTTCACTGGTAAGTTTTACGGGTATGTTTTACAGGTGACGTTTCACGGGTAAGTTTCACGGGTAAGTTTCACGGGTGACGTTTCACGGGTCTAGGTTTCACTGGTAAGTTTCACGGGTATGTTTCACGGGTGACATTTCACGGGTCTAGGTTTCACTGGTAAGTTTCACGGGTCAAGGTTTCACGGGTAAGTTTCACGGGTAAGTTTCACGGGTATGTTTCACGGATGACGTTTCACGGGTCTTGGTTTCACTGGTAAGTTTCACGGGTAAGTTTCACGGGTAAGTTTTACGGGTATGTTTTACAGGTGACGTTTCACGGGTAAGTTTCACGGGTAAGTTTCACGGGTGACGTTTCACGGGTCTAGGTTTCACTGGTAAGTTTCACGGGTCAAGGTTTTACGGGTAAGTTTCACGGGTATGTTTCACGGGTGACGTTTCACGGGTCTAGGTTTCACTGGTAAGTTTCACGGGTCAAGGTTTTACGCGTAAGTTTCACGGGTGACGTTTCACGGGTCTAGGTTTCACTGGTAAGTTTCACGGGTCAAGGTTTCACGGGTAAGTTTCACGGGTAAGTTTTACGGGTAAGTTTCACGGGTGACGTTTCACGGGTCTAGGTTTCACTGGTAAGTTTCACGGGTCAAGGTTTCACGGGTAAGTTTCACGGGTAAGTTTCACGGGTATGTTTCACGGGTGACGTTTCACGGGTCTAGGTTTCACTGGTAAGTTTCACGGGTCAAGGATTCACGGGTAAGTTTCACGGGTAAGTTTCACGGGTATGTTTCACGGGTGACGTTTCACGGGTCTTGGTTTCACTGGTAAGTTTCACGGGTCAAGGTTTCACGGGTAAGTTTCACGGGTATGTTTCACGGGTGACATTTCACGGGTCTAGGTTTCACTGGTAAGTTTCACGGGTCAAGGTTTCACGGGTAAGTTTCACGGGTAAGTTTTACGGGTAAGTTTCACGGGTGACGTTTCACGGGTCTAGGTTTCACTGGTAAGTTTCACGGGTCAAGGTTTCACGGGTAAGTTTCACGGGTAAGTTTCACGGGTATGTTTCACGGGTGACGTTTCACGGGTCTAGGTTTCACTGGAAAGTTTCACGGATCAAGGTTTCACGGGTAAGTTTCACGGGTAAGTTTTACGGGTATGTTTTACAGGTGACGTTTCACGGGTCTAGGTTTCACTGGTATGTTTCACGGGTCAAGGTTTCACGGGTAAGTTTCACGGGTAAGTTTCACGGGTATGTTTCATGGGTGATGTTTCACGGGTCTAGGTTTTACTGGTAAGTTTCACGGGTCAAGGTTTCACGGGTAAGTTTCACGGGTAAGTTTCACGGGTGACGTTTCACGGGTCTAGGTTTCACTGGTAAGTTTCACGGGTATGTTTCACGGGTGACGTTTCACGGGTCTAGGTTTCACTGGTAAGTTTCACGGGTCAAGGTTTCACGGGTAAGTTTCACGGGTAAGTTTCACGGGTATGTTTCACGGATGACGTTTCACGGGTCTTGGTTTCACTGGTAAGTTTCACGGGTCAAGGTTTCACGGGTAAGTTTCACGGGTAAGTTTTACGGGTATGTTTTACAGGTGACGTTTCACGGGTAAGTTTCACGGGTAAGTTTCACGGGTATGTTTCACGGGTGACGTTTCACGGGTCTAGGTTTCACTGGTAAGTTTCACGGGTCAAGGTTTCACGGGTAAGTTTCACGGGTAAGTTTTACGGGTAAGTTTCACGGGTGACGTTTCACGGGTCTAGGTTTCACTGGAAAGTTTCACGGGTCAAGGATTCACGGGTAAGTTTCACGGGTAAATTTTACGGGTATGTTTTACAGGTGACGTTTCACGGGTCTAGGTTTCACTGGTAAGTTTCACGGGTCAAGGTTTCACGGGTAAGATTCACGGGTAAGTTTCACGGGTATGTTTCATGGTTGATGTTTCACGGGTCTAGGTTTCACTGGTAAGTTTCACGGGTCAAGGTTTTACGGGTAAGTTTCACGGGTAAGTTTCACGGGTATGTTTCACGGGTGACGTTTCACGGGTCTAGGTTTCACTGGTAAGTTTCACGGGTCAAGGTTTCACGGGTAAGTTTCACGGGTAAGTTTCACGGGTATGTTTCACGGGTGACGTTTCACGGGTCTAGGTTTCACTAGTAAGTTTCACGGGTCAAGGTTTCACGGGTAAGATTCACGGGTAAGTTTCACGGGTATGTTTCACGGGTGACGTTTCCCGGGACTAGGATTTACTGGTAAGTTTCACGGGTCAAGGTTTCACGGGTAAGTTTCACGGGTAAGTTTCACGGGTATGTTTCACGGGTGACGTTTCACCGGTCTAGGTTTCACTGGTAAGTTTCACGGGTCAAGGTTTCACGGATAAGTTTCACGGGTAAGTTTCACGGGTATGTTTCACGGGTGACGTTTCACGGGTCTAGGTTTCACTGGTAAGTTTCACGGGTCAAGGTTTTACGGGTAAGTTTCACGGGTAAGTTTCACGGGTATGTTTCACGGGTGACGTTTCACGGGTCTAGGTTTCACTGGTAAGTTTCACGGGACAAGGTTTCACGGGTAAGTTTCACGGGTAAGTTTTACGGGTAAGTTTCACGGGTGACGTTTCACGGGTGACGTTTCACGGGTGACGTTTTACGGGTCTAGGTTTCACTGGTAAGTTTCACGGGTCAAGGTTTCACGGGTAAGTTTCACGGGTAAGTTTCACAGGTATGTTTCACGGGTGACGTTTCACGGGTCTAGGTTTTACTGGAAAGTTTCACGGGTCAAGGTTTCACGGGTAAGTTTCACGGGTAAGTTTTACGGGTATGTCTTACAGGCGACGTTTCACGGGTCTAGGTTTCACTGGTAAGTTTCACGGGTCTAGGTTTCACGGGTAAGTTTCACGGGTAAGTTTCACGGGTATGTTTCATGGGTGATGTTTCACGGGTCTAGGTTTTACTGGTAAGTTTCACGGGTCAAGGTTTCACGGGTAAGTTTCACGGGTATGTTTCACGGGTGACGTTTCACGGGTAAGTTTTACGCGTAAGTTTCACGGGTGACGTTTCACGGGTCTAGGTTTCACTGGTAAGTTTCACGGGTCAAGGTTTCACGGGTAAGTTTCACGGGTATGTTTCACGGGTGACGTTTCACGGGTCTAGGTTTCACTGGTAAGTTTCACGGGTCAAGGTTTCACGGGTAAGTTTCACGGGTAAGTTTTACGGGTAAGTTTCACGGGTGACGTTTCACGGGTCTAGGTTTCACTGGTAAGTTTCACGGGTCAAGGTTTCACGGGTAAGTTTCACGGGTAAGTTTCACGGGTATGTTTCACGGGTGACGTTTCACGGGTCTAGGTTTCACTGGAAAGTTTCACGGGTCAAGGTTTCACGGGTAAGTTTCACGGGTAAGTTTCACGGGTAAGTTTTACGGGTATGTTTTGTAAAACCTGTAGGTGACGTTTCACGGGTCTAGGTTTCACTGGTAAGTTTCACGGGTCAAGGTTTCACGGGTAAGTTTCACGGGTAAGTTTCACGGGTATGTTTCATTGGTGATGTTTCACGGGTCTAGGTTTTACTGGTAAGTTTCACGGGTCAAGGTTTCACGGGTAAGTTTCACGGGTAAGTTTCACGGGTGACGTTTTACGGGTTTAGGTTTCACTGGTAAGTTTCACGGGTATGTTTCACGGGTGACGTTTCACGGGTCTAGGTTTCACTGGTAAGTTTCACGGGTCAAGGTTTCACGGGTAAGTTTCACGGGTAAGTTTCACGGGTAAGTTTCACGGGTATGTTTCACGGATGACGTTTCACGGGTCTTGGTTTCACTGGTAAGTTTCACGGGTCAAGGTTTCACGGGTAAGTTTCACGGGTAAGTTTTACGGGTATGTTTTACAGGTGACGTTTCACGGGTAAGTTTCACGGGTAAGTTTCACGGGTATGTTTCACGGGTGACGTTTCACGGGTCTAGGTTTCACTGGTAAGTTTCACGGGTCAAGGTTTCACGGGTAAGTTTCACGGGTAAGTTTTACGGGTAAGTTTCACGGGTGACGTTTCACGGGTCTAGGTTTCACTGGAAAGTTTCACGGGTCAAGGATTCACGGGTAAGTTTCACGGGTAAGTTTCACGGGTAAGTTTCACGGGTATGTTTCATTGGTGATGTTTCACGGGTCTAGGTTTTACTGGTAAGTTTCACGGGTCAAGGTTTCACGGGTAAGTTTCACGGGTAAGTTTCACGGGTGACGTTTTACGGGTTTAGGTTTCACTGGTAAGTTTCACGGGTATGTTTCACGGGTGACGTTTCACGGGTCTAGGTATCACTGGTAAGTTTCACGGGCCAAGGTTTCACGGGTAAGTTTCACGGGTAAGTTTCACGGGTAAGTTTCACGGGTATGTTTCACGGATGACGTTTCACGGGTCTTGGTTTCACTGGTAAGTTTCACGGGTCAAGGTTTCACGGGTAAGTTTCACGGATAAGTTTTACGGGTATGTTTTACAGGTGACGTTTCACGGGTAAGTTTCACGGGTAAGTTTCACGGGTATGTTTCACGGGTGACGTTTCACGGGTCTAGGTTTCACTGGTAAGTTTCACGGGTCAAGGTTTCACGGGTAAGTTTCACGGGTAAGTTTTACGGGTAAGTTTCACGGGTGACGTTTCACGGGTCTAGGTTTCACTGGAAAGTTTCACGGGTCAAGGATTCACGGGTAAGTTTCACGGGTAAGTTTTACGGGTATGTTTTACAGGTGACGTTTCACGGGTCTAGGTTTCACTGGTAAGTTTCACGGGTCAAGGTTTCACGGGTAAGATTCACGGGTAAGTTTCACGGGTATGTTTCATGGGTGATGTTTCACGGGTCTAGATTTCACTGGTAAGTTTCACGGGTCAAGGTTTTACGGGTAAGTTTCACGGGTAAGTTTCACGGGTATGTTTCACGGGTGACGTTTCACGGGTCTAGGTTTCACTGGTAAGTTTCACGGGTCAAGGTTTCACGGGTAAGTTTCACGGGTAAGTTTCACGGGTATGTTTCACGGGTGACGTTTCACGGGTCTAGGTTTCACTAGTAAGTTTCACGGGTCAAGGTTTCACGGGTAAGGTTCACGGGTATGTTTCACGGGTGACGTTTCCCGGGTCTAGGTTTCACTGGTAAGTTTCACGGGTCAAGGTTTCACGGGTAAGTTTCACGGGTAAGTTTCACGGGTATGTTTCACGGGTGACGTTTCACGGGTCTAGGTTTCACTGGTAAGTTTCACGGGTCAAGGTTTCACGGGTAAGTTTCACGGGTAAGTTTCACGGGTAAGTTTCACGGGTATGTTTCACGGGTGACGTTTCACGGGTCTAGGTTTCACTGGTAAGTTTCACGGGTCAAGGTTTTACGGGTAAGTTTCACGGGTAAGTTTCACGGGTATGTTTCACGGGTGACGTTTCACGGGTCTAGGTTTCACTGGTAAGTTTCACGGGTCAAGGTTTCACGGGAAAGTTTCACGGGTAAGTTTTACGGGTAAGTTTCCCGGGTGACGTTTCACGGGTGACGTTTCACGGGTGACGTTTCACGGGTCTAGGTTTCACTGGTAAGTTTCACGGGTCAAGGTTTCACGGGTAAGTTTCACGGGTAAGTTTCACGGGTATGTTTCACGGGTGACGTTTCACGGGTCTAGGTTTCACTGGAAAGTTTCACGGGTCAAGGTTTCACGGGTAAGTTTCACGGGTAAGTTTTACGGGTATGTTTTACAGGCGACGTTTCACGGGTCTAGGTTTCACTGGTAAGTTTCACGGGTCTAGGTTTCACGGGTAAGTTTCACGGGTAAGTTTCACGGGTATGTTTCATGGGTAATGTTTCACGGGTCTCTATTTCACTGGTAAGTTTCACGGGTCAAGGTTTCACGGGTAAGTTTCACGGGTATGTTTCACGGGTGACGTTTCACGGGTAAGTTTTACGCGTAAGTTTCACGGGTGACGTTTCACGGGTCTAGGTTTCACTGGTAAGTTTCACGGGTCAAGGTTTCACGGGTAAGTTTCACGGGTAAGTTTTACGGGTAAGTTTCACGGGTGACGTTTCACGGGTCTAGGTTTCACTGGTAAGTTTCACGGTTCAAGGTTTCACGGGTAAGTTTCACGGGTCTAGGTTTCACTGGAAAGTTTCACGGGTCAAGGTTTCACGGGTAAGTTTCACGGGTAAGTTTCACGGGTAAGTTTTACGGGTATGTTTTACAGGTGACGTTTCACGGGTCTAGGTTTCACTGGTAAGTTTCACGGGTCAAGGTTTCACGGGTAAGTTTCACGGGTAAGTTTCACGGGTATGTTTCATTGGTGATGTTTCACGGGTCTAGGTTTTACTGGTAAGTTTCTCGGGTCAAGGTTTCACGGGTAAGTTTCACGGGTAAGTTTTACGGGTGACGTTTTACGGGTCTAGGTTTCACTGGTAAGTTTCACGGGTATGTTTCACGGGTAAGTTTTACGGGTATGTTTTACAGGTGACGTTTCACGGGTCTAGGTTTCACTGGTAAGTTTCACGGGTCAAGGTTTCACGGGTAAGTTTTACGGGTAAGTTTCACGGGTATGTTTCACGGGTATGTTTCACGGGTCTTGGTTTCACTGGTAAGTTTCACGGGTCAAGGTTTCACGGGTAAGTTTCACGGGTAAGTTTTACGGGTATGTTTTACAGGTGACGTTTCACGGGTCTAGGTTTCACTGGTAAGTTTCACGGGTCAAGGTTTCACGGGTAAGATTCACGGGTAAGTTTCACGGGTATGTTTCATGGGTGATGTTTCACGGGTCTAGGTTTCACTGGTAAGTTTCACGGGTCAAGGTTTTACGGGTAAGTTTCACGGGTAAGTTTCACGGGTATGTTTCACGGGTGACGTTTAACGGGTCTAGGTTTCACTGGTAAGTTTCACGGGTCAAGGTTTCACGGGTAAGTTTCACGGGTAAGTTTCACGGGTATGTTTCACGGGTGACGTTTCACGGGTCTAGGTTTCACTAGTAAGTTTCACGGGTCAAGGTTTCACGGGTAAGTTTCACGGGTAAGTTTCACGGGTATGTTTCACGGGTGACGTTTCACGGGTCTAGGTTTCACTGGTAAGTTTCACGGGTCAAGGTTTCACGGGTAAGTTTCACGGGTAAGTTTCACGGGTATGTTTCACGGGTGACGTTTCACGGGTCTAGGTTTCACTGGTAAGTTTCACGGGTCAAGGTTTCACGGGTAAGTTTCACGGGTAAGTTTCACGGGTATGTTTCACGGGTGACGTTTCACGGGTCTAGGTTTCACTGGTAAGTTTCACAAGTCAAGGTTTTACGGGTAAGTTTCACGGGTAAGTTTCACGGGTATGTTTCACGGGTGACGTTTCACGGGTCTAGGTTTCACTGGTAAGTTTCACGGGTCAAGGTTTCAAGGGTAAATTTCACGGGTAAGTTTTACGGGTAAGTTTCACGGGTGACGTTTCACGGGTGACGTTTCACGGGTCTAGGTTTCACTGGTAAGTTTCACGGGTCAAGGTTTCACGGGTAAGTTTCACGGGTAAGTTTCACGGGTATGTTTCACGGGTGACGTTTCACGGGTCTAGGTTTCACTGGAAAGTTTCACGGGTCAAGGTTTCACTTGTAAGTTTCACGGGTAAGTTTTACGGGTATGTTTTACAGGCGACGTTTCACGGGTCTAGGTTTCACTGGTAAGTTTCACGGGTCTAGGTTTCACGAATAAGTTTCACGGGTAAGTTTCACGAGTATGTTTCATGGGTGATGTTTCACGGGTCTAGGTTTCACTGGTAAGTTTCACGGGTCAAGGTTTCACGGGTAAGTTTCACGGGTATGTTTCACGGGTGACGTTTCACGGGTAAGTTTTACGCGTAAGTTTCACGGGTTACGTTTCACGGGTCAAGGTTTCACGGGTAAATTTCACGGGTATGTTTCACGGGTGACGTTTCACGGGTCTAGGTTTCACTGGTAAGTTTCACGGGTCAAGGTTTCACGGGTAAGTTTCACGGGTAAGTTTTACGGGTAAGTTTCAAGGGTGACGTTTCACGGGTCTAGGTTTCACTGGTAAGTTTCACGGGTCAAGGTTTCACGGGTAAGTTTCACGGGTAAGTTTCACGGGTATGTTTCACGGGTGACGTTTCACGGGTCTAGGTTTCACTGGAAAGTTTCACGGGTCAAGGTTTCACGGGTAAGTTTCACGGGTAAGTTTCACGGGTGAGTTTTACGGGTATGTTTTACAGGTGACGTTTCACGGGTCTAGGTTTCACTGGTAAGTTTCACGGGTCAAGGTTTCACGGGTAAGTTTCACGGGTAAGTTTCACGGGTATGTTTCATTGGTGATGTTTCACGGGTCTAGGTTTCACTGGTAAGTTTCACGGGTCAAGGTTTCACGGGTAAGATTCACGGGTAAGTTTCACGGGTATGTTTCATGGGTGATGTTTCACGGGTCTAGATTTCACTGGTAAGTTTCACGGGTCAAGGTTTTACGGGTAAGTTTCACGGGTAAGTTTCACGGGTAAGTTTCACGGGTAAGTTTCACGGGTAAGTTTCACGGGTGACGTTTTACGGGTTTAGGTTTCACTGGTAAGTTTCACGGGTATGTTTCACGGGTGACGTTTCACGGGTCTAGGTTTCACTGGTAAGTTTCACGGGTCAAGGTTTCACGGGTAAGTTTCACGGGTTAGTTTCACGGGTAAGTTTCACGGGTATGTTTCACGGATGACGTTTCACGGGTCTTGGTTTCACTGGTAAGTTTCACGGGTCAAGGTTTCACGGGTAAGTTTCACGGGTAAGTTTTACGGGTATGTTTTACAGGTGACGTTTCACGGGTAAGTTTCACGGGTAAGTTTCACGGGTATGTTTCACGGGTGACGTTTCACGGGTCTAGGTTTCACTGGTAAGTTTCACGGGTCAAGGTTTCACGGGTAAGTTTCACGGGTAAGTTTTACGGGTAAGTTTCACGGGTGACGTTTCACGGGTCTAGGTTTCACTGGAAAGTTTCACGGGTCAAGGATTCACGGGTAAGTTTCACGGGTAAGTTTCACGGGTATGTTTCATTGGTGATGTTTCACGGGTCTAGGTTTTACTGGTAAGTTTCACGGGTCAAGGTTTCACGGGTTAGTTTCACGGGTAAGTTTCACGGGTGACGTTTTACGGGTTTAGGTTTCACTGGTAAGTTTCACGGGTATGTTTCACGGGTGACGTTTCACGGGTCTAGGTTTCACTGGTAAGTTTCACGGGTCAAGGTTTCACGGGTAAGTTTCACGGGTAAGTTTCACGGGTAAGTTTCACGGGTAAGTTTCACGGGTATGTTTCACGGATGACGTTTCACGGGTCTTGGTTTCACTGGTAAGTTTCACGGGTCAAGGTTTCACGGGTAAGTTTCACGGGTAAGTTTTACGGGTATGTTTTACAGGTGACGTTTCACGGGTAAGTTTCACGGGTAAGTTTCACGGGTATGTTTCACGGGTGACGTTTCACGGGTCTAGGTTTCACTGGTAAGTTTCACGGGTCAAGGTTTCACGTGTAAGTTTCACGGGTAAGTTTTACGGGTAAGTTTCACGGGTGACGTTTCACGGGTCTAGGTTTCACTGGAAAGTTTCACGGGTCAAGGATTCACGGGTAAGTTTCACGGGTAAGTTTTACGGGTATGTTTTACAAGTGACGTTTTACGGGTCTAGGTTTCACTGGTAAGTTTCACGGGTCAAGGTTTCACGGGTAAGATTCACGGGTAAGTTTCACGGGTATGTTTCATGGGTGATGTTTCACGGGTCTAGATTTCACTGGTAAGTTTCACGGGTCAAGGTTTTACGGGTAAGTTTCACGGGTAAGTTTCACGGGTATGTTTCACGGGTGACGTTTCACGGGTCTAGGTTTCACTGGTAAGTTTCACGGGTCAAGGTTTCACGGGTAAGTTTCACGGGTAAGTTTCACGGGTATGTTTCACGGGTGACGTTTCACGGGTCTAGGTTTCACTGGTAAGTTTCACGGGTCAAGGTTTCACGGGTAAGTTTCACGGGTAAGTTTCACGGGTATGTTTCACGGGTGACGTTTCACGGGTCTAGGTTTCACTGGTAAGTTTCACAAGTCAAGGTTTTACGGGTAAGTTTCACGGGTAAGTTTCACGGGTATGTTTCACGGGTGACGTTTCACGGGTCTAGGTTTCACTGGTAAGTTTCACGGGTCAAGGTTTCAAGGGTAAATTTCACGGGTAAGTTTTACGGGTAAGTTTCACGGGTGACGTTTCACGGGTGACGTTTTACGGGTCTAGGTTTCACTGGTAAGTTTCACGGGTCAAGGTTTCACGGGTAAGTTTCACGGGTAAGTTTCACGGGTATGTTTCACGGGTGACGTTTCACGGGTCTAGGTTTCACTGGAAAGTTTCACGGGTCAAGGTTTCACTTGTAAGTTTCACGGGTAAGTTTTACGGGTATGTTTTACAGGCGACGTTTCACGGGTCTAGGTTTCACTGGTAAGTTTCACGGGTCTAGGTTTCACGAATAAGTTTCACGGGTAAGTTTCACGAGTATGTTTCATGGGTGATGTTTCACGGGTCTAGGTTTCACTGGTAAGTTTCACGGGTCAAGGTTTCACGGGTAAGTTTCACGGGTATGTTTCACGGGTGACGTTTCACGGGTAAGTTTTACGCGTAAGTTTCACGGGTGACGTTTCACGGGTCAAGGTTTCACGGGTAAGTTTCACGGGTATGTTTCACGGGTGACGTTTCACGGGTCTAGGTTTCACTGGTAAGTTTCACGGGTCAAGGTTTCACGGGTAAGTTTCACGGGTAAGTTTTACGGGTAAGTTTCAAGGGTGACGTTTCACGGGTCTAGGTTTCACTGGTAAGTTTCACGGGTCAAGGTTTCACGGGTAAGTTTCACGGGTAAGTTTCACGGGTATGTTTCACGGGTGACGTTTCACGGGTCTAGGTTTCACTGGAAAGTTTCACGGGTCAAGGTTTCACGGGTAAGTTTCACGGGTAAGTTTCACGGGTGAGTTTTACGGGTATGTTTTACAGGTGACGTTTCACGGGTCTAGGTTTCACTGGTAAGTTTCACGGGTCAAGGTTTCACGGGTAAGTTTCACGGGTAAGTTTCACGGGTATGTTTCATTGGTGATGTTTCACGGGTCTAGGTTTCACTGGTAAGTTTCACGGGTCAAGGTTTCACGGGTAAGATTCACGGGTAAGTTTCACGGGTATGTTTCATGGGTGATGTTTCACGGGTCTAGATTTCACTGGTAAGTTTCACGGGTCAAGGTTTTACGGGTAAGTTTCACGGGTAAGTTTCACGGGTAAGTTTCACGGGTAAGTTTCACGGGTAAGTTTCACGGGTGACGTTTTACGGGTTTAGGTTTCACTGGTAAGTTTCACGGGTATGTTTCACGGGTGACGTTTCACGGGTCTAGGTTTCACTGGTAAGTTTCACGGGTCAAGGTTTCACGGGTAAGTTTCACGGGTTAGTTTCACGGGTAAGTTTCACGGGTATGTTTCACGGATGACGTTTCACGGGTCTTGGTTTCACTGGTAAGTTTCACGGGTCAAGGTTTCACGGGTAAGTTTCACGGGTAAGTTTTACGGGTATGTTTTACAGGTGACGTTTCACGGGTAAGTTTCACGGGTAAGTTTCACGGGTATGTTTCACGGGTGACGTTTCACGGGTCTAGGTTTCACTGGTAAGTTTCACGGGTCAAGGTTTCACGGGTAAGTTTCACGGGTAAGTTTTACGGGTAAGTTTCACGGGTGACGTTTCACGGGTCTAGGTTTCACTGGAAAGTTTCACGGGTCAAGGATTCACGGGTAAGTTTCACGGGTAAGTTTCACGGGTATGTTTCATTGGTGATGTTTCACGGGTCTAGGTTTTACTGGTAAGTTTCACGGGTCAAGGTTTCACGGGTTAGTTTCACGGGTAAGTTTCACGGGTGACGTTTTACGGGTTTAGGTTTCACTGGTAAGTTTCACGGGTATGTTTCACGGGTGACGTTTCACGGGTCTAGGTTTCACTGGTAAGTTTCACGGGTCAAGGTTTCACGGGTAAGTTTCACGGGTAAGTTTCACGGGTAAGTTTCACGGGTAAGTTTCACGGGTATGTTTCACGGATGACGTTTCACGGGTCTTGGTTTCACTGGTAAGTTTCACGGGTCAAGGTTTCACGGGTAAGTTTCACGGGTAAGTTTTACGGGTATGTTTTACAGGTGACGTTTCACGGGTAAGTTTCACGGGTAAGTTTCACGGGTATGTTTCACGGGTGACGTTTCACGGGTCTAGGTTTCACTGGTAAGTTTCACGGGTCAAGGTTTCACGTGTAAGTTTCACGGGTAAGTTTTACGGGTAAGTTTCACGGGTGACGTTTCACGGGTCTAGGTTTCACTGGAAAGTTTCACGGGTCAAGGATTCACGGGTAAGTTTCACGGGTAAGTTTTACGGGTATGTTTTACAAGTGACGTTTTACGGGTCTAGGTTTCACTGGTAAGTTTCACGGGTCAAGGTTTCACGGGTAAGATTCACGGGTAAGTTTCACGGGTATGTTTCATGGGTGATGTTTCACGGGTCTAGATTTCACTGGTAAGTTTCACGGGTCAAGGTTTTACGGGTAAGTTTCACGGGTAAGTTTCACGGGTATGTTTCACGGGTGACGTTTCACGGGTCTAGGTTTCACTGGTAAGTTTCACGGGTCAAGGTTTCACGGGTAAGTTTCACGGGTAAGTTTCACGGGTATGTTTCACGGGTGACGTTTCACGGGTCTAGGTTTCACTAGTAAGTTTCACGGGTCAAGGTTTCACGGGTAAGATTCACGGGTATGTTTCACGGGTGACGTTTCCCGGGTCTAGGTTTCACTGGTAAGTTTCACGGGTCAAGGTTTCACGGGTAAGTTTCACGGGTAAGTTTCACGGGTATGTTTCATTGGTGATGTTTCACGGGTCTAGGTTTCACTGGTAAGTTTCACGGGTCAAGGTTTCACGGGTAAGATTCACGGGTAAGTTTCACGGGTATGTTTCATGGGTGATGTTTCACGGGTCTAGATTTCACTGGTAAGTTTCACGGGTCAAGGTTTTACGGGTAAGTTTCACGGGTAAGTTTCACGGGTAAGTTTCACGGGTAAGTTTCACGGGTGACGTTTTACGGGTTTAGGTTTCACTGGTAAGTTTCACGGGTATGTTTCACGGGTGACGTTTCACGGGTCTAGGTTTCACTGGTAAGTTTCACGGGTCAAGGTTTCACGGGTAAGTTTCACGGGTAAGTTTCACGGGTAAGTTTCACGGGTATGTTTCACGGATGACGTTTCACGGGTCTTGGTTTCACTGGTAAGTTTCACGGGTCAAGGTTTCACGGGTAAGTTTCACGGGTAAGTTTTACGGGTATGTTTTACAGGTGACGTTTCACGGGTAAGTTTCACGGGTAAGTTTCACGGGTATGTTTCACGGGTGACGTTTCACGGGTCTAGGTTTCACTGGTAAGTTTCACGGGTCAAGGTTTCACGGGTAAGTTTCACGGGTAAGTTTTACGGGTAAGTTTCACGGGTGACGTTTCACGGGTCTAGGTTTCACTGGAAAGTTTCACGGGTCAAGGATTCACGGGTAAGTTTCACGGGTAAGTTTCACGGGTATGTTTCATTGGTGATGTTTCACGGGTCTAGGTTTTACTGGTAAGTTTCACGGGTCAAGGTTTCACGGGTAAGTTTCACGGGTAAGTTTCACGGGTGACGTTTTACGGGTTTAGGTTTCACTGGTAAGTTTCACGGGTATGTTTCACGGGTGACGTTTCACGGGTCTAGGTTTCACTGGTAAGTTTCACGGGTCAAGGTTTCACGGGTAAGTTTTACGGGTAAGTTTCACGGGTATGTTTCACGGATGACGTTTCACGGGTCTTGGTTTCACTGGTAAGTTTCACGGGTCAAGGTTTCACGGGTAAGTTTCACGGGTAAGTTTTACGGGTATGTTTTACAGGTGACGTTTCACGGGTAAGTTTCACGGGTAAGTTTCACGGGTATGTTTCACGGGTGACGTTTCACGGGTCTAGGTTTCACTGGTAAGTTTCACGGGTCAAGGTTTCACGGGTAAGTTTCACGGGTAAGTTTTACGGGTAAGTTTCACGGGTGACGTTTCACGGGTCTAGGTTTCACTGGAAAGTTTCACGGGTCAAGGATTCACGGGTAAGTTTCACGGGTAAGTTTTACGGGTATGTTTTACAGGTGACGTTTTACGGGTCTAGGTTTCACTGGTAAGTTTCACGGGTCAAGGTTTCACGGGTAAGATTCACGGGTAAGTTTCACGGGTATGTTTCATGGGTGATGTTTCACGGGTCTAGATTTCACTGGTAAGTTTCACGGGTCAAGGTTTTACGGGTAAGTTTCACGGGTAAGTTTCACGGGTATGTTTCACGGGTGACGTTTCACGGGTCTAGGTTTCACTGGTAAGTTTCACGGGTCAAGGTTTCACGGGTAAGTTTCACGGGTAAGTTTCACGGGTATGTTTCACGGGTGACGTTTCACGGGTCTAGGTTTCACTAGTAAGTTTCACGGGTCAAGGTTTCACGGGTAAGATTCACGGGTATGTTTCACGGGTGACGTTTCCCGGGTCTAGGTTTCACTGGTAAGTTTCACGGGTCAAGGTTTCACGGGTAAGTTTCACGGGTAAGTTTCACGGGTATGTTTCACGGGTGACGTTTCACGGGTCTAGGTTTCACTGGTAAGTTTCACGGGTCAAGGTTTCACGGGTAAGTTTCACGGGTAAGTTTCACGGGTAAGTTTCACGGGTATGTTTCACGGGTGACGTTTCACGGGTCTAGGTTTCACTGGTAAGTTTCACGGGTCAAGGTTTTACGGGTAAGTTTCACGGGTATGTTTCACGGGTGACGTTTCACGGGTCTAGGTTTCACTGGTAAGTTTCACGGGTCAAGGTTTCACGGGAAAGTTTCACGGGTAAGTTTTACGGGTAAGTTTCACGGGTGACGTTTCACGGGTGACGTTTCACGGGTGACGTTTCACGGGTCTAGGTTTCACTGGTAAGTTTCACGGGTCAAGGTTTCACGGGTAAGTTTCACGGGTATGTTTCACGGGTGACGTTTCACGGGTCTAGGTTTCACTGGTAAGTTTCACGGGTCAAGGTTTCACGGGTAAGTTTCACGGGTAAGTTTCACGGGTATGTTTCACGGGTGACGTTTCACATGTCTAGGTTTCACTGGTAAGTTTCACGGGTCAAGGTTTCACGGGTAAGTTTCACGGGTAAGTTTCACGGGTATGTTTCACGGGTGACGTTTTACGGGTCTAGGTTTCACTGGTAAGTTTCACGGGTCAAGGTTTCACGGGTAAGTTTCACGGGTAAGTTTCACGGGTATGTTTCACGGGTGACGTTTCACGGGTCTAGGTTTCACTGGTAAGTTTCACGGTTTAAGGTTTTACGGGTAAGTTTCACGGGTAAGTTTCACGGGTATGTTTCACGGGTGACGTTTCACGGGTCTAGGTTTCACTGGTAAGTTTCACGGGTCAAGGTTTCACGGGTAAGTTTCACGGGTAAGTTTTACGGGTAAGTTTCACGGGTGACGTTTCACGGGTGACGTTTCACGGGTCTAGGTTTCACTGGTAAGTTTCACGGGTCAAGGTTTCACGGGTAAGTTTCACGGGTTAGTTTCACGGGTAAGTTTCACGGGTCAAGGTTTAACGGGTAAGTTTAACGGGTAAGTTTCACGGGTATGTTTCACGGGTGACGTTTCACGGGTCTAGGTTTCACTGGTAAGTTTCACGGGTCAAGGTTTCACGGGTAAGTTTCACGGGTAAGTTTCACGGGTATGTTTCACGGGTGACGTTTCACGGGTCTAGGTTTCACTGGTAAGTTTCACGGGTCAAGGTTTCACGGGTAAGTTTCACGGGTATGTTTCACGGGTGTCGTTTCACGGGTCTAGGTTTCACTGGTAAGTTTCACGGGTCAAGGTTTCACGGGTAAGTTTCACGGATAAGTTTCATGGGTATGTTTCACGGGTGACGTTTCACGGGTGACGTTTCACGGGTCTAGGTTTCACTGGTAAGTTTCACGGGTCAAGGTTTCACGGGTAAGTTTCACGGGTATGTTTCACGGGTGACGTTTCACGGGTCTAGGTTTCACTGGTAAGTTTCACGGGTCAAGGTTTCACGGGTAAGTTTCACGGGTAAGTTTCACGGGTATGTTTCACGGGTGACGTTTCACATGTCTAGGTTTCACTGGTAAGTTTCACGGGTCAAGGTTTCACGGGTAAGTTTCACGGGTAAGTTTCACGGGTATGTTTCACGGGTGACGTTTTACGGGTCTAGGTTTCACTGGTAAGTTTCACGGGTCAAGGTTTCACGGGTAAGTTTCACGGGTAAGTTTCACGGGTATGTTTCACGGGTGACGTTTCACGGGTCTAGGTTTCACTGGTAAGTTTCACGGTTTAAGGTTTTACGGGTAAGTTTCACGGGTAAGTTTCACGGGTATGTTTCACGGGTGACGTTTCACGGGTCTAGGTTTCACTGGTAAGTTTCACGGGTCAAGGTTTCACGGGTAAGTTTCACGGGTAAGTTTTACGGGTAAGTTTCACGGGTGACGTTTCACGGGTGACGTTTCACGGGTCTAGGTTTCACTGGTAAGTTTCACGGGTCAAGGTTTCACGGGTAAGTTTCACGGGTTAGTTTCACGGGTAAGTTTCACGGGTCAAGGATTAACGGGTAAGTTTCACGGGTAAGTTTCACGGGTATGTTTCACGGGTGACGTTTCACGGGTCTAGGTTTCACTGGTAAGTTTCACGGGTCAAGGTTTCACGGGTAAGTTTCACGGGTAAGTTTCACGGGTATGTTTCACGGGTGACGTTTCACGGGTCTAGGTTTCACTGGTAAGTTTCACGGGTCAAGGTTTCACGGGTAAGTTTCACGGGTATGTTTCACGGGTGTCGTTTCACGGGTCTAGGTTTCACTGGTAAGTTTCACGGGTCAAGGTTTCACGGGTAAGTTTCACGGATAAGTTTCATGGGTATGTTTCACGGGTGACGTTTCACGGGTCTAGGTTTCACTGGTAAGTTTCACGGGTAAGTTTCACGGGTAAGTTTTACGGGTAAGTTTCACAGGTGACGTTTCACGGGTCTAGGTTACACTGGTAAGTTTCACGGGTCAAGGTTTTACGGGTAAGTTTCACGGGTAAGTTTCACGGGTGACCTTTCACGGGTCTAGGTTTCACTGGTAAGTTTCACGGGTAAAGGTTTCACGGGTAAGTTTCACGTGTCAGTTTCACGGGTAAGTTTCACGGGTGACGTTTCACGGGTCTAGGTTTCACTGGTAAGTTTGACGGGTCAAGGTTTCACGGGTAAGTTTCACGGGTAAGTTTCACGGGTATGTTTCACGGGTGACGTTTCACGGGTCTAGGTTTCACTGGTAAGTTTCACGGGTCAAGGTTTCACGGGTAAGTTTCACGGGTAAGTTTCACGGGTATGTTTCACGGGTGACGTTTCACGGGTCTAGGTTTCACTGGTAAGTTTCACGGGTCAAGGATTTACGGGTAAGTTTCACGGGTAAGTTTCACGGGTATGTTTCACGGGTGACGTTTCACGGGTCTAGGTTTCACTGGTAAGTTTCACGGGTCAAGGTTTTACGGGTAAGTTTCACGGGTACGTTTTACGGGTAAGTTTCACGGGTGACGTTTCACGGGTGACGTTTCACGGGTCTAGGTTTCACTGGTAAGTTTCACGGGTGACGTTTCACGGGTCTTGGTTTTACTGGTAAGTTTCACGGGTCAAGGTTTCACGGGTAAGTTTCACTGGTAAGTTTTACGGGTATGTTTTACAGGTGACGTTTCACGGGTAAGTTTCACGGGTAAGTTTCACGGGTGACGTTTCACGGGTCTAGGTTTCACTGGTAAGTTTCACGGGTATGTTTCACGGGTGACATTTCACGGGTCTAGGTTTCACTGGTAAGTTTCACGGGTCAAGGTTTCACGGGTAAGTTTCACGGGTAAGTTTCACGGGTATGTTTCACGGATGACGTTTCACGGGTCTTGGTTTCACTGGTAAGTTTCACGGGTAAGTTTCACGGGTAAGTTTTACGGGTATGTTTTACAGGTGACGTTTCACGGGTAAGTTTCACGGGTAAGTTTCACGGGTGACGTTTCACGGGTCTAGGTTTCACTGGTAAGTTTCACGGGTCAAGGTTTTACGGGTAAGTTTCACGGGTATGTTTCACGGGTGACGTTTCACGGGTCTAGGTTTCACTGGTAAGTTTCACGGGTCAAGGTTTTACGCGTAAGTTTCACGGGTGACGTTTCACGGGTCTAGGTTTCACTGGTAAGTTTCACGGGTCAAGGTTTCACGGGTAAGTTTCACGGATAAGTTTCATGGGTATGTTTCACGGGTGACGTTTCACGGGTCTAGGTTTCACTGGTAAGTTTCACGGGTAAGTTTCACGGGTAAGTTTTACGGGTACGTTTCACAGGTGACGTTTCACGGGTCTAGGTTACACTGGTAAGTTTCACGGGTCAAGGTTTTACGGGTAAGTTTCACGGGTAAGTTTCACGGGTGACCTTTCACGGGTCTAGGTTTCACTGGTAAGTTTCACGGGTAAAGGTTTCACGGGTAAGTTTCACGTGTCAGTTTCACGGGTAAGTTTCACGGGTGACGTTTCATGGGTCTAGGTTTCACTGGTAAGTTTGACGGGTCAAGGTTTCACGGGTAAGTTTCACGGGTAAGTTTCACGGGTATGTTTCACGGGTGACGTTTCACGGGTCTAGGTTTCACTGGTAAGTTTCACGGGTCAAGGTTTCACGGGTAAGTTTCACGGGTAAGTTTCACGGGTATGTTTCACGAGTGACGTTTCACGGGTCTAGGTTTCACTGGTAAGTTTCACGGGTCAAGGTTTCACGGGTAAGTTTCACGGGTAAGTTTCACGGGTATGTTTCACGGGTGACGTTTCACGGGTCTAGGTTTCACTGGTAAGTTTCACGGGTCAAGGATTTACGGGTAAGTTTCACGGGTAAGTTTCACGGGTATGTTTCACGGGTGACGTTTCACGGGTCTAGGTTTCACTGGTAAGTTTCACGGGTCAAGGTTTTACGGGTAAGTTTCACGGGTACGTTTTACGGGTAAGTTTCACGGGTGACGTTTCACGGGTGACGTTTCACGGGTCTAGGTTTCACTGGTAAGTTTCACGGGCGACGTTTCACGGGTCTTGGTTTCACTGGTAAGTTTCACGGGTCAAGGTTTCACGGGTAAGTTTCACTGGTAAGTTTTACGGGTATGTTTTACAGGTGACGTTTCACGGGTAAGTTTCACGGGTAAGTTTCACGGGTGACGTTTCACGGGTCTAGGTTTCACTGGTAAGTTTCACGGGTATGTTTCACGGGTGACATTTCACGGGTCTAGGTTTCACTGGTAAGTTTCACGGGTCAAGGTTTCACGGGTAAGTTTCACGGGTAAGTTTCACGGGTATGTTTCACGGATGACGTTTCACGGGTCTTGGTTTCACTGGTAAGTTTCACGGGTAAGTTTCACGGGTAAGTTTTACGGGTATGTTTTACAGGTGACGTTTCACGGGTAAGTTTCACGGGTAAGTTTCACGGGTGACGTTTCACGGGTCTAGGTTTCACTGGTAAGTTTCACGGGTCAAGGTTTTACGGGTAAGTTTCACGGGTATGTTTCACGGGTGACGTTTCACGGGTCTAGGTTTCACTGGTAAGTTTCACGGGTCAAGGTTTTACGCGTAAGTTTCACGGGTGACGTTTCACGGGTCTAGGTTTCACTGGTAAGTTTCACGGGTCAAGGTTTCACGGGTAAGTTTCACGGGTAAGTTTTACGGGTAAGTTTCACGGGTGACGTTTCACGGGTCTAGGTTTCACTGGTAAGTTTCACGGGTCAAGGTTTCACGGGTAAGTTTCACGGGTAAGTTTCACGGGTATGTTTCACGGGTGACGTTTCACGGGTCTAGGTTTCACTGGTAAGTTTCACGGGTCAAGGATTCACGGGTAAGTTTCACGGGTAAGTTTCACGGGTATGTTTCACGGGTGACGTTTCACGGGTCTTGGTTTCACTGGTAAGTTTCACGGGTCAAGGTTTCACGGGTAAGATTCACGGGTATGTTTCACGGGTGACGTTTCACGGGTCTAGGTTTCACTGGTAAGTTTCACGGGTCAAGGTTTCACGGGTAAGTTTCACGGGTAAGTTTTACGGGTAAGTTTCACGGGTAAGTTTTACGGGTAAGTTTCACGGGTGACGTTTTACGGGTCTAGGTTTCACTGGTAAGTTTCACGGGTCAAGGTTTCACGGGTAAGTTTCACGGGTAAGTTTCACGGGTATGTTTCACGGGTGACGTTTCACGGGTCTAGGTTTCACTGGAAAGTTTCACGGATCAAGGTTTCACGGGTAAGTTTCACGGGTAAGTTTTACGGGTATGTTTTACAGGTGACGTTTCACGGGTCTAGGTTTCACTGGTATGTTTCACGGGTCAAGGTTTCACGGGTAAGTTTCACGGGTAAGTTTCACGGGTATGTTTCATGGGTGATGTTTCACGGGTCTAGGTTTTACTGGTAAGTTTCACGGGTCAAGGTTTCACGGGTAAGTTTCACGGGTAAGTTTCACGGGTGACGTTTCACGGGTCTAGGTTTCACTGGTAAGTTTCACGGGTATGTTTCACGGGTGACGTTTCACGGGTCTAGGTTTCACTGGTAAGTTTCACGGGTCAAGGTTTCACGGGTAAGTTTCACGGGTAAGTTTCACGGGTATGTTTCACGGATGACGTTTCACGGGTCTTGGTTTCACTGGTAAGTTTCACGGGTCAAGGTTTCACGGGTAAGTTTCACGGGTAAGTTTTACGGGTATGTTTTACAGGTGACGTTTCACGGGTAAGTTTCACGGGTAAGTTTCACGGGTATGTTTCACGGGTGACGTTTCACGGGTCTAGGTTTCACTGGTAAGTTTCACGGGTCAAGGTTTCACGGGTAAGTTTCACGGGTAAGTTTTACGGGTAAGTTTCACGGGTGACGTTTCACGGGTCTAGGTTTCACTGGTAAGTTTCACGGGTCAAGGTTTCACGGGTAAGTTTCACGGGTAAGTTTTACGGGTAAGTTTCACGGGTGACGTTTCACGGATCTAGGTTTCACTGGAAAGTTTCACGGGTCAAGGATTCACGGGTAAGTTTCACGGGTAAGTTTTACGGGTATGTTTTACAGGTGACGTTTCACGGGTCTAGGTTTCACTGGTAAGTTTCACGGGTCAAGGTTTCACGGGTAAGATTCACGGGTAAGTTTCACGGGTATGTTTCATGGGTGATGTTTCACGGGTCTAGGTTTCACTGGTAAGTTTCACGGGTCAAGGTTTTACGTGTAAGTTTCACGGGTATGTTTCACGGGTGACGTTTCACGGGTCTAGGTTTCACTGGTAAGTTTCACGGGTCAAGGTTTCACGGGTAAGTTTCACGGGTAAGTTTCACGGGTAAGTTTCACGGGTATGTTTCACGGGTGACGTTTCACGGGTCTAGGTTTCACTGGTAAGTTTCACGGGTCAAAGTTTCACGGGTAAGTTTCACGGGTAAGTTTCACGGGTATGTTTCACGGGTGACGTTTCACGGGTCTAGGTTTCACTGGTAAGTTTCACGGGTCAAGGTTTCACGGGTAAGTTTAACGGGTAAGTTTTACGGGTAAGTTTCACGGGTGACGTTTCACGGGTCTAGGTTTCACTGGTAAGTTTCACGGGTCTAGGTTTTACTGGTAAGTTTCACGGGTCAAGGTTTCACGGGTAAGTTTCACGGGTAAGTTTCACGGGTATGTTTCACGGGTGACGTTTCACGGGTCTAGGTTTCACTGGAAAGTTTCACGGATCAAGGTTTCACGGGTAAGTTTCACGGGTAAGTTTCACGGGTAAGTTTTACGGGTATGTTTTACAGGTGACGTTTCACGGGTCTAGGTTTCACTGGTAAGTTTCACGGGTCAAGGTTTCACGGGTAAGTTTCACGGGTAAGTTTCACGGGTATGTTTCATGGGTGATGTTTCACGGGTCTAGGTTTTACTGGTAAGTTTCACGGGTCAAGGTTTCACGGGTAAGTTTCACGGGTAAGTTTCACGGGTGACGTTTCACGGGTCTAGGTTTCACTGGTAAGTTTCACGGGTATGTTTCACGAGTGACGTTTCACGGGTCTAGGTTTCACTGGTAAGTTTCACGGGTCAAGGTTTCACGGGTAAGTTTCACGGGTAAGTTTCACGGGTATGTTTCACGGATGACGTTTCACGGGTCTTGGTTTCACTGGTAAGTTTCACGGGTCAAGGTTTCACGGGTAAGTTTCACGGGTAAGTTTTACGGGTATGTTTTACAGGTGACGTTTCACGGGTAAGTTTCACGGGTCAGTTTCACGGGTATGTTTCACGGGTGACGTTTCACGGGTCTAGGTTTCACTGGTAAGTTTCACGGGTAAGTTTCACGGGTAAGTTTTACGGGTAAGTTTCACGGGTGACGTTTCACGGGTCAAGGATTCACGAGTAAGTTTCACGGGTAAGTTTTACGGGTATGTTTTACAGGTGACGTTTCACGGGTCTAGGTTTCACTGGTAAGTTTCACGGGTCAAGGTTTCACGGGTAAGATTCACGGGTAAGTTTCACGGGTATGTTTCATGGGTGATGTTTCACGGGTCTAGGTTTCACTGGTAAGTTTCACGGGTCAAGGTTTTACGGGTAAGTTTCACGGGTAAGTTTCACGGGTATGTTTCACGGGTGACGTTTCACGGGTCTAGGTTTCGCTGGTAAGTTTCACGGGTCAAGGTTTCACGGGTAAGTTTCACGGGTAAGTTTCACGGGTATGTTTCACGGGTGACGTTTCACGGGTCTAGGTTTCACTAGTAAGTTTCACGGGTCAAGGTTTCACGGGTAAGTTTCACGGGTAAGTTTCACGGGTATGTTTCATGGGTGATGTTTCACGGGTCTAGGTTTTACTGGTAAGTTTCACGGGTATGTTTCACGGGTAAGTTTTACGGGTATGTTTTACAGGTGACGTTTCACGGGTCTAGGTTTCACTGGTAAGTTTCACGGGTCAAGGTTTCACGGGTCAAGGTTTCACGGGTAAGTTTCACGGGTAAGTTTCACGGGTATGTTTTACAGGTGACGTTTCACGGGTCTAGGTTTCACTGGTAAGTTTCACGGGTCAAGGTTTCACGGGTAAGATTCACGGGTAAGTTTCACGGGTATGTTTCATGAGTGATGTTTCACGGGTCTAGGTTTCACTGGTAAGTTTCACGGGTCAAGGTTTTACGGGTAAGTTTCACGGGTAAGTTTCACGCGTATGTTTCACGGGTGACGTTTCACGGGTCTAGGTTTCACTGGTAAGTTTCACGGGTCAAGGTTTCACGGGTAAGTTTCACGGGTAAGTTTCACGGGTATGTTTCACGGGTGACGTTTCACGGGTCTAGGTTTCACTAGTAAGTTTCACTTGTCAAGGTTTCACGGGTAAGTTTCACGGGTAAGTTTCACGGGTATGTTTCACGGGTGACGTTTCACGGGTCTAGGTTTCACTGGTAAGTTTCACGGGTCAAGGTTTCACGGGTAAGTTTCACGGGTAAGTTTCACGGGTATGTTTCACGGGTGACGTTTCACGGGTCTAGGTTTCACGGGTAAGTTTCACGGGTCAAGGTTTCACGGGTAAGTTTCACGGGTAAGTTTCACGGGTATGTTTCACAAGTGACGTTTCACGGGTCTAGGTTTCACTGGAAAGTTTCACGGGTCAAGGTTTCACGGGTAAGTTTCACGGGTAAGTTTTACGGGTATGTTTTACAGGCGACGTTTCACGGGTCTAGGTTTCACTGGTAAGTTTCACGGGTCTAGGTTTCACGGGTAAGTTTCACGGGTAAGTTTCACGGGTATGTTTCACGGGTGACGTTTCACGGGTCTAGGTTTCACTGGTAAGTTTCACGGGTCAAGGTTTCACGGGTAAGTTTTACGGGTAAATTTCACGGGTATGTTTCACGGGTGACGTTTCACGGGTCTAGGTTTCACTGGTAAGTTTCACAGTTCAAGGTTTTACGGGTAAGTTTCACGGGTAAGTTTCACGGGTATGTTTCACGGGTGACGTTTCACGGGTCTAGGTTTCACTGGTAAGTTTTACGGGTCAAGGTTTCACGGGTAAGTTTCACGGGTAAGTTTTACGGGTAAGTTTCACGGGTGACGTTTCACGGGTGCGTTTCACGGGTCTAGGTTTCACTGGTAAGTTTCACGGGTCAAGGTTTCACGGGTAAGTTTCACCGGTAAGTTTCACGGGTATGTTTCACAAGTGACGTTTCACGGGTCTAGGTTTCACTGGAAAGTTTCACGGGTCAAGGTTTCACGGGTAAGTTTCACGGGTAAGTTTTACGGGTATGTTTTACAGGCGACGTTTCACGGGTATAGGTTTCACTGGTAAGTTTCACGGGTCTAGGTTTCACGGGTAAGTTTCACGGGTAAGTTTCACGGGTATGTTTCATGGGTGATGTTTCACGGGTCTAGGTTTCACTGGTAAGTTTCACGGGTCAAGGTTTCACGGGTAAGTTTCACGGGTAAGTTTTACGGGTATGTTTTACAGGTGACGTTTCACGGGTCTAGGTTTCACTGGTAAGTTTCACGGGTCAAGGTTTCACGGGTAAGTTTCACGGGTAAGTTTCACGGGTATGTTTCATGGGTGATGTTTCACGGGTCTAGGTTTTACTGGTAAGTTTCACGGGTCAAGGTTTCACGGGTAAGTTTCACGGGTAAGTTTCACGGGTGACGTTTCACGGGTCTAGGTTTCACTGGTAAGTTTCACGGGTATGTTTCACGGATGACGTTTCACGGGTCTAGGTTTCACTGGTAAGTTTCACGGGTCAAGGTTTCACGGGTAAGTTTCACGGGTAAGTTTCACGGGTATGTTTCACGGATGACGTTTCACGGGTCTAAGTTTCACTGGTAAGTTTCACGGGTCAAGGTTTCACGGGTAAGTTTCACGGGTAAGTTTTACGGGTATGTTTTACAGGTGACGTTTAACGGGTAAGTTTCACGGGTAAGTTTCACGGGTATGTTTCACGGGTGAAGTTTCACGGGTCTTGGTTTCACTGGTAAGTTTCACGGGTCAAGGTTTCACGGGTAAGTTTCACGGGTAAGTTTTACGGGTAAGTTTCACGGGTGACGTTTCACGGGTCTAGGTTTCACTGGAAAGTTTCACGGGTCAAGGATTCACGGGTAAGTTTCACGGGTAAGTTTTACGGGTATGTTTTACAGGTGACGTTTCACGGGTCTAGGTTTCACTGGTAAGTTTCACGGGTCAAGGTTTCACGGGTTAGATTCACGGGTAAGTTTCACGGGTATGTTTCATGGGTGATGTTTCACGGGTCTAGGTTTCACTGGTAAGTTTCACGGGTCAAGGTTTTACGGGTAAGTTTCACGGGTAAGTTTCACGGGTATGTTTCACGGGTGACGTTTCACGGGTCTAGGTTTCACTGGTAAGTTTCACGGGTCAAGGTTTCACAGGTAAGTTTCACGGGTAAGTTTCACGGGTATGTTTCACGGGTGACGTTTCACGGGTCTAGGTTTCACTAGTAAGTTTCACGGGTCAAGGTTTCACGGGTAAGTTTCACGGGTAAGTTTCACGGGTATGTTTCATGGGTGATGTTTCACGGGTCTAGGTTTTACTGGTAAGTTTCACGGGTCAAGGTTTCACGGGTAAGTTTCACGGGTAAGTTTCACGGGTGACGTTTCACGGGTCTAGGTTTCACTGGTAAGTTTCACGGGTATGTTTCACGGGTAAGTTTTACGGGTATGTTTTACAGGTGACGTTTCACGGGTCTAGGTTTTACTGGTAAGTTTCACGGGTCAAGGTTTCACGGGTCAAGGTTTCACGGGTAAGTTTCACGGGTAAGTTTCACGGGTATGTTTTACAGGTGACGTTTCACGGGTCTAGGTTTCACTGGTAAGTTTCACGGGTCAAGGTTTCACGGGTAAGATTCACGGGTAAGTTTCACGGGTATGTTTCATGGGTGATGTTTCACGGGTCTAGGTTTCACTGGTAAGTTTCACGGGTCTAGGTTTCACGGGTAAGTTTCACGGGTAAGTTTCACGGGTATGTTTCACGGGTGACGTTTCACGGGTCTAGGTTTCACTGGTAAGTTTCACGGGTCAAGGTTTCACGGGTAAGTTTCACGGGTAAATTTCACGGGTATGTTTCACGGGTGACGTTTCACGGGTCTAGGTTTCACTGGTAAGTTTCACAGTTCAAGGTTTTACGGGTAAGTTTCACGGGTAAGTTTCACGGGTATGTTTCACGGGTGACGTTTCACGGGTCTAGGTTTCACTGGTAAGTTTCACGGGTCAAGGTTTCACGGGTAAGTTTCACGGGTAAGTTTTACGGGTAAGTTTCACGGGTGACGTTTCACGGGTGCGTTTCACGGGTCTAGGTTTCACTGGTAAGTTTTACGGGTCAAGGTTTCACGGGTAAGTTTCACCGGTAAGTTTCACGGGTATGTTTCACAAGTGACGTTTCACGGGTCTAGGTTTCACTGGAAAGTTTCACGGGTCAAGGTTTCACGGGTAAGTTTCACGGGTAAGTTTTACGGGTATGTTTTACAGGCGACGTTTCACGGGTCTAGGTTTCACTGGTAAGTTTCACGGGTAAGTTTCACGGGTAAGTTTCACGGGTAAGTTTCACGGGTATGTTTCATGGGTGATGTTTCACGGGTCTAGGTTTCACTGGTAAGTTTCACGGGTCAAGGTTTCACGGGTAAGTTTCACGGGTAAGTTTCACGGGTAAGTTTTACGGGTATGTTTTACAGGTGACGTTTCACGGGTCTAGGTTTCACTGGTAAGTTTCACGGGTCAAGGTTTCACGGGTAAGTTTCACGGGTAAGTTTCACGGGTATGTTTCATGGGTGATGTTTCACGGGTCTAGGTTTTACTGGTAAGTTTCACGGGTCAAGGTTTCACGGGTAAGTTTCACGGGTAAGTTTCACGGGTGACGTTTCACGGGTCTAGGTTTCACTGGTAAGTTTCACGGGTATGTTTCACGGGTGACGTTTCACGGGTCTAGGTTTCACTGGTAAGTTTCACGGGTCAAGGTTTCACGGGTAAGTTTCACGGGTAAGTTTCACGGGTATGTTTCACGGATGACGTTTCACGGGTCTTGGTTTCACTGGTAAGTTTCACGGGTCAAGGTTTCACGGGTAAGTTTCACGGGTAAGTTTTACGGGTATGTTTTACAGGTGACGTTTCACGGGTAAGTTTCACGGGTAAGTTTCACGGGTATGTTTCACGGGTGAAGTTTCACGGGTCTTGGTTTCACTGGTAAGTTTCACGGGTCAAGGTTTCACGGGTAAGTTTCACGGGTAAGTTTTACGGGTATGTTTTACAGGTGACGTTTCACGGGTAAGTTTCACGGGTAAGTTTCACGGGTATGTTTCACGGGTGAAGTTTCACGGGTCTAGGTTTCACTGGTAAGTTTCACGGGTCAAGGTTTCACGGGTAAGTTTCACGGGTAAGTTTTACGGGTAAGTTTCACGGGTGACGTTTCACGGGTCTAGGTTTCACTGGAAAGTTTCACGGGTCAAGGATTCACGGGTAAGTTTCACGGGTAAGTTTTACGGGTATGTTTTACAGGTGACGTTTCACGGGTCTAGGTTTCACTGGTAAGTTTCACGGGTCAAGGTTTCACGGGTAAGATTCACGGGTAAGTTTCACGGGTATGTTTCATGGGTGATGTTTCACGGGTCTAGGTTTCACTGGTAAGTTTCACGGGTCAAGGTTTTACGGGTAAGTTTCACGGGTAAGTTTCACGGGTATGTTTCACGGGTGACGTTTCACGGGTCTAGGTTTCACTGGTAAGTTTCACGGGTCAAGGTTTCACGGGTAAGTTTCACGGGTATGTTTCACGGGTGACGTTTCACGGGTCTAGGTTTCACTAGTAAGTTTCACGGGTCAAGGTTATTACGGTTTCAAATTTTAAAATATTTCTAAAGATAGAAATATGCCTTATCGGCAGGTAATTTGGTTTGTGATGAATAGCAGGAGATGGCACCTCTTGTCCGTTTATTTAAATAAATCTGAGCGCAAACTTTTAACGTTAATTAAATGGCTAATTAAGCACCGAGACTCGGCTAGCGAAAAATCGGTGAGCACATGGTAGAAGTGAGTGATCGAAAGTATCGTGCGAAATCGCCATTGAGTTGATTATTTGAAGAAATTCGATATAAGTTTGAAGATTTGGAATCTCAGGCACGTCTATTAGACGGATATATTTTTCCACGATTTTGAATTCTAAATACGGAGAGTATTTTTATCGTCGTTGAGACGGATTTTTCCATCGACACTCACTAAGCCGATCTACAACTAAAATTTTATTTTTCAACATCTACAAACGGCAGCAAATCCTGCGTAAGTGCCATTCCTGAATATTTTATCACAAACCAAGTTGCTATAATAAGGTATTATTTCTGTGTTTAGCCTTTTTGAGAGTATCGGCTGCTACATTATGAGCACGCCGTGCTGACGAAGATTTTGATACAAAATAACCAGGGCCGGACCCGATATATTCGTACGTTAGCTAAACCGTCAAAATTGGTCGATTGGACGTGTGGACGTAGAATACTGGACAGAGCGCTGAGGAGGTTATCCAGTGACGGAGTTAGTGGAGGGAAGGACGTGATTCTACCGCAGGGATACGTTGCTCTGGATTGTGGTCCGGTGAGGTCATTCTAATTTATTTTCCATGAGAGTTGATCGTTGGTCGAATCATAGGAGCGATTCACAATTTTGTATCAGTTTAGCGCCGATCTCATTCTGTATATTGTTATAAATTGATTTACATTTATTGGATTTCATTTTGTTGAGTAGATAGGTATCAAAGTAATTCTGATTTATTGTTCTTAATTTTTATGTATGAAGTTTATTCAGTTCGAATCATTTCACGATAGTTTATATGACACTTGTACAGCCGTACAGCGTAGTGAATTTATAAGTAATATTTTCTGGGGGCCGCGTCTTTACGAATGCATTCGAAAAGTCGATAAAAAGAGATTGTTAGGTCCATTGTAGTCATTTATTTCGATATTTCTACAACACCGTTGTTAGGCTACTTAGGATTTGGTTATGTGATTTTTTTAGTGATTTGATTCACCTTTTCAGTTATTTAAAACATTATTAATTCTGCTTCATATACAATTTTTCTATCATCTTTACGATATTTAACTTATATTTGTTATTTATTTGTGTCACTGACACTGCACAAACTTATATTCAATTTTATTTAAATTTATTATTACTATTTACTCAAATAAGTATATTATAATTTATCTACGTTTAATAAAAGGGCTGATCTAAATTATTTATGGTTTTTGAGAGTTTAATTTTTCGTCCAGTTTTGATTTCTACCCTCGTAGGTTGAGGTTTTCGCTATTCAATTTCACAAGCGAGGTAGGTGTAAACTTTATAGTATAACTATTGGAAATATAAATAGCGTGGCGCCCATTTAAAATATAAATTTAGCCGCCATTTTGTTTAAATTTGAACCACCCCTTTCTCGAGCCTGAGCTGGCGGCCCAGTATTTTATACTAGTAGAAATTAATTTGGTTATGACAGAATACTAACGTAACAAGGTTTCACGGGTAAGTTTCACGGGTAAGTTTCACGGGTAAGTTTCACGGGTATGTTTCATGGGTGATGTTTCACGGGTCTAGGTTTTACTGGTAAGTTTCACGGGTCAAGGTTTCACGGGTAAGTTTCACGGGTAAGTTTCACGGGTGACGTTTCACGGGTCTAGGTTTCACTGGTAAGTTTCACGGGTATGTTTCACGGGTAAGTTTTACGGGTATGTTTTACAGGTGACGTTTCACGGGTCTAGGTTTCACTGGTAAGTTTCACTGGTCAAGGTTTCACGGGTCAAGGTTTCACGGGTAAGTTTCACGGGTAAGTTTCACGGGTATGTTTTACAGGTGACGTTTCACGGGTCTAGGTTTCACTGGTAAGTTTCACGGGTCAAGGTTTCTCGGGTAAGATTCACGGGTTAGTTTCACGGGTATGTTTCACGGGTGACGTTTCACGGGTCTAGGTTTCACTGGAAAGTTTCACGGGTCAAGGTTTCACGGGTAAGTTTCACGGGTAAGTTTCACGGGTATGTTTCACGGGTGACGTTTCACAGGTCTAGGTTTCACTGGTAAGTTTCACGGGTCAAGGTTTCACGGGTAAGTTTCACGGGTAAGTTTCACGGGTATGTTTCACGGGTCACGTTTCACGGGTCTAGGTTTCACTGGTAAGTTTCACGGGTCAAGGTTTCACGGGTAAGTTTCACGGGTAAGTTTCACGGGTATGTTTCACGGGTCTTGGTTTCACTGGTAAGTTTCACGGGTCAAGGTTTCACGGGTAAGTTTCACGGGTAAGTTTTACGGGTATGTTTTACAGGTGACGTTTCACGGGTAAGTTTCACGGGTAAGTTTCACGGGTATGTTTCACGGGTGACGTTTCACGGGTCTAGGTTTCACTGGTAAGTTTCACGGGTCAAGGTTTCACGGGTAAGTTTCACGGGTAAGTTTTACGGGTAAGTTTCACGGGTGACGTTTCACGGGTCTAGGTTTCACTGGAAAGTTTCACGGGTCAAGGATTCACGGGTAAGTTTCACGGGTAAGTTTTACGGGTATGTTTTACAGGTGACGTTTCACGGGTCTAGGTTTCACTGGTAAGTTTCACGGGTCAAGGTTTCACGGGTAAGTTTCACGGGTAAGTTTCACGGGTAAGTTTCACGGGTATGTTTCATGGGTGATGTTTCACGGGTCTAGGTTTTACTGGTAAGTTTCACGGGTCAAGGTTTCACGGGTAAGTTTCACGGGTAAGTTTCACGGGTGACGTTTCACGGGTCTAGGTTTCACTGGTAAGTTTCACGGGTATGTTTCACGGGTGACGTTTCACGGGTCTAGGTTTCACTGGTAAGTTTCACGGGTCAAGGTTTCACGGGTAAGTTTCACGGGTAAGTTTCACGGGTATGTTTCACGGGTAAGTTTCACGGGTGACGTTTCACGGGTCTAGGTTTCACTGGTAAGTTTCACGGGTATGTTTCACGGGTGACGTTTCACGGGTCTAGGTTTCACTGGTAAGTTTCACGGGTCAAGGTTTCACGGGTAAGTTTCACGGGTAAGTTTCACGGGTATGTTTCACGGATGACGTTTCACGGGTCTTGGTTTCACTGGTAAGTTTCACGGGTCAAGGTTTCACGGGTAAGTTTCACGGGTAAGTTTTACGGGTATGTTTTACAGGTGACGTTTCACGGGTAAGTTTCACGGGTAAGTTTCACGGGTATGTTTCACGGGTGACGTTTCACGGGTCTTGGTTTCACTGGTAAGTTTCACGGGTCAAGGTTTCACGGGTAAGTTTCACGGGTATGTTTCACGGGTGACGTTTCACGGGTCTAGGTTTCACTGGTAAGTTTCACGGGTCAAGGTTTCACGGGTAAGTTTCACGGGTAAGTTTTACGGGTAAGTTTTACGGGTCTAGGTTTCAATGGTAAGTTTCACGGGTCAAGGTTTCACGGGTAAGTTTCACGGGTAAGTTTCACGGGTATGTTTCACGGGTGACGTTTCACCGTTCTAGGTTTCACTGGAAAGTTTCACGGATCAAGGTTTCACGGGTAAGTTTCACGGGTAAGTTTTACGGGTATGTTTTACAGGTGACGTTTCACGGGTCTAGGTTTCACTGGTAAGTTTCACGGGTCAAGGTTTCACGGGTAAGTTTCACGGGTAAGTTTCACGGGTATGTTTCATGTTTGATGTTTCACGGGTCTAGGTTTTACTGGTAAGTTTCACGGGTCAAGGTTTCACGGGTAAGTTTCACGGGTAAGTTTCACGGGTGACGTTTCACGGGTCTAGGTTTCACTGGTAAGTTTCACGGGTATGTTTCACGGGTGACGTTTCACGGGTCTAGGTTTCACTGGTAAGTTTCACGGGTCAAGGTTTCACGGGTAAGTTTCACTGGTAAGTTTCACGGGTATGTTTCACGGATGACGTTTCTAGGGTCTTGGTTTCACTGGTAAGTTTCACGGGTCAAGGTTTCACGGGTAAGTTTCACGGGTAAGTTTTACGGGTATGTTTTACAGGTGACGTTTCACGGGTAAGTTTCACGGGTAAGTTTCACGGGTATGTTTCACGGGTGACGTTTCACGGGTCTAGGTTTCACTGGTAAGTTTCACGGGTCAAGGTTTCACGGGTAAGTTTCACGGGTAAGTTTTACGGGTAAGTTTCACGGGTGACGTTTCACGGGTCTAGGTTTCACTGGAAAGTTTCACGGGTCAAGGATTCACGGGTAAGTTTCACGGGTAAGTTTTACGGGTATGTTTTACAGGTGACGTTTCACGGGTCTAGGTTTCACTGGTAAGTTTCACGGGTCAAGGTTTCACGGGTAAGATTCACGGGTAAGTTTCACGGGTATGTTTCATGGGTGATGTTTCACGGGTCTAGGTTTCACTGGTAAGTTTCACGGGTCAAGGTTTTACGGGTAAGTTTCACGGGTATGTTTCACGGGTGACGTTTCACGGGTCTAGGTTTCACTGGTAAGTTTCACGGGTCAAGGTTTCAAGGGTAAGATTCACGGGTAAGTTTCACGGGTATGTTTCACGGGTGACGTTTCACGGGTATAGGTTTCACTAGTAAGTTTCATGGGTCAAGGTTTCACGGGTAAGTTTCACGGGTAAGTTTCACGGGTATGTTTCACGGGTGACGTTTCACGGGTCTAGGTTTCACTGGTAAGTTTCACGGGTCTAGGTTTCACGGGTAAGTTTCACGGGTAAGTTTCACGGGTATGTTTCACGGGTGACGTTTCACGGGTCTAGGTTTCACTGGTAAGTTTCACGGGTCAAGGTTTCACGGGTAAGTTTCACGGGTAAATTTCACGGGTATGTTTCACGGGTGACGTTTCACGGGTCTAGGTTTCACTGGTAAGTTTCACAGTTCAAGGTTTTACGGGTAAGTTTCACGGGTAAGTTTCACGGGTATGTTTCACGGGTGACGTTTCACGGGTCTAGGTTTCACTGGTAAGTTTCACGGGTCAAGGTTTCACATGTAAGTTTCACGGGTAAGTTTCACGGGTATGTTTCATGGGTGATGTTTCACGGGTCTAGGTTTTACTGGTAAGTTTCACGGGTCAAGGTTTCACGGGTAAGTTTCACGGGTAAGTTTCACGGGTGACGTTTCACGGGTCTAGGTTTCACTGGTAAGTTTCACGGGTATGTTTCACGGGTGACGTTTCACGGGTCTAGGTTTCACTGGTAAGTTTCACGGGTCAAGGTTTCACGGGTAAGTTTCACGGGTAAGTTTCACGGGTATGTTTCACGGATGACGTTTCACGGGTCTTGGTTTCACTGGTAAGTTTCACGGGTCAAGGTTTCACGGGTAAGTTTCACGGGTAAGTTTTACGGGTATGTTTTACAGGTGACGTTTCACGGGTAAGTTTCACGGGTAAGTTTCACGGGTATGTTTCACGGGTGACGTTTCACGGGTCTAGGTTTCACTGGTAAGTTTCACGGGTCAAGGTTTCACGGGTAAGTTTCACGTGTAAATTTCACGGGTATGTTTCACGGGTGACGTTTCACGGGTCTAGGTTTCACTGGTAAGTTTCACAGTTCAAGGTTTTACGGGTAAGTTTCACGGGTAAGTTTCACGGGTATGTTTCACGGGTGACGTTTCACGGGTCTAGGTTTCACTGGTAAGTTTCACGGGTCAAGGTTTCACGGGTAAGTTTCACGGGTAAGTTTTACGGGTAAGTTTCACGGGTGACGTTTCACGGGTGCGTTTCACGGGTCTAGGTTTCACTGGTAAGTTTCACGGGTCAAGGTTTCACGGGTAAGTTTCATCGGTAAGTTTCACGGGTATGTTTCACAAGTGACGTTTCACGGGTCTAGGTTTCACTGGAAAGTTTCACGGGTCAAGGTTTCACGGGTAAGTTTCACGGGTAAGTTTTACGGGTATGTTTTACAGGCGACGTTTCACGGGTCTAGGTTTCACTGGTAAGTTTCACGGGTCTAGGTTTCACGGGTAAGTTTCACGGGTAAGTTTCACGGGTATGTTTCATGGGTGATGTTTAACGGGTCTAGGTTTCACTGGTAAGTTTCACGGGTCAAGGTTTCACGGGTAAGTTTCACGGGTAAGTTTCACGGGTAAGTTTTACGGGTATGTTTTACAGGTGACGTTTCACGGGTCTAGGTTTCACTGGTAAGTTTCACGGGTCAAGGTTTCACGGGTAAGTTTCACGGGTAAGTTTCACGGGTATGTTTCACGGGTCTAGGTTTTACTGGTAAGTTTCACGGGTCAAGGTTTCACGGGTAAGTTTCACGGGTAAGTTTCACGGGTGACGTTTCACGGGTCTAGGTTTTACTGGTAAGTTTCACGGGTCAAGGTTTCACGGGTAAGTTTCACGGGTATGTTTCACGGATGACGTTTCACGGGTCTTGGTTTCACTGGTAAGTTTCACGGGTCAAGGTTTCACGGGTAAGTTTCACGGGTAAGTTTTACGGGTATGTTTTACAGGTGACGTTTCACGGGTAAGTTTCACGGGTAAGTTTCACGGGTATGTTTCACGGGTGAAGTTTCACGGGTCTTGGTTTCACTGGTAAGTTTCACGGGTCAAGGTTTCACGGGTAAGTTTCACGGGTAAGTTTTACGGGTATGTTTTACAGGTGACGTTTCACGGGTCTAGGTTTCACTGGTAAGTTTCACGGGTCAAGGTTTCACGGGTAAGTTTCACGGGTAAGTTTCACGGGTATGTTTCATGTTTGATGTTTCACGGGTCTAGGTTTTACTGGTAAGTTTCACGGGTCAAGGTTTCACGGGTAAGTTTCACGGGTAAGTTTCACGGGTGACGTTTCACGGGTCTAGGTTTCACTGGTAAGTTTCACGGGTATGTTTCACGGGTGACGTTTCACGGGTCTAGGTTTCACTGGTAAGTTTCACGGGTCAAGGTTTCACGGGTAAGTTTCACTGGTAAGTTTCACGGGTATGTTTCACGGATGACGTTTCTAGGGTCTTGGTTTCACTGGTAAGTTTCACGGGTCAAGGTTTCACGGGTAAGTTTCACGGGTAAGTTTTACGGGTATGTTTTACAGGTGACGTTTCACGGGTAAGTTTCACGGGTAAGTTTCACGGGTATGTTTCACGGGTGACGTTTCACGGGTCTAGGTTTCACTGGTAAGTTTCACGGGTCAAGGTTTCACGGGTAAGTTTCACGGGTAAGTTTTACGGGTAAGTTTCACGGGTGACGTTTCACGGGTCTAGGTTTCACTGGAAAGTTTCACGGGTCAAGGATTCACGGGTAAGTTTCACGGGTAAGTTTTACGGGTATGTTTTACAGGTGACGTTTCACGGGTCTAGGTTTCACTGGTAAGTTTCACGGGTCAAGGTTTCACGGGTAAGATTCACGGGTAAGTTTCACGGGTATGTTTCATGGGTGATGTTTCACGGGTCTAGGTTTCACTGGTAAGTTTCACGGGTCAAGGTTTTACGGGTAAGTTTCACGGGTATGTTTCACGGGTGACGTTTCACGGGTCTAGGTTTCACTGGTAAGTTTCACGGGTCAAGGTTTCAAGGGTAAGATTCACGGGTAAGTTTCACGGGTATGTTTCACGGGTGACGTTTCACGGGTATAGGTTTCACTAGTAAGTTTCATGGGTCAAGGTTTCACGGGTAAGTTTCACGGGTAAGTTTCACGGGTATGTTTCACGGGTGACGTTTCACGGGTCTAGGTTTCACTGGTAAGTTTCACGGGTCTAGGTTTCACGGGTAAGTTTCACGGGTAAGTTTCACGGGTATGTTTCACGGGTGACGTTTCACGGGTCTAGGTTTCACTGGTAAGTTTCACGGGTCAAGGTTTCACGGGTAAGTTTCACGGGTAAATTTCACGGGTATGTTTCACGGGTGACGTTTCACGGGTCTAGGTTTCACTGGTAAGTTTCACAGTTCAAGGTTTTACGGGTAAGTTTCACGGGTAAGTTTCACGGGTATGTTTCACGGGTGACGTTTCACGGGTCTAGGTTTCACTGGTAAGTTTCACGGGTCAAGGTTTCACATGTAAGTTTCACGGGTAAGTTTCACGGGTATGTTTCATGGGTGATGTTTCACGGGTCTAGGTTTTACTGGTAAGTTTCACGGGTCAAGGTTTCACGGGTAAGTTTCACGGGTAAGTTTCACGGGTGACGTTTCACGGGTCTAGGTTTCACTGGTAAGTTTCACGGGTATGTTTCACGGGTGACGTTTCACGGGTCTAGGTTTCACTGGTAAGTTTCACGGGTCAAGGTTTCACGGGTAAGTTTCACGGGTAAGTTTCACGGGTATGTTTCACGGATGACGTTTCACGGGTCTTGGTTTCACTGGTAAGTTTCACGGGTCAAGGTTTCACGGGTAAGTTTCACGGGTAAGTTTTACGGGTATGTTTTACAGGTGACGTTTCACGGGTAAGTTTCACGGGTAAGTTTCACGGGTATGTTTCACGGGTGACGTTTCACGGGTCTAGGTTTCACTGGTAAGTTTCACGGGTCAAGGTTTCACGGGTAAGTTTCACGTGTAAATTTCACGGGTATGTTTCACGGGTGACGTTTCACGGGTCTAGGTTTCACTGGTAAGTTTCACAGTTCAAGGTTTTACGGGTAAGTTTCACGGGTAAGTTTCACGGGTATGTTTCACGGGTGACGTTTCACGGGTCTAGGTTTCACTGGTAAGTTTCACGGGTCAAGGTTTCACGGGTAAGTTTCACGGGTAAGTTTTACGGGTAAGTTTCACGGGTGACGTTTCACGGGTGCGTTTCACGGGTCTAGGTTTCACTGGTAAGTTTCACGGGTCAAGGTTTCACGGGTAAGTTTCATCGGTAAGTTTCACGGGTATGTTTCACAAGTGACGTTTCACGGGTCTAGGTTTCACTGGAAAGTTTCACGGGTCAAGGTTTCACGGGTAAGTTTCACGGGTAAGTTTTACGGGTATGTTTTACAGGCGACGTTTCACGGGTCTAGGTTTCACTGGTAAGTTTCACGGGTCTAGGTTTCACGGGTAAGTTTCACGGGTAAGTTTCACGGGTATGTTTCATGGGTGATGTTTAACGGGTCTAGGTTTCACTGGTAAGTTTCACGGGTCAAGGTTTCACGGGTAAGTTTCACGGGTAAGTTTCACGGGTAAGTTTTACGGGTATGTTTTACAGGTGACGTTTCACGGGTCTAGGTTTCACTGGTAAGTTTCACGGGTCAAGGTTTCACGGGTAAGTTTCACGGGTAAGTTTCACGGGTATGTTTCACGGGTCTAGGTTTTACTGGTAAGTTTCACGGGTCAAGGTTTCACGGGTAAGTTTCACGGGTAAGTTTCACGGGTGACGTTTCACGGGTCTAGGTTTTACTGGTAAGTTTCACGGGTCAAGGTTTCACGGGTAAGTTTCACGGGTATGTTTCACGGATGACGTTTCACGGGTCTTGGTTTCACTGGTAAGTTTCACGGGTCAAGGTTTCACGGGTAAGTTTCACGGGTAAGTTTTACGGGTATGTTTTACAGGTGACGTTTCACGGGTAAGTTTCACGGGTAAGTTTCACGGGTATGTTTCACGGGTGAAGTTTCACGGGTCTTGGTTTCACTGGTAAGTTTCACGGGTCAAGGTTTCACGGGTAAGTTTCACGGGTAAGTTTTACGGGTATGTTTTACAGGTGACGTTTCACGGGTAAGTTTCACGGGTAAGTTTCACGGGTATGTTTAACGGGTGAAGTTTCACGGGTCTAGGTTTCACTGGTAAGTTTCACGGGTCAAGGTTTCACGGGTAAGTTTCACGGGTAAGTTTTACGGGTAAGTTTCACGGGTGACGTTTCACGGGTCTAGGTTTCACTGGAAAGTTTCACGGGTCAAGGATTCACGGGTAAGTTTCACGGGTAAGTTTTACGGGTATGTTTTACAGGTGACGTTTCACGGGTCTAGGTTTCACTGGTAAGTTTCACGGGTCAAGGTTTCACGGGTAAGATTAACGGGTAAGTTTCACGGGTATGTTTCATGGGTGATGTTTCACGGGTCTAGGTTTCACTGGTAAGTTTCACGGGTCAAGGTTTTACGGGTAAGTTTCACGGGTAAGTTTCACGGGTATGTTTCACGGGTGACGTTTCACGGGTCTAGGTTTCACTGGTAAGTTTCACGGGTCAAGGTTTCACGGGTAAGTTTCACGGGTAAGTTTCACGGGTATGTTTCATGGGTGATGTTTCACGGGTCTAGGTTTTACTGGTAAGTTTCACGGGTCAAGGTTTCACGGGTAAGTTTCACGGGTAAGTTTCACGGGTGACGTTTCACGGGTCTAGGTTTCACTGGTAAGTTTCACGGGTATGTTTCACGGGTGACGTTTCACGGGTCTAGGTTTCACTGGTAAGTTTCACGGGTCAAGGTTTCACGGGTAAGTTTCACGGGTAAGTTTCACGGGTATGTTTCACGGATGACGTTTCACGGGTCTTGGTTTCACTGGTAAGTTTCACGGGTCAAGGTTTCACGGGTAAGTTTCACGGGTAAGTTTCACGGGTGACGTTTCACGGGTCTAGGTTTCACTGGTAAGTTTCACGGGTATGTTTCACGGGTGACGTTTCACGGGTCTAGGTTTCACTGGTAAGTTTCACAGTTCAAGGTTTTACGGGTAAGTTTCACGGGTAAGTTTCACGGGTATGTTTCACGGGTGACGTTTCACGGGTCTAGGTTTCACTGGTAAGTTTCACGGGTCAAGGTTTCACGGGTAAGTTTCACGGGTAAGTTTCACGGGTATGTTTCATGGGTGATGTTTCACGGGTCTAGGTTTTACTGGTAAGTTTCACGGGTCAAGGTTTCACGGGTAAGTTTCACGGGTAAGTTTCACGGGTGACGTTTCACGGGTCTAGGTTTCACTGGTAAGTTTCACGGGTATGTTTCACGGGTGACGTTTCACGGGTCTAGGTTTCACTGGTAAGTTTCACGGGTCAAGGTTTCACGGGTAAGTTTCACGGGTAAGTTTCACGGGTATGTTTCACGGATGACGTTTCACGGGTCTTGGTTTCACTGGTAAGTTTCACGGGTCAAGGTTTCACGGGTAAGTTTCACGGGTAAGTTTTACGGGTATGTTTTACAGGTGACGTTTCACGGGTAAGTTTCACGGGTAAGTTTCACGGGTATGTTTCACGGGTGACGTTTCACGGGTCTAGGTTTCACTGGTAAGTTTCACGGGTCAAGGTTTCACGGGTAAGTTTCACGTGTAAATTTCACGGGTATGTTTCACGGGTGACGTTTCACGGGTCTAGGTTTCACTGGTAAGTTTCACAGTTCAAGGTTTTACGGGTAAGTTTCACGGGTAAGTTTCACGGGTATGTTTCACGGGTGACGTTTCACGGGTCTAGGTTTCACTGGTAAGTTTCACGGGTCAAGGTTTCACGGGTAAGTTTCACGGGTAAGTTTTACGGGTAAGTTTCACGGGTGACGTTTCACGGGTGCGTTTCACGGGTCTAGGTTTCACTGGTAAGTTTCACGGGTCAAGGTTTCACGGGTAAGTTTCATCGGTAAGTTTCACGGGTATGTTTCACAAGTGACGTTTCACGGGTCTAGGTTTCACTGGAAAGTTTCACGGGTCAAGGTTTCACGGGTAAGTTTCACGGGTAAGTTTTACGGGTATGTTTTACAGGCGACGTTTCACGGGTCTAGGTTTCACTGGTAAGTTTCACGGGTCTAGGTTTCACGGGTAAGTTTCACGGGTAAGTTTCACGGGTATGTTTCATGGGTGATGTTTAACGGGTCTAGGTTTCACTGGTAAGTTTCACGGGTCAAGGTTTCACGGGTAAGTTTCACGGGTAAGTTTCACGGGTAAGTTTTACGGGTATGTTTTACAGGTGACGTTTCACGGGTCTAGGTTTCACTGGTAAGTTTCACGGGTCAAGGTTTCACGGGTAAGTTTCACGGGTAAGTTTCACGGGTATGTTTCACGGGTCTAGGTTTTACTGGTAAGTTTCACGGGTCAAGGTTTCACGGGTAAGTTTCACGGGTAAGTTTCACGGGTGACGTTTCACGGGTCTAGGTTTTACTGGTAAGTTTCACGGGTCAAGGTTTCACGGGTAAGTTTCACGGGTATGTTTCACGGATGACGTTTCACGGGTCTTGGTTTCACTGGTAAGTTTCACGGGTCAAGGTTTCACGGGTAAGTTTCACGGGTAAGTTTTACGGGTATGTTTTACAGGTGACGTTTCACGGGTAAGTTTCACGGGTAAGTTTCACGGGTATGTTTCACGGGTGAAGTTTCACGGGTCTTGGTTTCACTGGTAAGTTTCACGGGTCAAGGTTTCACGGGTAAGTTTCACGGGTAAGTTTTACGGGTATGTTTTACAGGTGACGTTTCACGGGTAAGTTTCACGGGTAAGTTTCACGGGTATGTTTAACGGGTGAAGTTTCACGGGTCTAGGTTTCACTGGTAAGTTTCACGGGTCAAGGTTTCACGGGTAAGTTTCACGGGTAAGTTTTACGGGTAAGTTTCACGGGTGACGTTTCACGGGTCTAGGTTTCACTGGAAAGTTTCACGGGTCAAGGATTCACGGGTAAGTTTCACGGGTAAGTTTTACGGGTATGTTTTACAGGTGACGTTTCACGGGTCTAGGTTTCACTGGTAAGTTTCACGGGTCAAGGTTTCACGGGTAAGATTAACGGGTAAGTTTCACGGGTATGTTTCATGGGTGATGTTTCACGGGTCTAGGTTTCACTGGTAAGTTTCACGGGTCAAGGTTTTACGGGTAAGTTTCACGGGTAAGTTTCACGGGTATGTTTCACGGGTGACGTTTCACGGGTCTAGGTTTCACTGGTAAGTTTCACGGGTCAAGGTTTCACGGGTAAGTTTCACGGGTAAGTTTCACGGGTATGTTTCACGGGTGACGTTTCACGGGTCTAGGTTTCACTAGTAAGTTTCACGGGTCAAGGTTTCACGGGTAAGTTTCACGGGTAAGTTTCACGGGTATGTTTCATGGGTGATGTTTCACGGGTCTAGGTTTTACTGGTAAGTTTCACGGGTCAAGGTTTCACGGGTAAGTTTCACGGGTAAGTTTCACGGGTAAGTTTCACGGGTGACGTTTCACGGGTCTAGGTTTCACTGGTAAGTTTCACGGGTATGTTTCACGGGTAAGTTTTACGGGTATGTTTTACAGGTGACGTTTTACGGGTCTAGGTTTCACTGGTAAGTTTCACGGGTCAAGGTTTCACGGGTCAAGGTTTCACGGGTAAGTTTCACGGGTAAGTTTCACGGGTAAGTTTCACGGGTATGTTTTACAGGTGACGTTTCACGGGTCTAGGTTTCACTGGTAAGTTTCACGGGTCAAGGTTTCACGGGTAAGATTCACGGGTTAGTTTCACGGGTATGTTTCACGGGTGACGTTTCACGGGTCTAGGTTTCACTGGAAAGTTTCACGGGTCAAGGTTTCACGGGTAAGTTTCACGGGTAAGTTTCACGGGTATGTTTCACGGGTGACGTTTTACAGGTCTAGGTTTCACTGGTAAGTTTCACGGGTCAAGGTTTCACGGGTAAGTTTCACGGGTAAGTTTCACGGGTATGTTTCACGAGTGACGTTTCACGGGTCTAGGTTTCACTGGTAAGTTTCACGGGTCAAGGTTTCACGGGTAAGTTTCACGGGTAAGTTTCACGGGTATGTTTCACGGATGACGTTTCACGGGTCTTGGTTTCACTGGTAAGTTTCACGGGTCAAGGTTTCACGGGTAAGTTTCACGGGTAAGTTTTACGGGTATGTTTTACAGGTGACGTTTCACGGGTAAGTTTCACGGGTAAGTTTCACGGGTATGTTTCACGGGTGACGTTTCACGGGTCAAGGTTTCACTGGTAAGTTTCACGGGTCAAGGTTTCACGGGTAAGTTTCACGGGTAAGTTTTACGGGTAAGTTTCACGGGTGACGTTTCACGGGTCTAGGTTTCACTGGAAAGTTTCACGGGTCAAGGATTCACGGGTAAGTTTCACGGGTAAGTTTTACGGGTATGTTTTACAGGTGACGTTTCACGTGTCTAGGTTTCACTGGTAAGTTTCACGGGTCAAGGTTTCACGGGTAAGTTTCACGGGTAAGTTTCACGGGTATGTTTCATGGGTGATGTTTCACGGGTCTAGGTTTTACTGGTAAGTTTCACGGGTCAAGGTTTCACGGGTAAGTTTCACGGGTAAGTTTCACGGGTGACGTTTCACGGGTCTAGGTTTCACTGGTAAGTTTCACGGGTATGTTTCACGGGTGACGTTTCACGGGTCTAGGTTTCACTGGTAAGTTTCACGGGTCAAGGTTTCACGGGTAAGTTTCACGGGTAAGTTTCACGGGTAAGTTTCACGGGTATGTTTCACGGGTAAGTTTCACGGGTGACGTTTAACGGGTCTAGGTTTCACTGGTAAGTTTCACGGGTATGTTTCACGGGTGACGTTTCACGGGTCTAGGTTTCACTGGTAAGTTTCACGGGTCAAGGTTTCACGGGTAAGTTTCACGGGTAAGTTTCACGGGTATGTTTCACGGATGACGTTTCACGGGTCTTGGTTTCACTGGTAAGTTTCACGGGTCAAGGTTTCACGGGTAAGTTTCACGGGTAAGTTTTACGGGTATGTTTTACAGGTGACGTTTCACGGGTAAGTTTCACGGGTAAGTTTCACGGGTATGTTTCACGGGTGACGTTTCACGGGTCTTGGTTTCACTGGTAAGTTTCACGGGTCAAGGTTTCACGGGTAAGTTTCACGGGTATGTTTCACGGGTGACGTTTCACGGGTCTAGGTTTCACTGGTAAGTTTCACGGGTCAAGGTTTCACGGGTAAGTTTCACCGGTAAGTTTCACGGGTATGTTTCACAAGTGACGTTTCACGGGTCTAGGTTTCACTGGAAAGTTTCACGGGTCAAGGTTTCACGGGTAAGTTTCACGGGTAAGTTTTACGGGTATGTTTTACAGGCGACGTTTCACGGGTCTAGGTTTCACTGGTAAGTTTCACGGGTCTAGGTTTCACGGGTAAGTTTCACGGGTAAGTTTCACGGGTATGTTTCATGGGTGATGTTTCACGGGTCTAGGTTTCACTGGTAAGTTTCACGGGTCAAGGTTTCACGGGTAAGTTTCACGGGTAAGTTTCACGGGTAAGTTTTACGGGTATGTTTTACAGGTGACGTTTCACGGGTCTAGGTTTCACTGGTAAGTTTCACGGGTCAAGGTTTCACGGGTAAGTTTCACGGGTAAGTTTCACGGGTATGTTTCATGGGTGATGTTTCACGGGTCTAGGTTTTACTGGTAAGTTTCACGGGTCAAGGTTTCACGGGTAAGTTTCACGGGTAAGTTTCACGGGTGACGTTTCACGGGTCTAGGTTTCACTGGTAAGTTTCACGGGTATGTTTCACGGGTGACGTTTCACGGGTCTAGGTTTCACTGGTAAGTTTCACGGGTCAAGGTTTCACGGGTAAGTTTCACGGGTAAGTTTCACGGGTATGTTTCACGGGTGACGTTTCACGGGTCTAGGTTTCACTGGTAAGTTTCACGGGTCAAGGTTTTACGGGTAAGTTTCACGGGTAAATTTCACGGGTATGTTTCACGGGTGACGTTTCACGGGTCTAGGTTTCACGGGTAAGTTTCACGGGTCAAGGTTTCACGGGTAAGTTTCACGGGTAAGTTTCACGGGTATGTTTTACGGGTATGTTTTACAGGCGACGTTTCACGGGTCTAGGTTTCACTGGTAAGTTTCACGGGTCTAGGTTTCACGGGTAAGTTTCACGGGTAAGTTTCACGGGTATGTTTCACGGGTGACGTTTCACGGGTCTAGGTTTCACTGGTAAGTTTCACGGGTCAAGGTTTCACGGGTAAGTTTCACGGGTAAATTTCACGGGTATGTTTCACGGGTGACGTTTCACGGGTCTAGGTTTCACTGGTAAGTTTCACAGTTCAAGGTTTTACGGGTAAGTTTCACGGGTAAGTTTCACGGGTATGTTTCACGGGTGACGTTTCACGGGTCTAGGTTTCACTGGTAAGTTTCACGGGTCAAGGTTTCACGGGTAAGTTTCACGGGTAAGTTTTACGGGTAAGTTTCACGGGTGACGTTTCACGGGTGCGTTTCACGGGTCTAGGTTTCACTGGTAAGTTTCACGGGTCAAGGTTTCACGGGTAAGTTTCACCGGTAAGTTTCACGGGTATGTTTCACAAGTGACGTTTCACGGGTCTAGGTTTCACTGGAAAGTTTCACGGGTCAAGGTTTCACGGGAAAGTTTCACGGGTAAGTTTTACGGGTATGTTTTACAGGCGACGTTTCACGGGTCTAGGTTTCACTGGTAAGTTTCACGGGTCTAGGTTTCACGGGTAAGTTTCACGGGTAAGTTTCACGGGTATGTTTCATGGGTGATGTTTCACGGGTCTAGGTTTCACTGGTAAGTTTCACGGGTCAAGGTTTCACGGGTAAGTTTCACGGGTAAGTTTCACGGGTAAGTTTTACGGGTATGTTTTACAGGTGACGTTTCACGGGTCTAGGTTTCACTGGTAAGTTTCACGGGTCAAGGTTTCACGGGTAAGTTTCACGGGTAAGTTTCACGGGTATGTTTCATGGGTGATGTTTCACGGGTCTAGGTTTTACTGGTAAGTTTCACGGGTCAAGGTTTCACGGGTAAGTTTCACGGGTAAGTTTCACGGGTGACGTTTCACGGGTAAGTTTCACGGGTAAGTTTCACGGTTATGTTTCACGGGTGAAGTTTCACGGGTCTAGGTTTCACTGGTAAGTTTCACGGGTCAAGGTTTCACGGGTAAGTTTCACGGGTAAGTTTTACAAGTAAGTTTCACGGGTGACGTTTCACGGTTCTAGGTTTCACTGGAAAGTTTCGCGGGTCAAGGATTCACGGGTAAGTTTCACGGGTAAGTTTTACGGGTATGTTTTACAGGTGACGTTTCACGGGTCTAGGTTTCACTGGTAAGTTTCACGGGTCAAGGTTTCACGGGTAAGATTCACGGGTAAGTTTCACGGGTATGTTTCATGGGTGATGTTTCACGGGTCTAGGTTTCACTGGTAAGTTTCACGGGTCAAGGTTTTACGGGTAAGTTTCACGGGTAAGTTTCACGGGTATGTTTCACGGGTGACGTTTCACGGGTCTAGGTTTCACTGGTAAGTTTCACGGGTCAAGGTTTCACGGGTAAGTTTCACGGGTAAGTTTCACGGGTATGTTTCACGGGTGACGTTTCACGGGTCTAGGTTTCACTAGTAAGTTTCACGGGTCAAGGTTTCACGGGTAAGTTTCACGGGTAAGTTTCACGGGTATGTTTCATGGGTGATGTTTCACGGGTCTAGGTTTTACTGGTAAGTTTCACGGGTCAAGGTTTCACGGGTAAGTTTCACGGGTAAGTTTCACGGGTGACGTTTCACGGGTCTAGGTTTCACTGGTAAGTTTCACGGGTATGTTTCACGGGTAAGTTTTACGGGTATGTTTTACAGGTGACGTTTCACGGGTCTAGGTTTCACTGGTAAGTTTCACGGGTCAAGGTTTCACGGGTCAAGGTTTCACGGGTAAGTTTCACGGGTAAGTTTCACGGGTATGTTTTACAGGTGACGTTTCACGGGTCTAGGTTTCACTGGTAAGTTTCACGGGTCAAGGTTTCACGGGTAAGATTCACGGGTAAGTTTCACGGGTATGTTTCATGGGTGATGTTTCACGGGTCTAGGTTTCACTGGTAAGTTTCACGGGTCAAGGTTTTACGGGTAAGTTTCACGGGTAAGTTTCACGGGTATGTTTCACGGGTCAAGGTTTCACGGGTCAAGGTTTCACGGGTAAGTTTCACGGGTAAGTTTCACGGGTATGTTTTACAGGTGACGTTTCACGGGTCTAGGTTTCACTGGTAAGTTTCACGGGTCAAGGTTTCACGGGTAAGATTCACGGGTAAGTTTCACGGGTAAGTTTCACGGGTATGTTTCACGGGTGACGTTTCACGGGTCTAGGTTTCACTGGTAAGTTTCACGGGTCAAGGTTTCACGGGTAAGTTTCACGGGTAAGTTTCACGGGTATGTTTCACGGGTGACGTTTCACGGGTCTAGGTTTCACTGGTAAGTTTCACGGGTCAAGGTTTCACGGGTAAGTTTCACGGGTAAGTTTCACGGGTATGTTTCACGGGTGACGTTTCACGGGTCTAGGTTTCACTGGTAAGTTTCACGGGTCAAGGTTTTACGGGTAAGTTTCACGGGTAAATTTCACGGGTATGTTTCACGGGTGACGTTTCACGGGTCTAGGTTTCACGGGTAAGTTTCACGGGTCAAGGTTTCACGGGTAAGTTTCACGGGTAAGTTTCACGGGTATGTTTCACAAGTGACGTTTCACGGGTCTAGGTTTCACTGGAAAGTTTCACGGGTCAAGGTTTCACGGGTAAGTTTCACGGGTAAGTTTTACGGGTATGTTTTACAGGCGACGTTTCACGGGTCTAGGTTTCACTGGTAAGTTTCACGGGTCTAGGTTTCACGGGTAAGTTTCACGGGTAAGTTTCACGGGTATGTTTCACGGGTGAAGTTTTACGGGTCTAGGTTTCACTGGTAAGTTTCAAGGGTCAAGGTTTCACGGGTAAGTTTCACGGGTAAATTTCACGGGTATGTTTCACGGGTGACGTTTCACGGGTCTAGGTTTCACTGGTAAGTTTCACAGTTCAAGGTTTTACGGGTAAGTTTCACGGGTATGTTTCACGGGTGACGTTTCACGGGTCTAGGTTTCACTGGTAAGTTTCACGGGTCAAGGTTTCACGGGTAAGTTTCACGGGTAAGTTTTACGGGTAAGTTTCACGGGTGACGTTTTACGGGTGCGTTTCACGGGTCTAGGTTTCACTGGTAAGTTTCACGGGTCAAGGTTTCACGGGTAAGTTTCACCGGTAAGTTTCACGGGTATGTTTCACAAGTGACGTTTCACGGGTCTAGGTTTCACTGGAAAGTTTCACGGGTCAAGGTTTCACGGGTAAGTTTCACGGGTAAGTTTTACGGGTATGTTTTACAGGCGACGTTTCACGGGTCTAGGTTTCACTGGTAAGTTTCACGGGTCTAGGTTTCACGGGTAAGTTTCACGGGTAAGTTTCACGGGTATGTTTCATGGGTGATGTTTCACGGGTCTAGGTTTCACTGGTAAGTTTCACGGGTCAAGGTTTCACGGGTAAGTTTCACGGGTAAGTTTCACGGGTAAGTTTTACGGGTATGTTTTACAGGTGACGTTTCACGGGTCTAGGTTTCACTGGTAAGTTTCACGGGTCAAGGTTTCACGGGTAAGTTTCACGGGTAAGTTTCACGGGTATGTTTCATGGGTGATGTTTCACGGGTCTAGGTTTTACTGGTAAGTTTCACGGGTCAAGGTTTCACGGGTAAGTTTCACGGGTAAGTTTCACGGGTGACGTTTCACGGGTCTAGGTTTCACTGGTAAGTTTCACGGGTATGTTTCACGGGTGACGTTTCACGGGTCTAGGTTTCACTGGTAAGTTTCACGGGTCAAGGTTTCACGGGTAAGTTTCACGGGTAAGTTTCACGGGTATGTTTCACGGGTGACGTTTCACGGGTCTAGGTTTCACTGGTAAGTTTCACGGGTCAAGGTTTTACGGGTAAGTTTCACGGGTAAATTTCACGGGTATGTTTCACGGGTGACGTTTCACGGGTCTAGGTTTCACGGGTAAGTTTCACGGGTCAAGGTTTCACGGGTAAGTTTCACGGGTAAGTTTCACGGGTATGTTTTACGGGTATGTTTTACAGGCGACGTTTCACGGGTCTAGGTTTCACTGGTAAGTTTCACGGGTCTAGGTTTCACGGGTAAGTTTCACGGGTAAGTTTCACGGGTATGTTTCACGGGTGACGTTTCACGGGTCTAGGTTTCACTGGTAAGTTTCACGGGTCAAGGTTTCACGGGTAAGTTTCACGGGTAAATTTCACGGGTATGTTTCACGGGTGACGTTTCACGGGTCTAGGTTTCACTGGTAAGTTTCACAGTTCAAGGTTTTACGGGTAAGTTTCACGGGTAAGTTTCACGGGTATGTTTCACGGGTGACGTTTCACGGGTCTAGGTTTCACTGGTAAGTTTCACGGGTCAAGGTTTCACGGGTAAGTTTCACGGGTAAGTTTTACGGGTAAGTTTCACGGGTGACGTTTCACGGGTGCGTTTCACGGGTCTAGGTTTCACTGGTAAGTTTCACGGGTCAAGGTTTCACGGGTAAGTTTCACCGGTAAGTTTCACGGGTATGTTTCACAAGTGACGTTTCACGGGTCTAGGTTTCACTGGAAAGTTTCACGGGTCAAGGTTTCACGGGTAAGTTTCACGGGTAAGTTTCACGGGTAAGTTTTACGGGTATGTTTTACAGGCGACGTTTCACGGGTCTAGGTTTCACTGGTAAGTTTCACGGGTCTAGGTTTCACAAGTAAGTTTCACGGGTAAGTTTCACGGGTATGTTTCATGGGTGATGTTTCACGGGTCTAGGTTTCACTGGTAAGTTTCACGGGTCAAGGTTTCACGGGTAAGTTTCACGGGTAAGTTTCACGGGTAAGTTTTACGGGTATGTTTTACAGGTGACGTTTCACGGGTCTAGGTTTCACTGGTAAGTTTCACGGGTCAAGGTTTCACGGGTAAGTTTCACGGGTAAGTTTCACGGGTATGTTTCATGGGTGATGTTTCACGGGTCTAGGTTTTACTGGTAAGTTTCACGGGTCAAGGTTTCACGGGTAAGTTTCACGGGTAAGTTTCACGGGTGACGTTTCACGGGTCTAGGTTTCACTGGTAAGTTTCACGGGTATGTTTCACGGGTGACGTTTCACGGGTCTAGGTTTCACTGGTAAGTTTCACGGGTCAAGGTTTCACGGGTAAGTTTCACGGGTAAGTTTCACGGGTATGTTTCACGGATGACGTTTCACGGGTCTTGGTTTCACTGGTAAGTTTCACGGGTCAAGGTTTCACGGGTAAGTTTCACGGGTAAGTTTTACGGGTATGTTTTACAGGTGACGTTTCACGGGTAAGTTTCACGGGTAAGTTTCACGGGTATGTTTCACGGGTGAAGTTTCACGGGTCTTAGTTTCACTGGTAAGTTTCACGGGTCAAGGTTTCACGGGTAAGTTTCACGGGTAAGTTTTACGGGTATGTTTTACAGGTGACGTTTCACGGGTAAGTTTCACGGGTAAGTTTCACGGGTATGTTTCACGGGTGAAGTTTCACGGGTCTAGGTTTCACTGGTAAGTTTCACGGGTCAAGGTTTTACGGGTAAGTTTAACGGGTAAGTTTTACGGGTAAGTTTCACGGGTGACGTTTCACGGGTCTAGGTTTCACTGGAAAGTTTCACGGGTCAAGGATTCACGGGTAAGTTTCACGGGTAAGTTTTACGGGTATGTTTTACAGGTGACGTTTCACGGGTCTAGGTTTCACTGGTAAGTTTCACGGGTCAAGGTTTCACGGGTAAGATTCACGGGTAAGTTTCACGGGTATGTTTCATGGGTGATGTTTCACGGGTCTAGGTTTCACTGGTAAGTTTCACGGGTCAAGGTTTTACGGGTAAGTTTCACGGGTAAGTTTCACGGGTATGTTTCACGGGTGACGTTTCACGGGTCTAGGTTTCACTGGTAAGTTTCACGGGTCAAGGTTTCACGGGTAAGTTTCACGGGTAAGTTTCACGGGTATGTTTCACGGGTGACGTTTCACGGGTCTAGGTTTCACTAGTAAGTTTCACGGGTCAAGGTTTCACGGGTAAGTTTCACGGGTAAGTTTCACGGGTATGTTTCATGGGTGATGTTTCACGGGTCTAGGTTTTACTGGTAAGTTTCACGGGTCAAGGTTTCACGGGTAAGTTTCACGGGTAAGTTTCACGGGTAAGTTTCACGGGTGACGTTTTACGGGTCTAGGTTTCACTGGTAAGTTTCACGGGTATGTTTCACGGGTAAGTTTTACGGGTATGTTTTACAGGTGACGTTTCACGGGTCTAGGTTTCACTGGTAAGTTTCACGGGTCAAGGTTTCACGGGTCAAGGTTTCACGGGTAAGTTTCACGGGTAAGTTTCACGGGTATGTTTTACAGGTGACGTTTCACGGGTCTAGGTTTCACTGGTAAGTTTCACGGGTCAAGGTTTCACGGGTAAGATTCACGGGTAAGTTTCACGGGTATGTTTCATGGGTGATGTTTCACGGGTCTAGGTTTCACTGGTAAGTTTCACGGGTCAAGGTTTTACGGGTAAGTTTCACGGGTAAGTTTCACGGGTATGTTTCACGGGTCAAGGTTTCACGGGTCAAGGTTTCACGGGTAAGTTTCACGGGTAAGTTTCACGGGTATGTTTTACAGGTGACGTTTCACGGGTCTAGGTTTTACTGGTAAGTTTCACGGGTCAAGGTTTCACGGGTAAGATTCACGGGTAAGTTTCACGGGTATGTTTCATAAGTGATGTTTCACGGGTCTAGGTTTCACTGGTAAGTTTCACGGGTCAAGGTTTTACGGGTAAGTTTCACGGGTAAGTTTCACGGGTATGTTTCACGGGTGACGTTTCACGGGTCTAGGTTTCACTGGTAAGTTTCACGGGTCAAGGTTTCACGGGTAAGTTTCACGGGTAAGTTTCACGGGTATGTTTCACGGGTGACGTTTCACGGGTCTAGGTTTCACTAGTAAGTTTCACTTGTCAAGGTTTCACGGGTAAGTTTCACGGGTAAGTTTCACGGGTATGTTTCACGGGTGACGTTTCACGGGTCTAGGTTTCACTGGTAAGTTTCACGGGTCAAGGTTTCACGGGTAAGTTTCACGGGTAAGTTTCACGGGTATGTTTCACGGGTGACGTTTCACGGGTCTAGGTTTCACTGGTAAGTTTCACAGGTCAAGGTTTCACGGGTAAGTTTCACGGGTAAGTTTCACGGGTATGTTTCACGGGTGACGTTTCACGGGTCTAGGTTTCACTGGTAAGTTTCACGGGTCAAGGTTTTACGTGTAAGTTTCACGGGTAAATTTCACGGGTATGTTTCACGGGTGACGTTTCACGGGTCTAGGTTTCACGGGTAAGTTTCACGGGTCAAGGTTTCACGGGTAAGTTTCACGGGTAAGTTTCACGGGTATGTTTCACAAGTGACGTTTCACGGGTCTAGGTTTCACTGGAAAGTTTCACGGGTCAAGGTTTCACGGGTAAGTTTCACGGGTATGTTTTACGGGTATGTTTTACAGGCGACGTTTCACGGGTCTAGGTTTCACTGGTAAGTTTCACGGGTCTAGGTTTCACGGGTAAGTTTCACGGGTAAGTTTCACGGGTATGTTTCACGGGTGACGTTTCACGGGTCTAGGTTTCACTGGTAAGTTTCACGGGTCAAGGTTTCACGGGTAAGTTTCACGGGTAAATTTCACGGGTATGTTTCACGGGTGACGTTTCACGGGTCTAGGTTTCACTGGTAAGTTTCACAGTTCAAGGTTTTACGGGTAAGTTTCACGGGTAAGTTTCACGGGTATGTTTCACGGGTGACGTTTCACGGGTCTAGGTTTCACTGGTAAGTTTCACGGGTCAAGGTTTCACGGGTAAGTTTCACGGGTAAGTTTTACGGGTAAGTTTCACGGGTGACGTTTCACGGGTGCGTTTTACGGGTCTAGGTTTCACTGGTAAGTTTCACGGGTCAAGGTTTCACGGGTAAGTTTCACCGGTAAGTTTCACGGGTATGTTTCACAAGTGACGTTTCACGGGTCTAGGTTTCACTGGAAAGTTTCACGGGTCAAGGTTTCACGGGTAAGTTTCACGGGTAAGTTTTACGGGTATGTTTTACAGGCGACGTTTCACGGGTCTAGGTTTCACTGGTAAGTTTCACGGGTCTAGGTTTCACGGGTAAGTTTCACGGGTAAGTTTCGCGGGTATGTTTCATGGGTGATGTTTCACGGGTCTAGGTTTCACTGGTAAGTTTCACGGGTCAAGGTTTCACGGGTAAGTTTCACGGGTAAGTTTCACGGGTAAGTTTTACGGGTATGTTTTATAGGTGACGTTTCACGGGTCTAGGTTTCACTGGTAAGTTTCACGGGTCAAGGTTTCACGGGTAAGTTTCACGGGTAAGTTTTACGGGTATGTTTCATGGGTGATGTTTCACGGGTCTAGGTTTTACTGGTAAGTTTCACGGGTCAAGGTTTCACGGGTAAGTTTCACGGGTAAGTTTCACGGGTGACGTTTCACGGGTCTAGGTTTCACTGGTAAGTTTCACGGGTATGTTTCACGGGTGACGTTTCACGGGTCTAGGTTTCACTGGTAAGTTTCACGGGTCAAGGTTTCACGGGTAAGTTTCACGGGTAAGTTTCACGGGTATGTTTCACGGATGACGTTTCACGGGTCTTGGTTTCACTGGTAAGTTTCACGGGTCAAGGTTTCACGGGTAAGTTTCACGGGTAAGTTTTACGGGTATGTTTTACAGGTGACGTTTCACGGGTAAGTTTCACGGGTAAGTTTCACGGGTATGTTTCACGGGTGAAGTTTCACGGGTCTTGGTTTCACTGGTAAGTTTCACGGGTCAAGGTTTCACGGGTAAGTTTCACGGGTAAGTTTTACGGGTATGTTTTACAGGTGACGTTTCACGGGTAAGTTTCACGGGTAAGTTTCACGGGTATGTTTCACGGGTGAAGTTTCACGGGTCTAGGTTTCACTGGTAAGTTTCACGGGTCAAGGTTTCACGGGTAAGTTTTACGGGTAAGTTTTACGGGTAAGTTTCACGGGTGACGTTTCACGGGTCTAGGTTTCACTGGAAAGTTTCACGGGTCAAGGATTCACGGGTAAGTTTCACGGGTAAGTTTTACGGGTATGTTTTACAGGTGACGTTTCACGGGTCTAGGTTTCACTGGTAAGTTTCACGGGTCAAGGTTTCACGGGTAAGATTCACGGGTAAGTTTCACGGGTATGTTTCATGGGTGATGTTTCACGGGTCTAGGTTTCACTGGTAAGTTTCACGGGTCAAGGTTTTACGGGTAAGTTTCACGGGTAAGTTTCACGGGTATGTTTCACGGGTGACGTTTCACGGGTCTAGGTTTCACTGGTAAGTTTCACGGGTCAAGGTTTCACGGGTAAGTTTCACGGGTAAGTTTCACGGGTATGTTTCACGGGTGACGTTTCACGGGTCTAGGTTTCACTAGTAAGTTTCACGGGTCAAGGTTTCACGGGTAAGTTTCACGGGTAAGTTTCACGGGTATGTTTAATGGTTGATGTTTCACGGGTCTAGGTTTTACTGGTAAGTTTCACGGGTCAAGGTTTCACGGGTAAGTTTCACGGGTAAGTTTCACGGGTGACGTTTCACGGGTCTAGGTTTCACTGGTAAGTTTCACGGGTATGTTTCACGGGTAAGTTTTACGGGTATGTTTTACAGGTGACGTTTCACGGGTCTAGGTTTCACTGGTAAGTTTCACGGGTCAAGGTTTCACGGGTAAGTTTCACGGGTATGTTTCACGGGTGACGTTTCACGGGTCTAGGTTTCACTGGTAAGTTTCACGGGTCAAGGTTTCACGGGTAAGTTTCACGGGTAAGTTTTACGGGTAAGTTTCACGGGTGACGTTTCACGGGTCTAGGTTTCACTGGTAATTTTCAAGGGTCAAGGTTTCACGGGTAAGTTTCACGGGTAAGTTTCACGGGTATGTTTCACGGGTGACGTTTCACGGGTCTAGGTTTCACTGGAAAGTTTCACGAATCAAGGTTTCACGGGTAAGTTTCACGGGTAAGTTTCACGGGTAAGTTTTACGGGTATGTTTTACAGGTGACGTTTCACGGGTCTAGGTTTCACTGGTAAGTTTCACGGGTCAAGGTTTCACGGGTAAGTTTCACGGGTAAGTTTCACGGGTATGTTTCATGGGTGATGTTTCACGGGTCTAGGTTTTACTGGTAAGTTTCACGGGTCAAAGTTTCACGGGTAAGTTTCACGGGTGACGTTTCACGGGTCTAGGTTTCACTGGCAAGTTTCACGGGTATGTTTCACGGGTAAGTTTTACGGGTATGTTTTACAGGTGACGTTTCACGGGTCTAGGTTTCACTGGTTAGTTTCACGGGTCAAGGTTTCACGGGTCAAGGTTTCACGGGTAAGTTTAACGGGTAAGTTTCACGGGTATGTTTCACGGATGACGTTTCACGGGTCTTGGTTTCACTGGTAAGTTTCACGGGTCAAGGTTTCACGGGTAAGTTTCACGGGTAAGTTTTACGGGTATGTTTTACAGGTGACGTTTCACGGGTAAGTTTCACGGGTAAGTTTCACGGGTAAGTTTCACGGGTATGTTTCACGGGTGACGTTTCACGGGTATAGGTTTCACTGGTAAGTTTCACGGGTCAAGGTTTCACGGGTAAGTTTCACGGGTAAGTTTTACGGGTAAGTTTCACGGGTGACGTTTCACGGGTCTAGGTTTCACTGGAAAGTTTCACGGGTCAAGGTTTCACGGGTAAGTTTCACGGGTAAGTTTTACGGGTATGTTTTACAGGTGACGTTTCACGGGTCTAGGTTTCACTGGTAAGTTTCACGGGTCAAGGTTTCACGGGTAAGTTTCACGGGTAAGTTTCACGGGTATGTTTCACGGGTGACGTTTCACGGGTCTAGGTTTCACTAGTAAGTTTCACGGGTCAAGGTTTCACGGGTAAGTTTCACGGGTAAGTTTCACGGGTATGTTTCACGGGTGACGTTTCACGGGTCTAGGTTTCACTGGTAAGTTTCACGGGTCAAGGTTTCACGGGTAAGTTTCACGGGTAAGTTTCACGGGTATGTTTCACGGGTGACATTTCACGGGTCTAGGTTTCACTGGTAAGTTTCACGGGTCAAGGTATCACGGGTAAGTTTCACGGGTAAGTTTCACGGGTATGTTTCACGGGTGACGTTTTACGGGTCTAGGTTTCACTGGTAAGTTTCACGGGTATGTTTCACGGGTGAAGTTTCACGGGTGACGTTTCACGGGTCTAGGTTTCACTCGTAAGTTTCACGGGTCAAGGTTTTACGGGTAAGTTTCACGGGTAAGTTTCACGGGTATGTTTCACAGGTGACGTTTCACGGGTCTAGGTTTCACTGGTAAGTTTCACGGGTCAAGGTTTCACGGGTAAGTTTCACGGGTAAGTTTTACGGGTAAGTTTCACGGGTGACGTTTCACGGGTGACGTTTCACGGGTGACGTTTCACGGGTCTAGGTTTCACTGGTAAGTTTCACGGGTCAAGGTGTCACGGGTAAGTTTCACGGGTATGTTTCACGGGTGACGTTTCACGGGTCTAGGTTTCACTGGAAAGTTCCACGGGTCAAGGTCTCACGGGTAAGTTTCACGGGTAAGTTTTACGGGTATGTTTTACAGGCGACGTTTCACGGGTCTAGGTTTCACTGGTAAGTTTCACGGATCTAGGTTTCACGGGTAAGTTTCACGGGTATGTTTCATGGGTGATGTTTCACGGGTCTAGGTTTCACTGGTAAGTTTCACGGGTCAAGGTTTCACGGGTAAGTTTCACGGGTAAGTTTCACGGGTATGTTTTACGGGTGACGTTTCACGGGTCTAGGTTTCACTGGTAAGTTTCACGGGTCAAGGTTTCACGGGTAAGTTTCACGGGTAAGTTTCACAGGTATGTTTCACGGGTGACGTTTCACGGGTCTAGGTTTCACTGGTAAGTTTCACGGGTCAAGGTTTCACGGGTAAGTTTCACGGGTAAGTTTCACGGGTAAGTTTCACGGGTAAGTTTCACGGGTATGTTTCACAAGTGACGTTTCACGGGTCTAGGTTTCACTGGAAAGTTTCACGGGTCAAGGTTTCACGGGTAAGTTTCACGGGTAAGTTTTACGGGTATGTTTTACAGGCGACGTTTCACGGGTCTAGGTTTCACTGGTAAGTTTCACGGGTCTAGGTTTCACGGGTAAGTTTCACGGGTAAGTTTCACGGGTAAGTTTCACGGGTATGTTTCATGGGTGATGTTTCACGGGTCTAGGTTTCACTGGTAAGTTTCACGGGTCAAGGTTTCACGGGTAAGTTTCACGGGTAAGTTTCACGGGTATGTTTCACGGGTGACGTTTCACGGGTAAGTTTTACGCGTAAGTTTCACGGGTGACGTTTCACGGGTCTAGGTTTCACTGGTAAGTTTCACGGGTCAAGGTTTCACGGGTAAGTTTCACGGGTAAGTTTTACGGGTAAGTTTCACGGGTGACGTTTCACGGGTCTAGGTTTCACTGGTAAGTTTCACGGGTCAAGGTTTCACGGGTAAGTTTCACGGGTAAGTTTCACGGGTATGTTTCACGGGTGACGTTTCACGGGTCTAGGTTTCACTGGTAAGTTTCACAGGTCAAGGATTCACGGGTAAGTTTCACGGGTAAGTTTCACGGGTATGTTTTACGGGTGACGTTTCACGGGTCTTGGTTTCACTGGTAAGTTTCACGGGTCAAGGTTTCACGGGTAAGTTTCACGGGTATGTTTCACGGGTGACGTTTCACGGGTCTAGGTTTCACTGGTAAGTTTCACGGGTCAAGGTTTCACGGGTAAGTTTCACGGGTAAGTTTTACGGGTAAGTTTCACGGGTGACGTTTCACGGGTCTAGGTTTCACTGGTAAGTTTCACGGGTCAAGGTTTCACGGGTAAGTTTCACGGGTAAGTTTCACGGGTATGTTTCACGGGTGACGTTTCACGGGTCTAGGTTTCACTGGAAAGTTTCACGGGTCAAGGTTTCACGGGTAAGTTTCACGGGTAAGTTTCACGGGTAAGTTTTACGGGTATGTTTTACAGGTGACGTTTCACGGGTCTAGGTTTCACTGGTAAGTTTCACGGGTCAAGGTTTCACGGGTAAGTTTCACGGGTAAGTTTCACGGGTATGTTTCATGGGTGATGTTTCACGGGTCTAGGTTTTACTGGTAAGTTTCACGGGTCAAAGTTTCACGGGTAAGTTTCACGGGTAAGTTTCACGGGTGACGTTTCACGGGTCTAGGTTTCACTGGCAAGTTTCACGGGTATGTTTCACGGGTAAGTTTTACGGGTATGTTTTACAGGTGACGTTTCACGGGTCTAGGTTTCACTGGTAAGTTTCACGGGTCAAGGTTTCACGGGTCAAGGTTTCACGGGTAAGTTTCACGGGTAAGTTTCACGGGTATGTTTCACGGATGACGTTTCACGGGTCTTGGTTTCACTGGTAAGTTTCACGGGTCAAGGTTTCACGGGTAAGTTTCACGGGTAAGTTTTACGGGTATGTTTTACAGGTGACGTTTCACGGGTAAGTTTCACGGGTAAGTTTCACGGGTAAGTTTCACGGGTATGTTTCACGGGTGACGTTTCACGGGTATAGGTTTCACTGGTAAGTTTCACGGGTCAAGGTTTCACGGGTAAGTTTCACGGGTAAGTTTTACGGGTAAGTTTCACGGGTGACGTTTCACGGGTCTAGGTTTCACTGGAAAGTTTCACGGGTCAAGGTTTCACGGGTAAGTTTCACGGGTAAGTTTTACGGGTATGTTTTACAGGTGACGTTTCACGGGTCCAGGTTTCACTGGTAAGTTTCACGGGTCAAGGTTTCACGGGTAAGTTTCACGGGTAAGTTTCACGGGTATGTTTCACGGGTGACGTTTCACGGGTCTAGGTTTCACTAGTAAGTTTCACGGGTCAAGGTTTCACGGGTAAGTTTCACGGGTAAGTTTCACGGGTATGTTTCACGGGTGACGTTTCACGGGTCTAGGTTTCACTGGTAAGTTTCACGGGTCAAGGTTTCACGGGTAAGTTTCACGGGTAAGTTTCACGGGTATGTTTTACGGGTGACGTTTCACGGGTCTAGGTTTCACTGGTAAGTTTCACGGGTCAAGGTATCACGGGTAAGTTTCACGGGTAAGTTTCACGGGTATGTTTCACGGGTGACGTTTTACGGGTCTAGGTTTCACTGGTAAGTTTCACGGGTTAAGGTTTCACGGGTAAGTTTCACGGGTAAGTTTCACGGGTATGTTTCACGGGTGAAGTTTCACGGGTGACGTTTCACGGGTCTAGGTTTCACTCGTAAGTTTCACGGGTCAAGGTTTTACGGGTAAGTTTCACGGGTAAGTTTCACGGGTATGTTTCACGGGTGACGTTTCACGGGTCTAGGTTTCACTGGTAAGTTTCACGGGTCAAGGTTTCACGGGTAAGTTTCACGGGTAAGTTTTACGGGTGACGTTTCACGGGTCTAGGTTTCACTGGAAAGTTTCACGGGTCAAGGTCTCACGGGTAAGTTTCACGGGTAAGTTTTACGGGTATGTTTTACAGGCGACGTTTCACGGGTCTAGGTTTCACTGGTAAGTTTCACGGGTCAAGGTGTCACGGGTAAGTTTCACGGGTAAGTTTCACAGGTATGTTTCACGGGTGACGTTTCACGGGTCTAGGTTTCACTGGTAAGTTTCACGGGTAAGTTTCACGGGTATGTTTCACGGGTGACGTTTGACGGGTCTAGGTTTCACTGGTAAGTTTCACGGGTCAAGGTGTCACGGGTAAGTTTCACGGGTATGTTTCACGGGTGACGTTTCACGGGTCTAGGTTTCACTGGAAAGTTTCACGGGTCAAGGTCTCACGGGTAAGTTTCACGGGTAAGTTTTACGGGTATGTTTTACAGGCGACGTTTCACGGGTCTAGGTTTCACTGGTAAGTTTCACGGGTCTAGGTTTCACGGGTAAGTTTCACGGGTATGTTTCATGGGTGATGTTTCACGGGTCTAGGTTTCACTGGTAAGTTTCACGGGTCAAGGTTTCACGGGTAAGTTTCACGGGTAAGTTTCACGGGTAAGTTTCACGGGTATGTTTTACGGGTATGTTTTACAGGTGACGTTTCACGGGTCTAGGTTTCACTGGTAAGTTTCACGGGTCAAGGTTTCACGGGTAAGTTTCACGGGTAAGTTTCACGGGTATGTTTCATGGGTGATGTTTCACGGGTCTAGGTTTTACTGGTAAGTTTCACGGGTCAAGGTTTCACGGGTAAGTTTCACGGGTAAGTTTCACGGGTGACGTTTCACGGGTCTAGGTTTCACTGGTAAGTTTCACGGGTATGTTTCACGGGTGACGTTTCACGGGTCTAGGTTTCACTGGTAAGTTTCACGGGTCAAGGTTTCACGGGTAAGTTTCACGGGTAAGTTTCACGGGTATGTTTCACGGGTGACGTTTCACGGGTCTAGGTTTCACTGGTAAGTTTCACGGGTCAAGGTTTTACGGGTAAGTTTCACGGGTAAATTTCACGGGTATGTTTCACGGGTGACGTTTCACGGGTCTAGGTTTCACGGGTAAGTTTCACGGGTCAAGGTTTCACGGGTAAGTTTCACGGGTAAGTTTCACGGGTATGTTTTACGGGTATGTTTTACAGGCGACGTTTCACGGGTCTAGGTTTCACTGGTAAGTTTCACGGGTCTAGGTTTCACGGGTAAGTTTCACGGGTAAGTTTCACGGGTATGTTTCACGGGTGACGTTTCACGGGTCTAGGTTTCACTGGTAAGTTTCACGGGTCAAGGTTTCACGGGTAAGTTTCACGGGTAAATTTCACGGGTATGTTTCACGGGTGACGTTTCACGGGTCTAGGTTTCACTGGTAAGTTTCACAGTTTAAGGTTTTACGGGTAAGTTTCACGGGTAAGTTTCACGGGTATGTTTCACGGGTGACGTTTCACGGGTCTAGGTTTCACTGGTAAGTTTCACGGGTCAAGGTTTCACGGGTAAGTTTCACGGGTAAGTTTTACGGGTAAGTTTCACGGGTGACGTTTCACGGGTGCGTTTCACGGGTCTAGGTTTCACTGGTAAGTTTCACGGGTCAAGGTTTCACGGGTAAGTTTCACCGGTAAGTTTCACGGGTATGTTTCACAAGTGACGTTTCACGGGTCTAGGTTTCACTGGAAAGTTTCACGGGTCAAGGTTTCACGGGTAAGTTTCACGGGTAAGTTTTACGGGTATGTTTTACAGGCGACGTTTCACGGGTCTAGGTTTCACTGGTAAGTTTCACGGGTCTAGGTTTCACGGGTTAGTTTCACGGGTAAGTTTCACGGGTATGTTTCATGGGTGATGTTTCACGGGTCTAGGATTCACTGGTAAGTTTCACGGGTCAAGGTTTCACGGGTAAGTTTCACGGGTAAGTTTCACGGGTAAGTTTTACGGGTATGTTTTACAGGTGACGTTTCACGGGTCTAGGTTTCACTGGTAAGTTTCACGGGTCAAGGTTTCACGGGTAAGTTTCACGGGTAAGTTTCACGGGTATGTTTCATGGGTGATGTTTCACGGGTCTAGGTTTTACTGGTAAGTTTCACGGGTCAAGGTTTCACGGGTAAGTTTCACGGGTAAGTTTCACGGGTGACGTTTCACGGGTCTAGGTTTCACTGGTAAGTTTCACGAGTATGTTTCACGGGTGACGTTTCACGGGTAAAGGTTTCACTGGTAAGTTTCACGGGTCAAGGTTTCACGGGTAAGTTTCACGGGTAAGTTTCACGGGTATGTTTCACGGATGACGTTTCACGGGTCTTGGTTTCACTGGTAAGTTTCACGGGTCAAGGTTTCACGGGTAAGTTTCACGGGTAAGTTTTACGGGTATGTTTTACAGGTGACGTTTCACGGGTAAGTTTCACGGGTAAGTTTCACGGGTATGTTTCACGGGTGAAGTTTCACGGGTCTTAGTTTCACTGGTAAGTTTCACGGGTCAAGGTTTCACGGGTAAGTTTCACGGGTAAGTTTTACGGGTATGTTTTACAGGTGACGTTTCACGGGTAATTTTCACGGGTAAGTTTCACGGGTATGTTTCACGGGTGAAGTTTCACGGGTCTAGGTTTCACTGGTAAGTTTCACGGGTCAAGGTTTCACGGGTAAGTTTCACGGGTAAGTTTTACGGGTAAGTTTCACGGGTGACGTTTCACGGGTCTAGGTTTCACTGGAAAGTTTCACGGGTCAAGGATTCACGGGTAAGTTTCACGGGTAAGTTTTACGGGTATGTTTTACAGGTGACGTTTCACGGGTCTAGGTTTCACTGGTAAGTTTCACGGGTCAAGGTTTCACGGGTAAGATTCACGGGTAAGTTTCACGGGTATGTTTCATGGGTGATGTTTCACGGGTCTAGGTTTCACTGGTAAGTTTCACGGGTCAAGGTTTTACGGGTAAGTTTCACGGGTAAGTTTCACGGGTATGTTTCACGGGTGACGTTTCACGGGTCTAGGTTTCACTGGTAAGTTTCACGGGTCAAGGTTTCACGGGTAAGTTTCACGGGTAAGTTTCACGGGTATGTTTCACGGGTGACGTTTCACGGGTCTAGGTTTCACTAGTAAGTTTCACGGGTCAAGGTTTCACGGGTAAGTTTCACGGGTAAGTTTCACGGGTATGTTTCATGGGTGATGTTTCACGGGTCTAGGTTTTACTGGTAAGTTTCACGGGTCAAGGTTTCACGGGTAAGTTTCACGGGTAAGTTTCACGGGTGACGTTTCACGGGTCTAGGTTTCACTGGTAAGTTTCACGGGTATGTTTCACGGGTAAGTTTTACGGGTATGTTTTACAGGTGACGTTTCACGGGTCTAGGTTTCACTGGTAAGTTTCACGGGTCAAGGTTTCACGGGTCAAGGTTTCACGGGTAAGTTTCACGGGTAAGTTTCACGGGTATGTTTTACAGGTGACGTTTCACGGGTCTAGGTTTCACTGGTAAGTTTCACGGGTCAAGGTTTCACGGGTAAGATTCACGGGTAAGTTTCACGGGTATGTTTCATGGGTGATGTTTCACGGGTCTAGGTTTCACTGGTAAGTTTCACGGGTCAAGGTTTTACGGGTAAGTTTCACGGGTAAGTTTCACGGGTATGTTTCACGGGTCAAGGTTTCACGGGTCAAGGTTTCACGGGTAAGTTTCACGGGTAAGTTTCACGGGTATGTTTTACAGGTGACGTTTCACGGGTCTAGGTTTCACTGGTAAGTTTCACGGGTCAAGGTTTCACGGGTAAGATTCACGGGTAAGTTTCACGGGTATGTTTCATGAGTGATGTTTCACGGGTCTAGGTTTCACTGGTAAGTTTCACGGGTCAAGGTTTTACGGGTAAGTTTCACGGGTAAGTTTCACGGGTATGTTTCACGGGTGACGTTTCACGGGTCTAGGTTTCACTGGTAAGTTTCACGGGTCAAGGTTTCACGGGTAAGTTTCACGGGTAAGTTTCACGGGTATGTTTCACGGGTGACGTTTCACGGGTCTAGGTTTCACTAGTAAGTTTCACTTGTCAAGGTTTCACGGGTAAGTTTCACGGGTAAGTTTCACGGGTATGTTTCACGGGTGACGTTTCACGGGTCTAGGTTTCACTGGTAAGTTTCACGGGTCAAGGTTTCACGGGTAAGTTTCACGGGTAAGTTTCACGGGTATGTTTCACGGGTGACGTTTCACGGGTCTAGGTTTCACTGGTAAGTTTCACAGGTCAAGGTTTCACGGGTAAGTTTCACGGGTAAGTTTCACGGGTATGTTTCACGGGTGACGTTTCACGGGTCTAGGTTTCACTGGTAAGTTTCACGGGTCAAGGTTTTACGGGTAAGTTTCACGGGTAAATTTCACGGGTATGTTTCACGGGTGACGTTTCACGGGTCTAGGTTTCACGGGTAAGTTTCACGGGTCAAGGTTTCACGGGTAAGTTTCACGGGTAAGTTTCACGGGTATGTTTCACAAGTGACGTTTCACGGGTCTAGGTTTCACTGGAAAGTTTCACGGGTCAAGGTTTCACGGGTAAGTTTCACGGGTAAGTTTTACGGGTATGTTTTACAGGCGACGTTTCACGGGTCTAGGTTTCACTGGTAAGTTTCACGGGTCTAGGTTTCACGGGTAAGTTTCACGGGTAAGTTTCACGGGTATGTTTCACGGGTGACGTTTCACGGGTCTAGGTTTCACTGGTAAGTTTCACGGGTCAAGGTTTCACGGGTAAGTTTCACGGGTAAATTTCACGGGTATGTTTCACGGGTGACGTTTCACGGGTCTAGGTTTCACTGGTAAGTTTCACAGTTCAAGGTTTTACGGGTAAGTTTCACGGGTAAGTTTCACGGGTATGTTTCACGGGTGACGTTTCACGGGTCTAGGTTTCACTGGTAAGTTTCACGGGTCAAGGTTTCACGGGTAAGTTTCACGGGTAAGTTTTACGGGTAAGTTTCACGGGTGACGTTTCACGGGTGCGTTTTACGGGTCTAGGTTTCACTGGTAAGTTTCACGGGTCAAGGTTTCACGGGTAAGTTTCACCGGTAAGTTTCACGGGTATGTTTCACAAGTGACGTTTCACGGGTCTAGGTTTCACTGGAAAGTTTCACGGGTCAAGGTTTCACGGGTAAGTTTCACGGGTAAGTTTTACGGGTATGTTTTACAGGCGACGTTTCACGGGTCTAGGTTTCACTGGTAAGTTTCACGGGTCTAGGTTTCACGGGTAAGTTTCACGGGTAAGTTTCACGGGTATGTTTCATGGGTGATGTTTCACGGGTCTAGGTTTCACTGGTAAGTTTCACGGGTCAAGGTTTCACGGGTAAGTTTCACGGGTAAGTTTCACGGGTAAGTTTTACGGGTATGTTTTACAGGTGACGTTTCACGGGTCTAGGTTTCACTGGTAAGTTTCACGGGTCAAGGTTTCACGGGTAAGTTTCACGGGTAAGTTTCACGGGTATGTTTCATGGGTGATGTTTCACGGGTCTAGGTTTTACTGGTAAGTTTCACGGGTCAAGGTTTCACGGGTAAGTTTCACGGGTAAATTTCACGGTTGACGTTTCACGGGTCTAGGTTTCACTGGTAAGTTTTACGGGTAGTTTCACGGGTGACGTTTCACGGGTCTAGGTTTCACTGGTAAGTTTCACGGGTCAAGGTTTCACGGGTAAGTTTCACGGGTAAGTTTCACGGGTATGTTTCACGGATGACGTTTCACGGGTCTTGGTTTCACTGGTAAGTTTCACGGGTCAAGGTTTCACGGGTAAGTTTCACGGGTAAGTTTTACGGGTATGTTTTACAGGTGACGTTTCACGGGTAAGTTTCACGGGTAAGTTTCACGGGTATGTTTCACGGGTGAAGTTCACGGGTCTTGGTTTCACTGGTAAGTTTCACGGGTCAAGGTTTCACGGGTAAGTTTCACGGGTAAGTTTTACGGGTATGTTTTACAGGTGACGTTTCACGGGTAAGTTTCACGGGTAAGTTTCACGGGTATGTTTCACGGGTGAAGTTTCACGGGTCTAGGTTTCACTGGTAAGTTTCACGGGTCAAGGTTTCACGGGTAAGTTTCACGGGTAAGTTTTACGGGTAAGTTTCACGGGTGACGTTTCACGGGTCTAGGTTTCACTGGAAAGTTTCACGGGTCAAGGATTCACGGGTAAGTTTCACGGGTAAGTTTTACGGGTATGTTTTACAGGTGACGTTTCACGGGTCTAGGTTTCACTGGTAAGTTTCACGGGTCAAGGTTTCACGGGTAAGATTCACGGGTAAGTTTCACGGGTATGTTTCATGGGTGATGTTTCACGGGTCTAGGTTTCACTGGTAAGTTTCACGGGTCAAGGTTTTACGGGTAAGTTTCACGGGTAAGTTTCACGGGTATGTTTCACGGGTGACGTTTCACGGGTCTAGGTTTCACTGGTAAGTTTCACGGGTCAAGGTTTCACGGGTAAGTTTCACGGGTAAGTTTCACGGGTATGTTTCACGGGTGACGTTTCACGGGTCTAGGTTTCACTAGTAAGTTTCACGGGTCAAGGTTTCACGGGTAAGTTTCACGGGTAAGTTTCACGGGTATGTTTAATGGTTGATGTTTCACGGGTCTAGGTTTTACTGGTAAGTTTCACGGGTCAAGGTTTCACGGGTAAGTTTCACGGGTAAGTTTCACGGGTGACGTTTCACGGGTCTAGGTTTCACTGGTAAGTTTCACGGGTATGTTTCACGGGTAAGTTTTACGGGTATGTTTTACAGGTGACGTTTCACGGGTCTAGGTTTCACTGGTAAGTTTCACGGGTCAAGGTTTCACGGGTAAGTTTCACGGGTATGTTTCACGGGTGACGTTTCACGGGTCTAGGTTTCACTGGTAAGTTTCACGGGTCAAGGTTTCACGGGTAAGTTTCACGGGTAAGTTTTACGGGTAAGTTTCACGGGTGACGTTTCACGGGTCTAGGTTTCACTGGTAAGTTTCAAGGGTCAAGGTTTCACGGGTAAGTTTCACGGGTAAGTTTCACGGGTATGTTTCACGGGTGACGTTTCACGGGTCTAGGTTTCACTGGAAAGTTTCACGGGTCAAGGTTTCACGGGTAAGTTTCACGGGTAAGTTTTACGGGTATGTTTTACAGGTGACGTTTCACGGGTCTAGGTTTCACTGGTAAATTTCACGGGTCAAGGTTTCACGGGTAAGTTTCACGGGTAAGTTTCACGGGTATGTTTCATGGGTGATGTTTCACGGGTCTAGGTTTTACTGGTAAGTTTCACGGGTCAAAGTTTCACGGGTAAGTTTCACGGGTAAGTTTCACGGGTGACGTTTCACGGGTCTAGGTTTCACTGGCAAGTTTCACGGGTATGTTTCACGGGTAAGTTTTACGGGTATGTTTTACAGGTGACGTTTCACGGGCCTAGGTTTCACTGGTTAGTTTCACGGGTCAAGGTTTCACGGGTCAAGGTTTCACGGGTAAGTTTCACGGGTAAGTTTCACGGGTATGTTTCACGGATGACGTTTCACGGGTCTTGGTTTCACTGGTAAGTTTCACGGGTCAAGGTTTCACGGGTAAGTTTCACGGGTAAGTTTTACGGGTATGTTTTACAGGTGACGTTTCACAGGTAAGTTTCACGGGTAAGTTTCACGGGTAAGTTTCACGGGTATGTTTCACGGGTGACGTTTCACGGGTATAGGTTTCACTGGTAAGTTTCACGGGTCAAGGTTTCACGGGTAAGTTTCACGGGTAAGTTTTACGGGTAAGTTTCACGGGTGACGTTTCACGGGTCTAGGTTTCACTGGAAAGTTTCACGGGTCAAGGTTTCACGGGTAAGTTTCACGGGTAAGTTTTACGGGTATGTTTTACAGGTGACGTTTCACGGGTCTAGGTTTCACTGGTAAGTTTCACGGGTCAAGGTTTCACGGGTAAGTTTCACGGGTAAGTTTCACGGGTATGTTTCACGGGTGACGTTTCACGGGTCTAGGTTTCACTAGTAAGTTTCACGGGTCAAGGTTTCACGGGTAAGTTTCACGGGTAAGTTTCACGGGTATGTTTCACGGGTGACGTTTCACGGGTCTAGGTTTCACTGGTAAGTTTCACGGGTCAAGGTTTCACGGGTAAGTTTCACGGGTAAGTTTCACGGGTATGTTTCACGGGTGACGTTTCACGGGTCTAGGTTTCACTGGTAAGTTTCACGGGTCAAGGTTTCACGGGTAAGATTCACGGGTAAGTTTCACGGGTATGTTTCATGGGTGATGTTTCACGGGTCTAGGTTTCACTGGTAAGTTTCACGGGTCAAGGTTTTACGGGTAAGTTTCACGGGTAAGTTTCACGGGTATGTTTCACGGGTGACGTTTCACGGGTCTAGGTTTCACTGGAAAGTTTCACGGGTCAAGGTTTCACGGGTAAGTTTCACGGGTAAGTCTTACGGGTATGTTTTACAGGCGATGTTTCACGGGTCTAGGTTTCACTGGTAAGTTTCACGGGTCTAGGTTTCACGGGTAAGTTTCACGGGTAAGTTTCACAAGTATGTTTCACGGGTGACGTTTCACGGGTCTAGGTTTCACTGGTAAGTTTCACGGGTCAAGGTTTCACGGGTAAGTTTCACGGGTAAATTTCACGGGTATGTTTCACGGGTGACGTTTCACGGGTCTAGGTTTCACTGGTAAGTTTCACAGTTCAAGGTTTTACGGGTAAGTTTCACGGGTAAGTTTCACGGGTATGTTTCACGGGTGACGTTTCACGGGTCTAGGTTTCACTGGTAAGTTTCACGGGTCAAGGTTTCACGGGTAAGTTTCACGGGTAAGTTTTACGGGTAAGTTTCACGGGTGACGTTTCACGGGTGCGTTTTACGGGTCTAGGTTTCACTGGTAAGTTTCACGGGTCAAGGTTTCACGGGTAAGTTTCACCGGTAAGTTTCACGGGTATGTTTCACAAGTGACGTTTCACGGGTCTAGGTTTCACTGGAAAGTTTCACGGGTCAAGGTTTCACGGGTAAGTTTCACGGGTAAGTTTTACGGGTATGTTTTACAGGCGACGTTTCACGGGTCTAGGTTTCACTGGTAAGTTTCACGGGTCTAGGTTTCACGGGTAAGTTTCACGGGTAAGTTTCACGGGTATGTTTCATGGGTGATGTTTCACGGGTCTAGGTTTCACTGGTAAGTTTCACGGGTCAAGGTTTCACGGGTAAGTTTCACGGGTAAGTTTCACGGGTAAGTTTTACGGGTATGTTTTACAGGTGACGTTTCACGGGTCTAGGTTTCACTGGTAAGTTTCACGGGTCAAGGTTTCACGGGTAAGTTTCACGGGTAAGTTTCACGGGTATGTTTCATGGGTGATGTTTCACGGGTCTAGGTTTTACTGGTAAGTTTCACGGGTCAAGGTTTCACGGGTAAGTTTCACGGGTAAGTTTCACGGGTGACGTTTCACGGGTCTAGGTTTCACTGGTAAGTTTTACGGGTATGTTTCACGGGTGACGTTTCACGGGTCTAGGTTTCACTGGTAAGTTTCACGGGTCAAGGTTTCACGGGTAAGTTTCACGGGTAAGTTTCACGGGTATGTTTCACGGATGACGTTTCACGGGTCTTGGTTTCACTGGTAAGTTTCACGGGTCAAGGTTTCACGGGTAAGTTTCACGGGTAAGTTTTACGGGTATGTTTTACAGGTGACGTTTCACGGGTAAGTTTCACGGGTAAGTTTCACGGGTATGTTTCACGGGTGAAGTTTCACGGGTCTTGGTTTCACTGGTAAGTTTCACGGGTCAAGGTTTCACGGGTAAGTTTCACGGGTAAGTTTTACGGGTATGTTTTACAGGTGACGTTTCACGGGTAAGTTTCACGGGTAAGTTTCACGGGTATGTTTCACGGGTGAAGTTTCACGGGTCTAGGTTTCACTGGTAAGTTTCACGGGTCAAGGTTTCACGGGTAAGTTTCACGGGTAAGTTTTACGGGTAAGTTTCACGGGTGACGTTTCACGGGTCTAGGTTTCACTGGAAAGTTTCACGGGTCAAGGATTCACGGGTAAGTTTCACGGGTAAGTTTTACGGGTATGTTTTACAGGTGACGTTTCACGGGTCTAGGTTTCACTGGTAAGTTTCACGGGTCAAGGTTTCACGGTGTAAGATTCACGGGTAAGTTTCACGGGTATGTTTCATGGGTGATGTTTCACGGGTCTAGGTTTCACTGGTAAGTTTCACGGGTCAAGGTTTTACGGGTAAGTTTCACGGGTAAGTTTCACGGGTATGTTTCACGGGTGACGTTTCACGGGTCTAGGTTTCACTGGTAAGTTTCACGGGTCAAGGTTTCACGGGTAAGTTTCACGGGTAAGTTTCACGGGTATGTTTCACGGGTGACGTTTCACGGGTCTAGGTTTCACTAGTAAGTTTCACGGGTCAAGGTTTCACGGGTAAGTTTCACGGGTAAGTTTCACGGGTATGTTTAATGGTTGATGTTTCACGGGTCTAGGTTTTACTGGTAAGTTTCACGGGTCAAGGTTTCACGGGTAAGTTTCACGGGTAAGTTTCACGGGTGACGTTTCACGGGTCTAGGTTTCACTGGTAAGTTTCACGGGTATGTTTCACGGGTAAGTTTTACGGGTATGTTTTACAGGTGACGTTTCACGGGTCTAGGTTTCACTGGTAAGTTTCACGGGTCAAGGTTTCACGGGTAAGTTTCACGGGTATGTTTCACGGGTGACGTTTCACGGGTCTAGGTTTCACTGGTAAGTTTCACGGGTCAAGGTTTCACGGGTAAGTTTCACGGGTAAGTTTTACGGGTAAGTTTCACGGGTGACGTTTCACGGGTCTAGGTTTCACTGGTAAGTTTCAAGGGTCAAGGTTTCACGGGTAAGTTTCACGGGTAAGTTTCACGGGTATGTTTCACGGGTGACGTTTCACGGGTCTAGGTTTCACTGGAAAGTTTCACGGGTCAAGGTTTCACGGGTAAGTTTCACGGGTAAGTTTTACGGGTATGTTTTACAGGTGACGTTTCACGGGTCTAGGTTTCACTGGTAAATTTCACGGGTCAAGGTTTCACGGGTAAGTTTCACGGGTAAGTTTCACGGGTATGTTTCATGGGTGATGTTTCACGGGTCTAGGTTTTACTGGTAAGTTTCACGGGTCAAAGTTTCACGGGTAAGTTTCACGGGTAAGTTTCACGGGTGACGTTTCACGGGTCTAGATTTCACTGGCAAGTTTCACGGGTATGTTTCACGGGTAAGTTTTACGGGTATGTTTTACAGGTGACGTTTCACGGGCCTAGGTTTCACTGGTTAGTTTCACGGGTCAAGGTTTCACGGGTCAAGGTTTCACGGGTAAGTTTCACGGGTAAGTTTCACGGGTATGTTTCACGGATGACGTTTCACGGGTCTTGGTTTCACTGGTAAGTTTCACGGGTCAAGGTTTCACGGGTAAGTTTCACGGGTAAGTTTTACGGGTATGTTTTACAGGTGACGTTTCACGGGTAAGTTTCACGGGTAAGTTTCACGGGTAAGTTTCACGGGTATGTTTCACGGGTGACGTTTCACGGGTATAGGTTTCACTGGTAAGTTTCACGGGTCAAGGTTTCACGGGTAAGTTTCACGGGTAAGTTTTACGGGTAAGTTTCACGGGTGACGTTTCACGGGTCTAGGTTTCACTGGAAAGTTTCACGGGTCAAGGTTTCACGGGTAAGTTTCACGGGTAAGTTTTACGGGTATGTTTTACAGGTGACGTTTCACGGGTCTAGGTTTCACTGGTAAGTTTCACGGGTCAAGGTTTCACGGGTAAGTTTCACGGGTAAGTTTCACGGGTATGTTTCACGGGTGACGTTTCACGGGTCTAGGTTTCACTAGTAAGTTTCACGGGTCAAGGTTTCACGGGTAAGTTTCACGGGTAAGTTTCACGGGTATGTTTCACGGGTGACGTTTCACGGGTCTAGGTTTCACTGGTAAGTTTCACGGGTCAAGGTTTCACGGGTAAGTTTCACGGGTAAGTTTCACGGGTATGTTTCACGGGTGACGTTTCACGGGTCTAGGTTTCACTGGTAAGTTTCACGGGTCAAGGTATCACGGGTAAGTTTCACGGGTAAGTTTCACGGGTATGTTTCTCGGGTGACGTTTTACGGGTCTAGGTTTCACTGGTAAGTTTCACGGGTCAAGGTTTCACGGGTAAGTTTCACGGGTAAGTTTCACGGGTATGTTTCACGGGTGAAGTTTCACGGGTGACGTTTCACGGGTCTAGGTTTCACTCGTAAGTTTCACGGGTCAAGGTTTTACGGGTAAGTTTCACGGGTAAGTTTCACGGGTATGTTTCACGGGTGACGTTTCACGGGTCTAGGTTTCACTGGTAAGTTTCACGGGTCAAGGTTTCACGGGTAAGTTTCACGGGTAAGTTTTACGGGTAAGTTTCACGGGTGACGTTTCACGGGTGACGTTTCACGGGTGACGTTTCACGGGTCTAGGTTTCACTGGTAAGTTTCACGGGTCAAGGTGTCACGGGTAAGTTTCACGGGTATGTTTCACGGGTGACGTTTCACGGGTCTAGGTTTCACTGGAAAGTTTCACGGGTCAAGGTCTCACGGGTAAGTTTCACGGGTAAGTTTTACGGGTATGTTTTACAGGCGACGTTTCACGGGTCTAGGTTTCACTGGTAAGTTTCACGGGTCTAGGTTTCACGGGTAAGTTTCACGGGTAAGTTTCACGGGTATGTTTCATGGGTGATGTTTCACGGGTCTAGGTTTCACTGGTAAGTTTCACGGGTCAAGGTTTCACGGGTAAGTTTCACGGGTAAGTTTCACGGGTATGTTTTACGGGTGACGTTTCACGGGTCTAGGTTTCACTGGTAAGTTTCACGGGTCAAGGTTTCACGGGTAAGTTTCATGGGTAAGTTTCACAGGTATGTTTCACGGGTGACGTTTCACGGGTCTAGGTTTCACTGGTAAGTTTCACGGGTCAAGGTTTCACGGGTAAGTTTCACGGGTAAGTTTCACGGGTATGTTTCACGGGTGACGTTTCACGGGTCTAGGTTTCACTAGTAAGTTTCACGGGTCAAGGTTTCACGGGTAAGTTTCACGGGTAAGTTTCACGGGTATGTTTCATGGGTGATGTTTCACGGGTCTAGGTTTTACTGGTAAGTTTCACGGGTCAAGGTTTCACGGGTAAGTTTCACGGGTAAGTTTCACGGGTGACGTTTCACGGGTCTAGGTTTCACTGGTAAGTTTCACGGGTATGTTTCACGGGTAAGTTTTACGGGTATGTTTTACAGGTGACGTTTCACGGGTCTAGGTTTCACTGGTAAGTTTCACGGGTCAAGGTTTCACGGGTCAAGGTTTTACGGGTAAGTTTCACGGGTAAGTTTCACGGGTATGTTTTACAGGTGACGTTTCACGGGTCTAGGTTTCACTGGTAAGTTTCACGGGTCAAGGTTTCACGGGTAAGATTCACGGGTAAGTTTCACGGGTATGTTTCATGGGTGATGTTTCACGGGTCTAGGTTTCACTGGTAAGTTTCACGGGTCAAGGTTTTACGGGTAAGTTTCACGGGTAAGTTTCACGGGTATGTTTCACGGGTCAAGGTTTCACGGGTCAAGGTTTCACGGGTAAGTTTCACGGGTAAGTTTCACGGGTATGTTTTACAGGTGACGTTTCACGGGTCTAGGTTTCACTGGTAAGTTTCACGGGTCAAGGTTTCACGGGTAAGATTCACGGGTAAGTTTCACGGGTATGTTTCATGAGTGATGTTTCACGGGTCTAGGTTTCACTGGTAAGTTTCACGGGTCAAGGTTTTACGGGTAAGTTTCACGGGTAAGTTTCACGGGTATGTTTCACGGGTGACGTTTCACGGGTCTAGGTTTCACTGGTAAGTTTCACGGGTCAAGGTTTCACGGGTAAGTTTCACGGGTAAGTTTCACGGGTATGTTTCACGGGTGACGTTTCACGGGTCTAGGTTTCACTAGTAAGTTTCACTTGTCAAGGTTTCACGGGTAAGTTTCACGGGTAAGTTTCACGGGTATGTTTCACGGGTGACGTTTCACGGGTCTAGGTTTCACTGGTAAGTTTCACGGGTCAAGGTTTCACGGGTAAGTTTCACGGGTAAGTTTCACGGGTATGTTTCACGGGTGACGTTTCACGGGTCTAGGTTTCACTGGTAAGTTTCACAGGTCAAGGTTTCACGGGTAAGTTTCACGGGTAAGTTTCACGGGTATGTTTCACGGGTGACGTTTCACGGGTCTAGGTTTCACTGGTAAGTTTCACGGGTCAAGGTTTTACGGGTAAGTTTCACGGGTAAATTTCACGGGTATGTTTCACGGGTGACGTTTCACGGGTCTAGGTTTCACGGGTAAGTTTCATGGGTCAAGGTTTCACGGGTAAGTTTCACGGGTAAGTTTCACGGGTATGTTTCACAAGTGACGTTTCACGGGTCTAGGTTTCACTGGAAAGTTTCACGGGTCAAGGTTTCACGGGTAAGTTTCACGGGTAAGTTTTACGGGTATGTTTTACAGGCGACGTTTCACGGGTCTAGGTTTCACTGGTAAGTTTCACGGGTCTAGGTTTCACGGGTAAGTTTCACGGGTAAGTTTCACGGGTATGTTTCACGGGTGACGTTTCACGGGTCTAGGTTTCACTGGTAAGTTTCACGGGTCAAGGTTTCACGGGTAAGTTTCACGGGTAAATTTCACGGGTATGTTTCACGGGTGACGTTTCACGGGTCTAGGTTTCACTGGTAAGTTTCACAGTTCAAGGTTTTACGGGTAAGTTTCACGGGTAAGTTTCACGGGTATGTTTCACGGGTGACGTTTCACGGGTCTAGGTTTCACTGGTAAGTTTCACGGGTCAAGGTTTCACGGGTAAGTTTCACGGGTAAGTTTTACGGGTAAGTTTCACGGGTGACGTTTCACGGGTGCGTTTTACGGGTCTAGGTTTCACTGATAAGTTTCACGGGTCAAGGTTTCACGGGTAAGTTTCACCGGTAAGTTTCACGGGTATGTTTCACAAGTGACGTTTCACGGGTCTAGGTTTCACTGGAAAGTTTCACGGGTCAAGGTTTCACGGGTAAGTTTCACGGGTAAGTTTTACGGGTATGTTTTACAGGCGACGTTTCACGGGTCTAGGTTTCACTGGTAAGTTTCACGGGTCTAGGTTTCACGGGTAAGTTTCACGGGTAAGTTTCACGGGTATGTTTCATGGGTGATGTTTCACGGGTCTAGGTTTCACTGGTAAGTTTCACGGGTCAAGGTTTCACGGGTAAGTTTCACGGGTAAGTTTCACGGGTAAGTTTTACGGGTATGTTTTACAGGTGACGTTTCACGGGTCTAGGTTTCACTGGTAAGTTTCACGGGTCAAGGTTTCACGGGTAAGTTTCACGGGTAAGTTTCACGGGTATGTTTCATGGGTGATGTTTCACGGGTCTAGGTTTTACTGGTAAGTTTCACGGGTCAAGGTTTCACGGGTAAGTTTCACGGGTAAGTTTCACGGGTGACGTTTCACGGGTCTAGGTTTCACTGGTAAATTTTACGGGTATGTTTCACGGGTGACGTTTCACGGGTCTAGGTTTCACTGGTAAGTTTCACGGGTCAAGGTTTCACGGGTAAGTTTCACGGGTAAGTTTCACGGGTATGTTTCACGGATGACGTTTCACGGGTCTTGGTTTCACTGGTAAGTTTCACGGGTCAAGGTTTCACGGGTAAGTTTCACGGGTAAGTTTTACGGGTATGTTTTACAGGTGACGTTTCACGGGTAAGTTTCACGGGTAAGTTTCACGGGTATGTTTCACGGGTGAAGTTTCACGGGTCTTGGTTTCACTGGTAAGTTTCACGGGTCAAGGTTTCACGGGTAAGTTTCACGGGTAAGTTTTACGGGTATGTTTTACAGGTGACGTTTCACGGGTAAGTTTCACGGGTAAGTTTCACGGGTATGTTTCACGGGTGAAGTTTCACGGGTCTAGGTTTCACTGGTAAGTTTCACGGGTCAAGGTTTCACGGGTAAGTTTCACGGGTAAGTTTTACGGGTAAGTTTCACGGGTGACGTTTCACGGGTCTAGGTTTCACTGGAAAGTTTCACGGGTCAAGGATTCACGGGTAAGTTTCACGGGTAAGTTTTACGGGTATGTTTTACAGGTGACGTTTCACGGGTCTAGGTTTCACTGGTAAGTTTCACGGGTCAAGGTTTCACGGGTAAGATTCACGGGTAAGTTTCACGGGTATGTTTCATGGGTGATGTTTCACGGGTCTAGGTTTCACTGGTAAGTTTCACGGGTCAAGGTTTTACGGGTAAGTTTCACGGGTAAGTTTCACGGGTATGTTTCACGGGTGACGTTTCACGGGTCTAGGTTTCACTGGTAAGTTTCACGGGTCAAGGTTTCACGGGTAAGTTTCACGGGTAAGTTTCACGGGTATGTTTCACGGGTGACGTTTCACGGGTCTAGGTTTCACTAGTAAGTTTCACGGGTCAAGGTTTCACGGGTAAGTTTCACGGGTAAGTTTCACGGGTATGTTTAATGGTTGATGTTTCACGGGTCTAGGTTTTACTGGTAAGTTTCACGGGTCAAGGTTTCACGGGTAAGTTTCACGGGTAAGTTTCACGGGTGACGTTTCACGGGTCTAGGTTTCACTGGTAAGTTTCACGGGTATGTTTCACGGGTAAGTTTTACGGGTATGTTTTACAGGTGACGTTTCACGGGTCTAGGTTTCACTGGTAAGTTTCACGGGTCAAGGTTTCACGGGTAAGTTTTACGGGTAAGTTTCACGGGTGACGTTTCACGGGTCTAGGTTTCACTGGTAAGTTTCAAGGGTCAAGGTTTCACGGGTAAGTTTCACGGGTAAGTTTCACGGGTATGTTTCACGGGTGACGTTTCACGGGTCTAGGTTTCACTGGAAAGTTTCACGGGTCAAGGTTTCACGGGTAAGTTTCACGGGTAAGTTTTACGGGTATGTTTTACAGGTGACGTTTCACGGGTCTAGGTTTCACTGGTAAGTTTCACGGGTCAAGGTTTCACGGGTAAGTTTCACGGGTAAGTTTCACGGGTATGTTTCATGGGTGATGTTTCACGGGTCTAGGTTTTACTGGTAAGTTTCACGGGTCAAAGTTTCACGGGTAAGTTTCACGGGTAAGTTTCACGGGTAAGTTTCACGGGTGACGTTTCACGGGTCTAGGTTTCACTGGCAAGTTTCACGGGTATGTTTCACGGGTAAGTTTTACGGGTATGTTTTACAGGTGACGTTTCACGGGTCTAGGTTTCACTGGTTAGTTTCACGGGTCAAGGTTTCACGGGTCAAGGTTTTACGGGTAAGTTTCACGGGTAAGTTTCACGGGTATGTTTCACGGATGACGTTTCACGGGTCTTGGTTTCACTGGTAAGTTTCACGGGTCAAGGTTTCACGGGTAAGTTTTACGGGTATGTTTTACAGGTGACGTTTCACGGGTAAGTTTCACGGGTAAGTTTCACGGGTAAGTTTCACGGGTATGTTTCACGGGTGACGTTTCACGGGTATAGGTTTCACTGGTAAGTTTCACGGGTCAAGGGTTCACGGGTAAGTTTCACGGGTAAGTTTTACGGGTAAGTTTCACGGGTGACGTTTCACGGGTCTAGGTTTCACTGGAAAGTTTCACGGGTCAAGGTTTCACGGGTAAGTTTCACGGGTAAGTTTTACGGGTATGTTTTACAGGTGACGTTTCACGGGTCTAGGTTTCACTGGTAAGTTTCACGGGTCAAGGTTTCACGGGTAAGTTTCACGGGTAAGTTTCACGGGTATGTTTCACGGGTGACGTTTCACGGGTCTAGGTTTCACTAGTAAGTTTCACGGGTCAAGGTTTCACGGGTAAGTTTCACGGGTAAGTTTCACGGGTATGTTTCACGGGTGACGTTTCACGGGTCTAGGTTTCACTGGTAAGTTTCACGGGTCAAGGTTTCACGGGTAAGTTTCACGGGTAAGTTTCACGGGTATGTTTCACGGGTGACGTTTCACGGGTCTAGGTTTCACTGGTAAGTTTCACGGGTCAAGGTATCACGGGTAAGTTTCACGGGTAAGTTTCACGGGTATGTTTCTCGGGTGACGTTTTACGGGTCTAGGTTTCACTGGTAAGTTTCACGGGTCAAGGTTTCACGGGTAAGTTTCACGGGTAAGTTTCACGGGTATGTTTCAGGGGTGAAGTTTCACGGGTGACGTTTCACGGGTCTAGGTTTCACTCGTAAGTTTCACGGGTCAAGGTTTTACGGGTAAGTTTCACGGGTAAGTTTCACGGGTATGTTTCACGGGTGACGTTTCACGGGTCTAGGTTTCACTGGTAAGTTTCACGGGTCAAGGTTTCACGGGTAAGTTTCACGGGTAAGTTTTACGGGTAAGTTTCACGGGTGACGTTTCACGGGTGACGTTTCACGGGTCTAGGTTTCACTGGTAAGTTTCACGGGTCAAGGTGTCACGGGTAAGTTTCACGGGTATGTTTCACGGGTGACGTTTCACGGGTCTAGGTTTCACTGGAAAGTTTCACGGGTCAAGGTCTCACGGGTAAGTTTCACGGGTAAGTTTTACGGGTATGTTTTACAGGCGACGTTTCACGGGTCTAGGTTTCACTGGTAAGTTTCACGGGTCTAGGTTTCACGGGTAAGTTTCACGGGTAAGTTTCACGGGTATGTTGCATGGGTGATGTTTCACGGGTCTAGGTTTCACTGGTAAGTTTCACGGGTCAAGGTTTCACGGGTAAGTTTCACGGGTAAGTTTCACGGGTATGTTTTACGGGTGACGTTTCACGGGTCTAGGTTTCACTGGTAAGTTTCACGGGTCAAGGTTTCACGGGTAAGTTTCATGGGTAAGTTTCACAGGTATGTTTCACGGGTGACATTTCACGGGTCTAGGTTTCACTGGTAAGTTTCACGGGTCAAGGTTTCACGGGTAAGTTTCACGGGTAAGTTTCACGGGTATGTTTCACAAGTGACGTTTCACGGGTCTAGGTTTCACTGGAAAGTTTCACGGGTCAAGGTTTCACGGGTAAGTTTCACGGGTAAGTTTTACGGGTATGTTTTACAGGCGACGTTTCACGGGTCTAGGTTTCACTGGTAAGTTTCACGGGTCTAGGTTTAACGGGTAAGTTTCACGGGTAAGTTTCACGGGTATGTTTCATGGGTGATGTTTCACGGGTCTAGGTTTCACTGGTAAGTTTCACGGGTCAAGGTTTCACGGGTAAGTTTCACGGGTAAGTTTCACGGGTATGTTTCACGGGTGACGTTTCACGGGTAAGTTTTACGCGTAAGTTTCACGGGTGACGTTTCACGGGTCTAGGTTTCACTGGTAAGTTTCACGGGTCAAGGTTTCACGGGTAAGTTTCACGGGTAAGTTTTACGGGTAAGTTTCACGGGTGACGTTTCACGGGTCTAGGTTTCACTGGTAAGTTTCACGGGTCAAGGTTTCACGGGTAAGTTTCACGGGTAAGTTTCACGGGTATGTTTCACGGGTGACGTTTCACGGGTCTAGGTTTCACTGGTAAGTTTCACAGGTCAAGGATTCACGGGTAAGTTTCACGGGTAAGTTTCACGGGTATGTTTTACGGGTGACGTTTCACGGGTCTTGGTTTCACTGGTAAGTTTCACGGGTCAAGGTTTCACGGGTAAGTTTCACGGGTATGTTTCACGGGTGACGTTTCACGGGTCTAGGTTTCACTGGTAAGTTTCACGGGTCAAGGTTTCACGGGTAAGTTTCACGGGTAAGTTTTACGGGTAAGTTTCACGGGTGACGTTTCACGGGTCTAGGTTTCACTGGTAAGTTTCACGGGTCAAGGTTTCACGGGTAAGTTTCACGGGTAAGTTTCACGGGTATGTTTCACGGGTGACGTTTCACGGGTCTAGGTTTCACTGGAAAGTTTCACGGGTCAAGGTTTCACGGGTAAGTTTCACGGGTAAGTTTCACGGGTAAGTTTTACGGGTATGTTTTACAGGTGACGTTTCACGGGTCTAGGTTTCACTGGTAAGTTTCACGGGTCAAGGTTTCACGGGTAAGTTTCACGGGTAAGTATCACGGGTATGTTTCATGGGTGATGTTTCACGGGTCTAGGTTTTACTGGTAAGTTTCACGGGTCAAAGTTTCACGGGTAAGTTTCACGGGTAAGTTTCACGGGTGACGTTTCACGGGTCTAGGTTTCACTGGCAAGTTTCACGGGTATGTTTCACGGGTAAGTTTTACGGGTATGTTTTACAGGTGACGTTTCACGGGTCTAGGTTTCACTGGTAAGTTTCACGGGTCAAGGTTTCACGGGTCAAGGTTTCACGGGTAAGTTTCACGGGTAAGTTTCACGGGTATGTTTCACGGATGACGTTTCACGGGTCTTGGTTTCACTGGTAAGTTTCACGGATCAAGGTTTCACGGGTAAGTTTCACGGGTAAGTTTTACGGGTATGTTTTACAGGTGACGTTTCACGGGTAAGTTTCACGGGTAAGTTTCACGGGTAAGTTTCACGGGTATGTTTCACGGGTGACGTTTCACGGGTATAGGTTTCACTGGTAAGTTTCACGGGTCAAGGTTTCACGGGTAAGTTTCACGGGTAAGTTTTACGGGTAAGTTTCACGGGTGACGTTTCACGGGTCTAGGTTTCACTGGAAAGTTTCACGGGTCAAGGTTTCACGGGTAAGTTTCACGGGTAAGTTTTACGGGTATGTTTTACAGGTGACGTTTCACGGGTCTAGGTTTCACTGGTAAGTTTCACGGGTCAAGGTTTCACGGGTAAGTTTCACGGGTAAGTTTCACGGGTATGTTTCACGGGTGACGTTTCACGGGTCTAGGTTTCACTAGTAAGTTTCACGGGTCAAGGTTTCACGGGTAAGTTTCACGGGTAAGTTTCACGGGTATGTTTCACGGGTGACGTTTCACGGGTCTAGGTTTCACTGGTAAGTTTCACGGGTCAAGGTTTCACGGGTAAGTTTCACGGGTATGTTTCACGGGTGACGTTTCACGGGTCTAGGTTTCACTGGTAAGTTTCACGGGTCAAGGTATCACGGGTAAGTTTCACGGGTAAGTTTCACGGGTATGTTTCACGGGTGACGTTTTACGGGTCTAGGTTTCACTGGTAAGTTTCACGGGTTAAGGTTTCACGGGTAAGTTTCACGGGTAAGTTTCACGGGTATGTTTCACGGGTGAAGTTTCACGGGTGACGTTTCACGGGTCTAGGTTTCACTCGTAAGTTTCACGGGTCAAGGTTTTACGGGTAAGTTTCACGGGTATGTTTCACGGGTGACGTTTCACGGGTCTAGGTTTCACTGGTAAGTTTCACGGGTCAAGGTTTCGCGGGTAAGTTTCACGGGTAAGTTTTACGGGTGACGTTTCACGGGTCTAGGTTTCACTGGAAAGTTTCACGGGTCAAGGTCTCACGGGTAAGTTTCACGGGTAAGTTTTACGGGTATGTTTTACAGGCGACGTTTCACGGGTCTAGGTTTCACTGGTAAGTTTCACGGGTCAAGGTGTCACGGGTAAGTTTCACGGGTAAGTTTCACAGGTATGTTTCACGGGTGACGTTTCACGGGTCTAGGTTTCACTGGTAAGTTTCACGGGTAAGTTTCACGGGTATGTTTCACGGGTGACGTTTCACGGGTCTAGGTTTCACTGGTAAGTTTCACGGGTCAAGGTGTCACGGGTAAGTTTCACGGGTATGTTTCACGGGTGACGTTTCACGGGTCTAGGTTTCACTGGAAAGTTTCACGGGTCAAGGTCTCACGGGTAAGTTTCACGGGTAAGTTTTACGGGTATGTTTTACAGGCGACGTTTCACGGGTCTAGGTTTCACTGGTAAGTTTCACGGGTCTAGGTTTCACGGGTAAGTTTCACGGGTATGTTTCATGGGTGACGTTTCACGGGTCTAGGTTTCACTGGTAAGTTTCACGGGTCAAGGTTTCACGGGTAAGTTTCATGGGTAAGTTTCACAGGTATGTTTCACGGGTGACATTTCACGGGTCTAGGTTTCACTGGTAAGTTTCACGGGTCAAGGTTTCACGGGTAAGTTTCACGGGTAAGTTTCACGGGTATGTTTCACAAGTGACGTTTCACGGGTCTAGGTTTCACTGGAAAGTTTCACGGGTCAAGGTTTCACGGGTAAGTTTCACGGGTAAGTTTTACGGGTATGTTTTACAGGCGACGTTTCACGGGTCTAGGTTTCACTGGTAAGTTTCACGGGTCTAGGTTTAACGGGTAAGTTTCACGGGTAAGTTTCACGGGTATGTTTCATGGGTGATGTTTCACGGGTCTAGGTTTCACTGGTAAGTTTCACGGGTCAAGGTTTCACGGGTAAGTTTCACGGGTAAGTTTCACGGGTATGTTTCACGGGTGACGTTTCACGGGTAAGTTTTACGCGTAAGTTTCACGGGTGACGTTTCACGGGTCTAGGTTTCACTGGTAAGTTTCACGGGTCAAGGTTTCACGGGTAAGTTTCACGGGTAAGTTTTACGGGTAAGTTTCACGGGTGACGTTTCACGGGTCTAGGTTTCACTGGTAAGTTTCACGGGTCAAGGTTTCACGGGTAAGTTTCACGGGTAAGTTTCACGGGTATGTTTCACGGGTGACGTTTCACGGGTCTAGGTTTCACTGGTAAGTTTCACAGGTCAAGGATTCACGGGTAAGTTTCACGGGTAAGTTTCACGGGTATGTTTTACGGGTGACGTTTCACGGGTCTTGGTTTCACTGGTAAGTTTCACGGGTCAAGGTTTCACGGGTAAGTTTCACGGGTATGTTTCACGGGTGACGTTTCACGGGTCTAGGTTTCACTGGTAAGTTTCACGGGTCAAGGTTTCACGGGTAAGTTTCACGGGTAAGTTTTACGGGTAAGTTTCACGGGTGACGTTTCACGGGTCTAGGTTTCACTGGTAAGTTTCACGGGTCAAGGTTTCACGGGTAAGTTTCACGGGTAAGTTTCACGGGTATGTTTCACGGGTGACGTTTCACGGGTCTAGGTTTCACTGGAAAGTTTCACGGGTCAAGGTTTCACGGGTAAGTTTCACGGGTAAGTTTCACGGGTAAGTTTTACGGGTATGTTTTACAGGTGACGTTTCACGGGTCTAGGTTTCACTGGTAAGTTTCACGGGTCAAGGTTTCACGGGTAAGTTTCACGGGTAAGTATCACGGGTATGTTTCATGGGTGATGTTTCACGGGTCTAGGTTTTACTGGTAAGTTTCACGGGTCAAAGTTTCACGGGTAAGTTTCACGGGTAAGTTTCACGGGTGACGTTTCACGGGTCTAGGTTTCACTGGCAAGTTTCACGGGTATGTTTCACGGGTAAGTTTTACGGGTATGTTTTACAGGTGACGTTTCACGGGTCTAGGTTTCACTGGTAAGTTTCACGGGTCAAGGTTTCACGGGTCAAGGTTTCACGGGTAAGTTTCACGGGTAAGTTTCACGGGTATGTTTCACGGATGACGTTTCACGGGTCTTGGTTTCACTGGTAAGTTTCACGGATCAAGGTTTCACGGGTAAGTTTCACGGGTAAGTTTTACGGGTATGTTTTACAGGTGACGTTTCACGGGTAAGTTTCACGGGTAAGTTTCACGGGTAAGTTTCACGGGTATGTTTCACGGGTGACGTTTCACGGGTATAGGTTTCACTGGTAAGTTTCACGGGTCAAGGTTTCACGGGTAAGTTTCACGGGTAAGTTTTACGGGTAAGTTTCACGGGTGACGTTTCACGGGTCTAGGTTTCACTGGAAAGTTTCACGGGTCAAGGTTTCACGGGTAAGTTTCACGGGTAAGTTTTACGGGTATGTTTTACAGGTGACGTTTCACGGGTCTAGGTTTCACTGGTAAGTTTCACGGGTCAAGGTTTCACGGGTAAGTTTCACGGGTAAGTTTCACGGGTATGTTTCACGGGTGACGTTTCACGGGTCTAGGTTTCACTAGTAAGTTTCACGGGTCAAGGTTTCACGGGTAAGTTTCACGGGTAAGTTTCACGGGTATGTTTCACGGGTGACGTTTCACGGGTCTAGGTTTCACTGGTAAGTTTCACGGGTCAAGGTTTCACGGGTAAGTTTCACGGGTATGTTTCACGGGTGACGTTTCACGGGTCTAGGTTTCACTGGTAAGTTTCACGGGTCAAGGTATCACGGGTAAGTTTCACGGGTAAGTTTCACGGGTATGTTTCACGGGTGACGTTTTACGGGTCTAGGTTTCACTGGTAAGTTTCACGGGTTAAGGTTTCACGGGTAAGTTTCACGGGTAAGTTTCACGGGTATGTTTCACGGGTGAAGTTTCACGGGTGACGTTTCACGGGTCTAGGTTTCACTCGTAAGTTTCACGGGTCAAGGTTTTACGGGTAAGTTTCACGGGTATGTTTCACGGGTGACGTTTCACGGGTCTAGGTTTCACTGGTAAGTTTCACGGGTCAAGGTTTCGCGGGTAAGTTTCACGGGTAAGTTTTACGGGTGACGTTTCACGGGTCTAGGTTTCACTGGAAAGTTTCACGGGTCAAGGTCTCACGGGTAAGTTTCACGGGTAAGTTTTACGGGTATGTTTTACAGGCGACGTTTCACGGGTCTAGGTTTCACTGGTAAGTTTCACGGGTCAAGGTGTCACGGGTAAGTTTCACGGGTAAGTTTCACAGGTATGTTTCACGGGTGACGTTTCACGGGTCTAGGTTTCACTGGTAAGTTTCACGGGTAAGTTTCACGGGTATGTTTCACGGGTGACGTTTCACGGGTCTAGGTTTCACTGGTAAGTTTCACGGGTCAAGGTGTCACGGGTAAGTTTCACGGGTATGTTTCACGGGTGACGTTTCACGGGTCTAGGTTTCACTGGAAAGTTTCACGGGTCAAGGTCTCACGGGTAAGTTTCACGGGTAAGTTTTACGGGTATGTTTTACAGGCGACGTTTCACGGGTCTAGGTTTCACTGGTAAGTTTCACGGGTCTAGGTTTCACGGGTAAGTTTCACGGGTATGTTTCATGGGTGATGTTTCACGGGTCTAGGTTTCACTGGTAAGTTTCACGGGTCAAGGTTTCACGGGTAAGTTTCACGGGTAAGTTTCACGGGTAAGTTTCACGGGTATGTTTTACGGGTGACGTTTCACAGGTCTAGGTTTCACTGGTAAGTTTTACGGGTCAAGGTTTCACGGGTAAGTTTCACGGGTAAGTTTCACAGGTATGTTTCACGGGTGACGTTTCACGGGTCTAGGTTTCACTGGTAAGTTTCACGGGTCAAGGTTTCACGGGTAAGTTTCACGGGTAAGTTTCACGGGTATGTTTCACGGGTGACGTTTCACGGGTCTAGGTTTCACTGGTAAGTTTCACGGGTCAAGGTTTCACTGGTAAGTTTCACGGGTCAAGGTTTCACGGGTAAGTTTCACGGGTAAGTTTCACGGGTCTAGGTTTCACTGGTAAGTTTCACGGGTCAAGGTTTCACGGGTAAGTTTCACGGGTAAGTTTTACGGGTAAGTTTCACGGGTCTAGGTTTTACTGGTAAGTTTCACGGGTCAAGGTTTCACGGGTAAGTTTCACGGGTAAGTTTCACGGGTAAGTTTCACGGGTGACCTTTCACGGGTCTTGGTTTCACTGGTAAGTTTCACGGGTCAAGGTTTCACGGGTAAGTTTCACGGGTAAATTTCACGGGTATGTTTCACGGGTGACGTTTCACGGGTCTAGGTTTCACTGGTAAGTTTCACGGGTCAAGGTTTCACGGGTAAGTTTCACAGGTAAGTTTCACGGGTATGTTTCACGGGTGACGTTTCACGGGTCTAGGTTTCACTGGTAAGTTTCACGGGTCAAGGTTTCACGGGTAAGTTTCACGGGTAAGTTTCACGGGTATGTTTAACGGGTGACGTTTCACGGGTCTAGGTTTCACTGGTAAGTTTCACGGATCAAGGTTTCACGGGTAAGTTTCACGGGTAAGTTTCACGGGTATGTTTCACGGGTGTTGTTTCACGGGTCTAGGTTTCACTGGTAAGTTTCACGGGTCAAGGTTTTACGGGTAAGTTTCACGGGTAAGTTTTACGGGTAAGTTTCACGGGTGACGTTTCACGGGTCTAGGTTTCACTGGTAAGTTTCACGGGTCAAGGTTTCACGGGTAAGTTTCACGGGTAAGTTTCACGGGTATGTTTCACGGGTGACGTTTCACGGGTCTAGGTTTCACTGGTAAGTTTCACGGGTCAAGGTTTCACGGGTAAGTTTCACGGGTAAGTTTCACGGGTATGTTTCACGGGTGACGTTTCACGGGTCTAGGTTTCACTGGTAAGTTTCACGGGTCAAGGTTTTACGGGTAAGTTTCAAGGGTTAGTTTCACGGATTTGTTTCACGGGTGACGTTTCACGGGTCTAGGTTTCACTGGTAAGTTTTACGGGTCAAGGTTTCACGGGTAAGTTTCACGGGTAAGTTTTACGGGTAAGTTTCACGGGTGACGTTTCACGGGTCTAGGTTTCACTGGTAAGTTTCACGGGTCAAGGTTTCACGGGTAAGTTTCACGGGTAAGTTTCACGGGTATGTTTCACGGGTGACGTTTCACGGGTCTAGGTTTCACTGGAAAGTTTCACGGGTCAAGGTTTCACGGGTAAGTTTCACGGGTAAGTTTTACGGGTATGTTTTACAGGCGACGTTTCACGGGTCTAGGTTTCACTGGTAAGTTTCACAGGGTCTAGGTTTCACGGGTAAGTTTCACGGGTCAAGGTTTCACGGGTAAGTTTCACGGGTAAGTTTCACGGGTATGTTTCACGGGTGACGTTTCACGGGTCTAGGTTTCACTGGTAAGTTTTACGGGTGACGTTTCACGGGTCTAGGTTTCACTGGTAAGTTTCACGGGTCAAGGTTTCACGGGTAAGTTTCACGGGTAAGTTTCACGGGTATGTTTCACGGGTGACGTTTCACGGGTCTAGGTTTCACTGGTAAGTTTCACGGGTCAAGGTTTCAATGGTAAGTTTCACGGGTAAGTTTCACGGGTATGTTTCACGGGTGACGTTTCTCGGGTCTTGGTTTCACTGGTAAGTTTCACGGGTCAAGGTTTCACGGGTAAGTTTCACGGGTAACTTTCACGGGTATGTTTCACGGGTGACGTTTCACGGGTCTAGGTTTCACTGGTAAGTTTCACGGGTCAAGGTTTCACGGGTAAGTTTCACGGGTAAGTTTCACGGGTATGTTTCACGGGTGACGTTTCACGGGTCTAGGTTTCACTGGTAAGTTTCACGGGTCAAGGTTTCACGGGTAAGTTTTACGGGTAAGTTTCACGGGTAAGTTTCACAGGTGACCTTTCACGGGTCTAGGTTTCACTGGTAAGTTTCACGGGTCAAGGTTTCACGGGTAAGTTTCACGGGTAAGTTTCACGGGTATGTTTCACGGGTGACGTTTCACGGGTCTAGGTTTCACTGGTAAGTTTCACGGGTCAAGGTTTCACGGGTAAGTTTCACGGGTAAGTTTTACGGGTAAGTTTCACGGGTGACGTTTCACGGGTCTAGGTTTCACTGGTAAGTTTCACGGGTCAAGGTTTCACGGGTAAGTTTCACGGGTAAGTTTCTCGGGTATGTTTCACGGGTGACGTTTCACGGGTCTAGGTTTCACTGGTGAGTTTCACGGGTCAAGGTTTCACGGGTAAGTTTCACGGGTAAGTTTCACTGATATGTTTCACGGGTGACGTTTCCCGGGTCTAGGTTTCACTGGTAAGTTTCACGGGTCAAGGTTTCACGGGTAAGTTTCACGGGTAAGTTTCACGGGTAAGTTTCACGGGTATGTTTCACGGGTGACGTTTCACGGGTCTAGGTTTCACTGGTAAGTTTCACGGGTCAAGGTTTCACGGGTAAGTTTCACGGGTAAGTTTTACGGGTTAGTTTCACGGGTGACGTTTCACGGGTCTAGGTTTCACTGGTAAGTTTCACGGGTCAAGGTTTCATGGGTAATTTTCACGGGTAAGTTTCACGGGTAAGTTTCACGGGTAAGTTTTACGGGTAAGTTTCACGGGTATGTTTCACGGGTGACGTTTCACGGGTCTTGGTTTCACTGGTAAGTTTCACGGGTCAAGGTTTCATGGGTAAGTTTCACGGGTAAGTTTCACGGGTATGTTTCACGGGTGACGTTTCACGGGTCTAGGTTTCACTGGTAAGTTTCACGGGTCAAGGTTTTACGAGTAAGTTTCACGGGTAAGTTTCACGGGTAAGTTTCACGTGTACGTTTCACGGGTGACGTTTCACGGGTCTAGGTTTCACTGGTAAGTTTCACGGGTAAGTTTCACGGGTAAGTTTCACGGGTAAGTTTCACGGGTAAGTTTCACGGGTATGTTTCACGGGTGACGTTTCACGGGTCTAGGTTTCACTGGAAAGTTTCACGGGTCAAGGTTTCACGGGTAAGCTTCACGGGTAAGTTTTACGGGTATGTTTTACAGGTGACGTTTCACGGGTCTAGGTTTCACTGGTAAGTTTCACGGGTCAAGGTTTCACGGGTAAGTTTCACGGGTAAGTTTCACGGGTAAGTTTTACGGGTATGTTTCATGGGTGATGTTTCACGGATCTAGGTTTCACTGGTAAGTTTCACGGGTCAAGGTTTCACGGGTAAGTTTCACGGGTAAGTTTCACGGGTATGTTTCACGGGTGACGTTTCACGGGTCTAGGTTTCACTGGTAAGTTTCACGGGTCAAGGTTTCACGGGTAAGTTTCACGGGTAAGTTTTACGGGTAAGTTTCACGGGTGACGTTTCACGGGTGACGTTTCACGGGTGACGTTTCACGGGTCTAGGTTTCACTGGTAAGTTTCACGGGTCAAGGTGTCACGGGTAAGTTTCACGGGTATGTTTCACGGGTGACGTTTCACGGGTCTAGGTTTCACTGGAAAGTTTCACGGGTCAAGGTCTCACGGGTAAGTTTCACGGGTAAGTTTTACGGGTATGTTTTACAGGCGACGTTTCACGGGTCTAGGTTTCACTGGTAAGTTTCACGGGTCTAGGTTTCACGGGTAAGTTTCACGGGTAAGTTTCACGGGTATGTTTCATGGGTGATGTTTCACGGGTCTAGGTTTCACTGGTAAGTTTCACGGGTCAAGGTTTCACGGGTAAGTTTCACGGGTAAGTTTCACGGGTATGTTTTACGGGTGACGTTTCACGGGTCTAGGTTTCACTGGTAAGTTTCACGGGTCAAGGTTTCACGGGTAAGTTTCATGGGCAAGTTTCACAGGTATGTTTCACGGGTGACGTTTCACGGGTCTAGGTTTCACTGGTAAGTTTCACGGGTCAAGGTTTCACGGGTAAGTTTCACGGGTAAGTTTCACGGGTATGTTTCACAAGTGACGTTTCACGGGTCTAGGTTTCACTGGAAAGTTTCACGGGTCAAGGTTTCACGGGTAAGTTTCACGGGTAAGTTTTACGGGTATGTTTTACAGGCGACGTTTCACGGGTCTAGGTTTCACTGGTAAGTTTCACGGGTCTAGGTTTCACGGGTAAGTTTCACGGGTAAGTTTCACGGGTATGTTTCATGGGTGATGTTTCACGGGTCTAGGTTTCACTGGTAAGTTTCACGGGTCAAGGTTTCACGGGTAAGTTTCACGGGTAAGTTTCACGTATATGTTTCACGGGTGACGTTTCACGGGTAAGTTTTACGCGTAAGTTTCACGGGTGACGTTTCACGGGTCTAGGTTTCACTGGTAAGTTTCACGGGTCAAGGTTTCACGGGTAAGTTTCACGGGTAAGTTTTACGGGTAAGTTTCACGGGTGACGTTTCACGGGTCTAGGTTTCACTGGTAAGTTTCACGGGTCAAGGTTTCACGGGTAAGTTTCACGGGTAAGTTTCACGGGTATGTTTCACGGGTGACGTTTCACGGGTCTAGGTTTCACTGGTAAGTTTCACAGGTCAAGGATTCACGGGTAAGTTTCACGGGTAAGTTTCACGGGTATGTTTTACGGGTGACGTTTCACGGGTCTTGGTTTCACTGGTAAGTTTCACGGGTCAAGGTTTCACGGGTAAGTTTCACGGGTATGTTTCACGGGTGACGTTTCACGGGTCTAGGTTTCACTGGTAAGTTTCACGGGTCAAGGTTTCACGGGTAAGTTTCACGGGTAAGTTTTACGGGTAAGTTTCACGGGTGACGTTTCACGGGTCTAGGTTTCACTGGTAAGTTTCACGGGTCAAGGTTTCACGGGTAAGTTTCACGGGTAAGTTTCACGGGTATGTTTCACGGGTGACGTTTCACGGGTCTAGGTTTCACTGGAAAGTTTCACGGGTCAAGGTTTCACGGGTAAGTTTCACGGGTAAGTTTCACGTGTAAGTTTTACGGGTATGTTTTACAGGTGACGTTTCACGGGTCTAGGTTTCACTGGTAAGTTTCACGGGTCAAGGTTTCACGGGTAAGTTTCACGGGTAAGTTTCACGGGTATGTTTCATGGGTGATGTTTCACGGGTCTAGGTTTTACTGGTAAGTTTCACGGGTCAAAGTTTCACGGGTAAGTTTCACGGGTAAGTTTCACGGGTGACGTTTCACGGGTCTAGGTTTCACTGGCAAGTTTCACGGGTATGTTTCACGGGTAAGTTTTACGGGTATGTTTTACAGGTGACGTTTCACGGGTCTAGGTTTCACTGGTAAGTTTCACGGGTCAAGGTTTCACGGGTCAAGGTTTCACGGGTAAGTTTCACGGGTAAGTTTCACGGGTATGTTTCACGGATGACGTTTCACGGGTCTTGGTTTCACTGGTAAGTTTCACGGGTCAAGGTTTCACGGGTAAGTTTCACGGGTAAGTTTTACGGGTATGTTTTACAGGTGACGTTTCACGGGTAAGTTTCACGGGTAAGTTTCACGGGTATGTTTCACGGGTGACGTTTCACGGGTATAGGTTTCACTGGTAAGTTTCACGGGTCAAGGTTTCACGGGTAAGTTTCACGGGTAAGTTTTACGGGTAAGTTTCACGGGTGACGTTTCACGGGTCTAGGTTTCACTGGAAAGTTTCACGGGTCAAGGTTTCACGGGTAAGTTTCACGGGTAAGTTTCACGGGTATGTTTTACGGGTGACGTTTCACGGGTCTAGGTTTCACTGGTAAGTTTCACGGGTCAAGGTTTCACGGGTAAGTTTCATGGGTAAGTTTCACAGGTATGTTTCACGGGTGACGTTTCACGGGTCTAGGTTTCACTGGTAAGTTTCACGGGTCAAGGTTTCACGGGTAAGTTTCACGGGTAAGTTTCACGGGTATGTTTCACAAGTGACGTTTCACGGGTCTAGGTTTCACTGGAAAGTTTCACGGGTCAAGGTTTCACGGGTAAGTTTCACGGGTAAGTTTTACGGGTATGTTTTACAGGCGACGTTTCACGGGTCTAGGTTTCACTGGTAAGTTTCACGGGTCTAGGTTTCACGGGTAAGTTTCACGGGTAAGTTTCACGGGTATGTTTCATGGGTGATGTTTCACGGGTCTAGGTTTCACTGGTAAGTTTCACGGGTCAAGGTTTCACGGGTAAGTTTCACGGGTAAGTTTCACGTATATGTTTCACGGGTGACGTTTCACGGGTAAGTTTTACGCGTAAGTTTCACGGGTGACGTTTCACGGGTCTAGGTTTCACTGGTAAGTTTTACGGGTCAAGGTTTCACGGGTAAGTTTCACGGGTAAGTTTTACGGGTAAGTTTCACGGGTGACGTTTCACGGGTCTAGGTTTCACTGGTAAGTTTCACGGGTCAAGGTTTCACGGGTAAGTTTCACGGGTAAGTTTCACGGGTATGTTTCACGGGTGACGTTTCACGGGTCTAGGTTTCACTGGAAAGTTTCACGGGTCAAGGTTTCACGGGTAAGTTTCACGGGTAAGTTTTACGGGTATGTTTTACAGGCGACGTTTCACGGGTCTAGGTTTCACTGGTAAGTTTCACAGGGTCTAGGTTTCACGGGTAAGTTTCACGGGTCAAGGTTTCACGGGTAAGTTTCACGGGTAAGTTTCACGGGTATGTTTCACGGGTGACGTTTCACGGGTCTAGGTTTCACTGGTAAGTTTTACGGGTGACGTTTCACGGGTCTAGGTTTCACTGGTAAGTTTCACGGGTCAAGGTTTCACGGGTAAGTTTCACGGGTAAGTTTCACGGGTATGTTTCACGGGTGACGTTTCACGGGTCTAGGTTTCACTGGTAAGTTTCACGGGTCAAGGTTTCAATGGTAAGTTTCACGGGTAAGTTTCACGGGTATGTTTCACGGGTGACGTTTCTCGGGTCTTGGTTTCACTGGTAAGTTTCACGGGTCAAGGTTTCACGGGTAAGTTTCACGGGTAACTTTCACGGGTATGTTTCACGGGTGACGTTTCACGGGTCTAGGTTTCACTGGTAAGTTTCACGGGTCAAGGTTTCACGGGTAAGTTTCACGGGTAAGTTTCACGGGTATGTTTCACGGGTGACGTTTCACGGGTCTAGGTTTCACTGGTAAGTTTCACGGGTCAAGGTTTCACGGGTAAGTTTTACGGGTAAGTTTCACGGGTAAGTTTCACAGGTGACCTTTCACGGGTCTAGGTTTCACTGGTAAGTTTCACGGGTCAAGGTTTCACGGGTAAGTTTCACGGGTAAGTTTCACGGGTATGTTTCACGGGTGACGTTTCACGGGTCTAGGTTTCACTGGTAAGTTTCACGGGTCAAGGTTTCACGGGTAAGTTTCACGGGTAAGTTTTACGGGTAAGTTTCACGGGTGACGTTTCACGGGTCTAGGTTTCACTGGTAAGTTTCACGGGTCAAGGTTTCACGGGTAAGTTTCACGGGTAAGTTTCTCGGGTATGTTTCACGGGTGACGTTTCACGGGTCTAGGTTTCACTGGTGAGTTTCACGGGTCAAGGTTTCACGGGTAAGTTTCACGGGTAAGTTTCACTGATATGTTTCACGGGTGACGTTTCCCGGGTCTAGGTTTCACTGGTAAGTTTCACGGGTCAAGGTTTCACGGGTAAGTTTCACGGGTAAGTTTCACGGGTAAGTTTCACGGGTATGTTTCACGGGTGACGTTTCACGGGTCTAGGTTTCACTGGTAAGTTTCACGGGTCAAGGTTTCACGGGTAAGTTTCACGGGTAAGTTTTACGGGTTAGTTTCACGGGTGACGTTTCACGGGTCTAGGTTTCACTGGTAAGTTTCACGGGTCAAGGTTTCATGGGTAATTTTCACGGGTAAGTTTCACGGGTAAGTTTCACGGGTAAGTTTTACGGGTAAGTTTCACGGGTATGTTTCACGGGTGACGTTTCACGGGTCTTGGTTTCACTGGTAAGTTTCACGGGTCAAGGTTTCATGGGTAAGTTTCACGGGTAAGTTTCACGGGTATGTTTCACGGGTGACGTTTCACGGGTCTAGGTTTCACTGGTAAGTTTCACGGGTCAAGGTTTTACGAGTAAGTTTCACGGGTAAGTTTCACGGGTAAGTTTCACGTGTACGTTTCACGGGTGACGTTTCACGGGTCTAGGTTTCACTGGTAAGTTTCACGGGTAAGTTTCACGGGTAAGTTTCACGGGTAAGTTTCACGGGTAAGTTTCACGGGTAAGTTTCACGGGTATGTTTCACGGGTGACGTTTCACGGGTCTAGGTTTCACTGGAAAGTTTCACGGGTCAAGGTTTCACGGGTAAGCTTCACGGGTAAGTTTTACGGGTATGTTTTACAGGTGACGTTTCACGGGTCTAGGTTTCACTGGTAAGTTTCACGGGTCAAGGTTTCACGGGTAAGTTTCACGGGTAAGTTTCACGGGTAAGTTTTACGGGTATGTTTCATGGGTGATGTTTCACGGATCTAGGTTTCACTGGTAAGTTTCACGGGTCAAGGTTTCACGGGTAAGTTTCACGGGTAAGTTTCACGGGTATGTTTCACGGGTGACGTTTCACGGGTCTAGGTTTCACTGGTAAGTTTCACGGGTCAAGGTTTCACGGGTAAGTTTCACGGGTAAGTTTTACGGGTAAGTTTCACGGGTGACGTTTCACGGGTGACGTTTCACGGGTGACGTTTCACGGGTCTAGGTTTCACTGGTAAGTTTCACGGGTCAAGGTGTCACGGGTAAGTTTCACGGGTATGTTTCACGGGTGACGTTTCACGGGTCTAGGTTTCACTGGAAAGTTTCACGGGTCAAGGTCTCACGGGTAAGTTTCACGGGTAAGTTTTACGGGTATGTTTTACAGGCGACGTTTCACGGGTCTAGGTTTCACTGGTAAGTTTCACGGGTCTAGGTTTCACGGGTAAGTTTCACGGGTAAGTTTCACGGGTATGTTTCATGGGTGATGTTTCACGGGTCTAGGTTTCACTGGTAAGTTTCACGGGTCAAGGTTTCACGGGTAAGTTTCACGGGTAAGTTTCACGGGTATGTTTTACGGGTGACGTTTCACGGGTCTAGGTTTCACTGGTAAGTTTCACGGGTCAAGGTTTCACGGGTAAGTTTCATGGGTAAGTTTCACAGGTATGTTTCACGGGTGACGTTTCACGGGTCTAGGTTTCACTGGTAAGTTTCACGGGTCAAGGTTTCACGGGTAAGTTTCACGGGTAAGTTTCACGGGTATGTTTCACAAGTGACGTTTCACGGGTCTAGGTTTCACTGGAAAGTTTCACGGGTCAAGGTTTCACGGGTAAGTTTCACGGGTAAGTTTTACGGGTATGTTTTACAGGCGACGTTTCACGGGTCTAGGTTTCACTGGTAAGTTTCACGGGTCTAGGTTTCACGGGTAAGTTTCACGGGTAAGTTTCACGGGTATGTTTCATGGGTGATGTTTCACGGGTCTAGGTTTCACTGGTAAGTTTCACGGGTCAAGGTTTCACGGGTAAGTTTCACGGGTAAGTTTCACGTATATGTTTCACGGGTGACGTTTCACGGGTAAGTTTTACGCGTAAGTTTCACGGGTGACGTTTCACGGGTCTAGGTTTCACTGGTAAGTTTCACGGGTCAAGGTTTCACGGGTAAGTTTCACGGGTAAGTTTTACGGGTAAGTTTCACGGGTGACGTTTCACGGGTCTAGGTTTCACTGGTAAGTTTCACGGGTCAAGGTTTCACGGGTAAGTTTCACGGGTAAGTTTCACGGGTATGTTTCACGGGTGACGTTTCACGGGTCTAGGTTTCACTGGTAAGTTTCACAGGTCAAGGATTCACGGGTAAGTTTCACGGGTAAGTTTCACGGGTATGTTTTACGGGTGACGTTTCACGGGTCTTGGTTTCACTGGTAAGTTTCACGGGTCAAGGTTTCACGGGTAAGTTTCACGGGTATGTTTCACGGGTGACGTTTCACGGGTCTAGGTTTCACTGGTAAGTTTCACGGGTCAAGGTTTCACGGGTAAGTTTCACGGGTAAGTTTTACGGGTAAGTTTCACGGGTGACGTTTCACGGGTCTAGGTTTCACTGGTAAGTTTCACGGGTCAAGGTTTCACGGGTAAGTTTCACGGGTAAGTTTCACGGGTATGTTTCACGGGTGACGTTTCACGGGTCTAGGTTTCACTGGAAAGTTTCACGGGTCAAGGTTTCACGGGTAAGTTTCACGGGTAAGTTTCACGTGTAAGTTTTACGGGTATGTTTTACAGGTGACGTTTCACGGGTCTAGGTTTCACTGGTAAGTTTCACGGGTCAAGGTTTCACGGGTAAGTTTCACGGGTAAGTTTCACGGGTATGTTTCATGGGTGATGTTTCACGGGTCTAGGTTTTACTGGTAAGTTTCACGGGTCAAAGTTTCACGGGTAAGTTTCACGGGTAAGTTTCACGGGTGACGTTTCACGGGTCTAGGTTTCACTGGCAAGTTTCACGGGTATGTTTCACGGGTAAGTTTTACGGGTATGTTTTACAGGTGACGTTTCACGGGTCTAGGTTTCACTGGTAAGTTTCACGGGTCAAGGTTTCACGGGTCAAGGTTTCACGGGTAAGTTTCACGGGTAAGTTTCACGGGTATGTTTCACGGATGACGTTTCACGGGTCTTGGTTTCACTGGTAAGTTTCACGGGTCAAGGTTTCACGGGTAAGTTTCACGGGTAAGTTTTACGGGTATGTTTTACAGGTGACGTTTCACGGGTAAGTTTCACGGGTAAGTTTCACGGGTATGTTTCACGGGTGACGTTTCACGGGTATAGGTTTCACTGGTAAGTTTCACGGGTCAAGGTTTCACGGGTAAGTTTCACGGGTAAGTTTTACGGGTAAGTTTCACGGGTGACGTTTCACGGGTCTAGGTTTCACTGGAAAGTTTCACGGGTCAAGGTTTCACGGGTAAGTTTCACGGGTAAGTTTTACGGGTATGTTTTACAGGTGACGTTTCACGGGTCTAGGTTTCACTGGTAAGTTTCACGGGTCAAGGTTTCACGGGTAAGTTTCACGGGTAAGTTTCACGGGTATGTTTCACGGGTGACGTTTCACGGGTCTAGGTTTCACTAGTAAGTTTCACGGGTCAAGGTTTCACGGGTAAGTTTCACGGGTAAGTTTCACGGGTATGTTTCACGGGTGACGTTTCACGGGTCTAGGTTTCACTGGTAAGTTTCACGGGTCAAGGTTTCACGGGTAAGTTTCACGGGTAAGTTTCACGGGTATGTTTCACGGGTGACGTTTCACGGGTCTAGGTTTCACTGGTAAGTTTCACGGGTCAAGGTATCACGGGTAAGTTTCACGGGTAAGTTTCACGGGTATGTTTCACGGGTGACGTTTTACGGGTCTAGGTTTCACTGGTAAGTTTCACGGGTTAAGGTTTCACGGGTAAGTTTCACGGGTAAGTTTCACGGGTATGTTTCACGGGTGAAGTTTCACGGGTGACGTTTCACGGGTCTAGGTTTCACTCGTAAGTTTCACGGGTCAAGGTTTTACGGGTAAGTTTCACGGGTAAGTTTCACGGGTATGTTTCACGGGTGACGTTTCACGGGTCTAGGTTTCACTGGTAAGTTTCACGGGTCAAGGTTTCACGGGTAAGTTTCACGGGTAAGTTTTACGGGTGACGTTTCACGGGTCTAGGTTTCACTGGAAAGTTTCACGGGTCAAGGTCTCACGGGTAAGTTTCACGGGTAAGTTTTACGGGTATGTTTTACAGGCGACGTTTCACGGGTCTAGGTTTCACTGGTAAGTTTCACGGGTCAAGGTGTCACGGGTAAGTTTCACGGGTAAGTTTCACAGGTATGTTTCACGGGTGACGTTTCACGGGTCTAGGTTTCACTGGTAAGTTTCACGGGTAAGTTTCACGGGTATGTTTCACGGGTGACGTTTCACGGGTCTAGGTTTCACTGGTAAGTTTCACGGGTCAAGGTGTCACGGGTAAGTTTCACGGGTATGTTTCACGGGTGACGTTTTACGGGTCTAGGTTTCACTGGAAAGTTTCACGGGTCAAGGTCTCACGGGTAAGTTTCACGGGTAAGTTTTACGGGTATGTTTTACAGGCGACGTTTCACGGGTCTAGGTTTCACTGGTAAGTTTCACGGGTCTAGGTTTCACGGGTAAGTTTCACGGGTATGTTTCATGGGTGATGTTTCACGGGTCTAGGTTTCACTGGTAAGTTTCACGGGTCAAGGTTTCACGGGTAAGTTTCACGGGTAAGTTTCACGGGTAAGTTTCACGGGTATGTTTTACGGGTGACGTTTCACAGGTCTAGGTTTCACTGGTAAGTTTTACGGGTCAAGGTTTCACGGGTAAGTTTCACGGGTAAGTTTCACAGGTATGTTTCACGGGTGACGTTTCACGGGTCTAGGTTTCACTGGTAAGTTTCACGGGTCAAGGTTTCACGGGTAAGTTTCACGGGTAAGTTTCACGGGTATGTTTCACGGGTGACGTTTCACGGGTCTAGGTTTCACTGGTAAGTTTCACGGGTCAAGGTTTCACTGGTAAGTTTCACGGGTCAAGGTTTCACGGGTAAGTTTCACGGGTAAGTTTCACGGGTCTAGGTTTCACTGGTAAGTTTCACGGGTCAAGGTTTCACGGGTAAGTTTCACGGGTAAGTTTTACGGGTAAGTTTCACGGGTGACGTTTCACGGGTCTAGGTTTTACTGGTAAGTTTCAGGGGTCAAGGTTTCACGGGTAAGTTTCACGGGTAAGTTTCACGGGTAAGTTTCACGGGTGACCTTTCACGGGTCTTGGTTTCACTGGTAAGTTTCACGGGTCAAGGTTTCACGGGTAAGTTTCACGGGTAAATTTCACGGGTATGTTTCACGGGTGACGTTTCACGGGTCTAGGTTTCACTGGTAAGTTTCACGGGTCAAGGTTTCACGGGTAAGTTTCACAGGTAAGTTTCACGGGTATGTTTCACGGGTGACGTTTCACGGGTCTAGGTTTCACTGGTAAGTTTTACGGGTCAAGGTTTCACGGGTAAGTTTCACGGGTAAGTTTCACGGGTAAGTTTCACGGGTATGTTTCACGGGTGACGTTTCACGGGTCTAGGTTTCACTGGTAAGTTTCACGGATTAAGGTTTCACGGGTAAGTTTCACGGGTAAGTTTCACGGGTATGTTTCACGGGTGACGTTTCACGGGTCTAGGTTTCACTGGTAAGTTTCACGGGTCAAGGTTTCACGGGTAAGTTTCACGGGTAAGTTTTACGGGTTAGTTTCACGGGTGACGTTTCACGGGTCTAGGTTTCACTGGTAAGTTTCACGGGTCAAGGTTTCATGGGTAATTTTCACGGGTAAGTTTCACGGGTAAGTTTCACGGGTAAGTTTTACAAGTAAGTTTCACGGGTATGTTTCACGGGTGACGTTTCAGGGGTCTTGGTTTCACTGGTAAGTTTCACGGGTCAAGGTTTCATGGGTAAGTTTCACGGGTAAGTTTCACGGGTATGTTTCACGGGTGACGTTTCACGGGTCTAGGTTTCACTGGTAAGTTTCACGGGTCAAGGTTTTACGAGTAAGTTTCACGGGTAAGTTTCACGTGTACGTTTCACGGGTGACGTTTCACGGGTCTAGGTTTCACTGGTAAGTTTCACGGGTCAAGGTTTCACGGGTAAGTTTCACGGGTAAGTTTCACGGGTAAGTTTCACGGGTAAGTTTCACGGGTGACGTTTCACGGGTCTAGGTTTCACTGGTAAGTTTCACGGGTCAAGGTTTCACGGGTAAGTTTCACGGGTAAGTTTCACGGGTATGTTTCACGGGTGACGTTTCACGGGTCTAGGTTTCACTGGTAAGTTTCACGGGTCAAGGTTTTACGGGTAAGTTTCAAGGGTTAGTTTCACGGATTTGTTTCACGGGTGACGTTTCACGGGTCTAGGTTTCACTGGTAAGTTTTACGGGTCAAGGTTTCACGGGTAAGTTTCACGGGTAAGTTTTACGGGTAAGTTTCACGGGTGACGTTTCACGGGTCTAGGTTTCACTGGTAAGTTTCACGGGTCAAGGTTTCACAGGTAAGTTTCACGGGTAAGTTTCACGGGTATGTTTCACGGGTGACGTTTCACGGGTCTAGGTTTCACTGGAAAGTTTCACGGGTCAAGGTTTCACGGGTAAGTTTCACGGGTAAGTTTTACGGGTATGTTTTACAGGCGACGTTTCACGGGTCTAGGTTTCACTGGTAAGTTTCACAGGGTCTAGGTTTCACGGGTAAGTTTCACGGGTCAAGGTTTCACGGGTAAGTTTCACGGGTAAGTTTCACGGGTATGTTTCACGGGTGACGTTTCACGGGTCTAGGTTTCACTGGTAAGTTTTACGGGTGACGTTTCACGGGTCTAGGTTTCACTGGTAAGTTTCACGGGTCAAGGTTTCACGGGTAAGTTTCACGGGTATGTTTCACGGGTGACGTTTCACGGGTCTAGGTTTCACTGGTAAGTTTCACGGGTCAAGGTTTCAATGGTAAGTTTCACGGGTAAGTTTCACGGGTATGTTTCACGGGTGACGTTTCTCGGGTCTTGGTTTCACTGGTAAGTTTCACGGGTCAAGGTTTCACGGGTAAGTTTCACGGGTAACTTTCACGGGTATGTTTCACGGGTGACGTTTCACGGGTCTAGGTTTCACTGGTAAGTTTCACGGGTCAAGGTTTCACGGGTAAGTTTCACGGGTAAGTTTCACGGGTATGTTTCACGGGTGACGTTTCACGGGTCTAGGTTTCACTGGTAAGTTTCACGGGTCAAGGTTTCACGGGTAAGTTTTACGGGTAAGTTTCACGGGTAAGTTTCACAGGTGACCTTTCACGGGTCTAGGTTTCACTGGTAAGTTTCACGGGTCAAGGTTTCACGGGTAAGTTTCACGGGTAAGTTTCACGGGTATGTTTCACGGGTGACGTTTCACGGGTCTAGGTTTCACTGGTAAGTTTCACGGGTCAAGGTTTCAATGGTAAGTTTCACGGGTAAGTTTCACGGGTATGTTTCACGGGTGACGTTTCTCGGGTCTTGGTTTCACTGGTAAGTTTCACGGGTCAAGGTTTCACGGGTAAGTTTCACGGGTAAGTTTCTCGGGTATGTTTCACGGGTGACGTTTCACGGGTCTAGGTTTCACTGGTGAGTTTCACGGGTCAAGGTTTCACGGGTAAGTTTCACGGGTAAGTTTCACTGATATGTTTCACGGGTGACGTTTCCCGGGTCTAGGTTTCACTGGTAAGTTTCACGGGTCAAGGTTTCACGGGTAAGTTTCACGGGTAAGTTTCACGGGTAAGTTTCACGGGTATGTTTCACGGGTGACGTTTCACGGGTCTAGGTTTCACTGGTAAGTTTCACGGGTCAAGGTTTCACGGGTAAGTTTCACGGGTAAGTTTTACGGGTTAGTTTCACGGGTGACGTTTCACGGGTCTAGGTTTCACTGGTAAGTTTCACGGGTCAAGGTTTCATGGGTAATTTTCACGGGTAAGTTTCACGGGTAAGTTTCACGGGTAAGTTTTACGGGTAAGTTTCACGGGTATGTTTCACGGGTGACGTTTCACGGGTCTTGGTTTCACTGGTAAGTTTCACGGGTCAAGGTTTCATGGGTAAGTTTCACGGGTAAGTTTCACGGGTATGTTTCACGGGTGACGTTTCACGGGTCTAGGTTTCACTGGTAAGTTTCACGGGTCAAGGTTTTACGAGTAAGTTTCACGGGTAAGTTTCACGTGTACGTTTCACGGGTGACGTTTCACGGGTCTAGGTTTCACTGGTAAGTTTCACGGGTCAAGGTTTCACGGGTAAGTTTCACGGGTAAGTTTCACGGGTAAGTTTCACGGGTAAGTTTCACGGGTATGTTTCACGGGTGACGTTTCACGGGTCTAGGTTTCACTGGAAAGTTTCACGGGTCAAGGTTTCACGGGTAAGCTTCACGGGTAAGTTTTACGGGTATGTTTTACAGGTGACGTTTCACGGGTCTAGGTTTCACTGGTAAGTTTCACGGGTCAAGGTTTCACGGGTAAGTTTCACGGGTAAGTTTCACGGGTAAGTTTCACGGGTATGTTTCATGGGTGATGTTTCACGGATCTAGGTTTCACTGGTAAGTTTCACGGGTCAAGGTTTCACGGGTAAGTTTCACGGGTAAGTTTCACGGGTATGTTTCACGGGTGACGTTTCACGGGTCTAGGTTTCACTGGTAAGTTTCACGGGTCAAGGTTTCACGGGTAAGTTTCACGGGTAAGTTTTACGGGTAAGTTTCACGGGTGACGTTTCACGGGTGACGTTTCACGGGTGACGTTTCACGGGTCTAGGTTTCACTGGTAAGTTTCACGGGTCAAGGTGTCACGGGTAAGTTTCACGGGTATGTTTCACGGGTGACGTTTCACGGGTCTAGGTTTCACTGGAAAGTTTCACGGGTCAAGGTCTCACGGGTAAGTTTCACGGGTAAGTTTTACGGGTATGTTTTACAGGCGACGTTTCACGGGTCTAGGTTTCACTGGTAAGTTTCACGGGTCTAGGTTTCACGTATAAGTTTCACGGGTAAGTTTCACGGGTATGTTTCATGGGTGATGTTTCACGGGTCTAGGTTTCACTGGTAAGTTTCACGGGTCAAGGTTTCACGGGTAAGTTTCACGGGTAAGTTTCACGGGTATGTTTTACGGGTGACGTTTCACGGGTCTAGGTTTCACTGGTAAGTTTCACGGGTCAAGGTTTCACGGGTAAGTTTCATGGGTAAGTTTCACAGGTATGTTTCACGGGTGACGTTTCACGGGTCTAGGTTTCACTGGTAAGTTTCACGGGTCAAGGTTTCACGGGTAAGTTTCACGGGTAAGTTTCACGGGTATGTTTCACAAGTGACGTTTCACGGGTCTAGGTTTCACTGGAAAGTTTCACGGGTCAAGGTTTCACGGGTAAGTTTTACGGGTAAGTTTTACGGGTATGTTTTACAGGCGACGTTTCACGGGTCTAGGTTTCACTGGTAAGTTTCACGGGTCTAGGTTTCACGGGTAAGTTTCACGGGTATGTTTCATGGGTGATGTTTCACGGGTCTAGGTTTCACTGGTAAGTTTCACGGGTCAAGGTTTCACGGGTAAGTTTCACGGGTAAGTTTCACGGGTATGTTTCACGGGTGACGTTTCACGGGTAAGTTTTACGCGTAAGTTTCACGGGTGACGTTTCACGGGTCTAGGTTTCACTGGTAAGTTTCACGGGTCAAGGTTTCACGGGTAAGTTTCACGGGTAAGTTTTACGGGTAAGTTTCACGGGTGACGTTTCACGGGTCTAGGTTTCACTGGTAAGTTTCACGGGTCAAGGTTTCACGGGTAAGTTTCACGGGTAAGTTTCACGGGTATGTTTCACGGGTGACGTTTCACGGGTCTAGGTTTCACTGGTAAGTTTCACAGGTCAAGGATTCACGGGTAAGTTTCACGGGTAAGTTTCACGGGTATGTTTTACGGGTGACGTTTCACGGGTCTTGGTTTCACTGGTAAGTTTCACGGGTCAAGGTTTCACGGGTAAGTTTCACGGGTATGTTTCACGGGTGACGTTTCACGGGTCTAGGTTTCACTGGTAAGTTTCACGGGTCAAGGTTTCACGGGTAAGTTTCACGGGTAAACTTTACGGGTAAGTTTCACGGGTGACGTTTCACGGGTCTAGGTTTCACTGGTAAGTTTCACGGGTCAAGGTTTCACGGGTAAGTTTCACGGGTAAGTTTCACGGGTATGTTTCACGGGTGACGTTTCACGGGTCTAGGTTTCACTGGAAAGTTTAACGGGTCAAGGTTTCACGGGTAAGTTTCACGGGTAAGTTTCACGTGTAAGTTTTACGGGTATGTTTTACAGGTGACGTTTCACGGGTCTAGGTTTCACTGGTAAGTTTCACGGGTCAAGGTTTCACGGGTAAGTTTCACGGGTAAGTTTCACGGGTATGTTTCATGGGTGATGTTTCACGGGTCTAGGTTTTACTGGTAAGTTTCACGGGTCAAAGTTTCACGGGTAAGTTTCACGGGTAAGTTTCACGGGTGACGTTTCACGGGTCTAGGTTTCACTGGCAAGTTTCACGGGTATGTTTCACGGGTAAGTTTTACGGGTATGTTTTACAGGTGACGTTTCACGGGTCTAGGTTTCACTGGTAAGTTTCACGGGTCAAGGTTTCACGGGTCAAGGTTTCACGGGTAAGTTTCACGGGTAAGTTTTACGGGTATGTTTCACGGATGACGTTTCACGGGTCTTGGTTTCACTGGTAAGTTTCACGGGTCAAGGTTTCACGGGTAAGTTTCACGGGTAAGTTTTACGGGTATGTTTTACAGGTGACGTTTCACGGGTAAGTTTCACGGGTAAGTTTCACGGGTATGTTTCACGGGTGACGTTTCACGGGTATAGGTTTCACTGGTAAGTTTCACGGGTCAAGGTTTCACGGGTAAGTTTCACGGGTAAGTTTTACGGGTAAGTTTCACGGGTGACGTTTCACGGGTCTAGGTTTCACTGGAAAGTTTCACGGGTCAAGGTTTCACGGGTAAGTTTCACGGGTAAGTTTTACGGGTATGTTTTACAGGTGACGTTTCACGGGTCTAGGTTTCACTGGTAAGTTTCACGGGTCAAGGTTTCACGGGTAAGTTTCACGGGTAAGTTTCACGGGTATGTTTCACGGGTGACGTTTCACGGGTCTAGGTTTCACTAGTAAGTTTCACGGGTCAAGGTTTCACGGGTAAGTTTCACGGGTAAGCTTCACGGGTATGTTTCACGGGTGACGTTTCACGGGTCTAGGTTTCACTGGTAAGTTTCACGGGTCAAGGTTTCACGGGTAAGTTTCACGGGTAAGTTTCACGGGTATGTTTCACGGGTGACGTTTCACGGGTCTAGGTTTCACTGGTAAGTTTCACGGGTCAAGGTATCACGGGTAAGTTTCACGGGTCAAGGTTTCACGGGTAAGTTTCACGGGTAAGTTTCACGGGTAAGTTTCACGGGTAAGTTTCACGGGTAAGTTTCACGGGTGACGTTTCACGGGTCTACGTTTCACTGGTAAGTTTCACGGGTCAAGGTTTCACGGGTAAGTTTCACGGAAAAGTTTTACGGGTAAGTTTCACCGGTAAGTTTTACGGGTGACGTTTCACGGGTCTAGGTTTCACTAGTAAGTTTCACGGGTCAAGGTTTCACGGGTAAGTTTCACGGGTAAGTTTCACGGGTCAAGGTTTCACGGGTGACGTTTAACGGGTCTAGGTTTCACTGGTAAGTTTAACGGGTCAAGGTTTCACGGGTAAGTTTCACGGGTAAGTTTCACGAGTAAGTTTCACGGGTAAGTTTCACGGGTAAGTTTCACGGGTGACGTTTCACGGGTCTAGGTTTCAGTGGTAAGTTTCACGGGTAAGTTTCACGAGTAAGTTTCACGGGTAAGTTTCACGGGTAAGTTTCACGGGTAAGTTTCACGGGTAAGTTTCACGGGTAAGTTTCACGGGTGACGTTTCACGGGTCTAGGTTTCACTGGTAAGTTTCACGGGTCAAGGTTTCACGGGTAAGTTTCACGGGTGACGTTTCACGGGTCTAGGTTTCACTGGTAAGTTTCACGGGTCAAGGTTTTACGGGTAAGTTTCACGGGTAAGTTTCACGGGTATGTTTCACGGGTAAGTTTCACGGGTATGTTTCACGGGTGACGTTTCACGGGTCTAGGTTTCACTGGTAAGTTTCACGGGTCAAGGTTTCACGGGTAAGTTTCACGGGTAAGTTTCACGGGTATGTTTCACGGGTGACGTTTCACGGGTCTAGGTTTCACTGGTCTAGGTTTCACTGGTAAGTTTCACGGGTCAAGGTTTCACGGGTAAGTTTCACGGGTAAGTTTCACGGGTATGTTTCACGGGTGACGTTTCACGGGTCTAGGTTTCACGGGTAAGTTTCACGGGTAAGTTTCACGGGTATGTTTCACGGGTGACGTTTTACGGGTCTAGGTTTCACTGGTAAGTTTCACGGGTCAAGGTTTCACGGGTAAGTTTCACGGGTAAGTTTCACGGGTATGTTTCACGGGTGACGTTTCACGGGTCTAGGTTTCACTGGTAAGTTTCACGGGTCAAGGTTTCACGGGTAAGTTTCACGGGTAAGTTTCACGGGTATGTTTCACGGGTGACGTTTCACGGGTCTAGGTTTCACTGGTCTAGGTTTCACTGGTAAGTTTCACGGGTCAAGGTTTTACGGGTAAGTTTCACGGGTAAGTTTCACGGGTATGTTTCACGGGTGACGTTTCACGGGTCTAGGTTTCACTGGTAAGTTTCACGGGTCAAGGTTTCACGGGTAAGTTTCACGGGTAAGTTTCACGGGTATGTTTCAAGGGTGATGTTTCACGGGTCTAAGTTTCACTGGTAAGTTTCACGGGTCAAGGTTTCACGGGTAAGTTTTACGGGTAAGTTTCACGGGTGACGTTTCACGGGTCTAGGTTTCACTGGTAAGTTTCACGGGTCAAGGTTTCACGGGTAAGTTTCACGGGTAAGTTTCACGGGTGACGTTTCACGGGTCTAGGTTTCACTGGTAAGTTTCACGGGTCAAGGTTTCACGGGTAAGTTTCACGGGTAAGTTTCACGGGTGACGTTTCATGGGTCTAGGTTTCACTGGTAAGTTTCACGGGTCAAGGTTTCACTGGTTAGTTTCACGGGTAAGTTTCACGGGTAAGTTTCACGGGTGACGTTTCACGGGTCTAGGTTTCACTGGTAAGTTTCACGGGTCAAGGTTTCACGGGTAAGTTTCACTAGTAAGTTTCACGGGTGACGTTTCACGGGTCTAGGTTTCACTGATAAGTTTCACGGGTCAAGGTTTCACGGGTAAGTTTCACGGGTAAGTTTCACGGGTAAGTTTCACGGGTGACGTTTCACGGGTCTAGGTTTCACTGGTAAGTTTCACGGGTCAAGGTTTCACGGGTAAGTTTCACGGGTAAGTTTCACGGGTAAGTTTCACGGGTAAGTTTCACGGGTAAGTTTCACGGGTGACGTTTCACGGGTCTACGTTTCACTGGTAAGTTTCACGGGTCAAGGTTTCACGGGTAAGTTTTACGGGTAAGTTTCACCGGTAAGTTTTACGGGTGACGTTTCACGGGTCTAGGTTTCACTAGTAAGTTTCACGGGTCAAGGTTTTACGGGTAAGTTTCACGGGTAAGTTTCACGGGTATGTTTCACGGGTGACGTTTAACGGGTCTAGGTTTCACTGGTAAGTTTAACGGGTCAAGGTTTCACGGGTAAGTTTCACGGGTAAGTTTCACGGGTAAGTTTCACGGGTAAGTTTCACGGGTGACGTTTCACGGGTCTAGGTTTCAGTGGTAAGTTTCACGGGTAAGTTTCACGGGTAAGTTTCACGGGTAAGTTTCACGGGTAAGTTTCACGGGTAAGTTTCACGGGTAAGTTTCACGGGTGACGTTTCACGGGTCTAGGTTTCACTGGTAAGTTTCACGGGTCAAGGTTTCACGGGTAAGTTTCACGGGTGACGTTTCACGGGTCTAGGTTTCACTGGTAAGTTTCACGGGTCAAGGTTTTACGGGTAAGTTTCACGGGTAAGTTTCACGGGTATGTTTCACGGGTAAGTTTCACGGGTATGTTTCACGGGTGACGTTTCACGGGTCTAGGTTTCACTGGTAAGTTTCACGGGTCAAGGTTTCACGGGTAAGTTTCACGGGTAAGTTTCACGGGTATGTTTCACGGGTGACGTTTCACGGGTCTAGGTTTCACTGGTCTAGGTTTCACTGGTAAGTTTCACGGGTCAAGGTTTCACGGGTAAGTTTCACGGGTAAGTTTCACGGGTATGTTTCACGGGTGACGTTTCACGGGTCTAGGTTTCACGGGTAAGTTTCACGGGTAAGTTTCACGGGTATGTTTCACGGGTGACGTTTTACGGGTCTAGGTTTCACTGGTAAGTTTCACGGGTCAAAGTTTCACGGGTAAGTTTCACGGGTAAGTTTCACGGGTGACGTTTCACGGGTCTAGGTTTCACTGGTAAGTTTCACGGGTCAAGGTTTCACGGGTAAGTTTCACGGGTAAGTTTCACGGGTAAGTTTCACGGGTAAGTTTCACGGGTAAGTTTCACGGGTGACGTTTCACGGGTCTACGTTTCACTGGTAAGTTTCACGGGTCAAGGTTTCACGGCTAAGTTTCACGGGTAAGTTTTACGGGTAAGTTTCACCGGTAAGTTTTACGGGTGACGTTTCACGGGTCTAGGTTTCACTAGTAAGTTTCACGGGTCAAGGTTTCACGGGTAAGTTTCACGGGTAAGTTTCACGGGTATGTTTCACGGGTGACGTTTAACGGGTCTAGGTTTCACTGGTAAGTTTAACGGGTCAAGGTTTCACGGGTAAGTTTCACGGGTAAGTTTCACGGGTAAGTTTCACGGGTAAGTTTCACGGGTAAGTTTCACGGGTGACGTTTCACGGGTCTAGGTTTCAGTGGTAAGTTTCACGGGTAAGTTTCACGGGTAAGTTTCACGGGTAAGTTTCACGGGTAAGTTTCACGGGTAAGTTTCACGGGTGACGTTTCACGGGTCTAGGTTTCACTGGTAAGTTTCACGGGTCAAGGTTTCACGGGTAAGTTTCACGGGTGACGTTTCACGGGTCTAGGTTTCACTGGTAAGTTTCACGGGTCAAGGTTTTACGGGTAAGTTTCACGGGTATGTTTCACGGGTAAGTTTCACGGGTATGTTTCACGGGTGACGTTTCACGGGTCTAGGTTTCACTGGTAAGTTTCACGGGTCAAGGTTTCACGGGTAAGTTTCACGGGTAAGTTTCACGGGTATGTTTCACGGGTGACGTTTCACGGGTCTAGGTTTCACTGGTCTAGGTTTCACTGGTAAGTTTCACGGGTCAAGGTTTCACGGGTAAGTTTCACGGGTAAGTTTCACGGGTATGTTTCACGGGTGACGTTTCACGGGTCTAGGTTTCACGGGTAAGTTTCACGGGTAAGTTTCACGGGTATGTTTCACGGGTGACGTTTTACGGGTCTAGGTTTCACTGGTAAGTTTCACGGGTCAAGGTTTCACGGGTAAGTTTCACGGGTAAGTTTCACGGGTATGTTTCACGGGTGACGTTTCACGGGTCTAGGTTTCACTGGTAAGTTTCACGGGTCAAGGTTTCACGGGTAAGTTTCACGGGTAAGTTTCACGGGTATGTTTCACGGGTGACGTTTCACGGGTCTAGGTTTCACTGGTCTAGGTTTCACTGGTAAGTTTCACGGGTCAAGGTTTTACGGGTAAGTTTCACGGGTAAGTTTCACGGGTATGTTTCACGGGTGACGTTTCACGGGTCTAGGTTTCACTGGTAAGTTTCACGGGTCAAGGTTTCACGGGTAAGTTTCACGGGTAAGTTTCACGGGTATGTTTCAAGGGTGATGTTTCACGGGTCTAGGTTTCACTGGTAAGTTTCACGGGTCAAGGTTTCACGGGTAAGTTTTACGGGTAAGTTTCACGGGTGACGTTTCACGGGTCTAGGTTTCACTGGTAAGTTTCACGGGTCAAGGTTTCACGGGTAAGTTTCACGGGTAAGTTTCACGGGTGACGTTTCACGGGTCTAGGTTTCACTGGTAAGTTTCACGGGTCAAGGTTTCACGGGTAAGTTTCACGGGTAAGTTTCACGGGTAAGTTTCACGGGTGACGTTTCATGGGTCTAGGTTTCACTGGTAAGTTTCACGGGTCAAGGTTTCACTGGTTAGTTTCACGGGTAAGTTTCACGGGTAAGTTTCACGGGTGACGTTTCACGGGTCTAGGTTTCACTGGTAAGTTTCACGGGTCAAGGTTTCAAGGGTAAGTTTCACAAGTAAGTTTCACGGGTGACGTTTCACGGGTCTAGGTTTCACTGATAAGTTTCACGGGTCAAGGTTTCACGGGTAAGTTTCACGGGTAAGTTTCACGGGTAAGTTTCACGGGTGACGTTTCACGGGTCTAGGTTTCACTGGTAAGTTTCACGGGTCAAGGTTTCACGGGTAAGTTTCACGGGTAAGTTTCACGGGTAAGTTTCACGGGTAAGTTTCACGGGTGACGTTTCACGGGTCTACGTTTCACTGGTAAGTTTCACGGGTCAAGGTTTCACGGGTAAGTTTCACGGGTAAGTTTTACGGGTAAGTTTCACCGGTAAGTTTTACGGGTGACGTTTCACGGGTCTAGGTTTCACTAGTAAGTTTCACGGGTCAAGGTTTCACGGGTAAGTTTCACGGGTAAGTTTCACGGGTATGTTTCACGGGTGACGTTTAACGGGTCTAGGTTTCACTGGTAAGTTTAACGGGTCAAGGTTTCACGGGTAAGTTTCACGGGTAAGTTTCACGGGTAAGTTTCACGGGTAAGTTTCACGGGTAAGTTTCACGGGTGACGTTTCACGGGTCTAGGTTTCAGTGGTAAGTTTCACGGGTAAGTTACACGGGTAAGTTTCACGGGTAAGTTTCACGGGTATGTTTCATGGGTGATGTTTCACGGATCTAGGTTTCACTGGTAAGTTTCACGGGTCAAGGTTTCACGGGTAAGTTTCACGGGTAAGTTTCACGGGTATGTTTCACGGGTGACGTTTCACGGGTCTAGCTTTCACTGGAAAGTTTCACGGGGCAAGGTTTCACGGGTAAGTTTCACGGGTAAGTTTTACGGGTATGTTTTACAGGTGACGTTTCACGAGTCTAGGTTTCACTGGTAAGTTTCACGGGTCAAGGTTTCACGGGTAAGTTTCACGGGTAAGTTTCACGAGTATGTTTCATGGGTGATGTTTCACGGGTCTAGGTTTCACTGGTAAGTTTCACGGGTCAAGGTTTCACGGGTAAGTTTCACGGGTAAGTTTCACGGGTATGTTTCACGGGTCTAGGTTTCACTGGTAAGTTTCACGGGTCAAGGTTTCACGGGTAAGTTTCACGGGTATGTTTCACGGGTGACGTTTCACGGGTCTAGGTTTCACTTGTAAGTTTCACGGGTCAAGGTTTCACGGGTAAGTTTCACGGGTAAGTTTTACGGGTAAGTTTCACGGGTGACGTTTCACGGGTCTAGGTTTCACTGGTAAGTTTCACGGGTCAAGGTTTCACAGGTAAGTTTCACGGGTAAGTTTCACGGGTAATTTTCACTGGTGACCTTTCACGGGTCTAGGTTTCACTGGTAAGTTTCACGGGTCAAGGTTTCACGGGTAAGTTTCACGGGTAAGTTTCACGGGTAAGTTTCACGGGTAAGTTTCACGGGTAAGTTTCACGGGTCTAGGTTTCACTGGTAAGTTTCACGGGTTAAGGTTTCACGGGTATGTTTCACGGGTAAGTTTCACGGGTGACGTTTCACGGGTCTAGGTTTCACTGGTAAGTTTCACGGGTCAAGGTTTCACGGGAAAGTTTCACGGGTAAGTTTCACGGGTAAGTTTCACGGGTGACGTTTCACGGGTCTAGGTTTCACTGGTAAGTTTCACGGGTCAAGGTTTCACGGGTAAGTTTCACGGGTAAGTTTCACGGGTGACGTTTCACGGGTCTAGGTTTCACTGGTAAGTTTCACGGGTCAAGGTTTCACTGGTAAGTTTCACGGGTAAGTTTCACGGGTGACGTTTCATGGGTCTAGGTTTCACTGGTAAGTTTCACGGGTCAAGGTTTCACTGGTTAGTTTCACGGGTAAGTTTCACGGGTAAGTTTCACGGGTGACGTTTCACGGGTCTAGGTTTCACTGGTAAGTTTCACGGGTCAAGGTTTCACGGGTAAGTTTCACAAGTAAGTTTCACGGGTGACGTTTCACGGGTCTAGGTTTCACTGATAAGTTTCACGGGTCAAGGTTTCACGGGTAAGTTTCACGGGTAAGTTTCACGGGTAAGTTTCACGGGTGACGTTTCACGGGTCTAGGTTTCACTGGTAAGTTTCACGGGTCAAGGTTTCACGGGTAAGTTTCACGGGTAAGTTTCACGGGTAAGTTTCACGGGTAAGTTTCACGGGTAAGTTTCACGGGTGACGTTTCACGGGTCTACGTTTCACTGGTAAGTTTCACGGGTCAAGGTTTCACGGGTAAGTTTCACGGAAAAGTTTTACGGGTAAGTTTCACCGGTAAGTTTTACGGGTGACGTTTCACGGGTCTAGGTTTCACTAGTAAGTTTCACGGGTCAAGGTTTCACGGGTAAGTTTCACGGGTAAGTTTCACGGGTATGTTTCACGGGTGACGTTTAACGGGTCTAGGTTTCACTGGTAAGTTTAACGGGTCAAGGTTTCACGGGTAAGTTTCACGGGTAAGTTTCACGGGTAAGTTTCACGGGTAAGTTTCACGGGTGACGTTTCACGGGTCTAGGTTTCAGTGGTAAGTTTCACGGGTAAGTTTCACGGGTAAGTTTCACGGGTAAGTTTCACGGGTAAGTTTCACGGGTAAGTTTCACGGGTGACGTTTCACGGGTCTAGGTTTCACTGGTAAGTTTCACGGGTCAAGGTTTCACTGGTAAGTTTCACGGGTGACGTTTCACGGGTCTAGGTTTCACTGGTAAGTTTCACGGGTCAAGGTTTTACGGGTAAGTTTCACGGGTAAGTTTCACGGGTATGTTTCACGGGTAAGTTTCACGGGTATGTTTCACGGGTGACGTTTCACGGGTCTAGGTTTCACTGGTAAGTTTCACGGGTCAAGGTTTCACGGGTAAGTTTCACGGGTAAGTTTCACGGGTATGTTTCACGGGTGACGTTTCACGGGTCTAGGTTTCACTGGTAAGTTTAACGGGTCAAGGTTTCACGGGTAAGTTTCACGGGTAAGTTTCACGGGTAAGTTTCACGGGTAAGTTTCACGGGTGACGTTTCACGGGTCTAGGTTTCAGTGGTAAGTTTCACGGGTAAGTTTCACGGGTAAGTTTCACGGGTAAGTTTCACGGGTAAGTTTCACGGGTAAGTTTCACGGGTGACGTTTCACGGGTCTAGGTTTCACTGGTAAGTTTCACGGGTCAAGGTTTCACTGGTAAGTTTCACGGGTGACGTTTCACGGGTCTAGGTTTCACTAGTAAGTTTCACGGGTCAAGGTTTTACGGGTAAGTTTCACGGGTAAGTTTCACGGGTATGTTTCACGGGTAAGTTTCACGGGTATGTTTCACGGGTGACGTTTCACGGGTCTAGGTTTCACTGGTAAGTTTCACGGGTCAAGGTTTCACGGGTAAGTTTCACGGGTAAGTTTCACGGGTATGTTTCACGGGTGACGTTTCACGGGTCTAGGTTTCACGGGTAAGTTTCACGGGTAAGTTTCACGGGTATGTTTCACGGGTGACGTTTTACGGGTCTAGGTTTCACTGGTAAGTTTCACGGGTCAAGGTTTCACGGGTAAGTTTCACGGGTAAGTTTCACGGGTATGTTTCACGGGTGACGTTTCACGGGTCTAGGTTTCACTGGTAAGTTTCACGGGTCAAGGTTTCACGGGTAAGTTTCACGGGTATGTTTCACGGGTGACGTTTCACGGGTCTAGGTTTCACTGGTCTAGGTTTCACTGGTAAGTTTCACGGGTCAAGGTTTTACGGGTAAGTTTCACGGGTAAGTTTCACGGGTATGTTTCACGGGTGACGTTTCACGGGTCTAGGTTTCACTGGTAAGTTTCACGGGTCAAGGTTTCACGGGTAAGTTTCACGGGTAAGTTTCACGGGTATGTTTCAAGGGTGATGTTTCACGGGTCTAGGTTTCACTGGTAAGTTTCACGGGTCAAGGTTTCACGGGTAAGTTTTACGGGTAAGTTTCACGGGTGACGTTTCACGGGTCTAGGTTTCACTGGTAAGTTTCACGGGTCAAGGTTTCACGGGTAAGTTTCACGGGTAAGTTTCACGGGTGACGTTTCACGGGTCTAGGTTTCACTGGTAAGTTTCACGGGTCAAGGTTTCACGGGTAAGTTTCACGGGTAAGTTTCACGGGTGACGTTTCATGGGTCTAGGTTTCACTGGTAAGTTTCACGGGTCAAGGTTTCACTGGTTAGTTCCACGGGTAAGTTTCACGGGTAAGTTTCACGGGTGACGTTTCACGGGTCTAGGTTTCACTGGTAAGTTTCACGGGTCAAGGTTTCACGGGTAAGTTTCACAAGTAAGTTTCACGGGTGACGTTTCACGGGTCTAGGTTTCACTGATAAGTTTCACGGGTCAAGGTTTCACGGGTAAGTTTCACGGGTAAGTTTCACGGGTAAGTTTCACGGGTGACGTTTCACGGGTCTAGGTTTCACTGGTAAGTTTCACGGGTCAAGGTTTCACGGGTAAGTTTCACGGGTAAGTTTCACGGGTAAGTTTCACGGGTAAGTTTCACGGGTAAGTTTCACGGGTGACGTTTCACGGGTCTAGGTTTCAGTGGTAAGTTTCACGGGTAAGTTTCACGGGTAAGTTTCACGGGTAAGTTTCACGGGTAAGTTTCACGGGTAAGTTTCACGGGTAAGTTTCACGGGTGACGTTTCACGGGTCTAGGTTTCACTGGTAAGTTTCACGGGTCAAGGTTTCACGGGTAAGTTTCACGGGTGACGTTTCACGGGTCTAGGTTTCACTGGTAAGTTTCACGGGTCAAGGTTTTACGGGTAAGTTTCACGGGTAAGTTTCACGGGTATGTTTCACGGGTAAGTTTCACGGGTTTGTTTCACGGGTGACGTTTCACGGGTCTAGGTTTCACTGGTAAGTTTCACGGGTCAAGGTTTCACGGGTAAGTTTCACGGGTAAGTTTCACGGGTATGTTTCACGGGTGACGTTTCACGGGTCTAGGTTTCACTGGTCTAGGTTTCACTGGTAAGTTTCACGGGTCAAGGTTTCACGGGTAAGTTTCACGGGTAAGTTTCACGGGTATGTTTCACGGGTGACGTTTCACGGGTCTAGGTTTCACGGGTAAGTTTCACGGGTAAGTTTCACGGGTATGTTTCACGGGTGACGTTTTACGGGTCTAGGTTTCACTGGTAAGTTTCACGGGTCAAAGTTTCACGGGTAAGTTTCACGGGTAAGTTTCACGGGTAAGTTTCACGGGTGACGTTTCACGGGTCTAGGTTTCACTGGTAAGTTTCACGGGTCAAGGTTTCACGGGTAAGTTTCACGGGTAAGTTTCACGGGTAAGTTTCACGGGTATGTTTCACGGGTAAGTTTCACGGGTAAGTTTCACGGGTGACGTTTCACGGGTCTACGTTTCACTGGTAAGTTTCACGGGTCAAGGTTTCACGGGTAAGTTTCACGGGTAAGTTTTACGGGTAAGTTTCACCGGTAAGTTTTACGGGTGACGTTTCACGGGTCTAGGTTTCACTAGTAAGTTTCACGGGTCAAGGTTTCACGGGTAAGTTTCACGGGTAAGTTTCACGGGTATGTTTCACGGGTGACGTTTAACGGGTCTAGGTTTCACTGGTAAGTTTAACGGGTCAAGGTTTCACGGGTAAGTTTCACGGGTAAGTTTCACGGGTAAGTTTCACGGGTAAGTTTCACGGGTGACGTTTCACGGGTCTAGGTTTCAGTGGTAAGTTTCACGGGTAAGTTTCACGGGTAAGTTTCACGGGTAAGTTTCACGGGTAAGTTTCACGGGTAAGTTTCACGGGTAAGTTTCACGGGTGACGTTTCACGGGTCTAGGTTTCACTGGTAAGTTTCACGGGTCAAGGTTTCACGGGTAAGTTTCACGGGTGACGTTTCACGGGTCTAGGTTTCACTGGTAAGTTTCACGGGTCAAGGTTTTACGGGTAAGTTTCACGGGTAAGTTTCACGGGTATGTTTCACGGGTAAGTTTCACGGGTATGTTTCACGGGTGACGTTTCACGGGTCTAGGTTTCACTGGTAAGTTTCACGGGTCAAGGTTTCACGGGTAAGTTTCACGGGTAAGTTTCACGGGTATGTTTCACGGGTGACGTTTCACGGGTCTAGGTTTCACTGGTCTAGGTTTCACTGGTAAGTTTCACGGGTCAAGGTTTCACGGGTAAGTTTCACGGGTAAGTTTCACGGGTATGTTTCACGGGTGACGTTTCACGGGTCTAGGTTTCACGGGTAAGTTTCACGGGTAAGTTTCACGGGTATGTTTCACGGGTGACGTTTTACGGGTCTAGGTTTCACTGGTAAGTTTCACGGGTCAAGGTTTCACGGGTAAGTTTCACGGGTAAGTTTCACGGGTATGTTTCACGGGTGACGTTTCACGGGTCTAGGTTTCACTGGTAAGTTTCACGGGTCAAGGTTTCACGGGTAAGTTTCACGGGTAAGTTTCACGGGTATGTTTCACGGGTGACGTTTCACGGGTCTAGGTTTCACTGGTCTAGGTTTCACTGGTAAGTTTCACGGGTCAAGGTTTTACGGGTAAGTTTCACGGGTAAGTTTCACGGGTAAGTTTCACGGGTATGTTTCACGGGTGACGTTTCACGGGTCTAGGTTTCACTGGTAAGTTTCACGGGTCAAGGTTTCACGGGTAAGTTTCACGGGTAAGTTTCACGGGTATGTTTCAAGGGTGATGTTTCACGGGTCTAGGTTTCACTGGTAAGTTTCACGGGTCAAGGTTTCACGGGTAAGTTTAACGGGTAAGTTTCACGGGTGACGTTTCACGGGTCTAGGTTTCACTGGTAAGTTTCACGGGTCAAGGTTTCACGGGTAAGTTTCACGGGTAAGTTTCACGGGTGACGTTTCACGGGTCTAGGTTTCACTGGTAAGTTTCACGGGTCAAGGTTTCACGGGTAAGTTTCACGGGTGACGTTTCATGGGTCTAGGTTTCACTGGTAAGTTTCACGGGTCAAGGTTTCACTGGTTAGTTTCACGGGTAAGTTTCACGGGTAAGTTTCACGGGTGACGTTTCACGGGTCTAGGTTTCACTGGTAAGTTTCACGGGTCAAGGTTTCACGGGTAAGTTTCACAAGTAAGTTTCACGGGTGACGTTTCACGGGTCTAGGTTTCACTGATAAGTTTCACGGGTCAAGGTTTCACGGGTAAGTTTCACGGGTAAGTTTCACGGGTAAGTTTCACGAATGACGTTTCACGGGTCTAGGTTTCACTGGTAAGTTTCACGGGTCAAGGTTTCACGGGTAAGTTTCACGGGTAAGTTTCACGGGTAAGTTTCACGGGTGACGTTTCACGGGTCTACGTTTCACTGGTAAGTTTCACGGGTCAAGGTTTCACGGGTAAGTTTCACGGGTAAGTTTTACGGGTAAGTTTCACCGGTAAGTTTTACGGGTGACGTTTCACGGGTCTAGGTTTCACTAGTAAGTTTCACGGGTCAAGGTTTCACGGGTAAGTTTCACGGGTAAGTTTCACGGGTATGTTTCACGGGTGACGTTTAACGGGTCTAGGTTTCACTGGTAAGTTTAACGGGTCAAGGTTTCACGGGTAAGTTTCACGGGTAAGTTTCACGGGTAAGTTTCACGGGTAAGTTTCACGGGTAAGTTTCACGGGTGACGTTTCACGGGTCTAGGTTTCAGTGGTAAGTTTCACGGGTAAGTTACACGGGTAAGTTTCACGGGTAAGTTTCACGGGTAAGTTTCACGGGTAAGTTTCACGGGTAAGTTTCACGGGTGACGTTTCACGGGTCTAGGTTTCACTGGTAAGTTTCACGGGTCAAGGTTTCACGGGTAAGTTTCACGGGTGACGTTTCACGGGTCTAGGTTTCACTGGTAAGTTTCACGGGTCAAGGTTTTACGGGTAAGTTTCACGGGTAAGTTTCACGGGTATGTTTCACGGGTAAGTTTCACGGGTATGTTTCACGGGTGACGTTTCACGGGTCTAGGTTTCACTGGTCTAGGTTTCACGGGTAAGTTTCACGGGTAAGTTTTACGGGTAAGTTTCACGGGTGACGTTTCACGGGTCTAGGTTTCACTGGAAAGTTTCACGGGTCAAGGTTTCACGGGTAAGTTTCACGGGTAAGTTTTACGGGTATGTTTTACAGGTGACGTTTCACGGGTCTAGGTTTCACTGGTAAGTTTCACGGGTCAAGGTTTCACGGGTAAGTTTCACGGGTAAGTTTCACGGGTATGTTTCACGGGTGACGTTTCACGGGTCTAGGTTTCACTAGTAAGTTTCACGGGTCAAGGTTTCACGGGTAAGTTTCACGGGTAAGTTTCACGGGTATGTTTCACGGGTGACGTTTCACGGGTCTAGGTTTCACTGGTAAGTTTCACGGGTCAAGGTTTCACGGGTAAGTTTCACGGGTAAGTTTCACGGGTATGTTTCACGGGTGACGTTTCACGGGTCTAGGTTTCACTGGTAAGTTTCACGGGTCAAGGTATCACGGGTAAGTTTCACGGGTAAGTTTCACGGGTATGTTTCACGGGTGACGTTTTACGGGTCTAGGTTTCACTGGTAAGTTTCACGGGTTAAGGTTTCACGGGTAAGTTTCACGGGTAAGTTTCACGGGTATGTTTCACGGGTGAAGTTTCACGGGTGACGTTTCACGGGTCTAGGTTTCACTCGTAAGTTTCACGGGTCAAGGTTTTACGGGTAAGTTTCACGGGTAAGTTTCACGGGTATGTTTCACGGGTGACGTTTCACGGGTCTAGGTTTCACTGGTAAGTTTCACGGGTCAAGGTTTCACGGGTAAGTTTCACGGGTAAGTTTTACGGGTGACGTTTCACGGGTCTAGGTTTCACTGGAAAGTTTCACGGGTCAAGGTCTCACGGGTAAGTTTCACGGGTAAGTTTTACGGGTATGTTTTACAGGCGACGTTTCACGGGTCTAGGTTTCACTGGTAAGTTTCACGGGTCAAGGTGTCACGGGTAAGTTTCACGGGTAAGTTTCACAGGTATGTTTCACGGGTGACGTTTCACGGGTCTAGGTTTCACTGGTAAGTTTCACGGGTAAGTTTCACGGGTATGTTTCACGGGTGACGTTTCACGGGTCTAGGTTTCACTGGTAAGTTTCACGGGTCAAGGTGTCACGGGTAAGTTTCACGGGTATGTTTCACGGGTGACGTTTCACGGGTCTAGGTTTCACTGGAAAGTTTCACGGGTCAAGGTCTCACGGGTAAGTTTCACGGGTAAGTTTTACGGGTATGTTTTACAGGCGACGTTTCACGGGTCTAGGTTTCACTGGTAAGTTTCACGGGTCTAGGTTTCACGGGTAAGTTTCACGGGTATGTTTCATGGGTGATGTTTCACGGGTCTAGGTTTCACTGGTAAGTTTCACGGGTCAAGGTTTCACGGGTAAGTTTCACGGGTAAGTTTCACGGGTAAGTTTCACGGGTATGTTTTACGGGTGACGTTTCACAGGTCTAGGTTTCACTGGTAAGTTTTACGGGTCAAGGTTTCACGGGTAAGTTTCACGGGTAAGTTTCACAGGTATGTTTCACGGGTGACGTTTCACGGGTCTAGGTTTCACTGGTAAGTTTCACGGGTCAAGGTTTCACGGGTAAGTTTCACGGGTAAGTTTCACGGGTATGTTTCACGGGTGACGTTTCACGGGTCTAGGTTTCACTGGTAAGTTTCACGGGTCAAGGTTTCACTGGTAAGTTTCACGGGTCAAGGTTTCACGGGTAAGTTTCACGGGTCTAGGTTTCACTGGTAAGTTTCACGGGTCAAGGTTTCACGGGTAAGTTTCACGGGTAAGTTTTACGGGTAAGTTTCACGGGTGACGTTTCACGGGTCTAGGTTTTACTGGTAAGTTTCACGGGTCAAGGTTTCACGGGTAAGTTTCACGGGTAAGTTTCACGGGTAAGTTTCACGGGTGACCTTTCACGGGTCTTGGTTTCACTGGTAAGTTTCACGGGTCAAGGTTTCACGGGTAAGTTTCACGGGTAAATTTCACGGGTATGTTTCACGGGTGACGTTTCACGGGTCTAGGTTTCACTGGTAAGTTTCACGGGTCAAGGTTTCACGGGTAAGTTTCACAGGTAAGTTTCACGGGTATGTTTCACGGGTGACGTTTCACGGGTCTAGGTTTCACTGGTAAGTTTTACGGGTCAAGGTTTCACGGGTAAGTTTCACGGGTAAGTTTCACGGGTATGTTTCACGGGTGACGTTTCACGGGTCTAGGTTTCACTGGTAAGTTTCACGGATCAAGGTTTCACGGGTAAGTTTCACGGGTAAGTTTCACGGGTATGTTTCACGGGTGACGTTTCACGGGTCTAGGTTTCACTGGTAAGTTTCACGGGTCAAGGTTTCACGGGTAAGTTTCACGGGTAAGTTTTACGGGTTAGTTTCACGGGTGACGTTTCACGGGTCTAGGTTTCACTGGTAAGTTTCACGGGTCAAGGTTTCATGGGTAATTTTCACGGGTAAGTTTTACGGGTAAGTTTTACGGGTAAGTTTCACGGGTATGTTTCACGGGTGACGTTTCACGGGTCTTGGTTTCACTGGTAAGTTTCACGGGTCAAGGTTTCATGGGTAAGTTTCACGGGTAAGTTTCACGGGTATGTTTCACGGGTGACGTTTCACGGGTCTAGGTTTCACTGGTAAGTTTCACGGGTCAAGGTTTTACGAGTAAGTTTCACGGGTAAGTTTCACGTGTACGTTTCACGGGTGACGTTTCACGGGTCTAGGTTTCACTGGTAAGTTTCACGGGTCAAGGTTTCACGGGTAAGTTTCACGGGTAAGTTTCACGGGTAAGTTTCACGGGTATGTTTCACGGGTGACGTTTCACGGGTCTAGGTTTCACTGGAAAGTTTCACGGGTCAAGGTTTCACGGGTAAGCTTCACGGGTAAGTTTTACGGGTATGTTTTACAGGTGACGTTTCACGGGTCTAGGTTTCACTGGTAAGTTTCACGGGTCAAGGTTTCACGGGTAAGTTTCACGGGTAAGTTTCACGGGTAAGTTTCACGGGTATGTTTCATGGGTGATGTTTCACGGATCTAGGTTTCACTGGTAAGTTTCACGGGTCAAGGTTTCACGGGTAAGTTTCACGGGTAAGTTTCACGGGTATGTTTCACGGGTGACGTTTCACGGGTCTAGCTTTCACTGGAAAGTTTCACGGGGCAAGGTTTCACGGGTAAGTTTCACGGGTAAGTTTTACGGGTATGTTTTACAGGTGACGTTTCACGAGTCTAGGTTTCACTGGTAAGTTTCACGGGTCAAGGTTTCACGGGTAAGTTTCACGGGTAAGTTTCACGAGTATGTTTCATGGGTGATGTTTCACGGGTCTAGGTTTCACTGGTAAGTTTCACGGGTCAAGGTTTCACGGGTAAGTTTCACGGGTAAGTTTCACGGGTATGTTTCACGGGTGACGTTTTACGGGTCTAGGTTTCACTGGTAAGTTTCACGGGTCAAGGTTTCACGGGTAAGTTTCACGGGTAAGTTTCACGGGTATGTTTCACGGGTGACGTTTCACGGGTCTAGGTTTCACTTGTAAGTTTCACGGGTCAAGGTTTCACGGGTAAGTTTCACGGGTAAGTTTTACGGGTAAGTTTCACGGGTGACGTTTCACGGGTCTAGGTTTCACTGGTAAGTTTCACGGGTCAAGGTTTCACAGGTAAGTTTCACGGGTAAGTTTCACGGGTAATTTTCACTGGTGACCTTTCACGGGTCTAGGTTTCACTGGTAAGTTTCACGGGTCAAGGTTTCACGGGTAAGTTTCACGGGTAAGTTTCACGGGTAAGTTTCACGGGTAAGTTTCACGGGTCTAGGTTTCACTGGTAAGTTTCACGGGTTAAGGTTTCACGGGTAAGTTTTACGGGTAAGTTTCACGGGTGACGTTTCACGGGTCTAGGTTTCACTGGTAAGTTTCACGGGTCAAGGTTTCACGGGTAAGTTTCACGGGTAAGTTTCACGGGTAAGTTTCACGGGTGACGTTTCACGGGTCTAGGTTTCACTGGTAAGTTTCACGGGTCAAGGTTTCACGGGTAAGTTTCACGGGTAAGTTTCACGGGTGACGTTTCACGGGTCTAGGTTTCACTGGTAAGTTTCACGGGTCAAGGTTTCACGGGTAAGTTTCACGGGTAAGTTTCACGGGTGACGTTTCATGGGTCTAGGTTTCACTGGTAAGTTTCACGGGTCAAGGTTTCACTGGTTAGTTTCACGGGTAAGTTTCACGGGTATGTTTCACGGGTGACGTTTCACGGGTCTAGGTTTCACTGGTAAGTTTCACGGGTCAAGGTTTCAATGGTAAGTTTCACGGGTAAGTTTCACGGGTATGTTTCACGGGTGACGTTTCTCGGGTCTAGGTTTCACTGATAAGTTTCACGGGTAAGTTTCACGGGTAAGTTTCACGGGTAAGTTTCACGGGTGACGTTTCACGGGTCTAGGTTTCACTGGTAAGTTTCACGGGTCAAGGTTTCACGGGTAAGTTTCACAAGTAAGTTTCACGGGTGACGTTTCACGGGTCTAGGTTTCACTGATAAGTTTCACGGGTCAATGTTTCACGGGTAAGTTTCACGGGTAAGTTTCACGGGTAAGTTTCACGGGTGACGTTTCACGGGTCTAGGTTTCACTGGTAAGTTTCACGGGTCAAGGTTTCACGGGTAAGTTTCACGGGTAAGTTTCACGGGTAAGTTTCACGGGTAAGTTTCACGGGTAAGTTTTACGAGTATGTTTCATGGGTGATGTTTCACGGGTCTAAGTTTCACTGGTAAGTTTCACGGGTCAAGGTTTCACGGGTAAGTTTCACGGGTAAGTTTCACGGGTATGTTTCACGGGTGACGTTTTACGGGTCTAGGTTTCACTGGTAAGTTTCACGGGTCAAGGTTTCACGGGTAAGTTTCACGGGTAAGTTTCACGGGTATGTTTCACGGGTGACGTTTCACGGGTCTAGGTTTCACTTGTAAGTTTCACGGGTCAAGGTTTCACGGGTAAGTTTCACGGGTAAGTTTTACGGGTAAGTTTCACGGGTGACGTTTCACGGGTCTAGGTTTCACTGGTAAGTTTCACGGGTCAAGGTTTCACGGGTAAGTTTCACGGGTAAGTTTCACGGGTAAGTTTCACGGGTGACGTTTCACGGGTCTAGGTTTCACTGGTAAGTTTCACGGGTCAATTTTTCACGGGTAAGTTTCACGGGTAAGTTTCACGGGTAAGTTTCACGGGTCTAGGTTTCACTGGTAAGTTTCACGGGTTAAGGTTTCACGGGTAAGTTTCACGGGTAAGTTTCACGGGTGACGTTTCACGGGTCTAGGTTTCACTGGTAAGTTTCACGGGTCAAGGTTTCACGGGTAAGTTTCACGGGTAAGTTTCACGGGTAAGTTTCACGGGTGACGTTTCACGGGTCTAGGTTTCACTGGTAAGTTTCACGGGTCAAGGTTTCACGGGTAAGTTTCACGGGTAAGTTTCACGGGTGACGTTTCACGGGTCTAGGTTTCACTGGTAAGTTTCACGGGTCAAGGTTTCACGGGTAAGTTCCACGGGTAAGTTTCACGGGTGACGTTTCATGGGTCTAGGTTTCACTGGTAAGTTTCACGGGTCAAGGTTTCACTGGTTAGTTTCACGGGTAAGTTTCACGGGTAAGTTTCACGGGTGACGTTTCACGGGTCTAGGTTTCACTGGTAAGTTTCACGGGTCAAGGTTTCACGGGTAAGTTTCACAAGTAAGTTTCACGGGTGACGTTTCACGGGTCTAGGTTTCACTGATAAGTTTCACGGGTCAAGGTTTCACGGGTAAGTTTCACGGGTAAGTTTCACGGGTAAGTTTCACGGGTGACGTTTCACGGGTCTAGGTTTCACTGGTAAGTTTCACGGGTCAAGGTTTCACGGGTAAGTTTCACGGGTAAGTTTCACGGGTAAGTTTCACGGGTAAGTTTCACGGGTGACGTTTCACGGGTCTACGTTTCACTGGTAAGTTTCACGGGTCAAGGTTTCACGGGTAAGTTTCACGGAAAAGTTTTACGGGTAAGTTTCACCGGTAAGTTTTACGGGTGACGTTTCACGGGTCTAGGTTTCACTAGTAAGTTTCACGGGTCAAGGTTTCACGGGTAAGTTTCACGGGTAAGTTTCACGGGTCAAGGTTTCACGGGTGACGTTTAACGGGTCTAGGTTTCACTGGTAAGTTTAACGGGTCAAGGTTTCACGGGTAAGTTTCACGGGTAAGTTTCACGAGTAAGTTTCACGGGTAAGTTTCACGGGTAAGTTTCACGGGTGACGTTTCACGGGTCTAGGTTTCAGTGGTAAGTTTCACGGGTAAGTTTCACGGGTAAGTTTCACGGGTAAGTTTCACGGGTAAGTTTCACGGGTAAGTTTCACGGGTAAGTTTCACGGGTGACGTTTCACGGGTCTAGGTTTCACTGGTAAGTTTCACGGGTCAAGGTTTCACGGGTAAGTTTCACGGGTGACGTTTCACGGGTCTAGGTTTCACTGGTAAGTTTCACGGGTCAAGGTTTTACGGGTAAGTTTCACGGGTAAGTTTCACGGGTATGTTTCACGGGTAAGTTTCACGGGTATGTTTCACGGGTGACGTTTCACGGGTCTAGGTTTCACTGGTAAGTTTCACGGGTCAAGGTTTCACGGGTAAGTTTCACGGGTAAGTTTCACGGGTATGTTTCACGGGTGACGTTTCACGGGTCTAGGTTTCACTGGTCTAGGTTTCACTGGTAAGTTTCACGGGTCAAGGTTTCACGGGTAAGTTTCACGGGTAAGTTTCACGGGTATGTTTCACGGGTGACGTTTCACGGGTCTAGGTTTCACGGGTAAGTTTCACGGGTAAGTTTCACGGGTATGTTTCACGGGTGACGTTTTACGGGTCTAGGTTTCACTGGTAAGTTTCACGGGTCAAGGTTTCACGGGTAAGTTTCACGGGTAAGTTTCACGGGTATGTTTCACGGGTGACGTTTCACGGGTCTAGGTTTCACTGGTAAGTTTCACGGGTCAAGGTTTCACGGGTAAGTTTCACGGGTAAGTTTCACGGGTATGTTTCACGGGTGACGTTTCACGGGTCTAGGTTTCACTGGTCTAGGTTTCACTGGTAAGTTTCACGGGTCAAGGTTTTACGGGTAAGTTTCACGGGTAAGTTTCACGGGTATGTTTCACGGGTGACGTTTCACGGGTCTAGGTTTCACTGGTAAGTTTCACGGGTCAAGGTTTCACGGGTAAGTTTCACGGGTAAGTTTCACGGGTATGTTTCAAGGGTGATGTTTCACGGGTCTAAGTTTCACTGGTAAGTTTCACGGGTCAAGGTTTCACGGGTAAGTTTTACGGGTAAGTTTCACGGGTGACGTTTCACGGGTCTAGGTTTCACTGGTAAGTTTCACGGGTCAAGGTTTCACGGGTAAGTTTCACGGGTAAGTTTCACGGGTGACGTTTCACGGGTCTAGGTTTCACTGGTAAGTTTCACGGGTCAAGGTTTCACGGGTAAGTTTCACGGGTAAGTTTCACGGGTGACGTTTCATGGGTCTAGGTTTCACTGGTAAGTTTCACGGGTCAAGGTTTCACTGGTTAGTTTCACGGGTAAGTTTCACGGGTAAGTTTCACGGGTGACGTTTCACGGGTCTAGGTTTCACTGGTAAGTTTCACGGGTCAAGGTTTCACGGGTAAGTTTCACAAGTAAGTTTCACGGGTGACGTTTCACGGGTCTAGGTTTCACTGATAAGTTTCACGGGTCAAGGTTTCACGGGTAAGTTTCACGGGTAAGTTTCACGGGTAAGTTTCACGGGTGACGTTTCACGGGTCTAGGTTTCACTGGTAAGTTTCACGGGTCAAGGTTTCACGGGTAAGTTTCACGGGTAAGTTTCACGGGTAAGTTTCACGGGTAAGTTTCACGGGTAAGTTTCACGGGTGACGTTTCACGGGTCTACGTTTCACTGGTAAGTTTCACGGGTCAAGGTTTCACGGGTAAGTTTTACGGGTAAGTTTCACCGGTAAGTTTTACGGGTGACGTTTCACGGGTCTAGGTTTCACTAGTAAGTTTCACGGGTCAAGGTTTTACGGGTAAGTTTCACGGGTAAGTTTCACGGGTATGTTTCACGGGTGACGTTTAACGGGTCTAGGTTTCACTGGTAAGTTTAACGGGTCAAGGTTTCACGGGTAAGTTTCACGGGTAAGTTTCACGGGTAAGTTTCACGGGTAAGTTTCACGGGTGACGTTTCACGGGTCTAGGTTTCAGTGGTAAGTTTCACGGGTAAGTTTCACGGGTAAGTTTCACGGGTAAGTTTCACGGGTAAGTTTCACGGGTAAGTTTCACGGGTAAGTTTCACGGGTGACGTTTCACGGGTCTAGGTTTCACTGGTAAGTTTCACGGGTCAAGGTTTCACGGGTAAGTTTCACGGGTGACGTTTCACGGGTCTAGGTTTCACTGGTAAGTTTCACGGGTCAAGGTTTTACGGGTAAGTTTCACGGGTAAGTTTCACGGGTATGTTTCACGGGTAAGTTTCACGGGTATGTTTCACGGGTGACGTTTCACGGGTCTAGGTTTCACTGGTAAGTTTCACGGGTCAAGGTTTCACGGGTAAGTTTCACGGGTAAGTTTCACGGGTATGTTTCACGGGTGACGTTTCACGGGTCTAGGTTTCACTGGTCTAGGTTTCACTGGTAAGTTTCACGGGTCAAGGTTTCACGGGTAAGTTTCACGGGTAAGTTTCACGGGTATGTTTCACGGGTGACGTTTCACGGGTCTAGGTTTCACGGGTAAGTTTCACGGGTAAGTTTCACGGGTATGTTTCACGGGTGACGTTTTACGGGTCTAGGTTTCACTGGTAAGTTTCACGGGTCAAAGTTTCACGGGTAAGTTTCACGGGTAAGTTTCACGGGTGACGTTTCACGGGTCTAGGTTTCACTGGTAAGTTTCACGGGTCAAGGTTTCACGGGTAAGTTTCACGGGTAAGTTTCACGGGTAAGTTTCACGGGTAAGTTTCACGGGTAAGTTTCACGGGTGACGTTTCACGGGTCTACGTTTCACTGGTAAGTTTCACGGGTCAAGGTTTCACGGCTAAGTTTCACGGGTAAGTTTTACGGGTAAGTTTCACCGGTAAGTTTTACGGGTGACGTTTCACGGGTCTAGGTTTCACTAGTAAGTTTCACGGGTCAAGGTTTCACGGGTAAGTTTCACGGGTAAGTTTCACGGGTATGTTTCACGGGTGACGTTTAACGGGTCTAGGTTTCACTGGTAAGTTTAACGGGTCAAGGTTTCACGGGTAAGTTTCACGGGTAAGTTTCACGGGTAAGTTTCACGGGTAAGTTTCACGGGTAAGTTTCACGGGTGACGTTTCACGGGTCTAGGTTTCAGTGGTAAGTTTCACGGGTAAGTTTCACGGGTAAGTTTCACGGGTAAGTTTCACGGGTAAGTTTCACGGGTAAGTTTCACGGGTGACGTTTCACGGGTCTAGGTTTCACTGGTAAGTTTCACGGGTCAAGGTTTCACGGGTAAGTTTCACGGGTGACGTTTCACGGGTCTAGGTTTCACTGGTAAGTTTCACGGGTCAAGGTTTTACGGGTAAGTTTCACGGGTATGTTTCACGGGTAAGTTTCACGGGTATGTTTCACGGGTGACGTTTCACGGGTCTAGGTTTCACTGGTAAGTTTCACGGGTCAAGGTTTCACGGGTAAGTTTCACGGGTAAGTTTCACGGGTATGTTTCACGGGTGACGTTTCACGGGTCTAGGTTTCACTGGTCTAGGTTTCACTGGTAAGTTTCACGGGTCAAGGTTTCACGGGTAAGTTTCACGGGTAAGTTTCACGGGTATGTTTCACGGGTGACGTTTCACGGGTCTAGGTTTCACGGGTAAGTTTCACGGGTAAGTTTCACGGGTATGTTTCACGGGTGACGTTTTACGGGTCTAGGTTTCACTGGTAAGTTTCACGGGTCAAGGTTTCACGGGTAAGTTTCACGGGTAAGTTTCACGGGTATGTTTCACGGGTGACGTTTCACGGGTCTAGGTTTCACTGGTAAGTTTCACGGGTCAAGGTTTCACGGGTAAGTTTCACGGGTAAGTTTCACGGGTATGTTTCACGGGTGACGTTTCACGGGTCTAGGTTTCACTGGTCTAGGTTTCACTGGTAAGTTTCACGGGTCAAGGTTTTACGGGTAAGTTTCACGGGTAAGTTTCACGGGTATGTTTCACGGGTGACGTTTCACGGGTCTAGGTTTCACTGGTAAGTTTCACGGGTCAAGGTTTCACGGGTAAGTTTCACGGGTAAGTTTCACGGGTATGTTTCAAGGGTGATGTTTCACGGGTCTAGGTTTCACTGGTAAGTTTCACGGGTCAAGGTTTCACGGGTAAGTTTTACGGGTAAGTTTCACGGGTGACGTTTCACGGGTCTAGGTTTCACTGGTAAGTTTCACGGGTCAAGGTTTCACGGGTAAGTTTCACGGGTAAGTTTCACGGGTGACGTTTCACGGGTCTAGGTTTCACTGGTAAGTTTCACGGGTCAAGGTTTCACGGGTAAGTTTCACGGGTAAGTTTCACGGGTAAGTTTCACGGGTGACGTTTCATGGGTCTAGGTTTCACTGGTAAGTTTCACGGGTCAAGGTTTCACTGGTTAGTTTCACGGGTAAGTTTCACGGGTAAGTTTCACGGGTGACGTTTCACGGGTCTAGGTTTCACTGGTAAGTTTCACGGGTCAAGGTTTCAAGGGTAAGTTTCACAAGTAAGTTTCACGGGTGACGTTTCACGGGTCTAGGTTTCACTGATAAGTTTCACGGGTCAAGGTTTCACGGGTAAGTTTCACGGGTAAGTTTCACGGGTAAGTTTCACGGGTGACGTTTCACGGGTCTAGGTTTCACTGGTAAGTTTCACGGGTCAAGGTTTCACGGGTAAGTTTCACGGGTAAGTTTCACGGGTAAGTTTCACGGGTAAGTTTCACGGGTGACGTTTCACGGGTCTACGTTTCACTGGTAAGTTTCACGGGTCAAGGTTTCACGGGTAAGTTTCACGGGTAAGTTTTACGGGTAAGTTTCACCGGTAAGTTTTACGGGTGACGTTTCACGGGTCTAGGTTTCACTAGTAAGTTTCACGGGTCAAGGTTTCACGGGTAAGTTTCACGGGTAAGTTTCACGGGTATGTTTCACGGGTGACGTTTAACGGGTCTAGGTTTCACTGGTAAGTTTAACGGGTCAAGGTTTCACGGGTAAGTTTCACGGGTAAGTTTCACGGGTAAGTTTCACGGGTAAGTTTCACGGGTAAGTTTCACGGGTGACGTTTCACGGGTCTAGGTTTCAGTGGTAAGTTTCACGGGTAAGTTACACGGGTAAGTTTCACGGGTAAGTTTCACGGGTATGTTTCATGGGTGATGTTTCACGGATCTAGGTTTCACTGGTAAGTTTCACGGGTCAAGGTTTCACGGGTAAGTTTCACGGGTAAGTTTCACGGGTATGTTTCACGGGTGACGTTTCACGGGTCTAGCTTTCACTGGAAAGTTTCACGGGGCAAGGTTTCACGGGTAAGTTTCACGGGTAAGTTTTACGGGTATGTTTTACAGGTGACGTTTCACGAGTCTAGGTTTCACTGGTAAGTTTCACGGGTCAAGGTTTCACGGGTAAGTTTCACGGGTAAGTTTCACGAGTATGTTTCATGGGTGATGTTTCACGGGTCTAGGTTTCACTGGTAAGTTTCACGGGTCAAGGTTTCACGGGTAAGTTTCACGGGTAAGTTTCACGGGTATGTTTCACGGGTCTAGGTTTCACTGGTAAGTTTCACGGGTCAAGGTTTCACGGGTAAGTTTCACGGGTATGTTTCACGGGTGACGTTTCACGGGTCTAGGTTTCACTTGTAAGTTTCACGGGTCAAGGTTTCACGGGTAAGTTTCACGGGTAAGTTTTACGGGTAAGTTTCACGGGTGACGTTTCACGGGTCTAGGTTTCACTGGTAAGTTTCACGGGTCAAGGTTTCACAGGTAAGTTTCACGGGTAAGTTTCACGGGTAATTTTCACTGGTGACCTTTCACGGGTCTAGGTTTCACTGGTAAGTTTCACGGGTCAAGGTTTCACGGGTAAGTTTCACGGGTAAGTTTCACGGGTAAGTTTCACGGGTAAGTTTCACGGGTAAGTTTCACGGGTAAGTTTCACGGGTCTAGGTTTCACTGGTAAGTTTCACGGGTTAAGGTTTCACGGGTAAGTTTCACGGGTAAGTTTCACGGGTGACGTTTCACGGGTCTAGGTTTCACTGGTAAGTTTCACGGGTCAAGGTTTCACGGGAAAGTTTCACGGGTAAGTTTCACGGGTAAGTTTCACGGGTGACGTTTCACGGGTCTAGGTTTCACTGGTAAGTTTCACGGGTCAAGGTTTCACGGGTAAGTTTCACGGGTAAGTTTCACGGGTGACGTTTCACGGGTCTAGGTTTCACTGGTAAGTTTCACGGGTCAAGGTTTCACTGGTAAGTTTCACGGGTAAGTTTCACGGGTGACGTTTCATGGGTCTAGGTTTCACTGGTAAGTTTCACGGGTCAAGGTTTCACTGGTTAGTTTCACGGGTAAGTTTCACGGGTAAGTTTCACGGGTGACGTTTCACGGGTCTAGGTTTCACTGGTAAGTTTCACGGGTCAAGGTTTCACGGGTAAGTTTCACAAGTAAGTTTCACGGGTGACGTTTCACGGGTCTAGGTTTCACTGATAAGTTTCACGGGTCAAGGTTTCACGGGTAAGTTTCACGGGTAAGTTTCACGGGTAAGTTTCACGGGTGACGTTTCACGGGTCTAGGTTTCACTGGTAAGTTTCACGGGTCAAGGTTTCACGGGTAAGTTTCACGGGTAAGTTTCACGGGTAAGTTTCACGGGTAAGTTTCACGGGTAAGTTTCACGGGTAAGTTTCACGGGTGACGTTTCACGGGTCTACGTTTCACTGGTAAGTTTCACGGGTCAAGGTTTCACGGGTAAGTTTCACGGAAAAGTTTTACGGGTAAGTTTCACCGGTAAGTTTTACGGGTGACGTTTCACGGGTCTAGGTTTCACTAGTAAGTTTCACGGGTCAAGGTTTCACGGGTAAGTTTCACGGGTAAGTTTCACGGGTATGTTTCACGGGTGACGTTTAACGGGTCTAGGTTTCACTGGTAAGTTTAACGGGTCAAGGTTTCACGGGTAAGTTTCACGGGTAAGTTTCACGGGTAAGTTTCACGGGTAAGTTTCACGGGTAAGTTTCACGGGTGACGTTTCACGGGTCTAGGTTTCAGTGGTAAGTTTCACGGGTAAGTTACACGGGTAAGTTTCACGGGTAAGTTTCACGGGTATGTTTCATGGGTGATGTTTCACGGATCTAGGTTTCACTGGTAAGTTTCACGGGTCAAGGTTTCACGGGTAAGTTTCACGGGTAAGTTTCACGGGTATGTTTCACGGGTGACGTTTCACGGGTCTAGCTTTCACTGGAAAGTTTCACGGGGCAAGGTTTCACGGGTAAGTTTCACGGGTAAGTTTTACGGGTATGTTTTACAGGTGACGTTTCACGAGTCTAGGTTTCACTGGTAAGTTTCACGGGTCAAGGTTTCACGGGTAAGTTTCACGGGTAAGTTTCACGAGTATGTTTCATGGGTGATGTTTCACGGGTCTAGGTTTCACTGGTAAGTTTCACGGGTCAAGGTTTCACGGGTAAGTTTCACGGGTAAGTTTCACGGGTATGTTTCACGGGTCTAGGTTTCACTGGTAAGTTTCACGGGTCAAGGTTTCACGGGTAAGTTTCACGGGTATGTTTCACGGGTGACGTTTCACGGGTCTAGGTTTCACTTGTAAGTTTCACGGGTCAAGGTTTCACGGGTAAGTTTCACGGGTAAGTTTTACGGGTAAGTTTCACGGGTGACGTTTCACGGGTCTAGGTTTCACTGGTAAGTTTCACGGGTCAAGGTTTCACAGGTAAGTTTCACGGGTAAGTTTCACGGGTAATTTTCACTGGTGACCTTTCACGGGTCTAGGTTTCACTGGTAAGTTTCACGGGTCAAGGTTTCACGGGTAAGTTTCACGGGTAAGTTTCACGGGTAAGTTTCACGGGTAAGTTTCACGGGTAAGTTTCACGGGTCTAGGTTTCACTGGTAAGTTTCACGGGTTAAGGTTTCACGGGTAAGTTTCACGGGTAAGTTTCACGGGTGACGTTTCACGGGTCTAGGTTTCACTGGTAAGTTTCACGGGTCAAGGTTTCACGGGAAAGTTTCACGGGTAAGTTTCACGGGTAAGTTTCACGGGTGACGTTTCACGGGTCTAGGTTTCACTGGTAAGTTTCACGGGTCAAGGTTTCACGGGTAAGTTTCACGGGTAAGTTTCACGGGTGACGTTTCACGGGTCTAGGTTTCACTGGTAAGTTTCACGGGTCAAGGTTTCACTGGTAAGTTTCACGGGTAAGTTTCACGGGTGACGTTTCATGGGTCTAGGTTTCACTGGTAAGTTTCACGGGTCAAGGTTTCACTGGTTAGTTTCACGGGTAAGTTTCACGGGTAAGTTTCACGGGTGACGTTTCACGGGTCTAGGTTTCACTGATAAGTTTCACGGGTCAAGGTTTCACGGGTAAGTTTCACGGGTAAGTTTCACGGGTAAGTTTCACGGGTGACGTTTCACGGGTCTAGGTTTCACTGGTAAGTTTCACGGGTCAAGGTTTCACGGGTAAGTTTCACGGGTAAGTTTCACGGGTAAGTTTCACGGGTAAGTTTCACGGGTAAGTTTCACGGGTGACGTTTCACGGGTCTACGTTTCACTGGTAAGTTTCACGGGTCAAGGTTTCACGGGTAAGTTTCACGGAAAAGTTTTACGGGTAAGTTTCACCGGTAAGTTTTACGGGTGACGTTTCACGGGTCTAGGTTTCACTAGTAAGTTTCACGGGTCAAGGTTTCACGGGTAAGTTTCACGGGTAAGTTTCACGGGTATGTTTCACGGGTGACGTTTAACGGGTCTAGGTTTCACTGGTAAGTTTAACGGGTCAAGGTTTCACGGGTAAGTTTCACGGGTAAGTTTCACGGGTAAGTTTCACGGGTAAGTTTCACGGGTGACGTTTCACGGGTCTAGGTTTCAGTGGTAAGTTTCACGGGTAAGTTTCACGGGTAAGTTTCACGGGTAAGTTTCACGGGTAAGTTTCACGGGTAAGTTTCACGGGTGACGTTTCACGGGTCTAGGTTTCACTGGTAAGTTTCACGGGTCAAGGTTTCACTGGTAAGTTTCACGGGTGACGTTTCACGGGTCTAGGTTTCACTGGTAAGTTTCACGGGTCAAGGTTTTACGGGTAAGTTTCACGGGTAAGTTTCACGGGTATGTTTCACGGGTAAGTTTCACGGGTATGTTTCACGGGTGACGTTTCACGGGTCTAGGTTTCACTGGTAAGTTTCACGGGTCAAGGTTTCACGGGTAAGTTTCACGGGTAAGTTTCACGGGTATGTTTCACGGGTGACGTTTCACGGGTCTAGGTTTCACTGGTCTAGGTTTCACTGGTAAGTTTCACGGGTCAAGGTTTCACGGGTAAGTTTCACGGGTAAGTTTCACGGGTATGTTTCACGGGTGACGTTTCACGGGTCTAGGTTTCACGGGTAAGTTTCACGGGTAAGTTTCACGGGTATGTTTCACGGGTGACGTTTTACGGGTCTAGGTTTCACTGGTAAGTTTCACGGGTCAAGGTTTCACGGGTAAGTTTCACGGGTAAGTTTCACGGGTATGTTTCACGGGTGACGTTTCACGGGTCTAGGTTTCACTGGTAAGTTTCACGGGTCAAGGTTTCACGGGTAAGTTTCACGGGTAAGTTTCACGGGTATGTTTCACGGGTGACGTTTCACGGGTCTAGGTTTCACTGGTCTAGGTTTCACTGGTAAGTTTCACGGGTCAAGGTTTTACGGGTAAGTTTCACGGGTAAGTTTCACGGGTATGTTTCACGGGTGACGTTTCACGGGTCTAGGTTTCACTGGTAAGTTTCACGGGTCAAGGTTTCACGGGTAAGTTTCACGGGTAAGTTTCACGGGTATGTTTCAAGGGTGATGTTTCACGGGTCTAGGTTTCACTGGTAAGTTTCACGGGTCAAGGTTTCACGGGTAAGTTTTACGGGTAAGTTTCACGGGTGACGTTTCACGGGTCTAGGTTTCACTGGTAAGTTTCACGGGTCAAGGTTTCACGGGTAAGTTTCACGGGTAAGTTTCACGGGTGACGTTTCACGGGTCTAGGTTTCACTGGTAAGTTTCACGGGTCAAGGTTTCACGGGTAAGTTTCACGGGTAAGTTTCACGGGTGACGTTTCATGGGTCTAGGTTTCACTGGTAAGTTTCACGGGTCAAGGTTTCACTGGTTAGTTCCACGGGTAAGTTTCACGGGTAAGTTTCACGGGTGACGTTTCACGGGTCTAGGTTTCACTGGTAAGTTTCACGGGTCAAGGTTTCACGGGTAAGTTTCACAAGTAAGTTTCACGGGTGACGTTTCACGGGTCTAGGTTTCACTGATAAGTTTCACGGGTCAAGGTTTCACGGGTAAGTTTCACGGGTAAGTTTCACGGGTAAGTTTCACGGGTGACGTTTCACGGGTCTAGGTTTCACTGGTAAGTTTCACGGGTCAAGGTTTCACGGGTAAGTTTCACGGGTAAGTTTCACGGGTAAGTTTCACGGGTAAGTTTCACGGGTAAGTTTCACGGGTGACGTTTCACGGGTCTAGGTTTCAGTGGTAAGTTTCACGGGTAAGTTTCACGGGTAAGTTTCACGGGTAAGTTTCACGGGTAAGTTTCACGGGTAAGTTTCACGGGTAAGTTTCACGGGTGACGTTTCACGGGTCTAGGTTTCACTGGTAAGTTTCACGGGTCAAGGTTTCACGGGTAAGTTTCACGGGTGACGTTTCACGGGTCTAGGTTTCACTGGTAAGTTTCACGGGTCAAGGTTTTACGGGTAAGTTTCACGGGTAAGTTTCACGGGTATGTTTCACGGGTAAGTTTCACGGGTTTGTTTCACGGGTGACGTTTCACGGGTCTAGGTTTCACTGGTAAGTTTCACGGGTCAAGGTTTCACGGGTAAGTTTCACGGGTAAGTTTCACGGGTATGTTTCACGGGTGACGTTTCACGAGTCTAGGTTTCACTGGTCTAGGTTTCACTGGTAAGTTTCACGGGTCAAGGTTTCACGGGTAAGTTTCACGGGTAAGTTTCACGGGTATGTTTCACGGGTGACGTTTCACGGGTCTAGGTTTCACGGGTAAGTTTCACGGGTAAGTTTCACGGGTATGTTTCACGGGTGACGTTTTACGGGTCTAGGTTTCACTGGTAAGTTTCACGGGTCAAAGTTTCACGGGTAAGTTTCACGGGTAAGTTTCACGGGTAAGTTTCACGGGTGACGTTTCACGGGTCTAGGTTTCACTGGTAAGTTTCACGGGTCAAGGTTTCACGGGTAAGTTTCACGGGTAAGTTTCACGGGTATGTTTCACGGGTAAGTTTCACGGGTAAGTTTCACGGGTGACGTTTCACGGGTCTACGTTTCACTGGTAAGTTTCACGGGTCAAGGTTTCACGGGTAAGTTTCACGGGTAAGTTTTACGGGTAAGTTTCACCGGTAAGTTTTACGGGTGACGTTTCACGGGTCTAGGTTTCACTAGTAAGTTTCACGGGTCAAGGTTTCACGGGTAAGTTTCACGGGTAAGTTTCACGGGTATGTTTCACGGGTGACGTTTAACGGGTCTAGGTTTCACTGGTAAGTTTAACGGGTCAAGGTTTCACGGGTAAGTTTCACGGGTAAGTTTCACGGGTAAGTTTCACGGGTAAGTTTCACGGGTGACGTTTCACGGGTCTAGGTTTCAGTGGTAAGTTTCACGGGTAAGTTTCACGGGTAAGTTTCACGGGTAAGTTTCACGGGTAAGTTTCACGGGTAAGTTTCACGGGTAAGTTTCACGGGTGACGTTTCACGGGTCTAGGTTTCACTGGTAAGTTTCACGGGTCAAGGTTTCACGGGTAAGTTTCACGGGTGACGTTTCACGGGTCTAGGTTTCACTGGTAAGTTTCACGGGTCAAGGTTTTACGGGTAAGTTTCACGGGTAAGTTTCACGGGTATGTTTCACGGGTAAGTTTCACGGGTATGTTTCACGGGTGACGTTTCACGGGTCTAGGTTTCACTGGTAAGTTTCACGGGTCAAGGTTTCACGGGTAAGTTTCACGGGTAAGTTTCACGGGTATGTTTCACGGGTGACGTTTCACGGGTCTAGGTTTCACTGGTCTAGGTTTCACTGGTAAGTTTCACGGGTCAAGGTTTCACGGGTAAGTTTCACGGGTAAGTTTCACGGGTATGTTTCACGGGTGACGTTTCACGGGTCTAGGTTTCACGGGTAAGTTTCACGGGTAAGTTTCACGGGTATGTTTCACGGGTGACGTTTTACGGGTCTAGGTTTCACTGGTAAGTTTCACGGGTCAAGGTTTCACGGGTAAGTTTCACGGGTAAGTTTCACGGGTATGTTTCACGGGTGACGTTTCACGGGTCTAGGTTTCACTGGTAAGTTTCACGGGTCAAGGTTTCACGGGTAAGTTTCACGGGTAAGTTTCACGGGTATGTTTCACGGGTGACGTTTCACGGGTCTAGGTTTCACTGGTCTAGGTTTCACTGGTAAGTTTCACGGGTCAAGGTTTTACGGGTAAGTTTCACGGGTAAGTTTCACGGGTATGTTTCACGGGTGACGTTTCACGGGTCTAGGTTTCACTGGTAAGTTTCACGGGTCAAGGTTTCACGGGTAAGTTTCACGGGTAAGTTTCACGGGTATGTTTCAAGGGTGATGTTTCACGGGTCTAGGTTTCACTGGTAAGTTTCACGGGTCAAGGTTTCACGGGTAAGTTTAACGGGTAAGTTTCACGGGTGACGTTTCACGGGTCTAGGTTTCACTGGTAAGTTTCACGGGTCAAGGTTTCACGGGTAAGTTTCACGGGTAAGTTTCACGGGTGACGTTTCACGGGTCTAGGTTTCACTGGTAAGTTTCACGGGTCAAGGTTTCACGGGTAAGTTTCACGGGTAAGTTTCACGGGTGACGTTTCATGGGTCTAGGTTTCACTGGTAAGTTTCACGGGTCAAGGTTTCACTGGTTAGTTTCACGGGTAAGTTTCACGGGTAAGTTTCACGGGTGACGTTTCACGGGTCTAGGTTTCACTGGTAAGTTTCACGGGTCAAGGTTTCACGGGTAAGTTTCACAAGTAAGTTTCACGGGTGACGTTTCACGGGTCTAGGTTTCACTGATAAGTTTCACGGGTCAAGGTTTCACGGGTAAGTTTCACGGGTAAGTTTCACGGGTAAGTTTCACGAATGACGTTTCACGGGTCTAGGTTTCACTGGTAAGTTTCACGGGTCAAGGTTTCACGGGTAAGTTTCACGGGTAAGTTTCACGGGTAAGTTTCACGGGTGACGTTTCACGGGTCTACGTTTCACTGGTAAGTTTCACGGGTCAAGGTTTCACGGGTAAGTTTCACGGGTAAGTTTTACGGGTAAGTTTCACCGGTAAGTTTTACGGGTGACGTTTCACGGGTCTAGGTTTCACTAGTAAGTTTCACGGGTCAAGGTTTCACGGGTAAGTTTCACGGGTAAGTTTCACGGGTATGTTTCACGGGTGACGTTTAACGGGTCTAGGTTTCACTGGTAAGTTTAACGGGTCAAGGTTTCACGGGTAAGTTTCACGGGTAAGTTTCACGGGTAAGTTTCACGGGTAAGTTTCACGGGTAAGTTTCACGGGTGACGTTTCACGGGTCTAGGTTTCAGTGGTAAGTTTCACGGGTAAGTTACACGGGTAAGTTTCACGGGTAAGTTTCACGGGTAAGTTTCACGGGTAAGTTTCACGGGTAAGTTTCACGGGTGACGTTTCACGGGTCTAGGTTTCACTGGTAAGTTTCACGGGTCAAGGTTTCACGGGTAAGTTTCACGGGTGACGTTTCACGGGTCTAGGTTTCACTGGTAAGTTTCACGGGTCAAGGTTTTACGGGTAAGTTTCACGGGTAAGTTTCACGGGTATGTTTCACGGGTAAGTTTCACGGGTATGTTTCACGGGTGACGTTTCACGGGTCTAGGTTTCACTGGTAAGTTTCACGGGTCAAGGTTTCTCGGGTAAGTTTCACGGGTAAGTTTCACGGGTATGTTTCACGGGTGACGTTTCACGGGTCTAGGTTTCACTGGTCTAGGTTTCACTGGTAAGTTTCACGGGTCAAGGTTTCACGGGTAAGTTTCACGGGTAATTTTTACGGGTAAGTTTCACGGGTATGTTTCACGGGTGACGTTTCACGGGTCTAGGTTTCACGGGTAAGTTTCACGGGTAAGTTTCACGGGTATGTTTCACGGGTGACGTTTTACGGGTCTAGGTTTCACTGGTAAGTTTCACGGGTCAAGGTTTCACGGGTAAGTTTCACGGGTAAGTTTCACGGGTATGTTTCACGGGTGACGTTTCACGGGTCTAGGTTTCACTGGTAAGTTTCACGGGTCAAGGTTTCACGGGTAAGTTTCACGGGTAAGTTTCACGGGTATGTTTCACGGGTGACGTTTCACGGGTCTAGGTTTCACTGGTCTAGGTTTCACTGGTAAGTTTCACGGGTCAAGGTTTCACGGGTAAGTTTCACGGGTAAGTTTCACGGGTATGTTTCACGGGTGACGTTTCACGGGTCTAGGTTTCACTGGTAAGTTTCACGGGTCAAGGTTTCACGGGTAAGTTTCACGGGTAAGTTTCACGGGTATGTTTCAAGGGTGATGTTTCACGGGTCTAGGTTTCACTGGTAAGTTTCACGGGTCAAGGTTTCACGGGTAAGTTTTACGGGTAAGTTTCACGGGTGACGTTTCACGGGTCTAGGTTTCACTGGTAAGTTTCACGGGTCAAGGTTTCACGGGTAAGTTTCACGGGTAAGTTTCACGGGTGACGTTTCACGGGTCTAGGTTTCACTGGTAAGTTTCACGGGTCAAGGTTTCACGGGTAAGTTTCACGGGTAAGTTTCACGGGTAAGTTTTACGGGTGACGTTTCACGGGTCTAGGTTTCACTGGTAAGTTTCACGGGTCAAGGTTTCACGGGTAAGTTTCACGGGTGACGTTTCACAGGTCTAGGTTTCACTGGTAAGTTTCACGGGTCAAGGTTTCACGGGTAAGTTTCACGGGTAAGTTTCACGGGTGACGTTTCACGGGTCTAGGTTTCACTGGTAAGTTTCACGGGTCAAGGTTTCACGGGTAAGTTTAGCAGGTAAGTTTCACGGGTCTATGTTTCACTGGTAAGTTAATTAATTTGTTAAGATTTAGTATAAACCTTTAATAAAGTATTATAGTTATATGAAATATAGATACAAATTTAAATATTTTTGTATTTTTTTACGAATAATTTTATTATTAATTTAATAATAGACTTCTTGTTCGAATATAAATGAAATATTTTAAAAGAATTTTCATTTAGACAAAATTGTATTAACAAGCCCACAATACTTAATAAAAATCTGCTGTGGCCAGCAAACGACCTCTCGCCTAATTCTGCTTATTCTACTAATCTAATAAATAGTTTTACTTACATTTTAATAGTTTCATGTAATATATAAACCAAGATGCAATCAAAGATGTCAACTGTACTGTCACTGTCATAATTCAAACTTTGTGTAGAAATGTCAACAATATACTAGAATTTCTAAACCAGATTCAGCAAATTGTATTTAAAATTAACTGTACCCATAGATATATGCAAAAATTGTCATAAATAAATAATGTACCAGTTTGTATATCAAGCTTCAAAAGTACTACTTCCGGTTTGCGGATTTCTACCAAAATCTTATCCGGTGTTAAGATCCTTATTAAAAGCTTAAATATAAAATTTGGTTATTAAAGGTTTGATACTTTTTGAGTTATCGTGGACGAAAAATCGTCAAATACGTCCATACACACACACATAGTAGAGACCCTGAAACGTGCTTATCCACCAAAAACGCACACACAGACATTACAATAGAATATGAGGCGAGAGATAAAAATTGTTTATCATTATAGAAAAATCTGACGTGGCCATCACACAACCTTCCGCCATATCTAGACTTTAAACAGAAATGTATACGTACAATTCGGTGTCCATTTAAAATATACAAATAAAAATCTAAAATATTGAAACACAGAAATTTGCATCATCTGAATAAAAAGATTCATTCACAGGAAAACTCTTCTGTGCTGAAGCCATCCTCCGTTCAATTACTACATTTAATATCTTACTTATGACTTGTATAGCGCTAGTATGCCAATTTGTCACCTGTCAATATTTTTTACGCAGAAACAAAAATCAACCGAACATGGATTACAAGATTTCAACGTTTTATTTGATAAACTTATTTTTTTAATTTTACTGCAGTTCTTTGATGCTACCAGATAAAGACAATTTTTTATAACGTAAGTTGCAAATAACTTTGCCTCTTATTCTTATTACAAATAAATACTATATTTTTCCAAATTTATATACAATTTTGACAATTAAACTTTTCAATCTTCAAAAAATATCACTTCCGATTAAGATATTTGTACCAAAATCTAATGAGCTCTTCCAATTTATATACAAATGTTAAATACCAAATATCAAAATTTTCGGGTAATTCGTATTTGAGTTATACGACATACACCCCGGCCTTGACCACACACACATACACACACACACACACACACACACACACACACACACACACACACACACACACATACATACAGACATCATCGTGAAACTATCAAAAATGAATTGTAAGGACCCTAATTCGTGCTCATCCACTAAAAACTCACCACCCGATTTTTAGCATGATTCCAATACCTTCCTTTACAGGTACGCGAAGGTAAAAACAGTTAAATTTCAGTCTGAAATGTTTAATTTCTGAAATTCTGAAGTTTGATTGTTACACGATCAATATATAAACTATTTAAAAATAATTTTATTTTACAAGTTACGCTAACACGATACATAATTTATTTTTCAGCGCTGCAGGAATCCAAAAATCTTTCTAAATCTTCTAAACGTCTCATTTCTCGTTGAATGTGCTTCAGATGTCCCCATCGTAATTTCTTTAACTGTTTTATATACAAAGGTTCCTCATCTGAAACATACAAACACAAAATAGCACAAAAATCGCCCTGTGGTGTGCCCTCCACCTTCGAGCATATACTGACTAGAGGCCGCCTTACGGCGTTTGTTGTGATCGGAAGATATGCTGGAGGGGAGATTAGCGGGGTCGGAAGCCGTGATGTATTGAGGGATGCGTAATTTCTTAGTATTATTCCACAAAGTAAAATAATACTCACACAACCTCATTAAACTTTTCACAAAGTAAACGCAGAACTTAGGGTTATAGTAAAATGACATGTGTGACAAGAAGTAACAAAGAATAACAGCAAAACGCTGCCCGCAATACACCATGACTTCCAGCCCCGCAAGTCCCCCCTACTGCATATCTTCCGATCACAACAAGCTATGCATTGGTATAGGGAATTACTTCTCTAGTCAGTATATGCTCGAAGCCCTCCACCATCAACCACGGGCGACTGGTAAACGTACACACCCAAACAGAAAATTGAACTTATCCAGAACGTATATTTGTCAAATCGCAGTTATGCGTAACCGTAATCTTGGAAACGCATTTTACTCAAATCGTAATTTAAAACATACAGTTGGTAAGATTACGATTTGAGTAAAATGCGTTTGACAAGATTACGGTTATGCATAACTGCGATTTGACAAAAATACGTTCTGGATAAATTCCGTGTTGGATGATTCCAGTTAGGTATAGTTGCGTTTTGACTAAACTACGGTTTACCTGAAAACGATTTGACAATATTAGTCGAAGTTGCGGTTTGGTCAAATTACGGAATGTGAAATTACAGTTTGTCTAGAATACAGTTTACGGGTTGGCATATTTACGGTTTGATAAATGGAACAAATTACAGTTTGACTAAAATACAGTTTGGCTTAATTATTTTTGGTCAAACTACACTTTAACGAAACTATATAGGTTGATGGAGGTAAAATGCGAACATAGGGAACATACATGACAATCGAACTTTCATGCCAGGTATATTGATATATTTTGTAGTAGTGTCACAAAGCAAAGTGTGGCAAAAAGAGTAATGAATAACAGAAATAATAATAAAATCTAAAAGTGCATGTAAATTTTCTCGTTCTGCTCGTACACATACATTATTATGCAAAATATTTTAATGAAAATAATCAATAATATGACAGGTACTTTGACATTGACAGTACTTATTCCACGTATATCAAGATGCCTAGCATGATAACTCCATTGTCAAATATTTCCCTATGTTCGCATTTCACCTCCACCAACCTGTATTTGTCCAAATTGTGTGCTCCCATACAAACTAATAAATACCCTTTGTGAGTCTTACAAACTGAACAAATACTAAATAAAAAAACCTAATACTCTTCTTGAGTAAAATAAACATTGAATAGCTTTAATAGGGTAGTTTACCATTTTTTAAAAAGTTTTTTTCATTGAAACTTCATGTTATTTGAAAGCGATTGAGAGTACTGATAAGCCTTGGTCTTAATAAAGCTGTAATTAATTTTTAAAGTTTGTGTGACGTAGATGTATAGCTGAAAATCTTCTCAAACCGGAATTAAAATGTACTCATGTAAAACCAACTGTTTCTGTTACAATAAAAAACAATTTGGTAGTTTATTACTGTAAGTAAGAATACACGTGATACGCATTACTGTGACGTAGTATCGATACGTAAAATCTCAAATATTTAAAGAACTATTAACTTTTTGAAACTTTTTTCAAGCAATAACTCATTTTTGAGGTTTCAATATAATTGACCGGGTTGCTAATTTGCTACTATGGTAAAGTACCCTATTATATGACGAAGCTTTGTATAAAAAACTTATTTTACAATTTTCCTTCGACATACGAGTGACAGGAGGGGAAACGAATGCAGCGTTGGATAGCTGGAAGTGTCTACTATTCCGGTACGAAAACATGTCGCAGTCGCTGTAGTAGTATTTTTTCTATAAAAGTTAGAAACGAACGTGTTTTCTTCTCGTGCCGATAACAATGTATATTATAACATTGGATTTAGCACCAGGACAGCGCTGTCTGTGAAGCGTGATTTAGCCGCTAGAGGTACTCCAGTGCTCGAACATAAGCCATACTCGCCTGATTTACCACCCTGTTAAGCCCAGTTAAGCCACTAACGCTTAGATCTTGAAGAAGGTTGTCTAAGACTTCAGCTGTCATTTGCTCTATCTCTATGCGATCTTCTTCGACGGATGATGAACGAAGTTGCTTCAAACTTGATTTTGATGAGGTCTGTTTCTAAACAAAAATTAATTATTTGTATTTGACTTTAGAAGGCATAACTCTGAAACAGTAATAGCTATAGGTACTTTTGTTGTCCTCAATTGAAAAAAAATTATAGACACAATTATTAAATACAGCAATGAAAAATCTGACGTGGCCATCACACAACCTTCCGCCATATCTAGACTTTAAACAGAAATGTATACGTACAATCCGGTGCCCATTTATACAAATAAAAATCTAAAATATTCAAACAGAAATTCATTCACAGGAAAACTCTGCTGTGTTGAAGCCATCCTCCGTTCAATTACTTAATATCTTATGACTTATATGCGGCGTTAGTGTCACCCGTCTCACCTGTCAATATTTTTTACGCAGAATCAAAAATCAATCGAACATGGATTACAAGATTTCGATGTTTTATTTGATAAATTTATTTTTTAAATTTTACTGCAGTTCTTTAATGCTACCAGATAAAGACAATTTTTTTATAACGTAGGTTGCAAATAACTACCTCTTATTCTTATTACAAATAAATACTATATTTATCCAAATTTAATGAAATTTTTGACAATTAAACTTTTTACTCTTCAATAAATATCACTTCCGGTGAAGATATTTGTACCAAAATCTAATGAGCTCTTCCAATTTATATACAAATGTTAAATACCAAATATCAAAATTTTTAGGTAATTCGTATTTGAGATATGCGACATCCGGCATCGGCCCGGACCACACACATACACACACACATACATACAGACATCATGGAGAAAACTATCAAAAATGAGCTGTAAGGCCCCTAATTCGTGCTCATCCACTAAAAACTCACTACCCGATTTTTTGCATCATTCCAATACCTTCCTTTACAGATAAGCGGAAGGTAAAAAATTATTTGTTTAGAATTTTAAAAATTTTATAATTTTTTTACAAACAGTAAAATATTGTGTTAATAATAATATTTGAAGTATATTATTCCAATTATGTATATTTGCTGAGAAAATATTATTTTTCTTCAACCGTCTTAAAAGTTGGTTCTTTTAATACTGTTTTTAGTATTAAAAGTGGACGTTTTTGTTATTAATAAAGAAATGTAACTGTTGCTAGGTAACACTTTTAATCCTAGGCTTAAAAGTACTTTTAATCCTAAGCTTAAAAGTAGATTCTGTATTTCTACTAGAATCTTGGGAGCGTAATATTTCTTGAGCTTGATTATCACGCACTTCTTCATTTTTTCTACTGGTATTATCATCACGAATGGAGGATATTATACTTTTACTAGTGCTAGGTTCATCGAACCGTAATATTTTTTTAGCTGTCTACCATGTATGTTTACCAGTAAAGCTGATTTGACGTCTTCAATAACATCAATCTTTAAACGTACCAATTCATCGCAACAGCATTCACCCGAAATTTCCAGTATTACAACAATCTATAAAAATTAATAATATTTAGATAATTATATTCTCATTCCTCATATTTAAACACTTACTTTAATCATCAGGTATGTATTATCAGGAGCATAATTCCAGAAAAACTCTTGATTTATTTTAGTTTGACAGAACAATAAAATTTGTAAACAAAACAAAAGTTAAATCAAAGCTACCTTCTTAGTTTCAATCATATTTCAACAAAATATTTCAATAATTTAAAAAGTAATTTTCTTGGTTGAAGAAAAAATAGTATGTGTTATTTGGATTAAAAGTGTCTTTGTTTGATTCGCAATTTTTGCATCCGCTCGGCTTCGCTACGCTTCGCCTCGCAAATGTAAATTAATTGCTCATCAAACAAAGTATCACTTTTAATCCTAATAACACAATATACTATTATTTCTGAATTATATTCGATGACGTGAAAATATTTTGATTGAAAATCTGTTTTATTTTTTATCTCGAGAACCAAGCCTCGTAGAGAAAAACCTCCAACATGAAAAGTGATTATTTTTTTCTTCTCTATCGACCTGTAAAAAAAAATTTTGAAAATCGCGCAAAAAATTTCCTTTTTTTCGAGACAAATATACCGGAATGAAGATAACTCGAAACCTAAGCGCCGTAGAAAAAATCTTCAAATTACAAAGTTGTTCAGTTTTCGATTCTCTATCGATTGGTGTATAGATTTTTTCGAAAAAACCCTAAACTGCCGAGATAGCCATAAAAAATAGATTTCGCTGAAATTTGGTATATAGATAGATCTCGTTGAGTAGATTCCGAAAATGGGGTTGTTTTTTCAAAAATATTGTTTTTTACCTTAGATAATTGACTTTAAAGGGTCGAAAAAACCGACCTCCATATCTCGAAATCTAGAGGCGTTAGAGCAAAATGTCAAATGAAAAAGTTGTTCCTCTTGTAATTTTGAGCAAGTTTTGCATTTAACTTTTTTCTCTAGGAGCCATAGATCTCGAGTTATAAGGGGAAACAGATTTCCAAAAGCATGGACTATAGCCTCGACACTTTTTTGGCTCAAAATGGGTTTTTCTCTCCGAATCGATTGAAATTTAATACAGACCTTCTGTACAGCAGTGTGCATCGATATCCGGTCGCAGAAATTTTTTAAAAAATTTATTAAGGGAGAAATTAAATATTTTCGGTCAAAACAGGCTGTTTTATGAAATGACTAATAGCTCATCAAACCATCACAAGTTATATATCAAAAGATTGGAAAAAATACACAGATTCTTAATCTGTGCCGTTTATTACAAAATTCGTTACCGTTTTCGAGTAATAAGCAAAAGTTTGAAAACCTTACTTGCCTACTCGTGGCGCCATCTGTGGTAGTTGTCCTAACTATTAATTATTTGCGAATATTATTAAAACTTATCCTAGACCAATGAAAATATTACTATATATAGACTAAATTACTAGGAATTCAATATAATAAGTACTAAATTTTTATATTGCTTCTGTTTTAAGTAATTCAAGTTTAGATCCATCATGTTAGATATCGATATATGTGACATCTCAATATGGCGGACTTGTCAGTAATGAAAATATTGATACTGTAAACTATAATATCTAAATAATACGTACAGATAGCCACTAAGTAGACACCTCAAACGTATTTGAATATTGTTTATTATATTGTAGCTAAACTTGAAGCAAATCGGTGACATGAGAAATCTTGACTTAAATTATATTAAATACTAATAATCCAGTTTGATTTGAGACTTGTAACCTACAGCAATGGATTCAGGAGAAAAAATCAATGAGGTAGCCACAATTTGAGTTCAATTGCCTTATTAATAAGGTTTTTACTAAAATATCGAATTACTGGAAACATGTCAAGGAATTGTGTTCTTATAAGTACATAAATACTGCATGTAGGGCCCCAAAACCTTCATCGATGAATTCAGGAGGTCAAGAAACGTGAGTACCAATAATTTGAGTTTAATTGATAAATGTATAAAGTATTTATAGGCATATTTGTTTTCTAGAATCGTAGGAAGAATCTATGTGTTCATAGCTACATATATACTGTATGTAGGGCCCCAAATCCTTCATCGATGCCTTCAGACGGTCAACAAACTTAAGTAGCCACGTTTTGCAATGCATTGATAGGGTAATAAAGTATTTAGAAGCCAATTTCAAAATTAGAGTCAAAGAAGTACCTATGTGTAATTTCTTACTGTTTAAAACCTTCAGGAGGTCAAGAACTGTAAGTATCTATATTTTTAGTCTAATTGAATCGCTCATTAAGTCTGCATATGTACATTTTCAATGGCAACAATTCCCAATGCAAAAATACACCCCCCCCCCCTCATATGAATTTCATCAAAAACATTGGAAATGAACGTATCTTGACGCATTAATATTTACTGACGATAATCTAACTTATACTATTCTAGTATTTAATTAATTGTTCTCAATTTATTGTTTCAGGAGTATCATAACATATTACAACGTTCTTGCGTGTTCATAAGGATATAATGGGGCCTTAGTCATGTCATAAGAACCAGTGGGTCTTATTTGAAGATGCTGTAACTTGATTGGAATATACGAAGCTGTAGAACTTGTGCTTTAGAGTTTGCGTTGATCGAAGAAGTCAGCTGGTTACTGGAGACCTAGGAGGTAGAATGGGGCCCTACGTGAGTTGAAGACTCTATAAACCATTGTGGCTACAATTACCATCCTCTTGTGCGAGTGTTGAACCAAGAACTACTTGGTGAAGAATTCCAAGATCGAACAAAGTTGAAGATTACATTGAGATAATTTTATTTTGCCTGTAACTCTTAAATGGTTGAAGTTATGTTAATTATCGCTTGAAATATAGAAACTGCATTCAATTTTGCCTCATTTATTTATTTAATTGTAACAATGAGCAAATTATAAACGAAATACAAATTAACCAGGAACCAATGATGAACCACTTAAGTTATTTTTATTCTGTTGTCTTCCAGTACTTGTCAGATATGTAATAACGTTGTATATAAATAAAATAACATATAAACACTCTGTTAATGTTGTTTCTTTATCTGAAAATGCGAGAAGAAAGATTCAAAGCCTAATACTCTATGTAATTATAAGTCTGTCTATTTATTTACGTATAACAACGTTATCAATTAAACTCAAACTGTCGCTACTTATGTTTGTTGACCTCCTGAAGGCATCGATGAAGGATTTGGGGCCCTACAAGAAGTATTTATGTAGCTACGAACACGTAGATTCTTCCTACGATTCTAGAAAACAAATATGCCTAGAAAAACTTTATACATGTATCAATTACACTCAAATTGTGGCTACATATGTTTTTTGATCTTCTGAATTCATCGATGAATGTTTTGGGGCCCTACACGCAGTATTTATGTACTTATAAGTACATGGATCCTACCCGATGTGTCCAATTGATCGATATTTTAGTAAAAACCTTATTAAGACGGCAATTAAACTCAAATTGTGGCTACCTCATTGATTTTTTCTCCTGAATCCATTGCTGCAGGTTACAAGTCTCAAATCAAACTGGATTATTAGTATTTAATGTAAATAATGTCATGATATGTCATGTCACCGATTTGCTTCAACTTTATCTACAATATAATAAACAATATTCAAATACTTTTGAGGTGTCTACTTTCTGGCTATCTGTACGTATTGTTTAGATATTAAAGTTTACAAATCAATATTTTCATACTGACAAGTCCGCCATATTGACATGTCACATATATCGATATCTAACATGATGGATCTAAACTTGAATTACTTAAAACATAAGCAATATAAAAATTCCGTACTTATTGTATTGAATTCCTAGTAATTTAGTCTATATATAGTAATAGTTTCATTGCTCTAGAAAAAGTTTTAATAATATTCGCAAATAATTATTAGTTCGGTAACTACCACAGATGGCGCCACTAGTAGGCAAGTAAGGTTTTCAAACTTTTGCTTATTACTCGAAAACGGTAACGAATTTCGTAATAAACGGCACAGATTAAGAATCTGCGTGTTTTTTCCGATCTTTTGATATATAACTTGTGATGGTTTGATGAGCTATTAGTCATTTCATAAAACAGCCTGTTTTGACCGAAAATATTTAATTTCTCCCTTAATAAATTTTTTAAAAAAATTCTGCGCCCGGATATCGATGCACACTGCTGTACAGAAGGTCTGTATTAAATTTCAATCGATTCGGAGAGAAAAACCCATTTTGAGCCAAAAAAGTGTCAAGGCTATAGTCCATGCTTTTGGAAATCTGTTTCCCCTTATAACTCGAGATCTATGGCTCCTAGAGAAAAAAGTTAAATGCAAAACTTGCTCAAAATTACAAGAGGAACAACTTTTTCATTTGACATTTTGCTCTAACGCCTCTAGATTTCGAGATATGGAGGTCGGTTTTTTCGACCCTTTAAAGTCAATTATCTAAGGTAAAAAACAATATTTTTGAAAAAACAACCCCATTTTCGGAATCTACTCAACGAGATCTATCTATATACCAAATTTCAGCGAAATCTATTTTTTATGGCTATCTCCGAAGTTTAGGGTTTTTTCGAAAAAATTTATATACCATTCGATAGAGAATCAAAAACTGAACAACTTTGTAATTTGAAGTTTTTTTCTACGGCGCTTAGGTTTCGAGTTATCCTCATTCCGGTACATTTGTCTCGAAAAAAAGGAAATTTTTTGCGCGATTTTCAAAATTTTTTTTTACAGGTCGATAGAGAAGAAAAAAATAAGCACTTTTCATGTTGGAAGTTTTTCTCTACGAGGTTTAGTTCCCGTGAAAAAAAATAAAATAGTTTTCGAATTAAAATATTTTCACGTCATCGTATATAATTCAGAAATAAATAATATTTTCTCAGCAAATATAAATAATTGGAATAATATACTTCAAATATTATTAATAACACAATATTTTACTATGTGTAAAAAAAATTATAAATTTTTTAAATTTAATTTATTTTTAAATTCTCAGCAAATAATTTTTTCATTTTATTTTTCATTGCTGTATTTAATAATAATGTCTATAATTTTTTTTAGGGCTTAGATTCAATTGAGGACAACAAAAGTATAGATTTTTCTATACTATCAGAGAAGTCATTAGTATAGGTAACATATTTATTAAATAGGTTATTAAATATTTTTTAAATTTCAAACTCTTGCCAACTTGTATGTCTTAAATACAGTTGGGAAGATTACGATTTGAGTAAAATGCGTTTGACAAGATTACAGTTATGCATAACTGCGATTTGACAAAAATGCGTTTTAGATAAATTCCGTGTTGGATGATTCCAGTTAGGTATAGTTGCGTTTTGACTAAACTACGGTTTACCTGAAAACGATTTGCCAATATTAGTCGAAGTTGCGGTTTGGTCAAATTACGGAATATGAAATTACAGTTTGTCTAGAATACAGTTTACGGGTTGGCATATTTACGGTTTGGCAAATGGAACAAATTACAGTTTGACTAAAATACAGTTTGGCTTAATTGGCCAAACTATACTTTGACAAAACTTTATTTTCTAGTAACCTTGATATAAACACAAGAGTGTACACTCCGTATCTTGGCAACACTGTAGATTAGTGCCATTTTTTTACCCTGCGTGAGAGAGAGACCACTACGGGGCCTGTGCGAGCCCGTATTTTGTCTCTCTCTCTAAAAGTTTTCACTCTTGTTAGAGTAAAATTCAAATAGCTAGAACCCTGCGCGAAGTACGAATTCTCGTCTTAGAGAGAGAAGCATAGATGATAAACTACGCTACTGTCTGTTCTACAGAACATCAGCTTCAATATCTGTTATTCTCATGTTGACATTCGTAGTGTTTTGCTTCGTGTAACCCTGTGAATTTTGTAATTGATTGTGATTGAGTTATATTTTAGTTTAGAAAATTAAGTGAAGTGCAGCGCAGCATATACTCGCTAGCTCCGCTTTTGTAAAATGTACATGACAAGCTCTGCCTTCTCGCGCAGTCCAGGGTCCTAGCTATTTGAATTTTACTCTATCTTCGACCATATATAGGTGTAGACAGATATCACTCAATGCTGTACTATACAATGTTGTGAAGGCAAGAAGTACGGTAGCGGGGAGCAGCAGCTATAGGTGAGGACACATTGCTGACTTCTGGTTTGTTGTCAACAGAGAATGAAAATAGGCAACTGCATCACTTCAAGGTGTCTGCAGGTCATACTCCTCTTCACACCGCTACGCTAGTTCTTTGCTTCACAACAAAGGCTTGCGTTGTTTGTCTATTCCTATACAGGTTGGTGGAGGTGAAATGCGAACATAGGGAACATACATGACAATCGAACTTTCATGCCAGGTATCTTGATATATTTTGTAGTAGTGTCACAAAGCAAAGTGTGGCAAAAAGAGTAATCAATAACAGAAATAATAATAAAATCTAAAAGTGCATGTAAACTTTCTCGTTCTGCTCGTACACATACATTATTATGCAAATATTTTAATGAAAATAATCAATAATATGACAGGTACTTTGACATTGACAGTACTTATTCCACGTATATCAAGAAGCCTAGCATGATAACTCCATTGTCATATATTTCCCTATGTTCGCATTTCACCTCCACCAACCTGTATATGGTCGAAGCTTGTTATATTTTCTTACTTGTAGGTTTTTCAAGCTTGGGGGAAGTCTAGGTTTCATAGTTCCAGCTATTTTGCAAATGCTGTTTCGTCGCTTGACTTTTGTAGATTTCGTACTGGACTTTCTAGAAGTTGCTTGCGTTTTAGAAGGGGCTAAATTAGTCTCTGTACTAAATATCTGTTCGTATTGGTTGAGTAGAAGTTCTAATTCGGAGCATTTTGTTTCTGCTTCGCCTGGGTTTGAAACCATGTCATCTCTAGATATAAAAAAATATTTAAATTTTTTTAACATGATAAATCTCTATACAGTAGGAGAAAAAACGATTTGATTCAATAATAAAAATAATAAAAGTCGCTAAGTTATTCGCGAAAAACCTCAAAATGCATTTTTGTTTCAAATACTCATAACTTTGTGTAAAACCAACGTAGAAACTTCGTTTTTTAAACCCCTGCACAAGAAATTGAACAAATTTTAGTGCCCATTTGGTGAATCGAGCCGAAAAAAATTTTCAACTCCGTCCACATCGTCAAAGTTGGATTTAAAAGCATTTTTTTAAAGGGGTGTTGGAGGGGGCGAAAGAGGTGACTCTAAGGTTGGCATGCATGACTTTAAAGTAGACACTTCAAAGTTTTTCGCCCTCGAAGATTCATCGAAATCGACTGAAAATACGCCGAGTTATGACAATTTGAAAATGGGTGAAATTTCATCTCATATCTGCTTAAAATAAAGAAAAAAAATTAGGAGACTTCTGAAAAAAAAATGTAACATAACAAAAACGACTTCCGGTTTGAAGCATTCGATTCTACAGACATTTTTCTATCAAATATATTATTTTTAATTTTTCAGGTGAGGCTGGTTTAGTCTCAATTTTAACATAGATAATTCAGAAAATTTTGTATATTTTACATTTTTTGTGTTTAATTAACTCTAATATCTGAACAAATTAAGATATCGACTTCTGGTTTTCGGTATTGGATTCCTTGGACTTTTTATTATAAGATACATTATTTTAAAACTTTTAAAGGCCTCTTGGTTGAGCTGATATTGTCACGTTTAGAATTGTTTAATCATAATATTCATTCATATCAACCCTTATCAGACGGATAATGGGTTTCTCAATCTTTCTTTCGATCTAATCTCTGATGGAGATAAGATGTTAATCTATAAATTTAGGGGGTTTTTAAGAGACACTCGCTCGTGACTTGTGGCTGCGATCTTTGAGGCGGGAGTTTAACATTTGAGTAGTTTCGAAATAAAACATAATGTTAGAATCATAGTTAGCTTTTATTGATAAGCGATCAATAATTCGTTTGATACATTTAAACATTTAAGCAACTTAAAGTAAAATACATGTTCTAAGACAAACTTACTTTCTATATAGGTCTGGCATCTTTACTCGGACGCTGTCGAAACTTATCACGAACGGGAGAGCAGATTGAGCTGATTCTGTCGATTACAGACGGACACCAACTGGTGCTCTTCAAGTAAAAATCTAAGGCTTTTATACTACGATTCTCCCGTAAGCGGTCAAAATTCCAACAGGCTTTTGGTTTTGGGATTTCACAATCAAGTGCGTAAGCTGACCTTAATAATAATAAGTCGTGCGTAACAATTGCGTTTCGGAGATGACAAATAGGATGTTTATGGTTTTAGACACCACAAGGTTTCTTCATGATTGGGAATTGTCTCCACGTGTAACCAAAGTCCACATCTATTTAGCCTTGGGCGAGAAATATATGTCAGCAAGGGCCAATCACCAAACCTAATAAGGCAGTAAATCATTTAGATATGTTTAGAGATAATACCCTTTCGTGATAGAAAGAGATGCCTTAATAAGATAACTGTTTACTAACGAGATAACGGTTCTCTTGAGATAAATAGGGGTGTATTTGGCTGGTTTGTGACATTACCCCCCTCCCAAGACCATGGCGTCCCTGACATGGTCATCAGACGAGATGTGACATTGGCACATACCCTGAACTGTTGGCTACTGGTCTAATTGCTTGAGGAGCAACTTGACGTACCGCGTTTTCATTTACTGTCTCATATATCACTGATATATACGTTGGAGTAGAAGAACCATTAGTTGGAGATGGAGGAACATCCTGGATTGGCGATCGGGGTGTTAGATAAGTGGACTCCGTGTTATTTGATGATTGGTCCGTATGGAATGACAAAGGTCTAGGAGCCGGTTGTGGTGGACGTCGGAACGTTGGATATTGTGGATTGGCTACAGCCATGGTGGGTGGCATGGTTCTTCTAAAAACCTTTTGAGCCAACAGGTCAGTGTATAACTTACGCCTTTTCCGCACTGGCCTTACATGTCTACAAATATATACTACTAAAAATAATAACAATACTGACCACGGGGCATACAATAATACTTTCAAGGTTATTTCCGCCACAGCTGTGTTTACTACAGCGTTTCTGTCAAGACATTCCTCTAGACCATTAAATACTGGGTACTGTCCTTCATCATAGGGTGGTAAATTTAGTGTTTTGGTTAACGCCCATGCCGCTGGTAATATAATTTTATATGAAAAAGTTGTCGTTACTAGACATGGAAAGGTTGGTGTTAGCAGAATTTTATCATCAATTATTACTGAGCAATTACAAGGCAATCTAAGCCACAATGCTCCGAAGTTTGGATCCAATGTGACGTCACCAGTCATGCATGAAATGTTTGAGATTCTAGAAACATGTGTGATTACAAAAGTGTTTGTGTCTATAATAGTAACCAGTCTGGTATCTGCTTTCGATGGTCGACATGCAATAGGACAGTGTTTAGTGAATTCGCTAATACTAGCCCCAGCAAGAAGCAATTTGGCACAAGATGCAGTTACTAAGTCCTCATGGCTGTCCGCCACCGCACACAACCTGTCCCGATGTGGCTCGCAACGAGGTGTGACGATGTCGATCAATCCATTGACTTCATACCTTAGTATTGCGAGGTCTATATGCTCCGCCTCAAGAGTACAAGTTTGATTGTACCAGGCAAATGGAGCTGGAATTAATCTACGTAACTGAATCTCCTCCACATTTGCTCTAACCATTGGTATATGAATTCCAATGTTAACGTTTTCACTGGTTATTAAACAATCTGTCAAGGGTAAGCCATAGTACTGACCTGCTTCCACTATTGCTAGTCTATAACCCTTCTTTAAAGAATGAGCTTGAAGATTATCGAGTTCTGCTTGAAGAACCGACATGCTGATTATTTCCGGGGACAAGTGTCTAGTATGACATGCACTGACTAAGTTAGCTAGTTGATAGCCTAGTGTGTACGAGAATGCCTTGAATTCTTCTGATTCACATGAATTTGTCATTGAATTCTTTAACGTTTTCGTCCTGATATTGAATTTAATAGGAAATGTCTTAATTCTTTCCTTAAAAAGTATCGACTCATTATATGTCGAAAACAGTCTACGTACATGACTTCGTGAAGCTATTTGAAAATCCCACCCTGCCGTGTTACCGTCATTGGCCAGGATGGATTCAAATGAAGTAAGAGTATCTACTCCATTAATTAAACCATTACAAACTGGTAGATACTTTTTACTCTTACAGCACTCGTTAACCAAAACTTTGACTTCATTTGAGAGGAACGTCACATCGTAAATTAGTGGCATTGAAGTTTCATAAGCTATAACTTCCGGTAACGCTTGAAAATAAGCCCCTGTGTTCACCTCTACCTTACAATGATTTATTCTAATGCATACCATAACCAAAATAATACAATAATACATGTGCGATATGTGATAACTTCCTGGTGCCATTTTTACTTCTATTTTCCAATAATAAAACGATTAATAAGACAACTAACCTACAAGTAATTAATATAATAATTACTACAAAAAAAACTAAATAAACGACTAATATCAATCGTTGCCATTGATATCGTTTAAACACTCTTCCACTTTATCCAAACCTATCTTATTTAAGAAAGGTTGTATGGTAATTAATTTCTTGAGTTATCAAAACATAGCATAGTCCGATGCTATATAATGTGAAAATGCCCAATTAACCCTTTTCTACAATGCCCGATTCTCCGTGGTTACTTTTACAATTTCTATTGGTGTCCTAAATAAAGGTATCAATAATATTATTTTACTATTATACCTGTATTTGTAAATAAAATAATAATACCTTATTCGGTATCTAAATAATCTACGAATTTCGAATACAAATTTTGACTGATTCCCACTTCCAAGTTAATAGTGGTGCTCACACTCCTTAACTTATACCAAAAAATATGCATCACAGGTAATACCGTTACCCGACAATACCATAAGTAAATTTCGCTTGGGTCCAAATGATGGTATTAAAAAACCAGTTCAATCAACTATGAACTATTACAGACAAGTTTAATCAACTATGAACTTTAAAAAACCGGGTTCAATCGACTATGAACCAATATTCAAATAAATCTGATGTAGCGTCCTACATCATCGCGCGAAAAACATGCAGGGACAATCCGGTATACGCGACCCGATTAATGGCCAGAAAATCGTCCACATATACAGTACACCTACAGAGCACTAACTTCTAAATTACTTAACCAAATTCCAACCTGGGGTCCTCCGGTAGTCGAGCAGGGAGAATCAGTCCAACTTCACAATGCTTCACCACATCACATAAACAATTACTCCTCGACTACGACCCGGGGTTGTGGACCGGAGACAGAACGGCTTGACGGCAACGAGTTACTTCTCCTCACTTGCGCCGCTTCTCCTTCAAACTGGACACGAACACTTCTTCCACTGGGCAAGGTTAGGGTCCCTTCTTGCTGACCCTCGATGTCGAATGGCTCGGTGTCCTCTCCTCGGGACACCAACAATGGGCACACCTTGGTACGTAGCAGGCGATACAGCCGATAGCCGGCGTAACACATTAACAAGAACGCCAATAAGGCCAGAGTACTGGAGAATAATGTGTGGACGGACGATGGTGAGTCTGGGCCGGTGGCAGAGGCAGTCGGAAATGATGGCAGGGCGGCAAATAATGTTGGCCCTCCCTGGGTTCGCCACAATTGTACTACGACGACTGTCAGTATAATGTTCCACAGATAAATTACGAAATCTGTGTGATGTGAATAACTGTTTGACAGCTCATGAGATTCTAAGTTGAGTTTATTGAAGACTCTGGACCAAACACTTGAGGTCCCTGATATGGAGGATAGATTCAAATGCGGCACGTTTTGTGTCCAATTGGGATTCAGACACTCGGACAAGTTGTTGTATGTCGGATGAGCCTCTGGTACCAATGGATTGATTCGGAACGATTGTAGTGTAGACCAAGTTGCTGGCAAGACATGTAGAATTTGTAAATTACGACTGTCTTCTCCGCATGGAACTCTGGCTGGGATGAGACGAGTGTTGTTGGCATATAACGCACAGTTGCAAGGCAACTGAACCTGTAGTGCTCCCGGCTGACCTATATGTAGCTCATGGACCGGATGCTCTTCCCGTGGACAGCGGATTTTGGTGTTGGACTGTGGATGTGTGATGACATAAGTATCGGGTTTTACCTCCGAGATTATGGTTTGCGTTGCGGGATAACACCGGAAGGAACAGTGCTCGGTAATTTCCTCGACTGTCGCTCCCTGGTACATTTTAAACGCACATTGAGGTCCATAAACCGCATCCGATGAAAATCTTGGCAGGAAGCATAGTCGGTCATGATATGGCTTACATTGGTGTAGACCAGCCCCGGAAATGGGTCTCATTATTTTCCCGCTCACCGCCAGATACATGATGTCATGCATTATCATGCATGTGTCGTTTTTCCAAGCGAACGGCGTAGTTAGTAACTCGACTAACTTCCAATCTTTTTTAATTTGATTGACTGGTACTTTTACATGGATAACAATTTTTGATCTGCCGAATCCACAATCGACCATTGGTAATTTGAAGTATTGGGACAAATCTTGTCGCGGAATGGCCAATTGCATGCCATACGTTCCCAATTTCTTCTCTAATCTATCCAAATCTGCTGCTAAGATTCCTGGCGTCAACAGAATAGTTGGTATGTTACGGTTTTTACATGAGCTCAAAATCTCGTTTTGACGTGAGAGGATAAGCGTATGCAAATTCCGCTTAAGCATCAGGAAGTCATTTATCAAGAGTTGACGAAGTAATGCTTGCGTCGCATCTTTAAAATGCTTTCCGTCATTACTGTGTTCTACCAATACTTTAATTTTCTCCTTGAGATCTGAGATAGTATGCTGGATGGTATCATCATACGCCTGGAATTTAGTGGAAATAGCCGAAAGATGTTTATAATCCTCGTGCAAACCCGTTTGTAAATCTTCGATTTTCTTCTCCATCTTTTTCTCATTTAAAACAAAGCTGTCCATTTTAGAATCAGTTACTACGCCACAGCACCAACTGAACGCATCTCCAATTATGTTTAGGGGAGATCGCTTTGTGCGGTCTGAATAAACCGGTTTTCTTTATGGGTTTCGTCCTTTGGTGTCCATCGAAGCCCTTCGCATGCCAATCAAAACCTTTGGCATTGACTTCCTCGCTGTAGTATTCCTCCAACTCTGCCGGTGTTAGCTTCTCTAGCTCCAGGAAGAACCTCGGATCTAGAGATGACTCGAGCCTGTCGAATAACTTGTCGTGCAGTGCCCCCATGGCTCTGACTTGTTCCAATATGTTGCGATGGTCGTCCTCGTCCCTATTAAGTGACAGGGCCTCAGAGGTAACGGGAGCATCGGTCAACGGCAGGATGGTCGAATCGTCTACTGTTGCGTTGAATTGATCTACCCACTCGGCTTCATATGTTAGAGGTATCGTCGCCTCATAAACCACTGCGTCTGGTAGTTCTTTCCAATAAGCGCCTGCTACTACTCGTACAGGAATGTCATCGGCTGCCTCTCCCAGAGACAAAAGGAGAGTCACAGCTAACAATCTAAAAATTTAAACCGTTCCCTTTATATACTTATATATTTACTTTAAAACCAATTTATCCCAGGATATTAGTATGTCCATTATTAGTATGAGATTAAAGTTTTTTGCTAATGGAAGTTATGCTTTCATTTTACGATGAACTGGTATTGGTATGGGTATACCTGTGCCTGGCTAGGCATTATTACTTTTGCTAGCCCCCCGTATTCCTTGTGTAATTCTGATCCAAATGTCTATCTGTCATCAACGTCAACAACGTAAGCAAACCAAATAAAATCGTCGCAATTTAAATTGTGACTCCCTTGTTATTACTTTGGATGATTTTTTCAATTTGAATTTTTTGGTGGTCGTCATCTACAGTTACTTTATGTTCTTTTTGGTGTTCCTTTTGGACAATTTGTTGATGTTATTGTAACACGTTTATCTTTCATTACTGTCCATGTTCGGATGGTATATTTTTTTTTTATGACGACTCCTCTTTTATGGAAGTTGAAGCTGTTTAACGCTGTCGTAGTTCAATTTACTCGTGATTCGTACCCGAATTATTATTGTTCTGTATAAACATTTCATCGGGTGGTAGCACCGCTTTGCCGTAGGCGAACATTTTCCTTTTAGTATTGTTGATGAACACTTTCTTTAAGGTAGTTGTATACAGTTCATCTTGTTAATTCCTTGCTGCCAATTTTACGGTGAAATGCACGCATGTTGTTATGAAAACAGTTCAGATGTTTTTTCAGTGCATCTCAACGGATAAACGCTTTATTATTTTGATTTTTTACAACGCTGGCTTTAGTCAACGTACTACCAGTAATTTTTAACAGTCCCCGCTTATTATGGGTGACATTGCCACTCCCATACCGGTTAGCACTACCATCATTTATGTTTCTCAGTGCAGACATAACGTGAGAAAGCCCCCCAGTTGTATGTAACTGTGTCTTCCTCATTATCCCAGATTTGGACGTTTGTATTCAAATTTGTTGGCCCCACTCCTTTTGGTTACAGTAGTGACTACTGTACCCCGAGTGCTTTAAAAGAAACCATTCCTTACCCGGAAAGGCAAGAGAGACACGTTCTGAAGTAGTTATTTTCTGTTCCCAGAAACAACTATATATTTTCTGTTCTTGTTAGCCCCTCCTTTGGTAACTCAATGCTTTCTTTTAATTTTATGCCAGTGTCATCGTATCTTTTTGATGCACTTTTTCTAAAGATGGTGCCCCCTGGTAGTTTCTAATAACTACCTAACTCTGGGATTGGCCGTACCTCGGTTAAATCATTATATAACCCAATCGAGTTTTCCAAACTCTCTCCTTTTTCTTTAATTTTTACTTTATCAGTTATTCCATTTTGAATAATAATAACTTTTCTAGGTTTTTTCCCACGACCCTCTGCTATTTATTATTATTATTGGTTGCTATTTGTTGCCGTTTCTGTTGTTATTGCATTTGTTGCACTGGTGACTTCCTGTTTACAATTTGGTACCCATACCATACCTGAATTTTTCTTTTAACCGGAGTACACTTTTACGTACTTCATATTTTTAAACACACGCTTTTTATTGTGTGTTGTTTTTTGGCACTAGCCTCCACGAACGGGCAACCCCACAGCTGAGCCAGAGTGTTGCCTTCGTTTTTTTTTTTTTCTTTTTATATATTTTTGTTTTATTTTTTATTATTATTATTTTTTTTTTTTTCATTTTAAAACCTAACTGGGCCAGCCCCAATTTTATTGCTGGCCCTCCTAGACCCCACCCAGGTCCACTTGATTCATGGGATCATTGTCACTGTTTTCCCATGGTGGGCCGGGTGTAGGGTAATCCATCGCTCACTCTTCCGTTTCGGGCGCGTCTTCTGACGTAGGGGAAGGCTGCGGCCAACCCTCGAACGGAATCGGGGAGGGGTTAGACGTTGTTTCTGCTTCCTCCTCACTACTCTCGGTCGACGGGTAGAACTGAGGCCAATCCTCCTGGTCGAGAGTCGGGGGTAACGGTATCGATCGCTCGAAGAGTTCCATCGATTCTTTTGCCCTTTCTATACGCGGCCAAAGGGCTGCAGACTCTACCGCGGCCATTCGCCCATCTTCCCCCAGAACAGTATGTCCGGCGATCCGAGCCAGATCCCGCTCCATACTGGTCAACTGGGGAATCATCACCATCCGCATCATTTCCCAGGCGAACGGGGTGTCCAATACTGCGGGGGTTAAATTTCGGACACGGTCCCGTAGCCCTTCCAACGTTCCTTGAAGCTGAGCCTCCGTGGTTACCCATATACCTCTATTAAGAAATCTTACTGTAAGTTGTACACTAATACCTAATAAATAACTAAAACCGTTATGCTTGCTAGCTACTAGCATCACTCATACAATTGCGTAAGGCAACTCTCTCATGCTATTTTCAGATTTTCATCCATTCACTTTATATACTACTACTTGCAAGCTATGCATCTTCTTGTGCTTCTTCTTCTTGTGCTTCTTCTTGTTCTTCTTCCTCTTCTTGCTCTTCATGTTCTTCATCTTCTTCCGCAACCTCGTCCTCTTCGGCTTGTCTCTGCGTATTGCTACGCAACCGGCGAGCGACTGGTTCGTCCTGAGGGGTCCACGGCTCTACATATGGCTTCATACGCGCCACATGTACGACTTCTTGTTTTTCTTTCTTCCCTTTACCTTTTTTGATTACGTAATTCACGTCGGATCTTTTCCCAATTATCTCATATGGTCCGAACCACTTCAACAATAACTTGTCCGTCTTACCTACGTGTCGTTCGGGGTTATAGATTTTAACCTTTTGGCCCACCTGGTATTCTACGTGCCTATGTTTTCCATCATACCTGCGTTTATCTTTGTCTTGCTTGTATATAATATTGGCTTTAGCTTGTTCGCGGATTTCAGCAATTTGTTCTTTAGTTTTTATTACAAAATCAGTTTCTACAGGTTCAGCTAACTGGGCCTCTGTTGGCAATATTGGCAATCTACCGTACAGCAGTTCAAATGGAGTCATTCTGGTACTTTCCTGTTTCGCCGTGTTATAAGCAAAGGTCACATGAGGTAAGTACTCGTCCCAGTCTGTTTGAGGAGTATTCACGTACATGCTTAACATGTCAGCTAAGGTTTTGTTCAATCTTTCTGTTAACCCGTTGGTCTGTGGCCGATACGCGGTAGTAAAATGATTTTCAGACCCCATTAAGCGTAATAGTTCAGCCACTACCTGTGAACGGAACACATTCCCTCGATCACTTAATAATACTCGCGGTGCTCCATGGCGACAAATAATATTTCCTAAAATAAATGAAGCGACCGGTTCAGTTTTGCCTGAAGGTATAGCTTTAGTTTCTGCCCATCGAGTTGCATAATCAGTAGCGACAATTATAAATTTGTTTCCTTTTTTACTGCGGCGGAATGGGCCTAAAAGGTCGATTCCTACCCGATCAAATGGTAAACCGATTGAAAGTGGATGCAGTAACCCAGCGGGCTTAGCATTAGCTGTGCCCTTACGTGTCTGACAATCCTCGCAACCACGTACATATTTCTCTATATCTTTGCGCATATTATTCCAAAAATATCGCGACATGATTTTGTGAGTTGTTTTAGCTAAACCCAAATGTCCGGCCAACGGCTCATTGTGGGTTGAGAATAAAATTTCACCAACTAATTCTTTTGGGATGTAAATTAAATTTAATTGCCCATCAGGACGTGGATTTCTTTTATACAAAATATTATTCTGCATTAAAAAATTCTTGGCACGTCTTTGCAACAGTGTAGTTCCATATTCAGGGTCGTCAATAGCTTGAATTAATTCTAATGCGTCAGCGTCGGTTCTTTGCATTTCTGCCAAGTCGACACCGTCGAGAGCATAAGTCGAAATATCCACGGCATCATCCTCGTCCTGTTGGGTAGCCGACGTACATGGATATCGTGACAGACAATCTGCATCAGTATGAGCTTTTCCACTTTTATGAAAAATCTCATAATGATAGTCCTGTAACTTAATGCTCCAACGTGCTAACCGGCCTGCAGGATCCTTCACTGAGCGTAACCAGCAGAGTGCATGGTGATCGGTCGCGACTCTGAATTTACGACCCCAGATATACGAACGCCACTGACTGATGGCATATACGAATGCTAAACATTCTTTTTCGGTTATTGAATAATTTACTTCGGCGGCCGTTAATTTTCGCGATATGTACGCAATTGGGTGCCATTTTTCATTTATTAACTGTAGTAGCACTCCACCCAAACCTAAATCGCACGCGTCTACTCGAATTTCTGTTTCTGCCTTAGGGTCAAAGTGCGCTAAAACTGGTGCTGAAGTTAATTCATTTTTGAGTCTCTGAATTGCGTTTAATTCTGTTTCTGTTAATCGGAATTTTATATCTTTCTTTGTTAATTGATATAGTGGTTTCGCGATTTTAGCGAAATCTTTAATGAATTTCCGGTAATAATTACACAGTCCCAGGAAACTTTGAATATTCTTTACTTTGCGCGGCAACGGAAAGTCGCGTATCGCTTTGATTTTCTTATCGTCCGGCGCTACACCCTCGGCGGTTACTCGATAGCCTAATAAATCAATTGCGGTTTGACCGTAAAAACATTTGCTTGGTTTTAGCGTTAGATTTGCGGTTCTTAATCGCTCGAATACGTGACGTAGCCTAATTAAGTGTTCCTCAAATGTTTTGCTAAAAACGATAACGTCATCTAAATAGATTAGTACCTCTTTCCATTTTAAATCTTTAAACACCGTATCAGCCAAATGCTGAAAGGTGGCGGGGGCGGAACATAAGCCGAAGCTGAGTACATTAAATTCATAATGACCGTCCGGTGTTATGAATGCTGTCTTTGCTTTATCTGATTCTTTAATTGGTACTTGCCAATATCCACTAAATAAATCTAAACTTGTAAAATATTTAGAGTCTCCCAGATAACTAAGTATATCCTCAATAACGGGTAGTGGATACACATCTGATTTTGTTACTGAATTTAATTTACGATAATCTACACAAAAACGCCAGGTGTTGTCTTTTTTCTTTACTAATACCACCGGTGATGACCACGCCCCAAACGACGGTCGGACTATATTATCGTTCAGCATTTCTTGTACCTGTTGCTGAATGATTTCTTTTTCTTTATGCGACACCCTATATGGTCGCTGGTGGATTGGAGCAGCATCCCCTGTTGGAATCTCGTGCTCAACTAACCCTGTGAGTCCGATTTGCTTTGAACACCAAGCAAATATATCACTGAATTCTTCTATAAGCGCCATTACCGCTTCTTGTTGCTCGTTGGTTAATTCGTTGTTGATTTCGTGAGCCGTGGTTCCCTCATTAGTTTCCATTACCATTATACTTAAATCTATTAACTCCTTATTAGCTAGGTTAGTATCTACATTAGTATTATACGCCAGTGCCGTGCGTTTAAATAACTTTCGCGGCACTGTCTGACTTAAATTTTTAATTTTAGCGGTCCAGATACCCACCGTAGACTCGTGAGGGCATAAATCCAAAATTTCTATACCGAATTTTTCTTTGAGGTCTGAGCGAATTATTATGTTATTTGTTACAAGACTCTTATCACTTCCGTTCAAGCGACAAATAATCTCGGCATTTCCTGGCACTATTACGTCATCACGGAGTATGAATTTATCAGTTATGCTTGGTACGATGCTAGCCTGTGCGTAAGGGAATTCATCTAAGGCAGCCAATGTTGACTTATCTGTTGGGTACAGTTGCGCGCTAAGTCGATCCAGTGGCGTATCATTTTTCCACTCACAACATGGGCTAAAATTAATTTGAATATCTGGCCGAAACGTGATTATGTATTTATGAAAATCTATTATGGCTTGATGTTGAATAAGAAACTGCATTCCTAAGATGATGTCACAGGGCAGATCTGAAACCACTAGAGCGGCTACTTCTGTGGTCCACGTATCAATTGTAAGTGACAGGGCTGTACTCCCCAGTACTGGAATTAAGTGTCCGCCTGCAGCGCGAAGCATCTTTATCTCTGACTGCTTGTGGTCGAGGGTATGGCGAGTACCTACCACGTTGTACACCGAACCCGTGTCTACAATAATTTTTACGGATTGCTCGCGCAATCTACCTACCACTGAGAGTGTACGGAAATAAAAAATGTTTTGTGCCCCCGAGTCTAGGTGGAATACGGCGCTATGGGGGTCGTCTAGCGTCGCTGTTGCCCGTTTCCCTGCCCGCCGGGGTTTGTTGCGGCCCGACGCGTGTCAGGGCATTCCCGCCTATAGTGCCCTGGTCTACCGCACTGGAAACAGATAACTCGTCCGTCATCCGTACGAGATGGACGAGGCTGATAACCACCGCGGTTGCCGTTATATCCGCCCCGCCCGCCACCGATGTCGGTGTTCCCCGCGTTAGGCGGCATCTGTGTCTCGTTGTGTCTACCACGACCTTGAGGCGCGTTGGAATTCCCAGTACGCGTGTTTCCACCTCGTGGGTGCGTGTTCTGCTGATACCGTGTGCCACGACGCATTTCTTCTCTCATCGTTTGAGTTAGGGTATCCTGCATGGCCGCCAGTCGTTTTTCTAATTCGTCTTGATCGACGCTAGTTTTGCCCTTCTTGATTTTAAGCCGTTCGCGGGCCGCTTGCACCCGATCCTCGGTTTCACAAATCCTATCAATTTCCCGTTTTAACGCGACCAGAGAATCAGGATTTGAAAAAGCTAATCTGTCTTGTATGTCAGGCAGAAGGCCTGCTTCGATCGTATTCTTAATTTGATCGTTAGTTAGCGGTACGGCTAATGCGTCATGTATATCGAGCATGGCATAGTAATACGCACGCGGGTCTTCCTCTTCGTCTTGGATGCGATTCCGCCACATATCCTGCATTATACGGTCGTGGCCTGGTGGAAAAAATTCATTTTTGAATTCGCGCAAAAGTTCGGCCCAAGTAGCTCCACCATTACGCGTCGCGTAACCTCGATACCAGATACTAGCGCGACCCTCTAAATAGTGTTTGAAATATTTTAATTTATCGCGGGTAGTCCAAAGGTGCGCTTCAGCGGCTGTATCAAATAAACGCAAGAACTCTACTGCTGACAATTTCGTACTCTGTGGATTAAAAATTTCCGGCTCTCTTACTCGTGGCGGTATTACTTCGGCATCCTCTTGGAGCGCGTTTACATCATTTATTGTTGGTTCTCCCATTGTAAAGTCAGAATTAATCGTTTCAGTATCACTGTCGCTCGGTGTTGGAGATCTAAGTGGCGCTAGCGGATCTGCTAAAAGTGGATCTAAAGGTTCGTCGTTCGGAACTGCGGCTAGATCGGCTTCGTCTGCGACCACTCCCGGTGTCGGACTAGCGTTAACTTCTACTCGGTTATTACTTGGATTTTCTTCGTGCAACGGCACGTGATTCTCAATCGCGGCGTTAATGATATTTTCGTTCTCAGCGTCGTGATTATTGTTAGTAGGTCGTTCTTCGCGTAATTGCGCACTACCACCAGCCCCGTTAATTACTCTTCCTGATCTTAAAACGCGTACTGTTGCAGCAAGTTTCGATTTTGGCGGTGTTCGAAACATTTAGCTCGCATGCTATCCATTAAAAATTCTTATGTTTTATTTTGCAACTTTGTTAATACCCGGCGCCTCCACCAATTGTCACGTTTAGAATTGTTTAATCATAATATTCATTCATATCAACCCTTATCAGACGGATAATGGGTTTCTCAATCTTTCTTTCGATCTAATCTCTGATGGAGATAAGATGTTAATCTATAAATTTAGGGGGTTTTTAAGAGACACTCGCTCGTGACTTGTGGCTGCGATCTTTGAGGCGGGAGTTTAACATTTGAGTAGTTTCGAAATAAAACATAATGTTAGAATCATAGTTAGCTTTTATTGATAAGCGATCAATAATTCGTTTGATACATTTAAACATTTAAGCAACTTAAAGTAAAATACATGTTCTAAGACAAACTTACTTTCTATATAGGTCTGGCATCTTTACTCGGACGCTGTCGAAACTTATCACGAACGGGAGAGCAGATTGAGCTGATTCTGTCGATTACAGACGGACACCAACTGGTGCTCTTCAAGTAAAAATCTAAGGCTTTTATACTACGATTCTCCCGTAAGCGGTCAAAATTCCAACAGGCTTTTGGTTTTGGGATTTCACAATCAAGTGCGTAAGCTGACCTTAATAATAATAAGTCGTGCGTAACAATTGCGTTTCGGAGATGACAAATAGGATGTTTATGGTTTTAGACACCACAAGGTTTCTTCATGATTGGGAATTGTCTCCACGTGTAACCAAAGTCCACATCTATTTAGCCTTGGGCGAGAAATATATGTCAGCAAGGGCCAATCACCAAACCTAATAAGGCAGTAAATCATTTAGATATGTTTAGAGATAATACCCTTTCGTGATAGAAAGAGATGCCTTAATAAGATAACTGTTTACTAACGAGATAACGGTTCTCTTGAGATAAATAGGGGTGTATTTGGCTGGTTTGTGACAATATTCAAAGATTTTGTGCGAAAAAAAGTGAAGTTTTAGTATTTTTTCGGTTAATTGTGTTTAATCAACTCTAATTTCTGACTGGATTAGGATATCGACTTGTGGTTTCCAGAATTGGATTTTTCGGACATTTTTCTATAAAATGCATTATTTTTAATTATTTTTAGGAGCTTAATAAGGCCACAATTAATTGTTTTACGCATAGAGAAAATATTTTTCTTTTGTTTCCTGTGTTTAATCAACTCTAATTTCTGACTGGATTAAGATATTGACTTCCGGTTTCCAGAATTTATTTTTTTTTTTCAGGAGTCAGATATATAAAAGAATTTTTTTACTTATATATTTTTTATTTTATAGAATTTATAATTCATTGACTAAAAAACAATAACTTCAAGATTCATAAACATGAAAGAATTATAAAAGAATTCTGGTGAGAGTTGTCTTTTAAATAGCGGTGACAATTCATTGAATCTTCAATGAGTCTTGAATGAATTTATAATTCATTGATATTATTGTATTTTTCAATATTCAGAAATATGAAAAAATTCGCAAAGAATCCTTGCGTGAACTAAACTAAATATAAAAATAATATGTTGTTTTATTTTGAACCTATATCATGTAACACATATGCAGTGTTGTAATGTATAACAATATTTTTTAACTAGATAAAGATAAAGATAACATATTTTTTATTTATCTAGATAAGATAATATATAATCATTGAAAAAAATATGTAAATACATAATTTTTATCTAGATAATTATTAAATAGATCATAGATAATACAAAAATATATAAATGACATGTTCTAAAGTACAAGTTTGATTACAGTTTTTGAAGTCGATTAAAATTACAAAAACAATAATTGGTTCTAATTTTAAAAAAATTATTATCTAGATGATATTTAAAAAATAGATAAAGATAATTTGTAATTTTATCTAGATAAAATAATAAATAAATAAGAAAAAAATTATCTAAATAAGAATAATAGATAAAAATATATTATCTAGATGATTTATCTAGATAAAATTATCTAGATAAGTTACAACAACGCAAATATGTAATCTCTTTTCAATTAGTTAAATTTAAATTGATAAAAAATACAGAACACTGCTTTTAGTAATAATAGTATAGTATATTTGTCTGTAAGCTTGATAACAAATATAGATTTTTATTTTACCCGGGATACCTATAGTGCCATATATATTTAGCTTCCAGAATTATTTCATTTGAGTAGTAATCATTTTTACAGTTGCCTGTAATATGTTTTTTGCATTTATCGGAATTACAGATAACTGTTATGTGGCTAAAGAGTACAGGGTGCTGTCATACCTCAGTAGATACTAATGCCATCTACATTTAGGGTTTTGAATTATTTCAACCGTTTTTACAGTTAACTATAAAATTGCGAAAAATGCATTATTTTAATTTAGCTGTAATTTTACTACAAAACCTGTTTATTTAAATTTATACTGATGATTTATAATATGTTAGGCTGCAACACCCAAATTTAAATATTTAAATTAATTAAATTGATTGAAATAAATAATAAATTATTTTGATTTTAAATGACATTTAGATGTGAAATAGTTTACGGCTGGTAACCGCACACACGAGACAGTATATCTTTATTGATGATTCAGTATATGTGCGGTAGATCCACCCAAAGTGTCAAAAAGATCAAATAAATTATTTCATATACAAATTTTGAATAATACAACAAGCAATCCATTTAATAAAGATACCATTCTCATTATTTCCTGAAATATAATTACAAATTTATCTCCTACAGAATAATTCAGGAAAACAATGCCCTTTATTCAGCTCCAATGTGTAAAAAAAAATCCGTCACTGAAATGCTGAAGTAAAAGTTATCTTTCAGATTCCAAAACTCGAAACAAAAACACAATAGACTAAACGCTGAAAACAATGCTGAAACCTGCTGAAACCGAAGCTGAAATTCCTGAAAGCGGGTGGCAGGACTGATAGCGCCGTGCTGTTTGACGCAGGACCGAAACGAATAATTATTTATATAATAATTAAAGAATTATTTGAGAGGTGGAGAAAATAATACAATAATTTTTGAAGTTGTGATAAATTAACAATAATTTTTACACTAGCATAAAAAATCTGATGTGGCCAGCACACAACTCCTGCACATTTTCTTGAAGGCAAGACTTGAATTAATACAGCTTTATACAGGGTGTCCCAAAAATTGGTACGCTCGAAAAAACTTTTCTTATAATAAAGCAATCTTTCTCAAATTTTGTATGAGACAATATTACGGTTATACATAACTGCGATTTGACAAAAATGCGTTTTGGATAAACTCCGTGTTGGATGATTCCATTTAGGTATAGTTGCGTTTGGTTAAATTAGGGTTTACCTGAAAACGATTTGACAATATTAGTAGAAGTTGCGGTTTGGTCAAATTACGGAATGTGAAATTACAGTTTGTCTAGAATTGGCTAAATTACGGGTTGGCATATTTACGGTTCGACAAATGGAACAAATTACAGTTTGGCTAAAATACAGTTTGGCTAATTTTGGCCAAACTACGCGTGACAAAACTATATTTGACTAAGTAAGCGGACACCTAAAATATACAGGTTGGTGGAGGTGAAATGCGAACATAGGGAAATATTTGACAATGGAGTTATCATGCTAGGCATCTTGATATACGTGGAATAAGTACTGTCAATGTCAAAGTACCTGTCATATTATTGATTATTTTCATTAAAATATTTGCATAATAATGTATGTGTACGAGCAGAACGAGAAAGTTTACATGCACTTTTAAATTTTATTATTATTTCTGTTATTGATTACTCTTTTTGCCACACTTTGCTTTGTGACACTACTACAAAATATATCAAGATACCTGGCATGAAAGTTCGACTGTCAAGTATGTTCCCTATGTTCGCATTTCATCTCCACCAACCTGTATAGGGTAAATAACACAGTTGATGTCATTTCCGGTTTAACAGGAAGTGATATTTTTGTAAACAAACCATATTTTGACGTCTCCTTATGTCTAGTTTACCCAAATAAAATTTTATTGCGATTGCTTCATTAATAATATAATTAATATCGGGATGCCGATCTACGATCTGGTCAATTGACTACCTGTTTAAAAGGATAATGGAATGGTTACTTAGTTGATAAAATTAAAACAATTTTAACACAATAAATATTATTTAATAAATTATACAAAATAATAAATTTTAAAATAACAAATGATTAGGTAATAAAATTTTTGAAAAACCAGCAGTAGAACATAACATACAGAAGTAAATGATTTTAAGTATTAAAAGCTAATTTGAAGATTTTTTAATGTAAAGGCTTCCAAATTTTCAAGGAAAAAATCTTCATCTTGGTAAACATCTAGTACGGTATTATTCTGCATTTGGTATAGCCATAGGAACCATTCTTGACCACCTGACATCAAGTAAGAATTTATGTGGGAATAAAAATTTTTATTTAACAGGTATGGACATAGGTACCATTCTTGACCACCTCACATCAGGTAAAAATTTATGTGGGAATCAAAAATTGTATTTAATAGGTATGGCCATAGGTACCATTCTTGACCACCTCACATCAGGTAAGAATTTATATGGGAATCAAAAATTGTATTTAATAGGTATGGCCATAGGTACCATTCTTGACCACCTCACATCAGGTAAGAATTTATATGGGAATCAAAAATTTTATTTAATAGGTATGGCCATAGGTACCATTCTTGACCACCTCACATCAGGTAAGAATTTATATGGGAATCAAAAATTTTATTTAATAGGTATGGCCATAGGTACCATTCTAGACCACCTCACATCAGGTAAGAATTTATATGGGAATCAAAAATTGTATTTAATAGGTATGGCCATAGGTACCATTCTAGACCACCTCACATCAGGTGAGAATTTGTGGAAATCTAAAATTTTATTTAATAGGTGTGGCCACAGGTACCGTTCTTGACCACCTCACATCAGGTAAGAATTTATATGGGAATTAAAAATTTTATTTAATAGGTATGGCCATAGGTAGAGTTTTTGACCACCTCACATCAGGTAAGAATTTATGTTGGAATCAAAAAATTTATTTAATAGGTATGGCCATAGGTAGAGTCACAGCGCGGCAATTAGATACGCTCAGAAGTGTATACAGTAAAATATTCGAGAAGACGTGGTATAGGCGTAACCTAGTGTATTTTTGAACAGTGAAAAACTCGCTGAAAACGAGTTTTCTGGAAAATTTGAGTTACTCCGTTAGATTCCTGAGATTGAAAACCTCTTATATACCAACTTTCGAGAAAATCGTTAGAGCCGTTTTCGAGATAGCATGACCGTAAAAACATACAATTCCTTGCTCATTTAATAGAATAGATTTTGACCGTACAATTTTTTTTAACGTGTCACCCGTCTCATCGGTCAATATTTTTCACGCAGAAGTAAAAATAGGGTACTTTACCATAGTAGCAAATTAACAATCCAGTCAATTATATTGAAACCTCAAAAATGAGTTATTGCTTGAAAAAAAATTTCAAAAAGTTAATAGTTCTTTAAATATTTGAGATACATCTACGTCACAGTAATGCGTTTCACTTGTATTCTTACTTACAGTAATAAACTACCAAATTGTATTTTATTGTAACAGAAACAGTTGATTTTACATGATACATTTTAATTCCGAGAAGATAGCTATACATCTACGTCACACAAACTTTAAAAATTAATTACAGCTTTATTAAGAACAAGGCTTATCAGTACTCTCAATCGCTTTCAAATAACATGAAGTTTCAATAAAAAACTTTTAAAAAATGGTAAACTACCATATTGGTCTTACCTCGGGGTTCTAACGCTGACTGGGGCCTTATTAGGCGGCCTGACCGTTCTGACCATATTACTAACTTGCGGAGCGTATTCTACCATTTGATGATGGCGCCTAATAGCTCCGGAATTTTGAGCCATGTTTCTAAACAATAAATATACAATTAATGGTCGTATTTTTAATTGCAATTTTAGCTGTGGTTCCAAAACAGCAGAATAGAGTAAGTTTTACGGGTGACGTTTCACGGGTCTAGGTTTCACTGGTAAGTTTCACGGGTCAAGGTTTCACGGGTAAGTTTCACGGGTAAGTTTCACGGGTATGTTTCACGGGTGACGTTTCACGGGTCTAGGTTTCACTGGTAAGTTTCACGGGTAAGTTTCACGGGTAAGTTTTACGGGTAAGTTTCACGGGTGACGTTTCACGGGTCTAGGTTTCACTGGTAAGTTTCACGGGTCAAGGTTTCACGGGTAAGTTTCACGGGTAAGTTTCACGGGTCTAGGTTTCACTGGTAAGTTTCACGGGTCAAGGTTTCACGGGTAAGTTTCACGAGTAAGTTTCACGGGTATGTTTCACGGGTGACGTTTTACGGGTCTAGGTTTAACTGGTAAGTTTCACGGGTCAAGGTTTCACGGGTAAGTTTCACGGGTAAGTTTCACGGGTAAGTTTCACGGGTGAGTTTCACGGGTGACGTTTCACGGGTCTAGGTTTCACTGGTAAGTTTCACGGGTCAAGGTTTCACGGGTAAGTTTCACGGGTAAGTTTTCACGGGTAAGTTTCACGGGTGACGTTTCAAGGGTCTACGTTTCACTGGTAAGTTTCACGGGTCAAGGTTTCACGGGTAAGTTTCACAGGTAAGTTTCACGGGTAAGTTTTACGGGTAAGTTTCACGGGTAAGTTTCACGGGTGACGTTTCACGGGTCAAGGTTTCACAAGTAAGTTTCACGGGTAAATTTTACGGGTAAGTTTCACGGGTGACGTTTCACGGGTGACGTTTCACGGGTCTAGGTTTCACTGGTAAGTTTCACGGGTCAAGGTTTCACGGGTAAGTTTCACGGGTAAGTTTCACGGGTATGTTTCACGAGTGACGTTTCACGGGTCTAAGTTTCACTGGAAAGTTTCACGGGTCAAGGTTTCACGGGTAAGATTCACGGGTAAGTTTTACGGGTATGTTTTACAGGTGACGTTTCACGGGTCTAGGTTTCACTGGTAAGTTTCACGGGTCAAGGTTTCACGGGTAAGTTTCACGGGTAAGTTTCACGGGTATGTTTCACGGGTGACGTTTCACGGGTCTAGGTTTCACTGGTAAGTTTCACGGGTCAAGGTTTCACGGGTAAGTTTCACGGGTATGTTTCACGGGTGACGTTTCACGGGTCTAGGTTTCACTGGTAAGTTTCACGGGTCAAGGTTTCACGGGTAAGTTTCACGGGTCAAGGTTTCACGGGTAAGTTTCACGGGTAAGTTTCACGGGTATGTTTCACGGGTGACGTTTCACGGGTTTAGGTTTCACTGGTAAGTTTCACGGGTCAAAGTTTCACGGGTAAGTTTCACGGGTAAGTTTCACGGGTATGTTTCACGGGTGACGTTTCACGGGTCTAGGTTTCACTGGTAAGTTTCACGGGTCAAGGTTTTACGGGTAAGTTTCACGGGTAAGTTTCACGGGTATGTTTCACGGGTGACGTTTCACGGGTCTAGGTTTCACTGGTAAGTTTCACGGGTCAAGGTTTCACGGGTAAGTTTCACGGGTAAGTTTTACGGGTAAGTTTCACGGGTGACGTTTCACGGGTGACGTTTCACGGGTCTAGGTTTCACTGGTAAGTTTCACGGGTCAAGGTTTCACGGGTAAGTTTCACGGGTAAGTTTCACGGGTATGTTTCACGGGTGACGTTTCACGGGTCTAGGTTTCACTGGAAAGTTTCACGGGTCAAGGTTTCACGGGTAAGTTTCACGGGTAAGTTTTACGGGTATGTTTCATGGGTGATGTTTCACGGGTCTAGGTTTCACTGGTAAGTTTCACGGGTCAAGGTTTCACGGGTAAGTTTCACGGGTATGTTTCACGAGTGACGTTTCACGGGTCTATGTTTCACTGGTAAGTTTCACGGGTCAAGGTTTCACGGGTAAGTTTCACGGGTAAGTTTCACGGGTATGTTTCACGGGTGACGTTTCACGGGTCTAGGTTTCACTGGTAAGTTTCACGGGTCAAGGTTTCACGGGTAAGTTTCACGGGTAAGTTTCACGGGTATGTTTCACGGGTGACGTTTCACGGGTCTAGGTTTCACTGGTAAGTTTCACGGGTCAAGGTTTCACGGGTAAGTTTCACGGGTATGTTTCACGGGTGACGTTTCACTGGTAAGTTTCACGGGTCAAGGTTTCACGGGTAAGTTTCACGGGTATGTTTCACGGGTGACGTTTCACGGGTCTAGGTTTCACTGGTAAGTTTCACGGGTCAAGGTTTTACGGGTAAGTTTCACGGGTAAGTTTCACGGGTATGTTTCACGGGTCTAGGTTTCACTGGTAAGTTTCACGGGTCAAGGTTTCACGGGTAAGTTTCACGGGTAAGTTTTACGGGTAAGTTTCACGGGTGACGTTTCACGGGTGACGTTTCACGGGTCTAGGTTTCACTGGTAAGTTTCACGGGTCAAGGTTTCACGGGTAAGTTTCACGGGTAAGTTTCACGGGTATGTTTCACGGGTGACGTTTCACGGGTCTAGGTTTCACTGGAAAGTTTCACGGGTCAAGGTTTCACGGGTAAGTTTCACGGGTAAGTTTTAAGGGTATGTTTTACAGGTGACGTTTCACGGGTCTAGGTTTCACTGGTAAGTTTCACGGGTCAAGGTTTCACGGGTAAGTTTCACGGGTAAGTTTCACGGGTATGTTTCACGGGTGACGTTTCACGGGTCTAGGTTTCACTGGTAAGTTTCACGGGTCAAGGTTTCACGGGTAAGTTTCACGGGTAAGTTTTACGGGTAAGTTTCACGGGTGACGTTTCACGGGTCTAGGTTTCACTGGTAAGTTTCACGGGTCAAGGTTTCACGGGGAAGTTTCACGGGTAAGTTTGACGGGTATGTTTTACGGGTGACGTTTCACGGGTCTAGGTTTCACTGGTAAGTTTCACGGGTCAAGGTTTCACGGGTAAGTTTCACGGGTAAGTTTTACGGGTAAGTTTCACGGGTGACGTTTCACGGGTCTAGGTTTCACTGGTAAGTTTCACGTGTCAAGGTTTCACGGGTAAGTTTCACGGGTAAGTTTCACGGGTATGTTTCACGGGTGACGTTTCACGGGTCTAGGTGTCACTGGTAAGTTTCACGGGTCAAGGTTTCACGGGTAAGTTTCACGGGTAAGTTTCACGGGTATGTTTCACGGGTGACGTTTCACGGGTCTAGGTTTCACTGGTAAGTTTCACGGGTCAAGGTTTCACGGGTAAGTTTCACGGGTAAGTTTTACGGGTAAGTTTCACGGGTGACGTTTCATGGGTGATGTTACACGGGTCTAGGTTTCACTGGTAAGTTTCACGGGTCAAGGTATCACGGGTAAGTTTTACGGGTAAGTTTCACGGGTATGTTTCACGGGTGACGTTTCACGGGTTTAGGTTTCCCTGGTAAGTTTCACGGGTCAAAGTTTCACGGGTAAGTTTCACGGGTAAGTTTCACGGGTATGTTTCACGGGTGACGTTTCACGGGTCTAGGTTTCACTGGTAAGTTTCACGGGTCAAGGTTTTACGGGTAAGTTTCACGGGTAAGTTTCACGGGTATGTTTCACGGGTGACGTTTCACGAGTCTAGGTTTCACTGGTAAGTTTCACGGGTCAAGGTTTCACGGGTAAGTTTCACGGGTAAGTTTTACGGGTAAGTTTCACGGGTGACGTTTCACGGGTGACGTTTCACGGGTCTAGGTTTCACTGGTAAGTTTCACGGGTCAAGGTTTTACGGGTAAGTTTCACGGGTAAGTTTCACGGGTAAGTTTTACGGTTATGTTTTACAGGTGACGTTTCACGGGTCTAGGTTTCACTGGTAAGTTTCACGGGTCAAGGTTTCACGGGTAAGTTTCACGGGTAAGTTTCACGGGTATGTTTCATGGGTGATGTTTGACGGGTCTAGGTTTCACTGGTAAGTTTCACGGGTAAGTTTCACGGGTAAGTTTCACGGGTATGTTTCACGGGTGACGTTTCACGGGTCTAGGTTTCACTGGTAAGTTTCACGGGTCAAGGTTTCACGGGTAAGTTTCACGGGTAAGTTTTACGGGTATGTTTTACAGGTCACGTTTCACGGGTCTAGGTTTCACTGGTAAGTTTCACGGGTCAATTTTTCACGGGTAAGTTTCACGGGTAAGTTTCACGGGTATGTTTCATGGGTGATGTTTCACGGGTCTAGGTTTCACTGGTAAGTTTCACGGGTCAAGGTTTCACGGGTAAGTTTCACGGGTAAGTTTCACGGGTATGTTTCACGGGTGACGTTTCACGGGTCTAGGTTTCACTGGTAAGTTTCACGGGTCAAGGTTTCACGGGTAAGTTTCACGGGTAAGTTTCACGGGTATGTTTTACGGGTGACGTTTCACGGGTCTAGGTTTCACTGGTAAGTTTCACGGGTCAAGGTTTCACGGGTAAGTTTCACGGGTAAGTTTTACGGGTAAGTTTCACGGGTGACGTTTCACGGGTCTAGGTTTCACTGGTAAGTTTCACGTGTCAAGGTTTCACGGGTAAGTTTCACGGGTAAGTTTCACGGGTATGTTTCACGGGTGACGTTTCACGGGTCTAGGTGTCACTGGTAAGTTTCACGGGTCAAGGTTTCACGGGTAAGTTTCACGGGTATGTTTCACGGGTGACGTTTCACGGGTCTAGGTTTCACTGGTAAGTTTCACGGGTCAAGGTTTCACGGGTAAGTTTCACGGGTAAGTTTTACGGGTAAGTTTCACGGGTGACGTTTCATGGGTGATGTTACACGGGTCTAGGTTTCACTGGTAAGTTTCACGGGTCAAGGTTTCACGGGTAAGTTTCACGGGTAAGTTTCACGGGTATGTTTCACGGGTGACGTTTCACGGGTTTAGGTTTCCCTGGTAAGTTTCACGGGTCAAAGTTTCACGGGTAAGTTTCACGGGTAAGTTTCACGGGTATGTTTCACGGGTGACGTTTCACGGGTCTAGGTTTCACTGGTAAGTTTCACGGGTCAAGGTTTTACGGGTAAGTTTCACGGGTAAGTTTCACGGGTATGTTTCACGGGTGACGTTTCACGAGTCTAGGTTTCACTGGTAAGTTTCACGGGTCAAGGTTTCACGGGTAAGTTTCACGGGTAAGTTTTACGGGTAAGTTTCACGGGTGACGTTTCACGGGTGACGTTTCACGGGTCTAGGTTTCACTGGTAAGTTTCACGGGTCAAGGTTTCACGGGTAAGTTTCACGGGTAAGTTTTACGGGTATGTTTTACAGGTGACGTTTCACGGGTCTAGGTTTCACTGGTAAGTTTCACGGGTCAAGGTTTCACGGGTAAGTTTCACGGGTAAGTTTCACGGGTATGTTTCATGGGTGATGTTTCACGGGTCTAGGTTTCACTGGTAAGTTTCACGGGTCAAGGTTTCACGGGTAAGTTTCACGGGTAAGTTTCACGGGTATGTTTCACGGGTGACGTTTCACGGGTCTAGGTTTCACTGGTAAGTTTCACGGGTGACGTTTCACGGGTCTAGGTTTCACTGGTAAGTTTCACGGGTCAAGGTTTCACGGGTAAGTTTCACGGGTAAGTTTTACGGGTATGTTTTACAGGTCACGTTTCACGGGTCTAGGTTTCACTGGTAAGTTTCACGGGTAAGTTTCACGGGTAAGTTTCACATGTATGTTTCACGGGTGACGTTTCACGGGTCTAGGTTTCACTGGTAAGTTTCACGGGTCAAGGTTTCACGGGTAAGTTTCACGGGTAAGTTTTACGGGTATGTTTTACAGGTCACGTTTCACGGGTCTAGGTTTCACTGGTAAGTTTCACGGGTCAAGGTTTCACGGGTAAGTTTCACGGGTAAGTTTCACGGGTATGTTTCATGGGTGATGTTTCACGGGTCTAGGTTTCACTGGTAAGTTTCACGGGTCAAGGTTTCACGGGTAAGTTTCACGGGTAAGTTTCACGGGTATGTTTCACGGGTGACGTTTCACGGGTCTAGGTTTCACTGGTAAGTTTCACGGGTCAAGGTTTCACGGGTAAGTTTCACGGGTAAGTTTCACGGGTATGTTTCACGGGTGACGTTTCACGGGTCTAGGTTTCACTAGTAAGTTTCACGGGTCAAGGTTTCACGGGTAAGTTTCACGGGTAAGTTTCACGGGTATGTTTCACGGGTGACGTTTCACGGGTCTAGGTTTCACTGGTAAGTTTCACGGGTGACGTTTCACGGGTCTAGGTTTCACTGGTAAGTTTCACGGGTCAAGGTTTCACGGGTAAATTTCACGGGTAAGTTTCACGGGTATGTTTCACGGGTGACGTTTCACGGGTCTAGGTTCCACTGGTTAGTTTCACGGGTCAAGGTTTCACGGGTAAGTTTCACGGGTAAGTTTCACGGGTATGTTTCACGGGTGACGTTTCACGGGTCTAGGTTTCTTTGGTAAGTTTCACGGGTCAAGGTTTCACGGGTAAGTTTCACGGGTAAGTTTCACGGGTAAGTTTCACGGGTGACGTTTCACGGGTCTAGGTTTCACTGGTAAGTTTCACGGGTATGTTTCACGGGTGACATTTCACGGGTCTAGGTTTCACTGGTAAGTTTCACGGGTCAAGGTTTCACGGGTAAGTTTCACGGGTAAGTTTCACGGGTATGTTTCACGGATGACGTTTCACGGGTCTTGGTTTCACTGGTAAGTTTCACGGGTCAAAGTTTAACGGGTAAGTTTCACGGGTAAGTTTTACGGGTATGTTTTACAGGTGACGTTTCACGGGTAAGTTTCACAGGTAAGTTTCACGGGTGACGTTTCACGGGTCTAGGTTTCACTGGTAAGTTTCACGGGTCAAGGTTTTACGGGTAAGTTTCACGGGTAAGTTTCACGGGTATGTTTCACGGGTGACGTTTCACGGGTCTAGGTTTCACTGGTAAGTTTCACGGGTCAAGGTTTTACGGGTAAGTTTCACGGGTAAGTTTTACGCGTAAGTTTCACGGGTGACGTTTCACGGGTCTAGGTTTCACTGGTAAGTTTCACGGGTCAAGGTTTCACGGGTAAGTTTCACGGGTAAGTTTTACGGGTAAGTTTCACGGGTGACGTTTCACGGGTCTAGGTTTCACTGGTAAGTTTCACGGGTCAAGGTTTCACGGGTAAGTTTCACGGGTAAGTTTCACGGGTATGTTTCACGGGTGACGTTTCACGGGTCTAGGTTTCACTGGTAAGTTTCACGGGTCAAGGATTCACGGGTAAGTTTCACGGGTAAGTTTCACGGGTATGTTTCACGGGTGACGTTTCACGGGTCTTGGTTTCACTGGTAAGTTTCACGGGTCAAGGTTTCACGGGTAAGTTTCACGGGTATGTTTCACGGGTGACGTTTCACGGTTCTAGGTTTCACTGGTAAGTTTCACGGTTCAAGGTTTCACGGGTAAGTTTTACGGGTAAGTTTTACGGGTAAGTTTCACGGGTGACGTTTCACGGGTCTAGGTTTCACTGGTAAGTTTCACGGGTCAAGGTTTCACGGGTAAGTTTCACGGGTAAGTTTCACGGGTATGTTTCACGGGTGACGTTTCACGGGTCTAGGTTTCACTGGAAAGTTTCACGGAACAAGGTTTCACGGGTAAGTTTCACGGGTAAGTTTCACGGGTAAGTTTTACGGGTATGTTTTACAGGTGACGTTTCACGGGTCTAGGTTTCACTGGTAAGTTTCACGGGTCAAGGTTTCACGGGTAAGTTTCACGGGTAAGTTTCACGGGTATGTTTCATGGGAGATGTTTCACGGGTCTAGGTTTTACTGGTAAGTTTCACGGGTCAAGGTTTTACGGGTAAGATTCACGGGTAAGTTTCACGGGTGACGTTTCACGGGTCTAGGTTTCACTGGTAAGTTTCACGGGTATGTTTCACGGGTGACGTTTCACGGGTCTAGGTTTCACTGGTAAGTTTCACGGGTCAAGGTTTCACGGGTAAGTTTCACGGGTAAGTTTCACGGGTATGTTTCACGGATGACGTTTCACGGGTCTTGGTTTCACTGGTAAGTTTCACGGGTCAAGGTTTCACGGGTAAGTTTCACGGGTAAGTTTTACGGGTATGTTTCACGGGTGACGTTTCACGGGTCTAGGTTTCACTGGTAAGTTTCACGGGTCAAGGTTTTACGGGTAAGTTTCACGGGTAAGTTTCACGGGTATGTTTCACGGGTGACGTTTCACGGGTCTAGGTTTCACTGGTAAGTTTCACGGGTCAAGGTTTCACGGGTAAGTTTTACGGGTAAGTTTCACGGGTAAGTTTCACGGGTATGTTTCACGGGTGACGTTTCACGGGTCTAGGTTTCACTGGTAAGTTTCACGAGTCAAGGTTTTACGGGTAAGTTTCACGGGAAAGTTTTACGCGTAAGTTTCACGGGTGTCGTTTCACGGGTCTAGGTTTCACTGGTAAGTTTCACGGGTCAAGGTTTCACGGGTAAGTTTAACGGGTAAGTTTTACGGGTAAGTTTCACGGGTGACGTTTCACGGGTCTAGGTTTCACTGGTAAGTTTTACGGGTCTAGGTTTCACTGGTAAGTTTCACGGGTCAAGGTTTCACGGGTAAGTTTCACGGGTAAGTTTCACGGGTATGTTTCACGGGTGACGTTTTACGGGTCTAGGTTTTACTGGAAAGTTTCACGGATCAAGGTTTCACGGGTAAGTTTCACGGGTAAGTTTCACGGGTAAGTTTCACGGGTAAGTTTTACGGGTATGTTTCATGGGTGATGTTTCACGGGTCTAGGTTTCACTGGTAAGTTTCACGGGTCAAGGTTTCACGGGTAAGTTTCACAGGTAAGTTTCACGGGTATGTTTCATGGGTGATGTTTCACGGGTCTAGGTTTTACTGGTAAGTTTCACGGGTCAAGGTTTCACGGGTAAGTTTCACGGGTCAAGGTTTCACGGGTAATTTTCACGGGTATGTTTCATGAGTGATGTTTCACGGGTCTAGGTTTCACTGGTAAGTTTCACGGGTCAAGGTTTTACGGGTAAGTTTCACGGGAAAGTTTTACGCGTAAGTTTCACGGGTGTCGTTTCACGGGTCTAGGTTTCACTGGTAAGTTTCACGGGTCAAGGTTTTACGGGTAAGTTTCACGGGAAAGTTTTACGCGTAAGTTTCACGGGTGTCGTTTCACGGGTCTAGGTTTCACTGGTAAGTTTCACGGGTCTAGGTTTCACTGGTAAGTTTCACGGGTCAAGGTTTCACGGGTAAGTTTCACGGGTAAGTTTCACGGGTATGTTTCATGGGTGATGTTTCACGGGTCTAGGTTTTACTGGTAAGTTTCACGGGTCAAGGTTTCACGGGTAAGTTTCACGGGTAAGTTTCACGGGTGACGTTTCACGGGTCTAGGTTTCACTGGTAAGTTTCACGGGTATGTTTCACGGGTGACGTTTCACGGGTCTAGGTTTCACTGGTAAGTTTCACGGGTCAAGGTTTCACGGGTAAGTTTCACGGGTAAGTTTCACGGGTATGTTTCACGGATGACATTTCACGGGTCTTGGTTTCACTGGTAAGTTTCACGGGTCAAGGTTTCACGGGTAAGTTTCACGGGTAAGTTTTACGGGTATGTTTTACAGGTAAAGTTTCACGGGTAAGTTTCACGGGTAAGTTTCACGGGTATGTTTCACGGGTGACGTTTCACGGGTCTAGGTTTCACTGGTAAGTTTCACGGGTCAAGGTTTCACGGGTAAGTTTCACGGGTAAGTTTTACGGGTAAGTTTCACGGGTGACGTTTCACGGGTCTAGGTTTCACTGGAAAGTTTCACGGGTCAAGGATTCACGGGTAAGTTTTACGGGTATGTTTTACAGGTGACGTTTTACGGGTCTAGGTTTCACTGGTAAGTTTCACGGGTCAAGGTTTCACGGGTAAGATTCACGGGTAAGTTTCACGGGTATGTTTCATGGGTGATGTTTCACGGGTCTAGGTTTCACTGGTAAGTTTCACGGGTCAAGGTTTTACGGGTAAGTTTCACGGGTAAGTTTTACGGGTATGTTTCACGGGTGACGTTTCACGGGTCTAGGTTTCACTGGTAAGTTTCACGTGTCAAGGTTTCACGGGTAAGTTTCACGGGTAAGTTTCACGGGTATGTTTCACGGGTGACGTTTCACGGGTCTAGGTTTCACTAGTAAGTTTCACGGGTCAAGGTTTCACGGGTAAGTTTCACGGGTAAGTTTCACGGGTATGTTTCACGGGTGACGTTTCACGGGTCTAGGTTTCACTGGTAAGTTTCACGGGTCAAGGTTTCACGGGTAAGTTTCACGGGTAAGTTTCACGGGTATGTTTCACGGGTGACGTTTCACGGGTCTAGGTTTCACTGGTAAGTTTCACGGGTCAAGGTTTTACGGGTAAGTTTCACGGGTAAGTTTCACGGGTATGTTTCACGGGTGACGTTTCACGGGTCTAGGTTTCACTGGTAAGTTTCACGGGTCAAGGTTTCACGGGTAAGTTTTACGGGTAAGTTTCACGGGTAAGTTTCACGGGTATGTTTCACGGGTGACGTTTCACGGGTCTAGGTTTCACTGGTAAGTTTCACGGGTCAAGGTTTTACGGGTAAGTTTCACGGGTAAGTTTTACGCGTAAGTTTCACGGGTGACGTTTCACGGGTCTAGGTTTCACTGGTAAGTTTCACGGGTCAAGGTTTCACGGGTAAGTTTCACGGGTAAGTTTTACGGGTAAGTTTCACGGGTGACGTTTCACGGGTCCAGGTTTCACTGGTAAGTTTCACGGGTCTAGGTTTCACTGGTAAGTTTCACGGGTCAAGGTTTCACGGGTAAGTTTCACGGGTAAGTTTCACGGGTATGTTTCACGGGTGACGTTTCACGGGTCTAGGTTTCACTGGAAAGTTTCACGGATCAAGGTTTCACGGGTAAGTTTCACGGGTAAGTTTTACGGGTATGTTTTACAGGTGACGTTTCACGGGTCTAGGTTTCACTGGTAAGTTTCACGGGTCAAGGTTTCACGGGTAAGTTTCACGGGTAAGTTTCACGGGTATGTTTCATGGGTGATGTTTCACGGGTCTAGGTTTTACTGGTAAGTTTCACGGGTCAAGGTTTCACGGGTAAGTTTCACGGGTAAGTTTCACGGGTGACGTTTCACGGGTCTAGGTTTCACTGGTAAGTTTCACGGGTATGTTTCACGGGTGACGTTTCACGGGTCTAGGTTTCACTGGTAAGTTTCACGGGTCAAGGTTTCACGGGTAAGTTTCACGGGTAAGTTTCACGGGTATGTTTCACGGATGACGTTTCACGGGTCTTGGTTTCACTGGTAAGTTTCACGGGTCAAGGTTTCACGGGTAAGTTTCACGGGTAAGTTTTACGGGTATGTTTTACAGGTGACGTTTCACGGGTAAGTTTCACGGGTAAGTTTCACGGGTATGTTTCACGGGTGACGTTTCACGGGTCTTGGTTTCACTGGTAAGTTTCACGGGTCAAGGTTTCACGGGTAAGTTTCACGGGTATGTTTCACGGGTGACGTTTCACGGGTCTAGGTTTCACTGGTAAGTTTCACGGGTCAAGGTTTCACGGGTAAGTTTCACGGGTAAGTTTTACGGGTAAGTTTCACGGGTCTAGGTTTCACTGGTAAGTTTCACGGGTCAAGGTTTCACGGGTAAGTTTCACGGGTAAGTTTCACGGGTATGTTTCACGGGTGACGTTTCACGGGTCTAGGTTTCACTGGAAAGTTTCACGGATCAAGGTTTCACGGGTAAGTTTCACGGGTAAGTTTTACGGGTATGTTTTACAGGTGACGTTTCACGGGTCTAGGTTTCACTGGTAAGTTTCACGGGTCAAGGTTTCACGGGTAAGTTTCACGGGTAAGTTTCACGGGTATGTTTCATGGGTGATGTTTCACGGGTCTAGGTTTTACTGGTAAGTTTCACGGGTCAAGGTTTCACGGGTAAGTTTCACGGGTAAGTTTCACAAGTGACGTTTCACGGGTCTAGGTTTCACTGGTAAGTTTCACGGGTATGTTTCACGGGTGACGTTTCACGGGTCTAGGTTTCACTGGTAAGTTTCACGGGTCAAGGTTTCACGGGTAAGTTTCACGGGTAAGTTTCACGGGTATGTTTCACGGATGACGTTTCACGGGTCTTGGTTTCACTGGTAAGTTTCACGGGTCAAGGTTTCACGGGTAAGTTTCACGGGTAAGTTTTACGGGTATGTTTTACAGGTGACGTTTCACGGGTAAGTTTCACGGGTAAGTTTCACGGGTATGTTTCACGGGTGACGTTTCACGGGTCTAGGTTTCACTGGTAAGTTTCACGGGTCAAGGTTTCACGGGTAAGTTTCACGGGTAAGTTTTACGGGTAAGTTTCACGGGTGACGTTTCACGGGTCTAGGTTTCACTGGAAAGTTTCACGGGTCAAGGATTCACAGGTAACGGGTATGTTTTACAGGTGACGTTTCACGGGTCTAGGTTTCACTGGTAAGTTTCACGGGTCAAGGTTTCACGGGTAAGATTCACGGGTAAGTTTCACGGGTATGTTTCATGGGTGATGTTTCACGGGTCTAGGTTTCACTGGTAAGTTTCACGGGTCAAGGTTTTACGGGTAAGTTTTACGGGTATGTTTCACGGTGACGTTTCACGGGTCTAGGTTTCACTGGTAAGTTTCACGGGTCAAGGTTTCACGGGTAAGTTTCACGGGTAAGTTTCACGGGTATGTTTCACGGGTGACGTTTCACGGGTCTAGGTTTCACTAGTAGTTTCACGGGTCAAGGTTTCACGGGTAAGTTTCACGGGTAAGTTTCACGGGTATGTTTCACGGGTGACGTTTCACGGGTCTAGGTTTCACTGGTAAGTTTCACGGGTCAAGGTTTCACGGGTAAGTTTTACGGGTAAGTTTCACGGGTATGTTTCACAGGTGACGTTTCACGGGTCTAGGTTTCACTGGTAAGTTTCACGGGTCAAGGTTTTACGGGTAAGTTTCACGGGTAAGTTTCACGGGTATGTTTCACGGGTGACGTTTCACGGGTCTAGGTTTCACTGGTAAGTTTCACGGGTCAAGGTTTTACGGGTAAGTTTTACGGGTAAGTTTCACGGGTAAGTTTCACGGGTATGTTTCACGGGTGACGTTTCACGGGTCTAGGTTTCACTGGTAAGTTTCACGGGTCAAGGTTTTACGGGTAAGTTTCACGGGTAAGTTTTACGGGTAAGTTTCACGGGTGACGTTTCACGGGTCCAGGTTTCACTGGTAAGTTTCACGGGTCTAGGTTTCACTGGTAAGTTTCACGGGTCAAGGTTTCACGGGTAAGTTTCACGGGTAAGTTTCACGGGTATGTTTCACGGGTGACGTTTCACGGGTCTAGGTTTCACTGGTAAGTTTCACGGGTCAAGGTTTCACGGGTAAGTTTCACGGGTAAGTTTCACGGGTATGTTTCATGGGTGATGTTTCACGGGTCTAGGTTTTACTGGTAAGTTTCACGGGTCAAGGTTTCACGGGTAAGTTTCACGGGTAAGTTTCACGGGTGACGTTTCACGGGTCTAGGTTTCACTGGTAAGTTTCACGGGTATGTTTCACGGGTGACGTTTCACGGGTCTAGGTTTCACTGGTAAGTTTCACGGGTCAAGGTTTCACGGGTAAGTTTCACGGGTATGTTTCACGGATGACATTTCACGGGTCTTGGTTTCACTGGTAAGTTTCACGGGTCAAGGTTTCACGGGTAAGTTTCACGGGTAAGTTTTACGGGTATGTTTTACAGGTGACGTTTCACGGGTAAGTTTCACGGGTAAGTTTCACGGGTATGTTTCACGGGTGACGTTTCACGGGTCTAGGTTTCACTGGTAAGTTTCACGGGTCAAGGTTTCACGGGTAAGTTTCACGGGTAAGTTTTACGGGTAAGTTTCACGGGTGACGTTTCACGGGTCTAGGTTTCACTGGAAAGTTTCACGGGTCAAGGATTCACAGGTAAGTTTCACGGGTAAGTTTTACGGGTATGTTTTACAGGTGACGTTTCACGGGTCTAGGTTTCACTGGTAAGTTTCACGGGTCAAGGTTTCACGGGTAGGATTCACGGGTAAGTTTCACGGGTATGTTTCATGGGTGATGTTTCACGGGTCTAGGTTTCACTGGTAAGTTTCACGGGTCAAGGTTTTACGGGTAAGTTTCACGGGTATGTTTCACGGGTGACGTTTCACGGGTCTAGGTTTCACTGGTAAGTTTCACGGGTCAAGGTTTCACGGGTAAGTTTCACGGGTAAGTTTCACGGGTATGTTTCACGGGTGACGTTTCACGGGTCTAGGTTTCACTAGTAAGTTTCACGGGTCAAGGTTTCACGGGTAAGTTTCACGGGTAAGTTTCACGGGTATGTTTCACGGGTGACGTTTCACGGGTCTAGGTTTCACTGGTAAGTTTCACGGGTCAAGGTTTCACGGGTAAGTTTTACGGGTAAGTTTCACGGGTATGTTTCACGGGTGACGTTTTACGGGTCTAGGTTTCACTGGTAAGTTTCACGGGTCAAGGTTTCACGGGTAAGTTTCACGGGTAAGTTTCACGGGTATGTTTCACGGGTGACGTTTCACGGGTCTAGGTTTCACTGGTAAGTTTCACGGGTCAAGGTTTTACGGGTAAGTTTCACGGGTAAGTTTCACGGGTATGTTTCACGGGTGACGTTTCACGGGTCTAGGTTTCACTGGTAAGTTTCACGGGTCAAGGTTTCACGGGTAAGTTTTACGGGTAAGTTTCACGGGTAAGTTTCACGGGTATGTTACACGGGTGACGTTTCACGGGTCTAGGTTTCACTGGTAAGTTTCACGGGTCAAGGTTTTACGGGTAAGTTTCACGGGTAAGTTTTACGCGTAAGTTTCACGGGTGACGTTTCACGGGTCTAGGTTTCACTGGTAAGTTTCACGGGTCAAGGTTTCACGGGTAAGTTTCACGGGTAAGTTTTACGGGTAAGTTTCACGGGTGACGTTTCACGGGTCTAGGTTTCACTGGTAAGTTTCACGGGTCTAGGTTTCACTGGTAAGTTTCACGGGTCAAGGTTTCACGGGTAAGTTTCACGGGTAAGTTTCACGGGTATGTTTCACGGGTGACGTTTCACGGGTCTAGGTTTCACTGGAAAGTTTCACGGATCAAGGTTTCACGGGTAAGTTTCACGGGTAAGTTTCACGGGTAAGTTTTACGGGTATGTTTTACAGGTGACGTTTCACGGGTCTAGGTTTCACTGGTAAGTTTCACGGGTCAAGGTTTCACGGGTAAGTTTCACGGGTAAGTTTCACGGGTATGTTTCATGGGTGATGTTTCACGGGTCTAGGTTTTACTGGTAAGTTTCACGGGTCAAGGTTTCACGGGTAAGTTTCACGGGTAAGTTTCACGTGTGACGTTTCACGGGTCTAGGTTTCACTGGTAAGTTTCACGGGTATGTTTCACGGGTGACGTTTCACGGGTCTAGGTTTCACTGGTAAGTTTCACGGGTCAAGGTTTCACGGGTAAGTTTCACGGGTAAGTTTCACGGGAATGTTTCACGGATGACGTTTCACGGGTCTTGGTTTCACTGGTAAGTTTCACGGGTCAAGGTTTCACGGGTAAGTTTCACGGGTAAGTTTTACGGGTATGTTTTACAGGTGACGTTTCACGGGTAAGTTTCACGGGTAAGTTTCACGGGTATGTTTCACGGGTGACGTTTCACGGGTCTTGGTTTCACTGGTAAGTTTCACGGGTCAAGGTTTCACGGGTAAGTTTCACGGGTATGTTTCACGGGTGACGTTTCACGGGTCTAGGTTTCACTGGTAAGTTTCACGGGTCAAGGTTTCACGGGTAAGTTTCACGGGTAAGTTTTACGGGTAAGTTTCACGGGTCTAGGTTTCACTGGTAAGTTTCACGGGTCAAGGTTTCACGGGTAAGTTTCACGGGTATGTTTCACGGGTGACGTTTCACGGGTCTAGGTTTCACTGGAAAGTTTCACGGATCAAGGTTTCACGGGTAAGTTTCACGGGTAAGTTTTACGGGTATGTTTTACAGGTGACGTTTCACGGGTCTAGGTTTCACTGGTAAGTTTCACGGGTCAAGGTTTCACGGGTAAGTTTCACGGGTAAGTTTCACGGGTATGTTTCATGGGTGATGTTTCACGGGTCTAGGTTTTACTGGTAAGTTTCACGGGTCAAGGTTTCACGGGTAAGTTTCACAGGTAAGTTTCACGGGTAAGTTTTACGGGTAAGTTTCACGGGTGACGTTTCACGGGTCTAGGTTTCACTGGTAAGTTTCACGGGTAAGTTTCACGGGTATGTTTCACGGGTGACGTTTCACGGGTCTAGGTTTCACTGAAAAGTTTCACGGATCAAGGTTTCACGGGTAAGTTTCACGGGTAAGTTTTACGGGTAAGTTTTACAGGTGACGTTTCACGGGTCTAGGTTTCACTGGTAAGTTTCACGGGTCAAGGTTTCACGGGTAAGTTTCACGGGTAAGTTTCACGGGTATGTTTCATGGGTGATGTTTCACGGGTCTAGGTTTTACTGGTAAGTTTCACGCGTCAAGGTTTCACGGGTAAGTTTCACGGGTAAGTTTCACGGGTGACGTTTCACGGGTCTAGGTTTCACTGGTAAGTTTCACGGGTATGTTTCACGGGTGACGTTTCACGGGTCTAGGTTTCACTGGTAAGTTTCACGGGTCAAGGTTTCACGGGTAAGTTTTACGTGTAAGTTTCACAGGTAAGTTTCACGGGTGACGATTTACGGGTCTAGGTTTCCCTGGTAAGTTTCACGGGTCAAGGTTTCACGGGTAAGTTTCACAGGTAAGTTTCACGGGTAAGTTTCTCGGGTGACGTTTCACGGGTCTAGGTTTCACTGGTAAGTTTCACGGGTCAAGGTTTCACGGGTAAGTTTCACGGGTAAGTTTCACGGGTGACGTTTCACGGGTCTTGGTTTCACTGGTAAGTTTCACGGGTCAAGGTTTCACGGGTAAGTTTCACTGGTAAGTTTTACGGGTATGTTTTACAGGTGACGTTTCACGGGTAAGTTTCACGGGTAAGTTTCACGGGTGACGTTTCACGGGTCTAGGTTTCACTGGTAAGTTTCACGGGTATGTTTCACGGGTGACATTTCACGGGTCTAGGTTTCACTGGTAAGTTTCACGGGTCAAGGTTTCACGGGTAAGTTTCACGGGTAAGTTTCACGGGTATGTTTCACGGATGACGTTTCACGGGTCTTGGTTTCACTGGTAAGTTTCACGGGTAAGTTTCACGGGTAAGTTTTACGGGTATGTTTTACAGGTGACGTTTCACGGGTAAGTTTCACGGGTAAGTTTCACGGGTGACGTTTCACGGGTCTAGGTTTCACTGGTAAGTTTCACGGGTCAAGGTTTTACGGGTAAGTTTCACAGGTAAGTTTTACGCGTAAGTTTCACGGGTGACGTTTATAACGTGCCAAACCCGACTAGTGGTCTACAAAAAAATAAGGCACGCTATAGGCAAGCTCCACCAGGGAGGCCGCTAGTTTCAGCGAAGAAGGGGGTGGTTCGGAAACCAAAAGTAGACCGAAATGAGCGCCACGTAGTTGAGATTTCTCCCGCTAGGCACACAACCACGAAAGTACCTAAAACAGATGTTAGCAAGGACGGGAAGATAGGTATAGTGGACGGTAGTCAGTCTGCCAGCATCAGTCAGGATGCCGACCACTAACGCTAAAGTAACTGAAATCTAAAATATCTCACACAAATGACTCACCTTCGTACCTACCGAGAATAATTACGTCACACAACCTAAACACCTCAAACAGTAGAATAAAACACTAAACTAAATAAATAAGAAACCAAAATAAAGGTAAGAATTAATATTTAATAAATGTAAAATTAAGTAATATAAATGTGATTAAATTTCAGCACTCAAAATCAAAACAACGACGCGATGGTTAGGGCACTCGTCTGTCAAATGACAAGAACAGTGACAACAACTAAACCAAAAGAAACGACGCGTATACGTATACCAGGCGAAACGGTGGTACAATAAATAAAATGCCTACAATTACCTACGTCGATCGATTTAGGTTTACACAAAAATAAGTATAACGTATACAGCGTTCTAAAACAACCAACTCAGATCGAATGACCCTGCACAACGCTACGTATATTGCAAAGTAAAATTATAAAATGATTAAGATACGTAACTGTAATAATTATAATCAAAATTGGTGCACAAAAGGCACTGAAATCAATAATTATAACAAAATATGTAAGTAAACTATGGAGTGGTACAATCATTAAACAACTAGCTAAACTACACCACTCACAAGTATTTTAGTTCCACTGGAGTGAAAACAGTTGTGCAAATTAACACCAATAAAGTACAAGAAAAACGTGATCACACTTAGCTGGAAGTCCGGTGGCCCTTGGAGATTTAAAATGACTTAACTCGGTCTCTGGAATCCTGTCCAATGCCTCAAACTGACCACAGATCACACGGCAACAGCTAACGGTTTCACAGGTCCAGGAAGATGGTAAAACAGTACCTTAGGCTGGTCAGGTACCTCGTAGTCTAGTGTAGCGGTTGAGAAAAATAAACTAGTGGTCGCAGATGGATTGCGACTTGTGAAAGAAATAACGCTGACGACAACTAACGGATCCCCACACTGGGAAACTTCTCCAACGCAACTTTAGGAAATACTTTCCACCAACAACTAATCGGAGTAGTAAACGGCTTATTTTTAATAATCCCCTACTGGGTATTGTGAATACGCACAAATATGAATAAAAATAGTAGCCAACAGTTGTCGTTTTCGCTTTATAAAAATTCTCGCTCACGCTCAAGACACTAATTGCCAAGTGACCGTTTTTTCACTGAAAAAATCCAAGAAGAAGGTAAAAAGAGACGAAGACATACAACCATAAAGGTGGGAGAGAGAGGAAAGATATTTAACTTGGCGGGAACTTATTAGAAGAACAGTTTTAAACTAAAGACCCGTATACAGTTCGCAATTTCAAGAAGAAGTATGATACAGGAAGGTTAATTAAACTTTATAAATACTTAAATGTAATTCTAAACAGTATTCTACTATGTATTATTTATGTAAGCTAATAAAAATGTAACTATGAATTTTAAAATCATTATTTTTGACAAATAAAATAACGCTGCGCTGTAGCCGCACCTTTACGCCAAAGATTCGCGCGCTACGGGCGCCTCTACTATTCTAAACTAACCGAGTAAACAAATTAATGACGCTTGTCAAACGTCAACTAGTAAACTAGAGCAATTCAAACTACATACAAAAATGCTAATGACAGAATCTAAACTTACTTTGAATAACTATAAGGTGAGTGAATACAACTGAGATTATTAAGAGAAGTGATTTAATGAATTTAACAAATAATTTATTATTATTTTAGGTTACGTGTAAAAAAAGTTAAAAGGAACGAATAATGAAATTGGAACGTAACAAATTCCCCCTCCACTTCCTTGAGGAAAATTTCCAGTGAAACGTAAATAAATTTTTCTCACAAAAGAAGAAGAAAACGTGCACAACTTGACAAGTAAACTAACCTATACTCTAAATAATATCGCGAAAACCGTACTCTAATTTATCGTTATCCTTATTCCTTCGTGTCATTATCCTCTGGTCCTATTTTCATATCCTTAACATGCCACTGTCCACATTCCTTACCATTTTCATCTGCTAATAAATAAACTAAATTTGAAATTTTCTTTTTGATAAAGAATGGGCCTACGTATTTGGCTGCGAGTTTACTAGCGAAGTGATCAGCCGCGTTTGATAATTTAAAGTTACGCCGCCAGACTCGTTGGCCAACTTCATATTGCACAGGGCGACGGCGCAAATCATAATGTTTCCGGCCGTGTTCTTGCGCACGATCCAAGCGACGACGCACTTCCGTGTATATTTTACCAAATTGTTCAGGCCGTTTTTCTGAAACATTTGTGCGGTCAATATCTATGTTTCCTGTGTCGTCTATTGCGTCAACTAAGTATTCTGATCCTCGCAGGATTTGCTCTCGGCCAAAATTTACAAAATAGGGAGTAAATCCCGTGGCTTCATGCACTAATGTGCGGATTGCACAACTTACAGATGGAAGGTAAATGTCCCAATGCTGTTGGTTATCCTTCACATACGCTGATAGCATGGTTTTAATTACGCGATTTACTCTCTCTGTTGGGTTGTTCTGTGGGTGGTACAAGGCATTAAAAAGGATAGTTACGTCATTTTAAATCTCCAAGGGCCACCGGACTTCCAGCTAAGTGTGATCACGTTTTTCTTGTACTTTATTGGTGTTAATTTGCACAACTGTTTTCACTCCAGTGGAACTAAAATACTTGTGAGTGGTGTAGTTTAGCTAGTTGTTTAATGATTGTACCACTCCATAGTTTACTTACATATTTTGTTATAATTATTGATTTCAGTGCCTTTTGTGCACCAATTTTGATTATAATTATTACAGTTACGTATCTTAATCATTTTATAATTTTACTTTGCAATATACGTAGCGTTGTGCAGGGTCATTCGATCTGAGTTGGTTGTTTTAGAACGCTGTATACGTTATACTTATTTTTGTGTAAACCTAAATCGATCGACGTAGGTAATTGTAGGCATTTTATTTATTGTACCACCGTTTCGCCTGGTATACGTATACGCGTCGTTTCTTTTGGTTTAGTTGTTGTCACTGTTCTTGTCATTTGACAGACGAGTGCCCTAACCATCGCGTCGTTGTTTTGATTTTGAGTGCTGAAATTTAATCACATTTATATTACTTAATTTTACATTTATTAAATATTAATTCTTACCTTTATTTTGGTTTCTTATTTATTTAGTTTAGTGTTTTATTCTACTGTTTGAGGTGTTTAGGTTGTGTGACGTAATTATTCTCGGTAGGTACGAAGGTGAGTCATTTGTGTGAGATATTTTAGATTTCAGTTACTTTAGCGTTAGTGGTCGGCATCCTGACTGATGCTGGCAGACTGACTACCGTCCACTATACCTATCTTCCCGTCCTTGCTAACATCTGTTTTAGGTACTTTCGTGGTTGTGTGCCTAGCGGGAGAAATCTCAACTACGTGGCGCTCATTTCGGTCTACTTTTGGTTTCCGAACCACCCCCTTCTTCGCTGAGACTAGCGGCCTCCCTGGTGGAGCTTGCCTATAGCGTGCCTTATTTTTTTGTAGACCACTAGTCGGGTTTGGCACGTTATAGAAATTGGCGCCACGTTACGTTCCAATTTCATTATTCGTTCCTTTTAACTTTTTTTACACGTAACCTAAAATAATAGTAAATTATTTGTTAAATTCATTAAATCACATCTCTTAATAATCTCAGTTGTATTCACTCACCTTATAGTTATTCAAAGTAAGTTTAGATTCTGTCATTAGTATTTTTGTATCTAGTTTGAATTGCTCTAGTTTACTAGTTGACGTTTGACAAGCGTCATTAATTTGTTTACTCGGTTAGTTTAGAATAGTAGAAGCGCCCGTAGCGCGCGAATCTTTTGTGTAAAGGTGCGGCTACAGCGCAGCGTTATTTTATTTGTCAAAAATAATGATTTAAAATTCATAGTTACATTTTTATTAGCTTACATAAATAATACATAGTAGAATACAGTTTAGAATTACATTTAAGTATTTATAAAGTTTAATTAACCTTCCTGTATCATACTTCTTCTTGAAATTGCGAACTGTATACGGGTCTTTAGTTTAAAACTATTCTTCTAATAAGTTCCCGCCAAGTTAAATATCTTTCCTCTCTCTCCCACCTTTATGGTTGTATGTCTTCGCCTCTTTTTACCTTCTTCTTGGATTTTTCGGTGAAAAAACGGTCACTTGGCAATTAGTGTCTTGAGCGTGAGCGAGAATTTTTATAAAGCGAAAACGACAACTGTTGGCTACTATTTTTATTCATATTTGTGCGTATTCACAATACCCAGTAGGGGATTATTAAAAATAAGCCGTTTACTACTCCGATTAGTTGTTGGTGGAAAGTATTTCCTAAAGTTGCGTTGGAGAAGTTTCCCAGTGTGGGGATCCGTTAGTTGTCGTCAGCTTTATTTTCTTTCACAAGTCGCAATCCATCTGCGACCACTAGTTTATTTTTCTCAACCGCTACACTAAACTACGAGGTACCTGACCAGCCTAGGGTACTGTTTTACCATCTTCCTGGACCTGTGAAACCGTTAGCTGTTGCCGTGTGATCTGTGGTCAGTTTGAGGCATTGGACAGGATTCCAGAGACCGAGTTAAGTCATTTTACATCTCCAAGGGCCACCGGACTTCCAGCTAAGTGTGATCACGTTTTTTGTACTTTATTGGTGTTAATTTGCACAACTGTTTTCACTCCAGTGGAACTAAAATACTTGTGAGTGGTGTAGTTTAGCTAGTTGTTTAATGATTGTACCACTCCATAGTTTACTTACATATTTTGTTATAATTATTGATTTCAGTGCCTTTTGTGCACCAATTTTGATTATAATTATTACAGTTACGTATCTTAATCATTTTATAATTTTACTTTGCAATATACGTAGCGTTGTGCAGGGTCATTCGATCTGAGTTGGTTGTTTTAGAACGCTGTATACGTTATACTTAATTTTGTGTAAACCTAAATCGATCGACGTAGGTAATTGTAGGCATTTTATTTATTGTACCACCGTTACGCCTGGTATACGTATACGCGTCGTTTCTTTTGGTTTAGTTGTTGTCACTGTTCTTGTCATTTGACAGACGAGTGCCCTAACCATCGCGTCGTTGTTTTGATTTTGAGTGCTGAAATTTATTCACATTTATATTACTTAATTTTACATTTATTAAATATTAATTCTTACCTTTATTTTGGTTTCTTATTTATTTAGTTTAGTGTTTTATTCTACTGTTTGAGGTGTTTAAGTTGTGTGACGTAATTATTCTCGGTAGGTACGAAGGTGAGTCATTTGTGTGAGATATTTTAGATTTCAGTTACTTTAGCGTTAGTGGTCGGCATCCTGACTGATGCTGGCAGACTGACTACCGTCCACTATACCTATCTTCCCGTCCTTGCTAACATCTGTTTTAGGTACTTTCGTGGTTGTGTGCCTAGCGGGAGAAATCTCAACTACGTGGCGCTCATTTCGGTCTACTTTTGGTTTCCGAACCACCCCCTTCTTCGCTGAGACTAGCGGCCTCCCTGGTGGAGCTTGCCTATAGCGTGCCTTATTTTTTTGTAGACCACTAGTCGGGTTTGGCACGTTATAGAAATTTCAGTTACTTTTATTTTTGCAGTCCACTCTACCTAGATAGAATAACAAAAAAGAAAGAACAAAAAATACACAAAGGAGGCCCCACGTCAAGGGCTGCCAATTTCTATAATGAGCCAAACTACTTTGCAATGAGTCCCAAGTGTTGGGTGCCAATTTATTACGTTCTAAGAAAGACTGTGATTATTACAGTAAGTTTATTCTCACCTTTCCCCTGCGGAGTGCGACAGCCCAGGCGGTTACTCGACATATTGAGGAACAAGTGTTTCTGTTGTTTGGAGTTCCGCAATATCTAATTTGTGACAATGGTGTCCAATTCCGCAGTGGTGAATTCAGGAATGTTTGCGCAAAGTATGACGTAACTATCCTTTTTAATGCCTTGTACCACCCACAGAACAACCCAACAGAGAGAGTAAATCGCGTAATTAAAACCATGCTATCAGCGTATGTGAAGGATAACCAACAGCATTGGGACATTTACCTTCCATCTGTAAGTTGTGCAATCCGCACATTAGTGCATGAAGCCACGGGATTTACTCCCTATTTTGTAAATTTTGGCCGAGAGCAAATCCTGCGAGGATCAGAATACTTAGTTGACGCAATAGACGACACAGGAAACATAGATATTGACCGCACAAATGTTTCAGAAAAACGGCCTGAACAATTTGGTAAAATATACACGGAAGTGCGTCGTCGCTTGGATCGTGCGCAAGAACACGGCCGGAAACATTATGATTTGCGCCGTCGCCCTGTGCAATATGAAGTTGGCCAACGAGTCTGGCGGCGTAACTTTAAATTATCAAACGCGGCTGATCACTTCGCTAGTAAACTCGCAGCCAAATACGTAGGCCCATTCTTTATCAAAAAGAAAATTTCAAATTTAGTTTATTTATTAGCAGATGAAAATGGTAAGGAATGTGGACAGTGGCATGTTAAGGATATGAAAATAGGACCAGAGGATAATGACACGAAGGAATAAGGATAACGATAAATTAGAGTACGGTTTTCGCGATATTATTTAGAGTATAGGTTAGTTTACTTGTCAAGTTGTGCACGTTTTCTTCTTCTTTTGTGAGAAAAATTTATTTACGTTTCACTGGAAATTTTCCTCAAGGAAGTGGAGGGGGAATTTGTTACGTTCCAATTTCATTATTCGTTCCTTTTAACTTTTTTTACACGTAACCTAAAATAATAGTAAATTATTTGTTAAATTCATTAAATCACATCTCTTAATAATCTCAGTTGTATTCACTCACCTTATAGTTATTCAAAGTAAGTTTAGATTCTGTCATTAGTATTTTTGTATCTAGTTTGAATTGCTCTAGTTTACTAGTTGACGTTTGACAAGCGTCATTAATTTGTTTACTCGGTTAGTTTAGAATAGTAGAAGCGCCCGTAGCGCGCGAATCTTTTGTGTAAAGGTGCGGCTACAGCGCAGCGTTATTTTATTTGTCAAAAATAATGATTTAAAATTCATAGTTACATTTTTATTAGCTTACATAAATAATACATAGTAGAATACAGTTTAGAATTACATTTAAGTATTTATAAAGTTTAATTAACCTTCCTGTATCATACTTCTTCTTGAAATTGCGAACTGTATACGGGTCTTTAGTTTAAAACTATTCTTCTAATAAGTTTATTATTATTTTAGGTTACGTGTAAAAAAAGTTAAAAGGAACGAATAATGAAATTGGAACGTAACACGTTTCACGGGTCTAGGTTTCACTGGTAAGTTTCACGGGTCAAGGTTTCACGGGTAAGTTTCACGGGTAAGTTTTACGGGTAAGTTTTACGGGTGACGTTTCACGGGTCTAGGTTTCACTGGTAAGTTTCACGGGTCAAGGTTTCACGGGTAAGTTTCACGGGTATGTTTCACGGGTGACGTTTCACGGGTCTAGGTTTCACTGGTAAGTTTCACGGGTCAAGGATTCACGGGTAAGTTTCACGGGTAAGTTTCACGGGTATGTTTCACGGGTGACGTTTCACGGGTCTTGGTTTCACTGGTAAGTTTCACGGGTCAAGGTTTCACGGGTAAGTTTCACGGGTATGTTTCACGGGTGACGTTTCACGGGTCTAGGTTTCACTGGTAAGTTTCACGGGTCAAGGTTTCACGGGTAAGTTTCACGGGTAAGTTTTACGGGTAAGTTTCACGGGTAAGTTTTCCGGGTAAGTTTCACGGGTGACGTTTCACGGGTCTAGGTTTCACTGGTAAGTTTCACGGGTCAAGGTTTCACGGGTAAGTTTCACGGGTAAGTTTCACGGGTATGTTTCACGGGTGACGTTTCACGGGTCTAGGTTTCACTGGAAAGTTTCACGGATCAAGGTTTCACGGGTAAGTTTCACGGGTAAGTTTTACGGGTATGTTTTACAGGTGACGTTTCACGGGTCTAGGTTTCACTGGTAAGTTTCACGGGTCAAGGTTTCACGGGTAAGTTTCACGGGTAAGTTTCACGGGTATGTTTCATGGGTGATGTTTCACGGGTCTAGGTTTTACTGGTAAGTTTCACGGGTCAAGGTTTCACGGGTAAGTTTCACGGGTAAGTTTCACGGGTGACGTTTCACGGGTCTAGGTTTCACTGGTAAGTTTCACGGGTATGTTTCACGGGTGACGTTTCACGGGTCTAGGTTTCACTGGTAAGTTTCACGGGTCAAGGTTTCACGGGTAAGTTTCACGGGTAAGTTTCACGGGTATGTTTCACGGATGACGTGTCACGGGTCTTGGTTTCACTGGTAAGTTTCACGGGTCAAGGTTTCACGGGTAAGTTTCACGGGTAAGTTTTACGGGTATGTTTTACAGGTGACGTTTCACGGGTAAGTTTCACGGGTAAGTTTCACGGGTATGTTTCACGGGTGACGTTTCACGGGTCTAGGTTTCACTGGTAAGTTTCACGGGTCAAGGTTTCACGGGTAAGTTTCACGGGTAAGTTTTACGGGTATGTTTTACAGGTGACGTTTCACGGGTCTAGGTTTCACTGGTAAGTTTCACGGGTCAAGGTTTCACGGGTAAGATTCACGGGTAAGTTTCACGGGTATGTTTCATGGGTGATGTTTCACGGGTCTAGGTTTCACTGGTAAGTTTCACGGGTCAAGGTTTTACGGGTAAGTTTCACGGGTAAGTTTCACGGGTATGTTTCACGGGTGACGTTTCACGGGTCTAGGTTTCACTGGTAAGTTTCACGGGTCAAGGTTTCACGGGTAAGTTTCACGGGTAAGTTTCACGGGTATGTTTCACGGGTGACGTTTCACGGGTCTAGGTTTCACTAGTAAGTTTCACGGGTCAAGGTTTCACGGGTAAGATTCACGGGTAAGTTTCACGGGTATGTTTCACGGGTGACGTTTCCCGGGTCTAGGTTTCACTGGTAAGTTTCACGGGTCAAGGTTTCACGGGTAAGTTTTACGGGTAAGTTTCACGGGTATGTTTCACGGGTGACGTTTCACGGGTCTAGGTTTCACTGGTAAGTTTCACGGGTCAAGGTTTCACGGGTAAGTTTCACGGGTAAGTTTCACGGGTATGTTTCACGGGTGACGTTTCACGGGTCTAGGTTTCACTGGTAAGTTTCACGGGTCAAGGTTTTACGGGTAAGTTTCACGGGTAAGTTTCACGGGTATGTTTCACGGGTGACGTTTCACGGGTCTAGGTTTCACTGAAAAGTTTCACGGATCAAGGTTTCACGGGTAAGTTTCACGGGTAAGTTTTACGGGTAAGTTTTACAGGTGACGTTTCACGGGTCTAGGTTTCACTGGTAAGTTTCACGGGTCAAGGTTTCACGGGTAAGTTTCACGGGTAAGTTTCACGGGTATGTTTCATGGGTGATGTTTCACGGGTCTAGGTTTTACTGGTAAGTTTCACGGGTCAAGGTTTCACGGGTAAGTTTCACGGGTAAGTTTCACGGGTGACGTTTCACGGGTCTAGGTTTCACTGGTAAGTTTCACGGGTATGTTTCACGGGTGACGTTTCACGGGTCTAGGTTTCACTGGTAAGTTTCACGGGTCAAGGTTTCACGGGTAAGTTTTACGTGTAAGTTTCACAGGTAAGTTTCACGGGTGACGATTTACGGGTCTAGGTTTCCCTGGTAAGTTTCACGGGTCAAGGTTTCACGGGTAAGTTTCACAGGTAAGTTTCACGGGTAAGTTTCTCGGGTGACGTTTCACGGGTCTAGGTTTCACTGGTAAGTTTCACGGGTCAAGGTTTCACGGGTAAGTTTCACGGGTAAGTTTCACGGGTGACGTTTCACGGGTCTTGGTTTCACTGGTAAGTTTCACGGGTCAAGGTTTCACGGGTAAGTTTCACTGGTAAGTTTTACGGGTATGTTTTACAGGTGACGTTTCACGGGTAAGTTTCACGGGTAAGTTTCACGGGTGACGTTTCACGGGTCTAGGTTTCACTGGTAAGTTTCACGGGTATGTTTCACGGGTGACATTTCACGGGTCTAGGTTTCACTGGTAAGTTTCACGGGTCAAGGTTTCACGGGTAAGTTTCACGGGTAAGTTTCACGGGTATGTTTCACGGATGACGTTTCACGGGTCTTGGTTTCACTGGTAAGTTTCACGGGTAAGTTTCACGGGTAAGTTTTACGGGTATGTTTTACAGGTGACGTTTCACGGGTAAGTTTCACGGGTAAGTTTCACGGGTGACGTTTCACGGGTCTAGGTTTCACTGGTAAGTTTCACGGGTCAAGGTTTTACGGGTAAGTTTCACGGGTATGTTTCACGGGTGACGTTTCACGGGTCTAGGTTTCACTGGTAAGTTTCACGGGTCAAGGTTTTACGGGTAAGTTTCACAGGTAAGTTTTACGCGTAAGTTTCACGGGTGACGTTTCACGGGTCTAGGTTTCACTGGTAAGTTTCACGGGTCAAGGTTTCACGGGTAAGTTTCACGGGTAAGTTTTACGGGTAAGTTTTACGGGTGACGTTTCACGGGTCTAGGTTTCACTGGTAAGTTTCACGGGTCAAGGTTTCACGTGTAAGTTTCACGGGTAAGTTTCACGGGTATGTTTCACGGGTGACGTTTCACGGGTCTAGGTTTCACTGGTAAGTTTCACGGGTCAAGGATTCACGGGTAAGTTTCACGGGTAAGTTTCACGGGTATGTTTCACGGGTGACGTTTCACGGGTATTGGTTTCACTGGTAAGTTTCACGGGTCAAGGTTTCACGGGTAAGTTTCACGGGTATGTTTCACGGGTGACGTTTCACGGGTCTAGGTTTCACTGGTAAGTTTCACGGGTCAAGGTTTCACGGGTAAGTTTCACGGGTAAGTTTTACGGGTAAGTTTCACGGGTAAGTTTTACGGGTAAGTTTCACGGGTGACGTTTCACGGGTCTAGGTTTCACTGGTAAGTTTCACGGGTCAAGGTTTCACGGGTAAGTTTCACGGGTAAGTTTCACGGGTATGTTTCACGGGTGACGTTTCACGGGTCTAGGTTTCACTGGAAAGTTTCACGGATCAAGGTTTCACGGGTAAGTTTCACGGGTAAGTTTTACGGGTATGTTTTACAGGTGACGTTTCACGGGTCTAGGTTTCACTGGTAAGTTTCACGGGTCAAGGTTTCACGGGTAAGTTTCACGGGTAAGTTTCACGGGTATGTTTCATGGGTGATGTTTCACGGGTCTAGGTTTTACTGGTAAGTTTCACGGGTCAAGGTTTCACGGGTAAGTTTCACGGGTAAGTTTCACGGGTGACGTTTCACGGGTCTAGGTTTCACTGGTAAGTTTCACGGGTATGTTTCACGGGTGACGTTTCACGGGTCTAGGTTTCACTGGTAAGTTTCACGGGTCAAGGTTTCACGGGTAAGTTTCACGGGTAAGTTTCACGGGTATGTTTCACGGATGACGTTTCACGGGTCTTGGTTTCACTGGTAAGTTTCACGGGTCAAGGTTTCACGGGTAAGTTTCACGGGTAAGTTTTACGGGTATGTTTTACAGGTGACGTTTCACGGGTAAGTTTCACGGGTAAGTTTCACGGGTATGTTTCACGGGTGACGTTTCACGGGTCTAGGTTTCACTGGTAAGTTTCACGGGTCAAGGTTTCACGGGTAAGTTTCACGGGTAAGTTTTACGGGTATGTTTTACAGGTGACGTTTCACGGGTCTAGGTTTCACTGGTAAGTTTCACGGGTCAAGGTTTCACGGGTCAAGGTTTCACGGGTAAGATTCACGGGTAAGTTTCACGGGTATGTTTCATGGGTGATGTTTCACGGGTCTAGGTTTCACTGGTAAGTTTCACGGGTCAAGGTTTTACGGGTAAGTTTCACGGGTAAGTTTCACGGGTATGTTTCACGGGTGACGTTTCACGGGTCTAGGTTTCACTGGTAAGTTTCACGGGTCAAGGTTTCACGGGTAAGTTTCACGGGTAAGTTTCACGGGTATGTTTCACGGGTGACGTTTCACGGGTCTAGGTTTCACTAGTAAGTTTCACGGGTCAAGGTTTCACGGGTAAGATTCACGGGTAAGTTTCACGGGTATGTTTCACGGGTGACGTTTCCCGGGTCTAGGTTTCACTGGTAAGTTTCACGGGTCAAGGTTTCACGGGTAAGTTTCACGGGTAAGTTTCACGGGTATGTTTCACGGGTGACGTTTCACGGTTCTAGGTTTCACTGGTAAGTTTCACGGGTCAAGGTTTCACGGGTAAGTTTCACGGGTAAGTTTCACGGGTATGTTTCACGGGTGACGTTTCACGGGTCTAGGTTTCACTGGTAAGTTTCACGGGTCAAGGTTTTACGGGTAAGTTTCACGGGTAAGTTTCACGGGTATGTTTCACGGGTGACGTTTCACGGGTCTAGGTTTCACTGGTAAGTTTCACGGGTCAAGGTTTCACGGGTAAGTTTCACGGGTAAGTTTTACGGGTAAGTTTCACGGGTGACGTTTCACGGGTGACGTTTCACGGGTGACGTTTCACGGGTCTAGGTTTCACTGGTAAGTTTCACGGGTCAAGGTTTCACGGGTAAGTTTCACGGGTAAGTTTCACGGGTATGTTTCACGGGTGACGTTTCACGGGTCTAGGTTTCACTGGAAAGTTTCACGGGTCAAGGTTTCACGGGTAAGTTTCACGGATAAGTTTTACGGGTATGTTTTACAGGCGACGTTTCACGGGTCTAGGTTTCACTGGTAAGTTTCACGGGTCTAGGTTTCACGGGTAAGTTTCACGGGTAAGTTTCACGGGTATGTTTCATGGGTGATGTTTCACGGGTCTAGGTTTCACTGGTAAGTTTCACGGGTCAAGGTTTCACGGGTAAGTTTCACGGGTATGTTTCACGGGTGACGTTTCACGGGTAAGTTTTACGCGTAAGTTTCACGGGTGACGTTTCACGGGTCTAGGTTTCACTGGTAAGTTTCACGGGTCAAGGTTTCACGGGTAAGTTTCACGGGTATGTTTCACGGGTGACGTTTCACGGGTCTAGGTTTCACTGGTAAGTTTCACGGGTAAGTTTCACGGGTAAGTTTTACGGGTAAGTTTCACGGGTGACGTTTCACGGGTCTAGGTTTCACTGGTAAGTTTCACGGGTCAAGGTTTCACGGGTAAGTTTCACGGGTAAGTTTCACGGGTATGTTTCACGGGTGACGTTTCACGGGTCTAGGTTTCACTGGAAAGTTTCACGGGTCAAGGTTTCACGGGTAAGTTTCACGGGTAAGTTTCACGGGTAAGTTTTACGGGTATGTTTTACAGGTGACGTTTCACGGGTCTAGGTTTCACTGGTAAGTTTCACGGGTCAAGGTTTCACGGGTAAGTTTCACGGGTAAGTTTCACGGGTATGTTTCATTGGTGATGTTTCACAGGTCTAGGTTTTACTAGTAAGTTTCACGGGTCAAGGTTTCACGGGTAAGTTTCACGGGTAAGTTTCACGGGTGACGTTTTACGGGTCTAGGTTTCACTGGTAAGTTTCACGGGTATGTTTCACGGGTAAGTTTTACGGGTATGTTTTACAGGTGACGTTTCACGGGTCTAGGTTTCACTGGTAAGTTTCACGGGTCAAGGTTTCACGGGTCAAGGTTTCACGGGTAAGTTTTACGGGTAAGTTTCACGGGTATGTTTCACGGGTATGTTTCACGGGTCTTGGTTTCACTGGTAAGTTTCACGGGTCAAGGTTTCACGGGTAAGTTTCACGGGTAAGTTTTACGGGTATGTTTTACAGGTGACGTTTCACGGGTAAGTTTCACGGGTATGTTTCACAAGTGACGTTTCACGGGTCTAGGTTTCACTGGTAAGTTTCACGGGTCAAGGTTTCACGGGTAAGTTTCACGGGTAAGTTTTACGGGTAAGTTTCACGGGTGACGTTTCACGGGTCTAGGTTTCACTGGAAAGTTTCACGGGTCAAGGATTCACGGGTAAGTTTCACGGGTAAGTTTTACGGGTATGTTTTACAGGTGACGTTTCACGGGTCTAGGTTTCACTGGTAAGTTTCACGGGTCAAGGTTTCACGGGTAAGATTCACGGGTAAGTTTCACGGGTATGTTTCATGGGTAATGTTTCACGGGTCTAGGTTTCACTGGTAAGTTTCACGGGTCAAGGTTTTACGGGTAAGTTTCACGGGTAAGTTTCACGGGTATGTTTCACGGGTGACGTTTCACGGGTCTAGGTTTCACTAGTAAGTTTCACGGGTCAAGGTTTCACGGGTAAGATTCACGGGTAAGTTTCACGGGTATGTTTCACGGGTGACGTTTCCCGGGTCTAGGTTTCACTGGTAAGTTTCACGGGTCAAGGTTTCACGGGTAAGTTTCACGGGTAAGTTTCACGGGTATGTTTCACGGGTGACGTTTCACGGGTCTAGGTTTCACTGGTAAGTTTCACGGGTCAAGGTTTCACGGGTAAGTTTCACGGGTAAGTTTCACGGGTATGTTTTACGGGTGACGTTTCACGGGTCTAGGTTTCACTGGTAAGTTTCACGGGTCAAGGTTTTACGGGTAAGTTTCACGGGTAAGTTTCACGGGTATGTTTCACGGGTGACGTTTCACGGGTCTAGGTTTCACTGGTAAGTTCCACGGGTCAAGGTTTCACGGGTAAGTTTCACGGGTAAGTTTTACGGGTAAGTTTCACGGGTGACGTTTCACGGGTGACGTTTCACGGGTGACGTTTCACGGGTCTAGGTTTCACTGGTAAGTTTCACGGGTCAAGGTTTCACGGGTAAGTTTCACGGGTAAGTTTCACGGGTATGTTTCACGGGTGACGTTTCACGGGTCTAGGTTTCACTGGAAAGTTTCACGGGTCAAGGTTTCACGGGTAAGTTTCACGGGTAAGTTTTACGGGTATGTTTTACAGGCGACGTTTCACGGGTCTAGGTTTCACTGGTAAGTTTCACGGGTCTAGGTTTCACGGGTAAGTTTCACGGGTAAGTTTCACGGGTATGTTTCATGGGTGATGTTTCACGGGTCTAGGTTTCACTGGTAAGTTTCACGGGTCAAGGTTTCACGGGTAAGTTTCACGGGTATGTTTCACGGGTGACGTGTCACGGGTAAGTTTTACGCGTAAGTTTCATGGGTGACGTTTCACGGGTCTAGGTTTCACTGGTAAGTTTCACGGGTCAAGGTTTCACGGGTAAGTTTCACGGGTATGTTTCACGGGTGACGTTTCACGGGTCTAGGTTTCACTGGTAAGTTTCACGGGTCAAGGTTTCACGGGTAAGTTTCACGGGTAAGTTTTACGGGTAAGTTTCACGGGTGACGTTTCACGGGGCTAGGTTTCACTGGTAAGTTTCACGGGTCAAGGTTTCACGGGTAAGTTTCACGGGTAAGTTTCACGGGTATGTTTCACGGGTGACGTTTCACGGGTCTAGGTTTCACTGGAAAGTTTCACGGGTCAAGGTTTCACGGGTAAGTTTCACGGGTAAGTTTCACGGGTAAGTTTTACGGGTATGTTTTACAGGTGACGTTTCACGGGTCTAGGTTTCACTGGTAAGTTTCACGGGTCAAGGTTTCACGGGTAAGTTTCACGGGTAAGTTTCACGGGTATGTTTCATTGGTGATGTTTCACGGGTCTAGGTTTTACTGGTAAGTTTCTCGGGTCAAGGTTTCACGGGTAAGTTTCACGGGTAAGTTTCACGGGTGACGTTTTACGGGTCTAGGTTTCACTGGTAAGTTTCACGGGTATGTTTCACGGGTAAGTTTTACGGGTATGTTTTACAGGTGACGTTTCACGGGTCTAGGTTTCACTGGTAAGTTTCACGGGTCAAGGTTTCACGGGTCAAGGTTTCACGGGTAAGTTTTACGGGTAAGTTTCACGGGTATGTTTCACGGGTATGTTTCACGGGTCTTGGTTTCACTGGTAAGTTTCACGGGTCAAGGTTTCACGGGTAAGTTTCACGGGTAAGTTTTACGGGTATGTTTTACAGGTGACGTTTCACGGGTCTAGGTTTCACTGGTAAGTTTCACGGGTCAAGGTTTCACGGGTAAGATTCACGGGTAAGTTTCACGGGTATGTTTCATGGGTGATGTTTCACGGGTCTAGGTTTCACTGGTAAGTTTCACGGGTCAAGGTTTTACGGGTAAGTTTCACGGGTAAGTTTCACGGGTATGTTTCACGGGTGACGTTTCACGGGTCTAGGTTTCACTGGTAAGTTTCACGGGTCAAGGTTTCACGGGTAAGTTTCACGGGTAAGTTTCACGGGTATGTTTCACGGGTGACGTTTCACGGGTCTAGGTTTCACTAGTAAGTTTCACGGGTCAAGGTTTCACGGGTAAGTTTCACGGGTAAGTTTCACGGGTATGTTTCACGGGTGACGTTTCACGGGTCTAGGTTTCACTGGTAAGTTTCACGGGTCAAGGTTTCACGGGTAAGTTTCACGGGTAAGTTTCACGGGTATGTTTCACGGGTGACGTTTCACGGGTCTAGGTTTCACTGGTAAGTTTCACGGGTCAAGGTTTCACGGGTAAGTTTCACGGGTAAGTTTCACGGGTAAGTTTCACGGGTGACGTTTTACGGGTCTAGGTTTCACTGGTAAGTTTCACGGGTATGTTTCACGGGTAAGTTTTACGGGTATGTTTTACAGGTGACGTTTCACGGGTCTAGGTTTCACTGGTAAGTTTCACGGGTCAAGGTTTCACGGGTCAAGGTTTCACGGGTAAGTTTTACGGGTAAGTTTCACGGGTATGTTTCACGGGTATGTTTCACGGGTCTTGGTTTCACTGGTAAGTTTCACGGGTCAAGGTTTCACGGGTAAGTTTCACGGGTAAGTTTTACGGGTATGTTTTACAGGTGACGTTTCACGGGTCTAGGTTTCACTGGTAAGTTTCACGGGTCAAGGTTTCACGGGTAAGATTCACGGGTAAGTTTCACGGGTATGTTTCATGGGTGATGTTTCACGGGTCTAGGTTTCACTGGTAAGTTTCACGGGTCAAGGTTTTACGGGTAAGTTTCACGGGTAAGTTTCACGGGTATGTTTCATGGGTGACGTTTCACGGGTCTAGGTTTCACTGGTAAGTTTCACGGGTCAAGGTTTCACGGGTAAGTTTCACGGGTAAGTTTCACGGGTATGTTTCACGGGTGACGTTTCACGGGTCTAGGTTTTACTAGTAAGTTTCACGGGTCAAGGTTTCACGGGTAAGTTTCACGGGTAAGTTTCACGGGTATGTTTCACGGGTGACGTTTCACGGGTCTAGGTTTCACTGGTAAGTTTCACGGGTCAAGGTTTCACGGGTAAGTTTCACGGGTAAGTTTCACGGGTATGTTTCACGGGTGACGTTTCACGGGTCTAGGTTTCACTGGTAAGTTTCACGGGTCAAGGTTTCACGGGTAAGTTTCACGGGTAAGTTTCACGGGTATGTTTCACGGGTGACGTTTCACAGGTCTAGGTTTCACTGGTAAGTTTCACAAGTCAAGGTTTTACGGGTAAGTTTCACGGGTAAGTTTCACGGGTATGTTTCACGGGTGACGTTTCACGGGTCTAGGTTTCACTGGTAAGTTTTACGGGTCAAGGTTTCACGGGTAAATTTCACGGGTAAGTTTTACGGGTAAGTTTCACGGGTGACGTTTCACGGGTGACGTTTCACGGGTGACGTTTCACGGGTCTAGGTTTCACTGGTAAGTTTCACGGGTCAAGGTTTCACGGGTAAGTTTCACGGGTAAGTTTCACGGGTATGTTTCACGGGTGACGTTTCACGGGTCTAGGTTTCACTGGAAAGTTTCACGGGTCAAGGTTTCACTTGTAAGTTTCACGGGTAAGTTTTACGGGTATGTTTTACAGGCGACGTTTCACGGGTCTAGGTTTCACTGGTAAGTTTCACGGGTCTAGGTTTCACGAATAAGTTTCACGGGTAAGTTTCACGGGTATGTTTCATGGGTGATGTTTCACGGGTCTAGGTTTCACTGGTAAGTTTCACGGGTCAAGGTTTCACGGGTAAGTTTCACGGGTATGTTTCACGGGTGACGTTTCACGGGTAAGTTTTACGCGTAAGTTTCACGGGTGACGTTTCACGGGTCTAGGTTTCACTGGTAAGTTTCACGGGTCAAGGTTTCACGGGTAAGTTTCACGGGTATGTTTCACGGGTGACGTTTCACGGGTCTAGGTTTCACTGGTAAGTTTCACGGGTCAAGGTTTCACGGGTAAGTTTCACGGGTAAATTTTACGGGTAAGTTTCAAGGGTGACGTTTCACGGGTCTAGGTTTCACTGGTAAGTTTCACGGGTCAAGGTTTCACGGGTAAGTTTCACGGGTAAGTTTCACGAGTATGTTTCATGGGTGATGTTTCACGGGTCTAGGTTTTACTGGTAAGTTTCACGGGTCAAGGTTTCACGGGTAAGTTTCACGGGTAAGTTTCACGGGTGACGTTTCACGGGTCTAGGTTTCACTGGTAAGTTTCACGGGTATGTTTCACGGGTGACGTTTCACGGGTCTAGGTTTCACTGGTAAGTTTCACGGGTCAAGGTTTCACGGGTAAGTTTCACGGGTAAGTTTCACGGGTATGTTTCACGGATGACGTTTCACGGGTCTTGGTTTCACTGGTAAGTTTCACGGGTCAAGGTTTCACGGGTAAGTTTCACGGGTAAGTTTTACGGGTATGTTTTACAGGTGACGTTTCACGGGTAAGTTTCACGGGTAAGTTTCACGGGTATGTTTCACGGGTGACGTTTCACGGGTCTAGGTTTCACTGGTAAGTTTCACGGGTCAAGGTTTCACGGGTAAGTTTCACGGGTAAGTTTTACGGGTATGTTTTACAGGTGACGTTTCACGGGTCTAGGTTTCACTGGTAAGTTTCACGGGTCAAGGTTTCACGGGTAAGATTCACGGGTAAGTTTCACGGGTATGTTTCATGGGTGATGTTTCACGGGTCTAGGTTTCACTGGTAAGTTTCACGGGTCAAGGTTTTACGGGTAAGTTTCACGGGTAAGTTTCACGGGTATGTTTCACGGGTGACGTTTCACGGGTCTAGGTTTCACTGGTAAGTTTCACGGGTCAAGGTTTCACGGGTAAGTTTCACGGGTAAGTTTCACGGGTATGTTTCACGGGTGACGTTTCACGGGTCTAGGTTTCACTAGTAAGTTTTACGGGTCAAGGTTTCACGGGTAAGATTCACGGGTAAGTTTCACGGGTATGTTTCACGGGTGACGTTTCCCGGGTCTAGGTTTCACTGGTAAGTTTCACGGGTCAAGGTTTCACGGGTAAGTTTCACGGGTAAGTTTCACGGGTATGTTTCACGGGTGACGTTTCACGGGTCTAGGTTTCACTGGTAAGTTTCACGGGTCAAGGTTTCACGGGTAAGTTTCACGGGTAAGTTTCACGGGTATGTTTCACGGGTGACGTTTCACGGGTCTAGGTTTCACTGGTAAGTTTCACGGGTCAAGGTTTTACGGGTAAGTTTCACGGGTAAGTTTCACGGGTATGTTTCACGGGTGACGTTTCACGGGTCTAGGTTTCACTGGTAAGTTTCACGGGTCAAGGTTTCACGGGTAAGTTTCACGGGTAAGTTTTACGGGTAAGTTTCACGGGTGACGTTTCACGGGTGACGTTTCACGGGTGACGTTTCACGGGTCTAGGTTTCACTGGTAAGTTTCACGGGTCAAGGTTTCACGGGTAAGTTTCACGGGTAAGTTTCACGGGTATGTTTCACGGGTGACGTTTCACGGGTCTAGGTTTCACTGGAAAGTTTCACGGGTCAAGGTTTCACGGGTAAGTTTCACGGATAAGTTTTACGGGTATGTTTTACAGGCGACGTTTCACGGGTCTAGGTTTCACTGGTAAGTTTCACGGGTCTAGGTTTCACGGGTAAGTTTCACGGGTAAGTTTCACGGGTAAGTTTCACGGGTATGTTTCATGGGTGATGTTTCACGGGTCTAGGTTTCACTGGTAAGTTTCACGGGTCAAGGTTTCACGGGTAAGTTTCACGGGTATGTTTCACGGGTGACGTTTCACGGGTAAGTTTTACGCGTAAGTTTCACGGGTGACGTTTCACGGGTCTAGGTTTCACTGGTAAGTTTCACGGGTCAAGGTTTCACGGGTAAGTTTCACGGGTATGTTTCACGGGTGACGTTTCACGGGTCTAGGTTTCACTGGTAAGTTTCACGGGTCAAGGTTTCACGGGTAAGTTTCACGGGTAAGTTTTACGGGTAAGTTTCACGGGTGACGTTTCACGGGTCTAGGTTTCACTGGTAAGTTTCACGGGTCAAGGTTTCACGGGTAAGTTTCACGGGTAAGTTTCACGGGTATGTTTCACGGGTGACGTTTCACGGGTCTAGGTTTCACTGGAAAGTTTCACGGGTCAAGGTTTCACGGGTAAGTTTCACGGGTAAGTTTCACGGGTAAGTTTTACGGGTATGTTTTACAGGTGACGTTTCACGGGTCTAGGTTTCACTGGTAAGTTTCACGGGTCAAGGTTTCACGGGTAAGTTTCACGGGTAAGTTTCACGGGTATGTTTCATTGGTGATGTTTCACGGGTCTAGGTTTTACTAGTAAGTTTCACGGGTCAAGGTTTCACGGGTAAGTTTCACGGGTAAGTTTCACGGGTGACGTTTTACGGGTCTAGGTTTCACTGGTAAGTTTCACGGGTATGTTTCACGGGTAAGTTTTACGGGTATGTTTTACAGGTGACGTTTCACGGGTCTAGGTTTCACTGGTAAGTTTCACGGGTCAAGGTTTCACGGGTCAAGGTTTCACGGGTAAGTTTTACGGGTAAGTTTCACGGGTATGTTTCACGGGTATGTTTCACGGGTCTTGGTTTCACTGGTAAGTTTCACGGGTCAAGGTTTCACGGGTAAGTTTCACGGGTAAGTTTTACGGGTATGTTTTACAGGTGACGTTTCACGGGTAAGTTTCACGGGTATGTTTCACAAGTGACGTTTCACGGGTCTAGGTTTCACTGGTAAGTTTCACGGGTCAAGGTTTCACGGGTAAGTTTCACGGGTAAGTTTTACGGGTAAGTTTCACGGGTGACGTTTCACGGGTCTAGGTTTCACTGGAAAGTTTCACGGGTCAAGGATTCACGGGTAAGTTTCACGGGTAAGTTTTACGGGTATGTTTTACAGGTGACGTTTCACGGGTCTAGGTTTCACTGGTAAGTTTCACGGGTCAAGGTTTCACGGGTAAGATTCACGGGTAAGTTTCACGGGTATGTTTCATGGGTAATGTTTCACGGGTCTAGGTTTCACTGGTAAGTTTCACGGGTCAAGGTTTTACGGGTAAGTTTCACGGGTAAGTTTCACGGGTATGTTTCACGGGTGACGTTTCACGGGTCTAGGTTTCACTGGTAAGTTTCACGGGTCAAGGTTTCACGGGTAAGTTTCACGGGTAAGTTTCACGGGTATGTTTCACGGGTGACGTTTCACGGGTCTAGGTTTCACTAGTAAGTTTCACGGGTCAAGGTTTCACGGGTAAGATTCACGGGTAAGTTTCACGGGTATGTTTCACGGGTGACGTTTCCCGGGTCTAGGTTTCACTGGTAAGTTTCACGGGTCAAGGTTTCACGGGTAAGTTTCACGGGTAAGTTTCACGGGTATGTTTCACGGGTGACGTTTCACGGGTCTAGGTTTCACTGGTAAGTTTCACGGGTCAAGGTTTCACGGGTAAGTTTCACGGGTAAGTTTCACGGGTATGTTTCACGGGTGACGTTTCACGGGTCTAGGTTTCACTGGTAAGTTTCACGGGTCAAGGTTTTACGGGTAAGTTTCACGGGTAAGTTTCACGGGTATGTTTCACGGGTGACGTTTCACGGGTCTAGGTTTCACTGGTAAGTTCCACGGGTCAAGGTTTCACGGGTAAGTTTCACGGGTAAGTTTTACGGGTAAGTTTCACGGGTGACGTTTCACGGGTGACGTTTCACGGGTGACGTTTCACGGGTCTAGGTTTCACTGGTAAGTTTCACGGGTCAAGGTTTCACGGGTAAGTTTCACGGGTAAGTTTCACGGGTATGTTTCACGGGTGACGTTTCACGGGTCTAGGTTTCACTGGAAAGTTTCACGGGTCAAGGTTTCACGGGTAAGTTTCACGGGTAAGTTTTACGGGTATGTTTTACAGGCGACGTTTCACGGGTCTAGGTTTCACTGGTAAGTTTCACGGGTCTAGGTTTCACGGGTAAGTTTCACGGGTAAGTTTCACGGGTATGTTTCATGGGTGATGTTTCACGGGTCTAGGTTTCACTGGTAAGTTTCACGGGTCAAGGTTTCACGGGTAAGTTTCACGGGTATGTTTCACGGGTGACGTTTCACGGGTAAGTTTTACGCGTAAGTTTCACGGGTGACGTTTCACGGGTCTAGGTTTCACTGGTAAGTTTCACGGGTCAAGGTTTCACGGGTAAGTTTCACGGGTATGTTTCACGGGTGACGTTTCACGGGTCTAGGTTTCACTGGTAAGTTTCACGGGTCAAGGTTTCACGGGTAAGTTTCACGGGTAAGTTTTACGGGTAAGTTTCACGGGTGACGTTTCACGGGGCTAGGTTTCACTGGTAAGTTTCACGGGTCAAGGTTTCACGGGTAAGTTTCACGGGTAAGTTTCACGGGTATGTTTCACGGGTGACGTTTCACGGGTCTAGGTTTCACTGGAAAGTTTCACGGGTCAAGGTTTCACGGGTAAGTTTCACGGGTAAGTTTCACGGGTAAGTTTTACGGGTATGTTTTACAGGTGACGTTTCACGGGTCTAGGTTTCACTGGTAAGTTTCACGGGTCAAGGTTTCACGGGTAAGTTTCACGGGTAAGTTTCACGGGTATGTTTCATTGGTGATGTTTCACGGGTCTAGGTTTTACTGGTAAGTTTCTCGGGTCAAGGTTTCACGGGTAAGTTTCACGGGTAAGTTTCACGGGTGACGTTTTACGGGTCTAGGTTTCACTGGTAAGTTTCACGGGTATGTTTCACGGGTAAGTTTTACGGGTATGTTTTACAGGTGACGTTTCACGGGTCTAGGTTTCACTGGTAAGTTTCACGGGTCAAGGTTTCACGGGTCAAGGTTTCACGGGTAAGTTTTACGGGTAAGTTTCACGGGTATGTTTCACGGGTATGTTTCACGGGTCTTGGTTTCACTGGTAAGTTTCACGGGTCAAGGTTTCACGGGTAAGTTTCACGGGTAAGTTTTACGGGTATGTTTTACAGGTGACGTTTCACGGGTCTAGGTTTCACTGGTAAGTTTCACGGGTCAAGGTTTCACGGGTAAGATTCACGGGTAAGTTTCACGGGTATGTTTCATGGGTGATGTTTCACGGGTCTAGGTTTCACTGGTAAGTTTCACGGGTCAAGGTTTCACGGGTAAGTTTTACGGGTAAGTTTCACGGGTATGTTTCACGGGTGACGTTTCACGGGTCTAGGTTTCACTGGTAAGTTTCACGGGTCAAGGTTTCACGGGTAAGTTTCACGGGTAAGTTTCACGGGTATGTTTCACGGGTGACGTTTCACGGGTCTAGGTTTCACTGGTAAGTTTCACGGGTCAAGGTTTTACGGGTAAGTTTCACGGGTAAGTTTCACGGGTATGTTTCACGGGTGACGTTTCACGGGTCTAGGTTTCACTGGTAAGTTTCACGGGTCAAGGTTTCACGGGTAAGTTTTACGGGTAAGTTTCACGGGTAAGTTTCACGGGTATGTTTCACGGGTGACGTTTCACGGGTCTAGGTTTCACTGGTAAGTTTCACGGGTCAAGGTTTTACGGGTAAGTTTCACGGGTAAGTTTTACGCGTAAGTTTCACGGGTGACGTTTCACGGGTCTAGGTTTCACTGGTAAGTTTCACGGGTCAAGGTTTCACGGGTAAGTTTCACGGGTAAGTTTTACGGGTAAGTTTCACGGGTGACGTTTCACGGGTCTAGGTTTCACTGGTAAGTTTCACGGGTCTAGGTTTCACTGGTAAGTTTCACGGGTCAAGGTTTCACGGGTAAGTTTCACGGGTAAGTTTCACGGGTATGTTTCACGGGTGACGTTTCACGGGTCTAGGTTTCACTGGAAAGTTTCACGGATCAAGGTTTCACGGGTAAGTTTCACGGGTAAGTTTCACGGGTAAGTTTTACGGGTATGTTTTACAGGTGACGTTTCACGGGTCTAGGTTTCACTGGTAAGTTTCACGGGTCAAGGTATCACGGGTAAGTTTCACGGGTAAGTTTCACGGGTATGTTTCATGGGTGATGTTTCACGGGTCTAGGTTTTACTGGTAAGTTTCACGGGTCAAGGTTTCACGGGTAAGTTTCACGGGTAAGTTTCACGTGTGACGTTTCACGGGTCTAGGTTTCACTGGTAAGTTTCACGGGTATGTTTCACGGGTGACGTTTCACGGGTCTAGGTTTCACTGGTAAGTTTCACGGGTCAAGGTTTCACGGGTAAGTTTCACGGGTAAGTTTCACGGGAATGTTTCACGGATGACGTTTCACGGGTCTTGGTTTCACTGGTAAGTTTCACGGGTCAAGGTTTCACGGGTAAGTTTCACGGGTAAGTTTTACGGGTATGTTTTACAGGTGACGTTTCACGGGTAAGTTTCACGGGTAAGTTTCACGGGTATGTTTCACGGGTGACGTTTCACGGGTCTTGGTTTCACTGGTAAGTTTCACGGGTCAAGGTTTCACGGGTAAGTTTCACGGGTATGTTTCACGGGTGACGTTTCACGGGTCTAGGTTTCACTGGTAAGTTTCACGGGTCAAGGTTTCACGGGTAAGTTTCACGGGTAAGTTTTACGGGTAAGTTTCACGGGTCTAGGTTTCACTGGTAAGTTTCACGGGTCAAGGTTTCACGGGTAAGTTTCACGGGTAAGTTTCACGGGTATGTTTTACGGGTGACGTTTCACGGGTTTAGGTTTCACTGGAAAGTTTCACGGATCAAGGTTTCACGGGTAAGTTTCACGGGTAAGTTTTACGGGTATGTTTTACAGGTGACGTTTCACGGGTCTAGGTTTCACTGGTAAGTTTCACGGGTCAAGGTTTCACGGGTAAGTTTCACGGGTAAGTTTCACGGGTATGTTTCATGGGTGATGTTTCACGGGTCTAGGTTTTACTGGTAAGTTTCACGGGTCAAGGTTTCACGGGTAAGTTTCACAGGTAAGTTTCACGGGTAAGTTTTACGGGTAAGTTTCACGGGTGACGTTTCACGGGTCTAGGTTTCACTGGTAAGTTTCACGGGTCAAGGTTTCACGGGTAAGTTTCACGGGTAAGTTTCACGGGTATGTTTCACGGGTGACGTTTCACGGGTCTAGGTTTCACTGAAAAGTTTCACGGATCAAGGTTTCACGGGTAAGTTTCACGGGTAAGTTTTACGGGTAAGTTTTACAGGTGACGTTTCACGGGTCTAGGTTTCACTGGTAAGTTTCACGGGTCAAGGTTTCACGGGTAAGTTTCACGGGTAAGTTTCACGGGTATGTTTCATGGGTGATGTTTCACGGGTCTAGGTTTTACTGGTAAGTTTCACGGGTCAAGGTTTCACGGGTAAGTTTCACGGGTAAGTTTCACGGGTGACGTTTCACGGGTCTAGGTTTCACTGGTAAGTTTCACGGGTATGTTTCACGGGTGACGTTTCACGGGTCTAGGTTTCACTGGTAAGTTTCACGGGTCAAGGTTTCACGGGTAAGTTTTACGTGTAAGTTTCACAGGTAAGTTTCACGGGTGACGATTTACGGGTCTAGGTTTCCCTGGTAAGTTTCACGGGTCAAGGTTTCACGGGTAAGTTTCACAGGTAAGTTTCACGGGTAAGTTTCTCGGGTGACGTTTCACGGGTCTAGGTTTCACTGGTAAGTTTCACGGGTCAACGTTTCACGGGTAAGTTTAACGGGTAAGTTTCACGGGTGACGTTTCACGGGTCTTGGTTTCACTGGTAAGTTTCACGGGTCAAGGTTTCACGGGTAAGTTTCACTGGTAAGTTTTACGGGTATGTTTTACAGGTGACGTTTCACGGGTAAGTTTCACGGGTAAGTTTCACGGGTGACGTTTCACGGGTCTAGGTTTCACTGGTAAGTTTCACGGGTATGTTTCACGGGTGACATTTCACGGGTCTAGGTTTCACTGGTAAGTTTCACGGGTCAAGGTTTCACGGGTAAGTTTCACGGGTAAGTTTCACGGGTATGTTTCACGGATGACGTTTCACGGGTCTTGGTTTCACTGGTAAGTTTCACGGGTAAGTTTCACGGGTAAGTTTTACGGGTATGTTTTACAGGTGACGTTTCACGGGTAAGTTTCACGGGTAAGTTTCACGGGTGACGTTTCACGGGTCTAGGTTTCACTGGTAAGTTTCACGGGTCAAGGTTTTACGGGTAAGTTTCACGGGTATGTTTCACGGGTGACGTTTCACGGGTCTAGGTTTCACTGGTAAGTTTCACGGGTCAAGGTTTTACGGGTAAGTTTCACAGGTAAGTTTTACGCGTAAGTTTCACGGGTGACGTTTCACGGGTCTAGGTTTCACTGGTAAGTTTCACGGGTCAAGGTTTCACGGGTAAGTTTCACGGGTAAGTTTTACGGGTAAGTTTTACGGGTGACGTTTCACGGGTCTAGGTTTCACTGGTAAGTTTCACGGGTCAAGGTTTCACGGGTAAGTTTCACGGGTAAGTTTCACGGGTATGTTTCACGGGTGACGTTTCACGGGTCTAGGTTTCACTGGTAAGTTTCACGGGTCAAGGATTCACGGGTAAGTTTCACGGGTAAGTTTCACGGGTATGTTTCACGGGTGACGTTTCACGGGTCTTGGTTTCACTGGTAAGTTTCACGGGTCAAGGTTTCACGGGTAAGTTTCACGGGTATGTTTCACGGGTGACGTTTCACGGGTCTAGGTTTCACTGGTAAGTTTCACGGGTCAAGGTTTCACGGGTAAGTTTCACGGGTAAGTTTCACGGGTATGTTTCACGGGTGACGTTTCACGGGTCTAGGTTTCACTAGTAAGTTTCACGGGTCAAGGTTTCACGGGTAAGATTCACGGGTAAGTTTCACGGGTATGTTTCACGGGTGACGTTTCCCGGGTCTAGGTTTCACTGGTAAGTTTCACGGGTCAAGGTTTCACGGGTAAGTTTCACGGGTAAGTTTCACGGGTATGTTTCACGGGTGACGTTTCACGGGTCTAGGTTTCACTGGTAAGTTTCACGGGTCAAGGTTTCACGGGTAAGTTTCACGGGTAAGTTTCACTGGTATGTTTCACGGGTGACGTTTCACGGGTCTAGGTTTCACTGGTAAGTTTCACGGGTCAAGGTTTTACGGGTAAGTTTCACGGGTAAGTTTCACGGGTATGTTTCACGGGTGACGTTTCACGGGTCTAGGTTTCACTGGTAAGTTCCACGGGTCAAGGTTTCACGGGTAAGTTTCACGGGTAAGTTTTACGGGTAAGTTTCACGGGTGACGTTTCACGGGTGACGTTTCACGGGTGACGTTTCACGGGTCTAGGTTTCACTGGTAAGTTTCACGGGTCAAGGTTTCACGGGTAAGTTTCACGGGTAAGTTTCACGGGTATGTTTCACGGGTGACGTTTCACGGGTCTAGGTTTCACTGGAAAGTTTCACGGGTCAAGGTTTCACGGGTAAGTTTCACGGGTAAGTTTTACGGGTATGTTTTACAGGCGACGTTTCACGGGTCTAGGTTTCACTGGTAAGTTTCACGGGTCTAGGTTTCACGGGTAAGTTTCACGGGTAAGTTTCACGGGTATGTTTCATGGGTGATGTTTCACGGGTCTAGGTTTCACTGGTAAGTTTCACGGGTCAAGGTTTCACGGGTAAGTTTCACGGGTATGTTTCACGGGTGACGTTTCACGGGTAAGTTTTACGCGTAAGTTTCACGGGTGACGTTTCACGGGTCTAGGTTTCACTGGTAAGTTTCACGGGTCAAGGTTTCACGGGTAAGTTTCACGGGTATGTTTCACGGGTGACGTTTCACGGGTCTAGGTTTCACTGGTAAGTTTCACGGGTCAAGGTTTCACGGGTAAGTTTCACGGGTAAGTTTTACGGGTAAGTTTCACGGGTGACGTTTCACGGGGCTAGGTTTCACTGGTAAGTTTCACGGGTCAAGGTTTCACGGGTAAGTTTCACGGGTAAGTTTCACGGGTATGTTTCACGGGTGACGTTTCACGGGTCTAGGTTTCACTGGAAAGTTTCACGGGTCAAGGTTTCACGGGTAAGTTTCACGGGTAAGTTTCACGGGTAAGTTTTACGGGTATGTTTTACAGGTGACGTTTCACGGGTCTAGGTTTCACTGGTAAGTTTCACGGGTCAAGGTTTCACGGGTAAGTTTCACGGGTAAGTTTCACGGGTATGTTTCATTGGTGATGTTTCACGGGTCTAGGTTTTACTGGTAAGTTTCTCGGGTCAAGGTTTCACGGGTAAGTTTCACGGGTAAGTTTCACGGGTGACGTTTTACGGGTCTAGGTTTCACTGGTAAGTTTCACGGGTATGTTTCACGGGTAAGTTTTACGGGTATGTTTTACAGGTGACGTTTCACGGGTCTAGGTTTCACTGGTAAGTTTCACGGGTCAAGGTTTCACGGGTCAAGGTTTCACGGGTAAGTTTTACGGGTAAGTTTCACGGGTATGTTTCACGGGTATGTTTCACGGGTCTTGGTTTCACTGGTAAGTTTCACGGGTCAAGGTTTCACGGGTAAGTTTCACGGGTAAGTTTTACGGGTATGTTTTACAGGTGACGTTTCACGGGTCTAGGTTTCACTGGTAAGTTTCACGGGTCAAGGTTTCACGGGTAAGATTCACGGGTAAGTTTCACGGGTATGTTTCATGGGTGATGTTTCACGGGTCTAGGTTTCACTGGTAAGTTTCACGGGTCAAGGTTTCACGGGTAAGTTTTACGGGTAAGTTTCACGGGTATGTTTCACGGGTGACGTTTCACGGGTCTAGGTTTCACTGGTAAGTTTCACGGGTCAAGGTTTCACGGGTAAGTTTCACGGGTAAGTTTCACGGGTATGTTTCACGGGTGACGTTTCACGGGTCTAGGTTTCACTGGTAAGTTTCACGGGTCAAGGTTTTACGGGTAAGTTTCACGGGTAAGTTTCACGGGTATGTTTCACGGGTGACGTTTCACGGGTCTAGGTTTCACTGGTAAGTTTCACGGGTCAAGGTTTCACGGGTAAGTTTTACGGGTAAGTTTCACGGGTAAGTTTCACGGGTATGTTTCACGGGTGACGTTTCACGGGTCTAGGTTTCACTGGTAAGTTTCACGGGTCAAGGTTTTACGGGTAAGTTTCACGGGTAAGTTTTACGCGTAAGTTTCACGGGTGACGTTTCACGGGTCTAGGTTTCACTGGTAAGTTTCACGGGTCAAGGTTTCACGGGTAAGTTTCACGGGTAAGTTTTACGGGTAAGTTTCACGGGTGACGTTTCACGGGTCTAGGTTTCACTGGTAAGTTTCACGGGTCTAGGTTTCACTGGTAAGTTTCACGGGTCAAGGTTTCACGGGTAAGTTTCACGGGTAAGTTTCACGGGTATGTTTCACGGGTGACGTTTCACGGGTCTAGGTTTCACTGGAAAGTTTCACGGATCAAGGTTTCACGGGTAAGTTTCACGGGTAAGTTTCACGGGTAAGTTTTACGGGTATGTTTTACAGGTGACGTTTCACGGGTCTAGGTTTCACTGGTAAGTTTCACGGGTCAAGGTTTCACGGGTAAGTTTCACGGGTAAGTTTCACGGGTATGTTTCATGGGTGATGTTTCACGGGTCTAGGTTTTACTGGTAAGTTTCACGGGTCAAGGTTTCACGGGTAAGTTTCACGGGTAAGTTTCACGTGTGACGTTTCACGGGTCTAGGTTTCACTGGTAAGTTTCACGGGTATGTTTCACGGGTGACGTTTCACGGGTCTAGGTTTCACTGGTAAGTTTCACGGGTCAAGGTTTCACGGGTAAGTTTCACGGGTAAGTTTTACGGGTAAGTTTCACGGGTGACGTTTCACGGGTGACGTTTCACGGGTGACGTTTCACGGGTCTAGGTTTCACTGGTAAGTTTCACGGGTCAAGGTTTCACGGGTAAGTTTCACGGGTAAGTTTCACGGGTATGTTTCACGGGTGACGTTTCACGGGTCTAGGTTTCACTGGAAAGTTTCACGGGTCAAGGTTTCACGGGTAAGTTTCACGGGTAAGTTTTACGGGTATGTTTTACAGGCGACGTTTCACGGGTCTAGGTTTCACTGGTAAGTTTCACGGGTCTAGGTTTCACGGGTAAGTTTCACGGGTAAGTTTCACGGGTATGTTTCATGGGTGATGTTTCACGGGTCTAGGTTTCACTGGTAAGTTTCACGGGTCAAGGTTTCACGGGTAAGTTTCACGGGTATGTTTCACGGGTGACGTTTCACGGGTAAGTTTTACGCGTAAGTTTCACGGGTGACGTTTCACGGGTCTAGGTTTCACTGGTAAGTTTCACGGGTCAAGGTTTCACGGGTAAGTTTCACGGGTATGTTTCACGGGTGACGTTTCACGGGTCTAGGTTTCACTGGTAAGTTTCACGGGTCAAGGTTTCACGGGTAAGTTTCACGGGTAAGTTTTACGGGTAAGTTTCACGGGTGACGTTTCACGGGGCTAGGTTTCACTGGTAAGTTTCACGGGTCAAGGTTTCACGGGTAAGTTTCACGGGTAAGTTTCACGGGTATGTTTCACGGGTGACGTTTCACGGGTCTAGGTTTCACTGGAAAGTTTCACGGGTCAAGGTTTCACGGGTAAGTTTCACGGGTAAGTTTCACGGGTAAGTTTTACGGGTATGTTTTACAGGTGACGTTTCACGGGTCTAGGTTTCACTGGTAAGTTTCACGGGTCAAGGTTTCACGGGTAAGTTTCACGGGTAAGTTTCACGGGTATGTTTCATTGGTGATGTTTCACGGGTCTAGGTTTTACTGGTAAGTTTCTCGGGTCAAGGTTTCACGGGTAAGTTTCACGGGTAAGTTTCACGGGTGACGTTTTACGGGTCTAGGTTTCACTGGTAAGTTTCACGGGTATGTTTCACGGGTAAGTTTTACGGGTATGTTTTACAGGTGACGTTTCACGGGTCTAGGTTTCACTGGTAAGTTTCACGGGTCAAGGTTTCACGGGTCAAGGTTTCACGGGTAAGTTTTACGGGTAAGTTTCACGGGTATGTTTCACGGGTATGTTTCACGGGTCTTGGTTTCACTGGTAAGTTTCACGGGTCAAGGTTTCACGGGTAAGTTTCACGGGTAAGTTTTACGGGTATGTTTTACAGGTGACGTTTCACGGGTCTAGGTTTCACTGGTAAGTTTCACGGGTCAAGGTTTCACGGGTAAGATTCACGGGTAAGTTTCACGGGTATGTTTCATGGGTGATGTTTCACGGGTCTAGGTTTCACTGGTAAGTTTCACGGGTCAAGGTTTCACGGGTAAGTTTTACGGGTAAGTTTCACGGGTATGTTTCACGGGTGACGTTTCACGGGTCTAGGTTTCACTGGTAAGTTTCACGGGTCAAGGTTTCACGGGTAAGTTTCACGGGTAAGTTTCACGGGTATGTTTCACGGGTGACGTTTCACGGGTCTAGGTTTCACTGGTAAGTTTCACGGGTCAAGGTTTTACGGGTAAGTTTCACGGGTAAGTTTCACGGGTATGTTTCACGGGTGACGTTTCACGGGTCTAGGTTTCACTGGTAAGTTTCACGGGTCAAGGTTTCACGGGTAAGTTTTACGGGTAAGTTTCACGGGTAAGTTTCACGGGTATGTTTCACGGGTGACGTTTCACGGGTCTAGGTTTCACTGGTAAGTTTCACGGGTCAAGGTTTTACGGGTAAGTTTCACGGGTAAGTTTTACGCGTAAGTTTCACGGGTGACGTTTCACGGGTCTAGGTTTCACTGGTAAGTTTCACGGGTCAAGGTTTCACGGGTAAGTTTCACGGGTAAGTTTTACGGGTAAGTTTCACGGGTGACGTTTCACGGGTCTAGGTTTCACTGGTAAGTTTCACGGGTCTAGGTTTCACTGGTAAGTTTCACGGGTCAAGGTTTCACGGGTAAGTTTCACGGGTAAGTTTCACGGGTATGTTTCACGGGTGACGTTTCACGGGTCTAGGTTTCACTGGAAAGTTTCACGGATCAAGGTTTCACGGGTAAGTTTCACGGGTAAGTTTCACGGGTAAGTTTTACGGGTATGTTTTACAGGTGACGTTTCACGGGTCTAGGTTTCACTGGTAAGTTTCACGGGTCAAGGTTTCACGGGTAAGTTTCACGGGTAAGTTTCACGGGTATGTTTCATGGGTGATGTTTCACGGGTCTAGGTTTTACTGGTAAGTTTCACGGGTCAAGGTTTCACGGGTAAGTTTCACGGGTAAGTTTCACGTGTGACGTTTCACGGGTCTAGGTTTCACTGGTAAGTTTCACGGGTATGTTTCACGGGTGACGTTTCACGGGTCTAGGTTTCACTGGTAAGTTTCACGGGTCAAGGTTTCACGGGTAAGTTTCACGGGTAAGTTTCACGGGAATGTTTCACGGATGACGTTTCACGGGTCTTGGTTTCACTGGTAAGTTTCACGGGTCAAGGTTTCACGGGTAAGTTTCACGGGTAAGTTTTACGGGTATGTTTTACAGGTGACGTTTCACGGGTAAGTTTCACGGGTAAGTTTCACGGGTATGTTTCACGGGTGACGTTTCACGGGTCTTGGTTTCACTGGTAAGTTTCACGGGTCAAGGTTTCACGGGTAAGTTTCACGGGTATGTTTCACGGGTGACGTTTCACGGGTCTAGGTTTCACTGGTAAGTTTCACGGGTCAAGGTTTCACGGGTAAGTTTCACGGGTAAGTTTTACGGGTAAGTTTCACGGGTCTAGGTTTCACTGGTAAGTTTCACGGGTCAAGGTTTCACGGGTAAGTTTCACGGGTAAGTTTCACGGGTATGTTTTACGGGTGACGTTTCACGGGTCTAGGTTTCACTGGAAAGTTTCACGGATCAAGGTTTCACGGGTAAGTTTCACGGGTAAGTTTTACGGGTATGTTTTACAGGTGACGTTTCACGGGTCTAGGTTTCACTGGTAAGTTTCACGGGTCAAGGTTTCACGGGTAAGTTTCACGGGTAAGTTTCACGGGTATGTTTCATGGGTGATGTTTCACGGGTCTAGGTTTTACTGGTAAGTTTCACGGGTCAAGGTTTCACGGGTAAGTTTCACAGGTAAGTTTCACGGGTAAGTTTTACGGGTAAGTTTCACGGGTGACGTTTCACGGGTCTAGGTTTCACTGGTAAGTTTCACGGGTCAAGGTTTCACGGGTAAGTTTCACGGGTAAGTTTCACGGGTATGTTTCACGGGTGACGTTTCACGGGTCTAGGTTTCACTGAAAAGTTTCACGGATCAAGGTTTCACGGGTAAGTTTCACGGGTAAGTTTTACGGGTAAGTTTTACAGGTGACGTTTCACGGGTCTAGGTTTCACTGGTAAGTTTCACGGGTCAAGGTTTCACGGGTAAGTTTCACGGGTAAGTTTCACGGGTATGTTTCATGGGTGATGTTTCACGGGTCTAGGTTTTACTGGTAAGTTTCACGGGTCAAGGTTTCACGGGTAAGTTTCACGGGTAAGTTTCACGGGTGACGTTTCACGGGTCTAGGTTTCACTGGTAAGTTTCACGGGTATGTTTCACGGGTGACGTTTCACGGGTCTAGGTTTCACTGGTAAGTTTCACGGGTCAAGGTTTCACGGGTAAGTTTTACGTGTAAGTTTCACAGGTAAGTTTCACGGGTGAAGATTTACGGGTCTAGGTTTCCCTGGTAAGTTTCACGGGTCAAGGTTTCACGGGTAAGTTTCACAGGTAAGTTTCACGGGTAAGTTTCTCGGGTGACGTTTCACGGGTCTAGGTTTCACTGGTAAGTTTCACGGGTCAACGTTTCACGGGTAAGTTTAACGGGTAAGTTTCACGGGTGACGTTTCACGGGTCTTGGTTTCACTGGTAAGTTTCACGGGTCAAGGTTTCACGGGTAAGTTTCACTGGTAAGTTTTACGGGTATGTTTTACAGGTGACGTTTCACGGGTAAGTTTCACGGGTAAGTTTCACGGGTGACGTTTCACGGGTCTAGGTTTCACTGGTAAGTTTCACGGGTATGTTTCACGGGTGACATTTCACGGGTCTAGGTTTCACTGGTAAGTTTCACGGGTCAAGGTTTCACGGGTAAGTTTCACGGGTAAGTTTCACGGGTATGTTTCACGGATGACGTTTCACGGGTCTTGGTTTCACTGGTAAGTTTCACGGGTAAGTTTCACGGGTAAGTTTTACGGGTATGTTTTACAGGTGACGTTTCACGGGTAAGTTTCACGGGTAAGTTTCACGGGTGACGTTTCACGGGTCTAGGTTTCACTGGTAAGTTTCACGGGTCAAGGTTTTACGGGTAAGTTTCACGGGTATGTTTCACGGGTGACGTTTCACGGGTCTAGGTTTCACTGGTAAGTTTCACGGGTCAAGGTTTTACGGGTAAGTTTCACAGGTAAGTTTTACGCGTAAGTTTCACGGGTGACGTTTCACGGGTCTAGGTTTCACTGGTAAGTTTCACGGGTCAAGGTTTCACGGGTAAGTTTCACGGGTAAGTTTTACGGGTAAGTTTTACGGGTGACGTTTCACGGGTCTAGGTTTCACTGGTAAGTTTCACGGGTCAAGGTTTCACGGGTAAGTTTCACGGGTAAGTTTCACGGGTATGTTTCACGGGTGACGTTTCACGGGTCTAGGTTTCACTGGTAAGTTTCACGGGTCAAGGATTCACGGGTAAGTTTCACGGGTAAGTTTCACGGGTATGTTTCACGGGTGACGTTTCACGGGTCTTGGTTTCACTGGTAAGTTTCACGGGTCAAGGTTTCACGGGTAAGTTTCACGGGTATGTTTCACGGGTGACGTTTCACGGGTCTAGGTTTCACTGGTAAGTTTCACGGGTCAAGGTTTCACGGGTAAGTTTCACGGGTAAGTTTTACGGGTAAGTTTCACGGGTAAGTTTTACGGGTAAGTTTCACGGGTGACGTTTCACGGGTCTAGGTTTCACTGGTAAGTTTCACGGGTCAAGGTTTCACGGGTAAGTTTCACGGGTAAGTTTCACGGGTATGTTTCACGGGTGACGTTTCACGGGTCTAGGTTTCACTGGAAAGTTTCACGGATCAAGGTTTCACGGGTAAGTTTCACGGGTAAGTTTTACGGGTATGTTTTACAGGTGACGTTTCACGGGTCTAGGTTTCACTGGTAAGTTTCACGGGTCAAGGTTTCACGGGTAAGTTTCACGGGTAAGTTTCACGGATATGTTTCATGGGTGATGTTTCACGGGTCTAGGTTTTACTGGTAAGTTTCACGGGTCAAGGTTTCACGGGTAAGTTTCACGGGTAAGTTTCACGGGTGACGTTTCACGGGTCTAGGTTTCACTGGTAAGTTTCACGGGTATGTTTCACGGGTGACGTTTCACGGGTCTAGGTTTCACTGGTAAGTTTCACGGGTCAAGGTTTCACGGGTAAGTTTCACGGGTAAGTTTCACGGGTATGTTTCACGGATGACGTTTCACGGGTCTTGGTTTCACTGGTAAGTTTCACGGGTCAAGGTTTCACGGGTAAGTTTCACGGGTAAGTTTTACGGGTATGTTTTACAGGTGACGTTTCACGGGTAAGTTTCACGGGTAAGTTTCACGGGTATGTTTCACGGGTGACGTTTCACGGGTCTAGGTTTCACTGGTAAGTTTCACGGGTCAAGGTTTCACGGGTAAGTTTCACGGGTAAGTTTTACGGGTATGTTTTACAGGTGACGTTTCACGGGTCTAGGTTTCACTGGTAAGTTTCACGGGTCAAGGTTTCACGGGTAAGATTCACGGGTAAGTTTCACGGGTATGTTTCATGGGTGATGTTTCACGGGTCTAGGTTTCACTGGTAAGTTTCACGGGTCAAGGTTTTACGGGTAAGTTTCACGGGTAAGTTTCACGGGTATGTTTCACGGGTGACGTTTCACGGGTCTAGGTTTCACTGGTAAGTTTCACGGGTCAAGGTTTCACGGGTAAGTTTCACGGGTAAGTTTCACGGGTATGTTTCACGGGTGACGTTTCACGGGTCTAGGTTTCACTAGTAAGTTTCACGGGTCAAGGTTTCACGGGTAAGATTCACGGGTAAGTTTCACGGGTATGTTTCACGGGTGACGTTTCCCGGGTCTAGGTTTCACTGGTAAGTTTCACGGGTCAAGGTTTCACGGGTAAGTTTCACGGGTAAGTTTCACGGGTATGTTTCACGGGTGACGTTTCACGGGTCTAGGTTTCACTGGTAAGTTTCACGGGTCAAGGTTTCACGGGTAAGTTTCACGGGTAAGTTTCACGGGTATGTTTCACGGGTGACGTTTCACGGGTCTAGGTTTCACTGGTAAGTTTCACGGGTCAAGGTTTTACGGGTAAGTTTCACGGGTAAGTTTCACGGGTATGTTTCACGGGTGACGTTTCACGGGTCTAGGTTTCACTGGTAAGTTTCACGGGTCAAGGTTTCAAGGGTAAGTTTCACGGGTAAGTTTTACGGGTAAGTTTCACGGGTGACGTTTCACGGGTGACGTTTCACGGGTGACGTTTCACGGGTCTAGGTTTCACTGGTAAGTTTCACGGGTCAAGGTTTCACGGGTAAGTTTCACGGGTAAGTTTCACGGGTATGTTTCACGGGTGACGTTTCACGGGTCTAGGTTTCACTGGAAAGTTTCACGGGTCAAGGTTTCACGGGTAAGTTTCACGGATAAGTTTTACGGGTATGTTTTACAGGCGACGTTTCACGGGTCTAGGTTTCACTGGTAAGTTTCACGGGTCTAGGTTTCACGGGTAAGTTTCACGGGTAAGTTTCACGGGTATGTTTCATGGGTGATGTTTCACGGGTCTAGGTTTCACTGGTAAGTTTCACGGGTCAAGGTTTCACGGGTAAGTTTCACGGGTATGTTTCACGGGTGACGTTTCACGGGTAAGTTTTACGCGTAAGTTTCACGGGTGACGTTTCACGGGTCTAGGTTTCACTGGTAAGTTTCACGGGTCAAGGTTTCACGGGTAAGTTTCACGGGTATGTTTCACGGGTGACGTTTCACGGGTCTAGGTTTCACTGGTAAGTTTCACGGGTCAAGGTTTCACGGGTAAGTTTCACGGGTAAGTTTTACGGGTAAGTTTCACGGGTGACGTTTCACGGGTCTAGGTTTCACTGGTAAGTTTTACGGGTCAAGGTTTCACGGGTAAGTTTCACGGGTAAGTTTCACGGGTATGTTTCACGGGTGACGTTTCACGGGTCTAGGTTTCACTGGAAAGTTTCACGGGTCAAGGTTTCACGGGTAAGTTTCACGGGTAAGTTTCACGGGTAAGTTTTACGGGTATGTTTTACAGGTGACGTTTCACGGGTCTAGGTTTCACTGGTAAGTTTCACGGGTAAGTTTTACGGGTATGTTTTACAGGTGACGTTTCACGGGTCTAGGTTTCACTGGTAAGTTTCACGGGTCAAGGTTTCACGGGTCAAGGTTTCACGGGTAAGTTTTACGGGTAAGTTTCACGGGTATGTTTCACGGGTATGTTTCACGGGTCTTGGTTTCACTGGTAAGTTTCACGGGTCAAGGTTTCACGGGTAAGTTTCACGGGTAAGTTTTACGGGTATGTTTTACAGGTGACGTTTCACGGGTCTAGGTTTCACTGGTAAGTTTCACGGGTCAAGGTTTCACGGGTAAGATTCACGGGTAAGTTTCACGGGTATGTTTCATGGGTGATGTTTCACGGGTCTAGGTTTCACTGGTAAGTTTCACGGGTCAAGGTTTTACGGGTAAGTTTCACGGGTAAGTTTCACGGGTATGTTTCACGGGTGACGTTTCACGGGTCTAGGTTTCACTGGTAAGTTTCACGGGTCAAGGTTTCACGGGTAAGTTTCACGGGTAAGTTTCACGGGTATGTTTCACGGGTGACGTTTCACGGGTCTAGGTTTCACTAGTAAGTTTCACGGGTCAAGGTTTCACGGGTAAGTTTCACGGGTAAGTTTCACGGGTATGTTTCACGGGTGACGTTTCACGGGTCTAGGTTTCACTGGTAAGTTTCACGGGTCAAGGTTTCACGGGTAAGTTTCACGGGTAAGTTTCACGGGTATGTTTCACGAGTGACGTTTCACGGGTCTAGGTTTCACTGGTAAGTTTCACGGGTCAAGGTTTCACGGGTAAGTTTCACGGGTAAGTTTCACGGGTATGTTTCACGGGTGACGTTTCACGGGTCTAGGTTTCACTGGTAAGTTTCACAAGTCAAGGTTTTACGGGTAAGTTTCACGGGTAAGTTTCACGGGTATGTTTCACGGGTGACGTTTCACGGGTCTAGGTTTCACTGGTAAGTTTCACGGGTCAAGGTTTCACGGGTAAATTTCACGGGTAAGTTTTACGGGTAAGTTTCACGGGTGACGTTTCACGGGTGACGTTTCACGGGTGACGTTTCACGGGTCTAGGTTTCACTGGTAAGTTTCACGGGTCAAGGTTTCACGGGTAAGTTTCACGGGTATGTTTCACGGGTGACGTTTCACGGGTCTAGGTTTCACTGGAAAGTTTCACGGGTCAAGGTTTCACTTGTAAGTTTCACGGGTAAGTTTTACGGCTATGTTTTACAGGCGACGTTTCACGGGTCTAGGTTTCACTGGTAAGTTTCACGGGTCTAGGTTTCACGAATAAGTTTCACGGGTAAGTTTCACGGGTATGTTTCATGGGTGATGTTTCACGGGTCTAGGTTTCACTGGTAAGTTTCACGGGTCAAGGTTTCACGGGTAAGTTTCACGGGTATGTTTCACGGGTGACGTTTCACGGGTAAGTTTTACGCGTAAGTTTCACGGGTGACGTTTCACGGGTCTAGGTTTCACTGGTAAGTTTCACGGGTCAAGGTTTCACGGGTAAGTTTCACGGGTATGTTTCACGGGTGACGTTTCACGGGTCTAGGTTTCACTGGTAAGTTTCACGGGTCAAGGTTTCACGGGTAAGTTTCACGGGTAAATTTTACGGGTAAGTTTCAAGGGTGACGTTTCACGGGTCTAGGTTTCACTGGTAAGTTTCACGGGTCAAGGTTTCACGGGTAAGTTTCACGGGTAAGTTTCACGGATATGTTTCATGGGTGATGTTTCACGGGTCTAGGTTTTACTGGTAAGTTTCACGGGTCAAGGTTTCACGGGTAAGTTTCACGGGTAAGTTTCACGGGTGACGTTTCACGGGTCTAGGTTTCACTGGTAAGTTTCACGGGTATGTTTCACGGGTGACGTTTCACGGGTCTAGGTTTCACTGGTAAGTTTCACGGGTCAAGGTTTCACGGGTAAGTTTCACGGGTAAGTTTCACGGGTATGTTTCACGGATGACGTTTCACGGGTCTTGGTTTCACTGGTAAGTTTCACGGGTCAAGGTTTCACGGGTAAGTTTCACGGGTAAGTTTTACGGGTATGTTTTACAGGTGACGTTTCACGGGTAAGTTTCACGGGTAAGTTTCACGGGTATGTTTCACGGGTGACGTTTCACGGGTCTAGGTTTCACTGGTAAGTTTCACGGGTCAAGGTTTCACGGGTAAGTTTCACGGGTAAGTTTTACGGGTATGTTTTACAGGTGACGTTTCACGGGTCTAGGTTTCACTGGTAAGTTTCACGGGTCAAGGTTTCACGGGTAAGATTCACGGGTAAGTTTCACGGGTATGTTTCATGGGTGATGTTTCACGGGTCTAGGTTTCACTGGTAAGTTTCACGGGTCAAGGTTTTACGGGTAAGTTTCACGGGTAAGTTTCACGGGTATGTTTCACGGGTGACGTTTCACGGGTCTAGGTTTCACTGGTAAGTTTCACGGGTCAAGGTTTCACGGGTAAGTTTCACGGGTAAGTTTCACGGGTATGTTTCACGGGTGACGTTTCACGGGTCTAGGTTTCACTAGTAAGTTTCACGGGTCAAGGTTTCACGGGTAAGATTCACGGGTAAGTTTCACGGGTATGTTTCACGGGTGACGTTTCCCGGGTCTAGGTTTCACTGGTAAGTTTCACGGGTCAAGGTTTCACGGGTAAGTTTCACGGGTAAGTTTCACGGGTATGTTTCACGGGTGACGTTTCACGGGTCTAGGTTTCACTGGTAAGTTTCACGGGTCAAGGTTTCACGGGTAAGTTTCACGGGTAAGTTTCACGGGTATGTTTCACGGGTGACGTTTCACGGGTCTAGGTTTCACTGGTAAGTTTCACGGGTCAAGGTTTTACGGGTAAGTTTCACGGGTAAGTTTCACGGGTATGTTTCACGGGTGACGTTTCACGGGTCTAGGTTTCACTGGTAAGTTTCACGGGTCAAGGTTTCAAGGGTAAGTTTCACGGGTAAGTTTTACGGGTAAGTTTCACGGGTGACGTTTCACGGGTGACGTTTCACGGGTGACGTTTCACGGGTCTAGGTTTCACTGGTAAGTTTCACGGGTCAAGGTTTCACGGGTAAGTTTCACGGGTAAGTTTCACGGGTATGTTTCACGGGTGACGTTTCACGGGTCTAGGTTTCACTGGAAAGTTTCACGGGTCAAGGTTTCACGGGTAAGTTTCACGGATAAGTTTTACGGGTATGTTTTACAGGCGACGTTTCACGGGTCTAGGTTTCACTGGTAAGTTTCACGGGTCTAGGTTTCACGGGTAAGTTTCACGGGTAAGTTTCACGGGTATGTTTCATGGGTGATGTTTCACGGGTCTAGGTTTCACTGGTAAGTTTCACGGGTCAAGGTTTCACGGGTAAGTTTCACGGGTATGTTTCACGGGTGACGTTTCACGGGTAAGTTTTACGCGTAAGTTTCACGGGTGACGTTTCACGGGTCTAGGTTTCACTGGTAAGTTTCACGGGTCAAGGTTTCACGGGTAAGTTTCACGGGTATGTTTCACGGGTGACGTTTCACGGGTCTAGGTTTCACTGGTAAGTTTCACGGGTCAAGGTTTCACGGGTAAGTTTCACGGGTAAGTTTTACGGGTAAGTTTCACGGGTGACGTTTCACGGGTCTAGGTTTCACTGGTAAGTTTTACGGGTCAAGGTTTCACGGGTAAGTTTCACGGGTAAGTTTCACGGGTATGTTTCACGGGTGACGTTTCACGGGTCTAGGTTTCACTGGAAAGTTTCACGGGTCAAGGTTTCACGGGTAAGTTTCACGGGTAAGTTTCACGGGTAAGTTTTACGGGTATGTTTTACAGGTGACGTTTCACGGGTCTAGGTTTCACTGGTAAGTTTCACGGGTAAGTTTTACGGGTATGTTTTACAGGTGACGTTTCACGGGTCTAGGTTTCACTGGTAAGTTTCACGGGTCAAGGTTTCACGGGTCAAGGTTTCACGGGTAAGTTTTACGGGTAAGTTTCACGGGTATGTTTCACGGGTATGTTTCACGGGTCTTGGTTTCACTGGTAAGTTTCACGGGTCAAGGTTTCACGGGTAAGTTTCACGGGTAAGTTTTACGGGTATGTTTTACAGGTGACGTTTCACGGGTCTAGGTTTCACTGGTAAGTTTCACGGGTCAAGGTTTCACGGGTAAGATTCACGGGTAAGTTTCACGGGTATGTTTCATGGGTGATGTTTCACGGGTCTAGGTTTCACTGGTAAGTTTCACGGGTCAAGGTTTTACGGGTAAGTTTCACGGGTAAGTTTCACGGGTATGTTTCACGGGTGACGTTTCACGGGTCTAGGTTTCACTGGTAAGTTTCACGGGTCAAGGTTTCACGGGTAAGTTTCACGGGTAAGTTTCACGGGTATGTTTCACGGGTGACGTTTCACGGGTCTAGGTTTCACTAGTAAGTTTCACGGGTCAAGGTTTCACGGGTAAGTTTCACGGGTAAGTTTCACGGGTATGTTTCACGGGTGACGTTTCACGGGTCTAGGTTTCACTGGTAAGTTTCACGGGTCAAGGTTTCACGGGTAAGTTTCACGGGTAAGTTTCACGGGTATGTTTCACGGGTGACGTTTCACGGGTCTAGGTTTCACTGGTAAGTTTCACGGGTCAAGGTTTCACGGGTAAGTTTCACGGGTAAGTTTCACGGGTATGTTTCACGGGTGACGTTTCACGGGTCTAGGTTTCACTGGTAAGTTTCACAAGTCAAGGTTTTACGGGTAAGTTTCACGGGTAAGTTTCACGGGTATGTTTCACGGGTGACGTTTCACGGGTCTAGGTTTCACTGGTAAGTTTCACGGGTCAAGGTTTCACGGGTAAATTTCACGGGTAAGTTTTACGGGTAAGTTTCACGGGTGACGTTTCACGGGTGACGTTTCACGGGTGACGTTTCACGGGTCTAGGTTTCACTGGTAAGTTTCACGGGTCAAGGTTTCACGGGTAAGTTTCACGGGTATGTTTCACGGGTGACGTTTCACGGGTCTAGGTTTCACTGGAAAGTTTCACGGGTCAAGGTTTCACTTGTAAGTTTCACGGGTAAGTTTTACGGGTATGTTTTACAGGCGACGTTTCACGGGTCTAGGTTTCACTGGTAAGTTTCACGGGTCTAGGTTTCACGAATAAGTTTCACGGGTAAGTTTCACGGGTATGTTTCATGGGTGATGTTTCACGGGTCTAGGTTTCACTGGTAAGTTTCACGGGTCAAGGTTTCACGGGTAAGTTTCACGGGTATGTTTCACGGGTGACGTTTCACGGGTAAGTTTTACGCGTAAGTTTCACGGGTGACGTTTCACGGGTCTAGGTTTCACTGGTAAGTTTCACGGGTCAAGGTTTCACGGGTAAGTTTCACGGGTATGTTTCACGGGTGACGTTTCACGGGTCTAGGTTTCACTGGTAAGTTTCACGGGTCAAGGTTTCACGGGTAAGTTTCACGGGTAAATTTTACGGGTAAGTTTCAAGGGTGACGTTTCACGGGTCTAGGTTTCACTGGTAAGTTTCACGGGTCAAGGTTTCACGGGTAAGTTTCACGGGTAAGTTTCACGGATATGTTTCATGGGTGATGTTTCACGGGTCTAGGTTTTACTGGTAAGTTTCACGGGTCAAGGTTTCACGGGTAAGTTTCACGGGTAAGTTTCACGGGTGACGTTTCACGGGTCTAGGTTTCACTGGTAAGTTTCACGGGTATGTTTCACGGGTGACGTTTCACGGGTCTAGGTTTCACTGGTAAGTTTCAGGGGTTTAAGGTTTCACGGGTAAGTTTCACGGGTATGTTTCACGGATGACGTTTCACGGGTCTTGGTTTCACTGGTAAGTTTCACGGGTCAAGGTTTCACGGGTAAGTTTCACGGGTAAGTTTTACGGGTATGTTTTACAGGTGACGTTTCACGGGTAAGTTTCACGGGTAAGTTTCACGGGTATGTTTCACGGGTGACGTTTCACGGGTTTAGGTTTCACTGGTAAGTTTCACGGGTCAAGGTTTCACGGGTAAGTTTCACGGGTAAGTTTTACGGGTATGTTTTACAGGTGACGTTTCACGGGTCTAGGTTTCACTGGTAAGTTTCACGGGTCAAGGTTTCACGGGTAAGATTCACGGGTAAGTTTCACGGGTATGTTTCATGGGTGATGTTTCACGGGTCTAGGTTTCACTGGTAAGTTTTACGGGTCAAGGTTTTACGGGTAAGTTTCACGGGTAAGTTTCACGGGTATGTTTCACGGGTGACGTTTCACGGGTCTAGGTTTCACTGGTAAGTTTCACGGGTCAAGGTTTCACGGGTAAGTTTCACGGGTAAGTTTCACGGGTATGTTTCACGGGTGACGTTTCACGGGTCTAGGTTTCACTAGTAAGTTTCACGGGTCAAGGTTTCACGGGTAAGATTCACGGGTAAGTTTCACGGGTATGTTTCACGGGTGACGTTTCCCGGGTCTAGGTTTCACTGGTAAGTTTCACGGGTCAAGGTTTCACGGGTAAGTTTCACGGGTAAGTTTCACGGGTATGTTTCACGGGTGACGTTTCACGGGTCTAGGTTTCACTGGTAAGTTTCACGGGTCAAGGTTTCACGGGTAAGTTTCACGGGTAAGTTTCACGGGTATGTTTCACGGGTGACGTTTCACGGGTCTAGGTTTCACTGGTAAGTTTCACGGGTCAAGGTTTTACGGGTAAGTTTCACGGGTATGTTTCACGGGTGACGTTTCACGGGTCTAGGTTTCACTGGAAAGTTTCACGGGTCAAGGTTTCACTTGTAAGTTTCACGGGTAAGTTTTACGGGTATGTTTTACAGGCGACGTTTCACGGGTCTAGGTTTCACTGGTAAGTTTCACGGGTCTAGGTTTCACGAATAAGTTTCACGGGTAAGTTTCACGGGTATGTTTCATGGGTGATGTTTCACGGGTCTAGGTTTCACTGGTAAGTTTCACGGGTCAAGGTTTCACGGGTAAGTTTCACGGGTATGTTTCACGGGTGACGTTTCACGGGTAAGTTTTACGCGTAAGTTTCACGGGTGACGTTTCACGGGTCTAGGTTTCACTGGTAAGTTTCACGGGTCAAGGTTTCACGGGTAAGTTTCACGGGTATGTTTCACGGGTGACGTTTCACGGGTCTAGGTTTCACTGGTAAGTTTCACGGGTCAAGGTTTCACGGGTAAGTTTCACGGGTAAATTTTACGGGTAAGTTTCAAGGGTGACGTTTCACGGGTCTAGGTTTCACTGGTAAGTTTCACGGGTCAAGGTTTCACGGGTAAGTTTCACGGGTAAGTTTCACGGATATGTTTCATGGGTGATGTTTCACGGGTCTAGGTTTTACTGGTAAGTTTCACGGGTCAAGGTTTCACGGGTAAGTTTCACGGGTAAGTTTCACGGGTGACGTTTCACGGGTCTAGGTTTCACTGGTAAGTTTCACGGGTATGTTTCACGGGTGACGTTTCACGGGTCTAGGTTTCACTGGTAAGTTTCACGGGTCAAGGTTTCACGGGTAAGTTTCACGGGTAAGTTTCACGGGTATGTTTCACGGATGACGTTTCACGGGTCTTGGTTTCACTGGTAAGTTTCACGGGTCAAGGTTTCACGGGTAAGTTTCACGGGTAAGTTTTACGGGTATGTTTTACAGGTGACGTTTCACGGGTAAGTTTCACGGGTAAGTTTCACGGGTATGTTTCACGGGTGACGTTTCACGGGTCTAGGTTTCACTGGTAAGTTTCACGGGTCAAGGTTTCACGGGTAAGTTTCACGGGTAAGTTTTACGGGTATGTTTTACAGGTGACGTTTCACGGGTCTAGGTTTCACTGGTAAGTTTCACGGGTCAAGGTTTCACGGGTAAGATTCACGGGTAAGTTTCACGGGTATGTTTCATGGGTGATGTTTCACGGGTCTAGGTTTCACTGGTAAGTTTTACGGGTCAAGGTTTTACGGGTAAGTTTCACGGGTAAGTTTCACGGGTATGTTTCACGGGTGACGTTTCACGGGTCTAGGTTTCACTGGTAAGTTTCACGGGTCAAGGTTTCACGGGTAAGTTTCACGGGTAAGTTTCACGGGTATGTTTTACGGGTGACGTTTCACGGGTCTAGGTTTCACTAGTAAGTTTCACGGGTCAAGGTTTCACGGGTAAGATTCACGGGTAAGTTTCACGGGTATGTTTTACGGGTGACGTTTCCCGGGTCTAGGTTTCACTGGTAAGTTTCACGGGTCAAGGTTTCACGGGTAAGTTTCACGGGTAAGTTTCACGGGTATGTTTCACGGGTGACGTTTCACGGGTCTAGGTTTCACTGGTAAGTTTCACGGGTCAAGGTTTCACGGGTAAGTTTCACGGGTAAGTTTCACGGGTATGTTTCACGGGTGACGTTTCACGGGTCTAGGTTTCACTGGTAAGTTTCACGGGTCAAGGTTTTACGGGTAAGTTTCACGGGTAAGTTTCACGGGTATGTTTCACGGGTGACGTTTCACGGGTCTAGGTTTCACTGGTAAGTTTCACGGGTCAAGGTTTCACGGGTAAGTTTCACGGGTAAGTTTTACGGGTAAGTTTCACGGGTGACGTTTCACGGGTGACGTTTCACGGGTGACGTTTCACGGGTCTAGGTTTCACTGGTAAGTTTCACGGGTCAAGGTTTCACGGGTAAGTTTCACGGGTAAGTTTCACGGGTATGTTTTACGGGTGACGTTTCACGGGTCTAGGTTTCACTGGAAAGTTTCACGGGTCAAGGTTTCACGGGTAAGTTTCACGGATAAGTTTTACGGGTATGTTTTACAGGCGACGTTTCACGGGTCTAGGTTTCACTGGTAAGTTTCACGGGTCTAGGTTTCACGGGTAAGTTTCACGGGTAAGTTTCACGGGTATGTTTCATGGGTGATGTTTCACGGGTCTAGGTTTAACTGGTAAGTTTCACGGGTCAAGGTTTCACGGGTAAGTTTCACGGGTATGTTTCACGGGTGACGTTTCACGGGTAAGTTTTACGCGTAAGTTTCACGGGTGACGTTTCACGGGTCTAGGTTTCACTGGTAAGTTTCACGGGTCAAGGTTTCACGGGTAAGTTTCACGGGTATGTTTCACGGGTGACGTTTCACGGGTCTAGGTTTCACTGGTAAGTTTCACGGGTCAAGGTTTCACTGGTAAGTTTCACGGGTAAGTTTTACGGGTAAGTTTCACGGGTGACGTTTCACGGGTCTAGGTTTCACTGGTAAGTTTCACGGGTCAAGGTTTCACGGGTAAGTTTCACGGGTAAGTTTCACGGGTATGTTTCACGGGTGACGTTTCACGGGTCTAGGTTTCACTGGAAAGTTTCACGGGTCAAGGTTTCACGGGTAAGTTTCACGGGTAAGTTTCACGGGTAAGTTTTACGGGTATGTTTTACAGGTGACGTTTCACGGGTCTAGGTTTCACTGGTAAGTTTCACGGGTCAAGGTTTCACGGGTAAGTTTCACGGGTAAGTTTCACGGGTATGTTTCATTGGTGATGTTTCACGGGTCTAGGTTTTACTAGTAAGTTTCACGGGTCAAGGTTTCACGGGTAAGTTTCACGGGTAAGTTTCACGGGTGACGTTTTACGGGTCTAGGTTTCACTGGTAAGTTTCACGGGTATGTTTCACGGGTAAGTTTTACGGGTATGTTTTACAGGTGACGTTTCACGGGTCTAGGTTTCACTGGTAAGTTTCACGGGTCAAGGTTTCACGGGTCAAGGTTTCACGGGTAAGTTTTACGGGTAAGTTTCACGGGTATGTTTCACGGGTATGTTTCACGGGTCTTGGTTTCACTGGTAAGTTTCACGGGTCAAGGTTTCACGGGTAAGTTTCACGGGTAAGTTTTACGGGTATGTTTTACAGGTGACGTTTCACGGGTAAGTTTCACGGGTATGTTTCACAAGTGACGTTTCACGGGTCTAGGTTTCACTGGTAAGTTTCACGGGTCAAGGTTTCACGGGTAAGTTTCACGGGTAAGTTTTACGGGTAAGTTTCACGGGTGACGTTTCACGGGTCTAGGTTTCACTGGAAAGTTTCACGGGTCAAGGATTCACGGGTAAGTTTCACGGGTAAGTTTTACGGGTATGTTTTACAGGTGACGTTTCACGGGTCTAGGTTTCACTGGTAAGTTTCACGGGTCAAGGTTTCACGGGTAAGATTCACGGGTAAGTTTCACGGGTATGTTTCATGGGTAATGTTTCACGGGTCTAGGTTTCACTGGTAAGTTTCACGGGTCAAGGTTTTACGGGTAAGTTTCACGGGTAAGTTTCACGGGTATGTTTCACGGGTGACGTTTCACGGGTCTAGGTTTCACTGGTAAGTTTCACGGGTCAAGGTTTCACGGGTAAGTTTCACGGGTAAGTTTCACGGGTATGTTTCACGGGTGACGTTTCACGGGTCTAGGTTTCACTAGTAAGTTTCACGGGTCAAGGTTTCACGGGTAAGATTCACGGGTAAGTTTCACGGGTATGTTTCACGGGTGACGTTTCCCGGGTCTAGGTTTCACTGGTAAGTTTCACGGGTCAAGGTTTCACGGGTAAGTTTCACGGGTAAGTTTCACGGGTATGTTTCACGGGTGACGTTTCACGGGTCTAGGTTTCACTGGTAAGTTTCACGGGTCAAGGTTTCACGGGTAAGTTTCACGGGTAAGTTTCACGGGTATGTTTCACGGGTGACGTTTCACGGGTCTAGGTTTCACTGGTAAGTTTCACGGGTCAAGGTTTTACGGGTAAGTTTCACGGGTAAGTTTCACGGGTATGTTTCACGGGTGACGTTTCACGGGTCTAGGTTTCACTGGTAAGTTCCACGGGTCAAGGTTTCACGGGTAAGTTTCACGGGTAAGTTTTACGGGTAAGTTTCACGGGTGACGTTTCACGGGTGACGTTTCACGGGTGACGTTTCACGGGTCTAGGTTTCACTGGTAAGTTTCACGGGTCAAGGTTTCACGGGTAAGTTTCACGGGTAAGTTTCACGGGTATGTTTCACGGGTGACGTTTCACGGGTCTAGGTTTCACTGGAAAGTTTCACGGGTCAAGGTTTTACGGGTAAGTTTCACGGGTAAGTTTTACGGGTATGTTTTACAGGCGACGTTTCACGGGTCTAGGTTTCACTGGTAAGTTTCACGGGTCTAGGTTTCACGGGTAAGTTTCACGGGTAAGTTTCACGGGTATGTTTCATGGGTGATGTTTCACGGGTCTAGGTTTCACTGGTAAGTTTCACGGGTCAAGGTTTCACGGGTAAGTTTCACGGGTATGTTTCACGGGTGACGTTTCACGGGTAAGTTTTACGCGTAAGTTTCACGGGTGACGTTTCACGGGTCTAGGTTTCACTGGTAAGTTTCACGGGTCAAGGTTTCACGGGTAAGTTTCACGGGTATGTTTCACGGGTGACGTTTCACGGGTCTAGGTTTCACTGGTAAGTTTCACGGGTCAAGGTTTCACGGGTAAGTTTCACGGGTAAGTTTTACGGGTAAGTTTCACGGGTGACGTTTCACGGGGCTAGGTTTCACTGGTAAGTTTCACGGGTCAAGGTTTCACGGGTAAGTTTCACGGGTAAGTTTCACGGGTATGTTTCACGGGTGACGTTTCACGGGTCTAGGTTTCACTGGAAAGTTTCACGGGTCAAGGTTTCACGGGTAAGTTTCACGGGTAAGTTTCACGGGTAAGTTTTACGGGTATGTTTTACAGGTGACGTTTCACGGGTCTAGGTTTCACTGGTAAGTTTCACGGGTCAAGGTTTCACGGGTAAGTTTCACGGGTAAGTTTCACGGGTATGTTTCATTGGTGATGTTTCACGGGTCTAGGTTTTACTGGTAAGTTTCTCGGGTCAAGGTTTCACGGGTAAGTTTCACGGGTAAGTTTCACGGGTGACGTTTTACGGGTCTAGGTTTCACTGGTAAGTTTCACGGGTATGTTTCACGGGTAAGTTTTACGGGTATGTTTTACAGGTGACGTTTCACGGGTCTAGGTTTCACTGGTAAGTTTCACGGGTCAAGGTTTCACGGGTCAAGGTTTCACGGGTAAGTTTTACGGGTAAGTTTCACGGGTATGTTTCACGGGTATGTTTCACGGGTCTTGGTTTCACTGGTAAGTTTCACGGGTCAAGGTTTCACGGGTAAGTTTCACGGGTAAGTTTTACGGGTATGTTTTACAGGTGACGTTTCACGGGTCTAGGTTTCACTGGTAAGTTTCACGGGTCAAGGTTTCACGGGTAAGATTCACGGGTAAGTTTCACGGGTATGTTTCATGGGTGATGTTTCACGGGTCTAGGTTTCACTGGTAAGTTTCACGGGTCAAGGTTTTACGGGTAAGTTTCACGGGTAAGTTTCACGGGTATGTTTCACGGGTGACGTTTCACGGGTCTAGGTTTCACTGGTAAGTTTCACGGGTCAAGGTTTCACGGGTAAGTTTCACGGGTAAGTTTCACGGGTATGTTTCACGGGTGACGTTTCACGGGTCTAGGTTTCACTAGTAAGTTTCAAGGGTCAAGGTTTCACGGGTAAGTTTCACGGGTAAGTTTCACGGGTATGTTTCACGGGTGACGTTTCACGGGTCTAGGTTTCACTGGTAAGTTTCACGGGTCAAGGTTTCACGGGTAAGTTTCATGGGTAAGTTTCACGGGTATGTTTCACGGGTGACGTTTCACGGGTCTAGGTTTCACTGGTAAGTTTCACGGGTCAAGGTTTCACGGGTAAGTTTCACGGGTAAGTTTCACGGGTGACGTTTTACGGGTCTAGGTTTCACTGGTAAGTTTCACGGGTATGTTTCACGGGTAAGTTTTACGGGTATGTTTTACAGGTGACGTTTCACGGGTCTAGGTTTCACTGGTAAGTTTCACGGGTCAAGGTTTCACGGGTCAAGGTTTCACGGGTAAGTTTTACGGGTAAGTTTCACGGGTATGTTTCACGGGTATGTTTCACGGGTCTTGGTTTCACTGGTAAGTTTCACGGGTCAAGGTTTCACGGGTAAGTTTCACGGGTAAGTTTTACGGGTATGTTTTACAGGTGACGTTTCACGGGTAAGTTTCACGGGTATGTTTCACAAGTGACGTTTCACGGGTCTAGGTTTCACTGGTAAGTTTCACGGGTCAAGGTTTCACGGGTAAGTTTCACGGGTAAGTTTTACGGGTAAGTTTCACGGGTGACGTTTCACGGGTCTAGGTTTCACTGGAAAGTTTCACGGGTCAAGGATTCACGGGTAAGTTTCACGGGTAAGTTTTACGGGTATGTTTTACAGGTGACGTTTCACGGGTCTAGGTTTCACTGGTAAGTTTCACGGGTCAAGGTTTCACGGGTAAGATTCACGGGTAAGTTTCACGGGTATGTTTCATGGGTAATGTTTCACGGGTCTAGGTTTCACTGGTAAGTTTCACGGGTCAAGGTTTTACGGGTAAGTTTCACGGGTAAGTTTCACGGGTATGTTTCACGGGTGACGTTTCACGGGTCTAGGTTTCACTGGTAAGTTTCACGGGTCAAGGTTTCACGGGTAAGTTTCACGGGTAAGTTTCACGGGTATGTTTCACGGGTGACGTTTCACGGGTCTAGGTTTCACTAGTAAGTTTCACGGGTCAAGGTTTCACGGGTAAGATTCACGGGTAAGTTTCACGGGTATGTTTCACGGGTGACGTTTCCCGGGTCTAGGTTTCACTGGTAAGTTTCACGGGTCAAGGTTTCACGGGTAAGTTTCACGGGTAAGTTTCACGGGTATGTTTCACGGGTGACGTTTCACGGGTCTAGGTTTCACTGGTAAGTTTCACGGGTCAAGGTTTCACGGGTAAGTTTCACGGGTAAGTTTCACGGGTATGTTTCACGGGTGACGTTTCACGGGTCTAGGTTTCACTGGTAAGTTTCACGGGTCAAGGTTTTACGGGTAAGTTTCACGGGTAAGTTTCACGGGTATGTTTCACGGGTGACGTTTCACGGGTCTAGGTTTCACTGGTAAGTTCCACGGGTCAAGGTTTCACGGGTAAGTTTCACGGGTAAGTTTTACGGGTAAGTTTCACGGGTGACGTTTCACGGGTGACGTTTCACGGGTCTAGGTTTCACTGGTAAGTTTCACGGGTCAAGGTTTCACGGGTAAGTTTCACGGGTAAGTTTCACGGGTATGTTTCACGGGTGACGTTTCACGGGTCTAGGTTTCACTGGAAAGTTTCACGGGTCAAGGTTTCACGGGTAAGTTTCACGGGTAAGTTTTACGGGTATGTTTTACAGGCGACGTTTCACGGGTCTAGGTTTCACTGGTAAGTTTCACGGGTCTAGGTTTCACGGGTAAGTTTCACGGGTAAGTTTCACGGGTATGTTTCATGGGTGATGTTTCACGGGTCTAGGTTTCACTGGTAAGTTTCACGGGTCAAGGTTTCACGGGTAAGTTTCACGGGTATGTTTCACGGGTGACGTTTCACGGGTAAGTTTTACGCGTAAGTTTCACGGGTGACGTTTCACGGGTCTAGGTTTCACTGGTAAGTTTCACGGGTCAAGGTTTCACGGGTAAGTTTCACGGGTATGTTTCACGGGTGACGTTTCACGGGTCTAGGTTTCACTGGTAAGTTTCACGGGTCAAGGTTTCACGGGTAAGTTTCACGGGTAAGTTTTACGGGTAAGTTTCACGGGTGACGTTTCACGGGGCTAGGTTTCACTGGTAAGTTTCACGGGTCAAGGTTTCACGGGTAAGTTTCACGGGTAAGTTTCACGGGTATGTTTCACGGGTGACGTTTCACGGGTCTAGGTTTCACTGGAAAGTTTCACGGGTCAAGGTTTCACAGGTAAGTTTCACGGGTAAGTTTCACGGGTAAGTTTTACGGGTATGTTTTACAGGTGACGTTTCACGGGTCTAGGTTTCACTGGTAAGTTTCACGGGTCAAGGTTTCACGGGTAAGTTTCACGGGTAAGTTTCACGGGTATGTTTCATTGGTGATGTTTCACGGGTCTAGGTTTTACTGGTAAGTTTCTCGGGTCAAGGTTTCACGGGTAAGTTTCACGGGTAAGTTTCACGGGTGACGTTTTACGGGTCTAGGTTTCACTGGTAAGTTTCACGGGTATGTTTCACGGGTAAGTTTTACGGGTATGTTTTACAGGTGACGTTTCACGGGTCTAGGTTTCACTGGTAAGTTTCACGGGTCAAGGTTTCACGGGTCAAGGTTTCACGGGTAAGTTTTACGGGTAAGTTTCACGGGTATGTTTCACGGGTATGTTTCACGGGTCTTGGTTTCACTGGTAAGTTTCACGGGTCAAGGTTTCACGGGTAAGTTTCACGGGTAAGTTTTACGGGTATGTTTTACAGGTGACGTTTCACGGGTCTAGGTTTCACTGGTAAGTTTCACGGGTCAAGGTTTCACGGGTAAGATTCACGGGTAAGTTTCACGGGTATGTTTCATGGGTGATGTTTCACGGGTCTAGGTTTCACTGGTAAGTTTCACGGGTCAAGGTTTTACGGGTAAGTTTCACGGGTAAGTTTCACGGGTATGTTTCACGGGTGACGTTTCACGGGTCTAGGTTTCACTAGTAAGTTTCACGGGTCAAGGTTTCACGGGTAAGTTTCACGGGTAAGTTTCACGGGTATGTTTCACGGGTGACGTTTCACGGGTCTAGGTTTCACTAGTAAGTTTCAAGGGTCAAGGTTTCACGGGTAAGTTTCACGGGTAAGTTTCACGGGTATGTTTCACGGGTGACGTTTCACGGGTCTAGGTTTCACTGGTAAGTTTCACGGGTCAAGGTTTCACGGGTAAGTTTCATGGGTAAGTTTCACGGGTATGTTTCACGGGTGACGTTTCACGGGTCTAGGTTTCACTGGTAAGTTTCACGGGTCAAGGTTTCACGGGTAAGTTTCACGGGTAAGTTTCACGGGTATGTTTCACGGGTGACGTTTCACGGGTCTAGGTTTCACTGGTAAGTTTCACAAGTCAAGGTTTTACGGGTAAGTTTCACGGGTAAGTTTCACGGGTATGTTTCACGGGTGACGTTTCACGGGTCTAGGTTTCACTGGTAAGTTTCACGGGTCAAGGTTTCACGGGTAAATTTCACGGGTAAGTTTTACGGGTAAGTTTCACGGGTGACGTTTCACGGGTGACGTTTCACGGGTGACGTTTCACGGGTCTAGGTTTCACTGGTAAGTTTCACGGGTCAAGGTTTCACGGGTAAGTTTCACGGGTAAGTTTCACGGGTATGTTTCACGGGTGACGTTTCACGGGTCTAGGTTTCACTGGAAAGTTTCACGGGTCAAGGTTTCACTTGTAAGTTTCACGGGTAAGTTTTACGGGTATGTTTTACAGGCGACGTTTCACGGGTCTAGGTTTCACTGGTAAGTTTCACGGGTCTAGGTTTCACGAATAAGTTTCACGGGTAAGTTTCACGGGTATGTTTCATGGGTGATGTTTCACGGGTCTAGATTTCACTGGTAAGTTTCACGGGTCAAGGTTTCACGGGTAAGTTTCACGGGTATGTTTCACGGGTGACGTTTCACGGGTAAGTTTTACGCGTAAGTTTCACGGGTGACGTTTCACGGGTCTAGGTTTCACTGGTAAGTTTCACGGGTCAAGGTTTCACGGGTAAGTTTCACGGGTATGTTTCACGGGTGACGTTTCACGGGTCTAGGTTTCACTGGTAAGTTTCACGGGTCAAGGTTTCACGGGTAAGTTTCACGGGTAAGTTTTACGGGTAAGTTTCAAGGGTGACGTTTCACGGGTCTAGGTTTCACTGGTAAGTTTCACGGGTCAAGGTTTCACGGGTAAGTTTCACGGGTAAGTTTCACGGGTATGTTTCACGGGTGACGTTTCACGGGTCTAGGTTTCACTGGAAAGTTTCACGGGTCAAGGTTTCACGGGTAAGTTTCACGGTTTAGTTTCACGGGTAAGTTTTACGGGTATGTTTTACAGGTGACGTTTCACGGGTCTAGGTTTCACTGGTAAGTTTCACGGGTCAAGGTTTCACGGGTAAGTTTCACGGGTAAGTTTCACGGGTATGTTTCATTGGTGATGTTTCACGGGTCTAGGTTTTACTGGTAAGTTTCACGGGTCAAGGTTTCACGGGTAAGTTTCACGGGTAAGTTGCACGGGTGACGTTTCACGGGTCTAGGTTTCACTGGTAAGTTTCACGGGTATGTTTCACGGGTAAGTTTTACGGGTATGTTTTACAGGTGACGTTTCACGGGTCTAGGTTTCACTGGTAAGTTTCACGGGTCAAGGTTTCACGGGTCAAGGTTTCACGGGTAAGTTTTAAGGGTAAGTTTCACGGGTATGTTTCACGGATGACGTTTCACGGGTCTTGGTTTCACTGGTAAGTTTCACGGGTCAAGGTTTCACGGGTAAGTTTCACGGGTAAGTTTTACAGCTATGTTTTACAGGTGACGTTTCACGGGTAAGTTTCACGGGTAAGTTTCACTTGTATGTTTCACGGGTGACGTTTCACGGGTCTAGGTTTCACTGGTAAGTTTCACGGGTCATGGTTTCACAGGTAAGTTTCACGGGTAAGTTTTACGGGTAAGTTTCACGGGTGACGTTTCACGGGTCTAGGTTTCACTGGAAAGTTTCACGGGTCAAGGTTTCACGGGTAAGTTTCACGGGTAAGTTTCACGGGTAAGTTTTACGGGTATGTTTTACAGGTGACGTTTCACGGGTCTAGGTTTCACTGGTAAGTTTCACGGGTCAAGGTTTCACGGGTAAGTTTCACGGGTAAGTTTCACGGGTATGTTTCACGGGTGACGTTTCACGGGTCTAGGTTTCACTAGTAAGTTTCACGGGTCAAGGTTTCACGGGTAAGTTTCACGGGTAAGTTTCACGGGTATGTTTCACGGGTGACGTTTCACGGGTCTAGGTTTCACTGGTAAGTTTCACGGGTCAAGGTTTCACGGGTAAGTTTCACGGGTAAGTTTCACGGGTATGTTTCACGGGTGACGTTTCACGGGTCTAGGTTTCACTAGTAAGTTTCACGGGTCAAGGTTTTACGGGTAAGTTTCACGGGTAAGTTTCACGGGTATGTTTCACGGGTGACGTTTCACGGGTCTAGGTTTCACTGGTAAGTTTCACGGGTCAAGGTTTCACGGGTAAGTTTAACGGGTAAGTTTCACGGGTATGTTTCACGGATGACGTTTCACGGGTCTAGGTTTCACTGGTAAGTTTCACGGGTCAAGGTTTCACGGGTAAGTTTCACGGGTAAGTTTCACGGGTATGTTTCACGGGTGACGTTTCACGGGTCTAGGTTTCACTGGTAAGTTTCACGGGTCAAGGTTTCACGGGTAAGTTTCACGGGTATGTTTCACGGGTGTCGTTTCACGGGTCAAGGTTTCACGGGTAAGTTTCACGGGTAAGTTTTACGGTTATGTTTTACAGGTGACGTTTCACGGGTCTAGGTTTCACTGGTAAGTTTCACGGGTCAAGGTTTCACGGGTAAGTTTCACGGGTAAGTTTCACGGGTATGTTTCACGGGTAAGTTTCACGGGTAAGTTTCACGGGTATGTTTCACGGGTGACGTTTCACGGGTCTAGGTTTCACTGGTAAGTTTCACGGGTCAAGGTTTCACGGGTAAGTTTCACGGGTAAGTTTCACGGGTATGTTTCACGGGTGACGTTTCACGGGTCTAGGTTTCACTGGTAAGTTTCACGGGTCAAGGTTTCACTGGTAAGTTTCACGGGTCAAGGTTTCACGGGTAAGTTTCACGGGTAAGTTTCACGGGTATGTTTCACGGGTGACGTTTCACGGGTCTAGGTTTCACTGGTAAGTTTAACGGGTCAAGGTTTCACGGGTAAGTTTCACAGGTAAGTTTTACGGGTAAGTTTCACGGGTGACGTTTCACGGGTCTAGGTTTTACTGGTAAGTTTCACGGGTCAAGGTTTCACGGGTAAGTTTCACGGGTAAGTTTCACGGGTGACCTTTCACGGGTCTTGGTTTCACTGGTAAGTTTCACGGGTCAAGGTTTCACGGGTAAGTTTCACGGGTAAATTTCACGGGTATGTTTCACGGGTGACGTTTCACGGGTCTAGGTTTCACTGGTAAGTTTCACGGGTCAAGGTTTCACGGGTAAGTTTCACAGGTAAGTTTCACGGGTATGTTTCACGGGTGACGTTTCACGGGTCTAGGTTTCACTGGTAAGTTTCACGGGTCAAGGTTTCACGGGTAAGTTTCACGGGTAAGTTTCACGGGTATGTTTCACGGGTGACGTTTCACGGGTCTAGGTTTCACTGGTAAGTTTCACGGAACAAGGTTTCACGGGTTAGTTTCACGGGTAAGTTTCACGGGTATGTTTCACGGGTATCGTTTCACGGGTCTAGGTTTCACTGGTAAGTTTCACGGGTCAAGGTTTTACGGGTAAGTTTTACGGGTAAGTTTTACGGGTAAGTTTCACGGGTGACGTTTCACGGGTCTAGGTTTCACTGGTAAGTTTCACGGGTCAAGGTTTCACGGGTAAGTTTCACGGGTATGTTTCACGGGTGACGTTTCACGGGTCATGGTTTCACTGGTAAGTTTCACGGGTCAAGGTTTCACGGGTAAGTTTCACGGGTAAGTTTTACGGGTAAGTTTCACGGGTGACGTTTCACGGGTGACGTTTCACGGGTCTAGGTTTCACTGGTAAGTTTCACGGGTCAAGGTTTCACGGGTAAGTTTCACGGGTTAGTTTCACGGGTATGTTTCACGGGTGACGTTTCACGGGTCTAGGTTTCACTGGAAAGTTTCACGGGTCAAGGTTTCACGGGTCTAGGTTTCACTGGTAAGTTTCACGGGTCAAGGTTTCACGGGTAAGTTTCACGGGTCAAGGTTTCACGGGTAAGTTTCACGGGTAAGTTTCACGGGTATGTTTCACGGGTGACGTTTCACGGGTCTAGGTTTCACTGGTAAGTTTCACGGGAAAGTTTCACGGGTAAGTTTTACGGGTCTAGGTTTCACTGGTAAGTTTCACGGGTCAAGGTTTCACGGGTAAGTTTCACGGGTAAGTTTCACGGGTCTAGGTTTCACTGGTAAGTTTCACGGGTCAAGGGTTCACGGGTAAGTTTCACGGGTATGTTTCACGGGTGACGTTTAACGGGTCTAGGTTTCACTGGTAAGTTTCACGGGTAAGTTTCACGGGTATGTTTCACGGATGACGTTTCACGGGTCTTGGTTTCACTGGTATGTTTCACGGGTCAAGGTTTCACGGGTAAGTTTCACGGGTAAGTTTCACGGGTATGTTTCACGGGTGACGATTCACGGGTCTAGGTTTCACTGGTAAGTTTTACGGGTCAAGGTTTCACGGGTAAGTTTCACGGGTAAGTTTTACGGGTAAGTTTCACGGGTGACGTTTCACGGGTCTAGGTTTCACTGGTAAGTTTCACGGGTCAAGGTTTCGCGGATAAGTTTCACGGGTCAAGGTTTCACGGGTAAGTTTCACGGGTAAGTTTCACGGGTGACGTTTTACGGGTCTAGGTTTCACTGGTAAGTTTCACGGGTCAAGGTTTCACGGGTAAGTTTCACGGGTAAGTTTCACGGGTATGTTTCACGGGTGACGTTTCACGGGTCTAGGTTTCTCTGGTAAGTTTCACGGGTCAAGGTTTCACGGGTCTAGGTTTCACTGGAAAGTTTCACGGGTCAAGGTTTCACGGGTAAGTTTCACGGGTAAGTTTTACGGTTATGTTTTACAGGTGACGTTTCACGGGTCTAGGTTTCACTGGTAAGTTTCACGGGTCTAGGTTTCACTGGTAAGTTTCACGGGTCAAGGTTTCACGGGTAAGTTTCACGGGTAAGTTTCACGGGTATGTTTCACGGGTGACGTTTCACATGTCTAGGTTTCACTGGTAAGTTTCACGGGTCAAGGTTTCACGGGTAAGTTTCACGGGTAAGTTTCACGGGTATGTTTCACGGGTGACGTTTTACGGGTCTAGGTTTCACTGGTAAGTTTCACGGGTCAAGGTTTCACGGGTAAGTTTCACGGGTAAGTTTCACGGGTATGTTTCACGGGTGACGTTTCACGGGTCTAGGTTTCACTGGTAAGTTTCACGGGTCAAGGTTTTACGGGTAAGTTTCACGGGTAAGTTTCACGGGTATGTTTCACGGGTGACGTTTCACGGGTCTAGGTTTCACTGGTAAGTTTCACGGGTCAAGGTTTCACGGGTAAGTTTCACGGGTAAGTTTTACGGGTAAGTTTCACGGGTGACGTTTCACGGGTGACGTTTCACGGGTCTAGGTTTCACTGGTAAGTTTCACGGGTCAAGGTTTCACGGGTAAGTTTCACGGGTTAGTTTCACGGGTATGTTTCACGGGTTACGTTTCACGGGTCTAGGTTTCACTGGAAAGTTTCACGGGTCAAGGTTTCACGGGTAAGTTTCACGGGTAAGTTTCACGGGTATGTTTCACGGGTGACGTTTCACAGGTCTAGGTTTCACTGGTAAGTTTCACGGGTCAAGGTTTCACGGGTAAGTTTCACGGGTAAGTTTCACGGGTATGTTTCACGGGTGACGTTTCACGGGTCTAGGTTTCACTGGTAAGTTTCACGGGTCAAGGTTTCACGGGTAAGTTTTACGGGTAAGTTTCACGGGTAAGTTTCACGGGTATGTTTCACGGGTGACGTTTCACGGGTCTAGGTTTCACTGGTAAGTTTCACGGGTCAAGGTTTCACGGGTAAGTTTCACGGGTATGTTTCACGGGTGTCGTTTCACGGGTCAAGGTTTCACGGGTAAGTTTCACGGGTAAGTTTTACGGTTATGTTTTACAGGTGACGTTTCACGGGTCTAGGTTTTACTGGTAAGTTTCACGGGTCAAGGTTTCACGGGTAAGTTTCACGGGTAAGTTTCACGGGTATGTTTCATGGGTGATGTTTGACGGGTCTAGGTTTCACTGGTAAGTTTCACGGGTCAAGGTTTCACGGGTAAGTTTCACGGGTAAGTTTCACGGGTAAGTTTCACGGTTATGTTTCACGGGTGACGTTTCACGGGTCTAGGTTTCACTGGTAAGTTTCACGGGTCAAGGTTTCACGGGTAAGTTTCACGGGTAAGTTTTACGGGTATGTTTTACAGGTGACGTGTCACGGGTCTAGGTTTCACTGGTAAGTTTCACGGGTCAAGGTTTCAAAGGTAAGTTTCACGGGTAAGTTTCACGGATATGTTTCATGGGTGATGTTTCACGGGTCTAGGATTTACTGGTAAGTTTCACGGGTCAAGGTTTCACGGGTAAGTTTCACGGGTAAGTTTCACGGGTATGTTTCTCGGGTGACGTTTCACGGGTCTAGGTTTCACTGGTAAGTTTCACGGGTCAAGGTTTCACGGGTAAGTTTCACGGGTATGTTTCACGGGTGACGTTTCACGGGTCTAGGTTTCACTGGTAAGTTTCACGGGTCAAGGTTTCACGGGTAAGTTTCACGGGCAAGTTTCACGGGTATGTTTCACGGGTGACGTTTCACATGTCTAGGTTTCACTGGTAAGTTTCACGGGTCAAGGTTTCACGGGTAAGTTTCACGGGTAAGTTTCACGGGTATGTTTCACGGGTGACGTTTCACGGTCTAGGTTTCACTGGTAAGTTTCACGGGTCAAGGTTTCACGGGTAAGTTTCACGGGTATGTTTCACGGGTGACGTTTCACGGGTCTAGGTTTCACTGGTAAGTTTCACGGGTCAAGGTTTTACGGGTAAGTTTCACGGGTAAGTTTTACGGGTGTGTTTCACGGGTGACGTTTCACGGGTCTAGGTTTCACTGGTAAGTTTCACGGGTCAAGGTTTCACGGGTAAGTTTCACGGGTAAGTTTTACGGGTAAGTTTCACGGGTGACGTTTCACGGGTCTAGGTTTCACTAATAAGTTTCACGGGTCAAGGTTTCACGGGTAAGTTTCACGGGTTAGTTTCACGGGTATGTTTCACGGGTGACGTTTCACGGGTCTAGGTTTCACTGGAAAGTTTCACGGGTCAAGGTTTCACGGGTAAGTTTCACGGGTAAGTTTCACGGGTATGTTTCACGGGTGACGTTTCACAGGTCTAGGTTTCACTGGTAAGTTTCACGGGTCAAGGTTTCACGGGTAAGTTTCACGGGTAAGTTTCACGGGTATGTTTCACGGGTGACGTTTCACGGGTCTAGGTTTCACTGGTAAGTTTCACGGGTCAAGGTTTCACGGGTAAGTTTCACGGGTAAGTCTCACGGGTATGTTTCACGGGTGACGTTTCACGGGTCTAGGTTTCACTGGTAAGTTTCACGGGTCAAGGTTTCACGGGTAAGTTTCACGGGTATGTTTCACGGGTGTCGTTTCACGGGTCTAGGTTTCACTGGTAAGTTTCACGGGTCAAGGTTTCACGGGTAAGTTTCACGGATAAGTTTCATGGGTATGTTTCACGGTTGACGTTTCACGGGTCTAGGTTTCACTGGCAAGTTTCACGGGTAAGTTTCACGGGTAAGTTTTACGGGTAAGTTTCACAGGTGACGTTTCACGGGTCTAGGTTACACTGGTAAGTTTCACGGGTCAAGGTTTTACGGGTAAGTTTCACGGGTAAGTTTCACGGGTGACCTTTCACGGGTAAGTTTCACGTGTCAGTTTCACGGGTAAGTTTCACGGGTGACGTTTCACGGGTCTAGGTTTCACTGGTAAGTTTGACGGGTCAAGGTTTCACGGGTAAGTTTCACGGGTAAGTTTCACGGGTATGTTTCACGGGTGACGTTTCACGGGTCTAGGTTTCACTGGTAAGTTTCACGGGTCAAGGTTTCACGGGTAAGTTTCACGGGTAAGTTTCACGGGTATGTTTCACGAGTGACGTTTCACGGGTCTAGGTTTCACTGGTAAGTTTCACGGGTCAAGGTTTCACGGGTAAGTTTCACGGGTAAGTTTCACGGGTATGTTTCACGGGTGACGTTTCACGGGTCTAGGTTTCACTGGTAAGTTTCACGGGTCAAGGATTTACGGGTAAGTTTCACGGGTAAGTTTCACGGGTATGTTTCACGGGTGACGTTTCACGGGTCTAGGTTTCACTGGTAAGTTTCACGGGTCAAGGTTTTACGGGTAAGTTTCACGGGTACGTTTTACGGGTAAGTTTCACGGGTGACGTTTCACGGGTGACGTTTCACGGGTCTAGGTTTCACTGGTAAGTTTCACGGGTCAAGGTTTCACGGGTAAGTTTCACGGGTAAGTTTCACGGGTATGTTTCACGGGTGACCTTTCACGGGTCTAGGTTTCACTGGTAAGTTTCACGGGTCAAGGTTTCACGGGTAAGTTTCACGTGTCAGTTTCACGGGTAAGTTTCACGGGTGACGTTTCACGGGTCTAGGTTTCACTGGTAAGTTTCACGGGTCAAGGTTTCACGGGTAAGTTTCACGGGTAAGTTTCACGGGTAAGTTTCACGGGTGACGTTTCACGGGTCTAGGTTTCACTGGTAAGTTTCACGGGTCAAGGTTTCACTGGTAAGTTTCACGGGTAAGTTTCACGGGTTTGTTTCACGGATGACGTTTCACGGGTCTTGGTTTCACTGGTAAGTTTCACGGGTCAAGGTTTCACGGGTAAGTTTCACGGGTAAGTTTCACGGGTATGTTTCACGGGTGACGTTTCACGGGTCTAGGTTTCACTGATAAGTTTCACGGGTCAAGGTTTCACGGGTAAGTTTCACGGGTAAGTTTTACGGGTAAGTTTCACGAGTGACGTTTCACGGGTCTAGGTTTCACTGGTAAGTTTCACGGGTCAAAGTTTCACGGGTAAGTTTAACGGGTCAAGGTTTCACGGGTAAGTTTCACGGGTAAGTTTCACGGGTGACGTTTCACGGGTCTAGGTTTCACTGGTAAGTTTCACGGGTCAAGGTTTCACGGGTAAGTTTCACGGGTAAGTTTCACGGGTATGTTTCACGGGTGACGTTTCACGGGTCTAGGTTTCACTGGTAAGTTTCACGGGTTAAGGTTTTACGGGTAAGTTTCACGGGTAAGTTTCACGGGTATGTTTCACGGGTGACGTTTCACGGGTCTAGGTTTCACTGGTAAGTTTTACGGGTCAAGGTTTTACGGGTCTAGGTTTCACTGGAAAGTTTCACGGGTCAAGGTTTCACGGGTAAGTTTCACGGGTAAGTTTTACGGTTATGTTTTACAGGTGACGTTTCACGGGTCTAGGTTTCACTGGTAAGTTTCACGGGTCAAGGTTTTACGGGTAAGTTTCACGGGTAAGTTTCACGGGTATGTTTCATGGGTGATGTTTCACGGGTCTAGGTTTCACTGGTAAGTTTCACGGGTCAAGGTTTCACGGGTAAGTTTCACGGGTATGTTTCACGGGTGACGTTTCACGGGTAAGTTTTACGCGTAAGTTTCACGGGTGATGTTTCACGGGTCTAGGTTTCACTGGTAAGTTTCACGGGTCAAGGTTTCACGGGTAAGTTTCACGGGTATGTTTCACGGGTGACGTTTCACGGGTCTAGGTTTCACTGGTTAGTTTCACGGGTCAAGGTTTCACGGGTAAGTTTCACGGGTAAGTTTTACGGGTAAGTTTCACGGGGGACGTTTCACGGGTCTAGGTTTCACTGGTAAGTTTCACCGGTCAAGGTTTCACGGGTAAGTTTCACGGGTAAGTTTCACGGGTATGTTTCACGGGTGACGTTTCACGGGTCTAGGTTTCACTGGAAAGTTTCACGGGTCAAGGTTTCACGGGTAAGTTTCACGGGTAAGTTTCACGGGTATGTTTCACGGGTGACGTTTCACGGGGCTAGGTTTCACTGGTAAGTTTCACGGGTCAAGGTTTCACGGGTAAGTTTCACGGGTAAGTTTCACGGGTATGTTTCACGGGTGACGTTTCACGGGTCTAGGTTTCACTGGTAAGTTTCACGGGTCAAGGTTTCACGGGTAAGTTTCACGGGTAAGTTTCACGGGTATGTTTCACGGGTGACGTTTCACGGGTCTAGGTTTCACTGGTAAGTTTCACGGGTCAAGGTTTTACGGGTAAGTTTCACGGGTAAGTTTCACGGGTATGTTTCACGGGTGACGTTTCACGGGTCTAGGTTTCACTGGTAAGTTTCACGGGTCAAGGTTTCACGGGTAAGTTTCACGGGTAAGTTTCACGGGTATGTTTCATTGGTGATGTTTCACGGGTCTAGGTTTTACTGGTAAGTTTCACGGGTCAAGGTTTCACGGGTAAGTTTCACGGGTAAGTTTCACGGGTGACGTTTTACGGGTCTAGGTTTCACTGGTAAGTTTCACGGGTATGTTTCACGGGTAAGTTTTACGGGTATGTTTTACAGGTGACGTTTCACGGGTCTAGGTTTCACTGGTAAGTTTCACGGGTCAAGGTTTCACGGGTCAAGGTTTCACGGGTAAGTTTTACGGGTAAGTTTCACGGGTATGTTTCACGGATGATGTTTCACGGGTCTTGGTTTCACTGGTAAGTTTCACGGGTCAAGGTTTCACGGGTAAGTTTCACGGGTAAGTTTTACGGGTATGTTTTACAGGTGACGTTTCACGGGTAAGTTTCACGGGTAAGTTTCACGGGTATGTTTCACGGGTGACGTTTCACGGGTCTAGGTTTCACTGGTAAGTTTCACGGGTCAAGGTTTCACGGGTAAGTTTCACGGGTAAGTTTTACGGGTAAATTTTACGGGTGACGTTTCACGGGTCTAGGTTTCACTGGAAAGTTTCACGGGTCAAGGTTTCACGGGTAAGTTTCACGGGTAAGTTTTACGGGTATGTTTTACAGGTGACGTTTCACGGGTCTAGGTTTCACTGGTAAGTTTCACGGGTCAAGGTTTCACGGGTAAGTTTCACGGGTAAGTTTCACGGGTATGTTTCACGGGTGACGTTTCACGGGTCTAGGTTTCACTAGTAAGTTTCACGGGTCAAGGTTTCACGGGTAAGTTTCACGGATAAGTTTCACGGGTATGTTTCACGGGTGACGTTTCACGGGTCTAGGTTTCACTGGTAAGTTTCACGGGTCAAGGTTTCACGGGTAAGTTTCACGGGTAAGTTTCACGGGTATGTTTCACGGGTGACGTTTCACGGGTCTAGGTTTCACTAGTAAGTTTCACGGGTCAAGGTTTCACGGGTAAGTTTCACGGGTAAGTTTCACGGGTATGTTTCACGGGTGACGTTTCACGGGTCTAGGTTTCACTGGTAAGTTTCACGGGTCAAGGTTTCACGGGTAAGTTTCACGGGTAAGTTTCACGGGTATGTTTCACGGGTGACGTTTCACGGGTCTAGGTTTCACTGGTAAGTTTCACGGGTCAAGGTTTCACGGGTAAGTTTCACGGGTAAGTTTCACGGGTAAGTTTCACGGGTATGTTTCACGGGTGACGTTTCACGGGTCTAGGTTTCACTGGTAAATTTCACGGGTCAAGGTTTTACGGGTAAGTTTCACGGGTAAGTTTCACGGGTATGTTTCACGGGTGACGTTTCACGGGTCTAGGTTTCACTGGTAAGTTTCACGGGTCAAGGTTTCACGGGTAAGTTTCACGGGTATGTTTTACGGGTGACGTTTCACGGGTCTAGGTTTCACTGGTAAGTTTCACGGGTCAAGGTTTCACGGGTAAGTTTCACGGGTAAGTTTCACGGGTATGTTTCACGGGTGACGTTTCACGGGTCTAGGTTTCACTGGTAAGTTTCACGGGTCAAGGTTTCACGGGTAAGTTTCACGGGTAAGTTTCACGGGTATGTTTCACGGGTGACGTTTCACGGGTCTAGGTTTCACTGGTAAGTTTCACGGGTCAAGGTTTCACTGGTAAGTTTCACGGGTCAAGGTTTCACGGGTAAGTTTCACGGGTAAGTTTCACGGGTATGTTTCACGGGTGACGTTTCACGGGTCTAGGTTTCACTGGTAAGTTTAACGGGTCAAGGTTTCACGGGTAAGTTTCACAGGTAAGTTTTACGGGTAAGTTTCACGGGTGACGTTTCACGGGTCTAGGTTTTACTGGTAAGTTTCACGGGTCAAGGTTTCACGGGTAAGTTTCACGGGTAAGTTTCACGGGTAAGTTTCACGGGTGACCTTTCACGGGTCTTGGTTTCACTGGTAAGTTTCACGGGTCAAGGTTTCACGGGTAAGTTTCACGGGTAAATTTCACGGGTATGTTTCACGGGTGACGTTTCACGGGTCTAGGTTTCACTGGTAAGTTTCACGGGTCAAGGTTTCACGGGTAAGTTTCACAGGTAAGTTTCACGGGTATGTTTCACGGGTGACGTTTCACGGGTCTAGGTTTCACTGGTAAGTTTCACGGGTCAAGGTTTCACGGGTAAGTTTCACGGGTAAGTTTCACGGGTATGTTTCACGGGTGACGTTTCACGGGTCTAGGTTTCACTGGTAAGTTTCACGGATCAAGGTTTCACGGGTAAGTTTCACGGGTAAGTTTTACGGGTATGTTTTACAGGTGACGTTTCACGGGTCTAGGTTACACTGGTAAGTTTCACGGGTCAAGGTTTCACGGGTAAGTTTCACGGGTAAGTTTCACGGGTATGTTTCACGGATGACGTTTCACGGGTCTTGGTTTCACTGGTAAGTTTCACGGGTCAAGGTTTCACGGGTAAGTTTCACGGGTAAGTTTTACGGGTATGTTTTACAGGTGACGTTTCACGGGTAAGTTTCACGGGTATGTTTCACGGGTGACGTTTCACGGGTCTAGGTTTCACTGGTAAGTTTCACGGGTCAAGGTTTCACTGGTAAGTTTCACGGGTCAAGGTTTCACGGGTAAGTTTCACGGGTAAGTTTCACGGGTATGTTTCACGGGTGACGTTTCACGGGTCTAGGTTTCACTGGTAAGTTTAACGGGTCAAGGTTTCACGGGTAAGTTTCACAGGTAAGTTTTACGGGTAAGTTTCACGGGTGACGTTTCACGGGTCTAGGTTTTACTGGTAAGTTTCACGGGTCAAGGTTTCACGGGTAAGTTTCACGGGTAAGTTTCACGGGTAAGTTTCACGGGTGACCTTTCACGGGTCTTGGTTTCACTGGTAAGTTTCACGGGTCAAGGTTTCACGGGTAAGTTTCACGGGTAAGTTTCACGGGTATGTTTCACGAGTGACGTTTCACGGGTCTAGGTTTCACTGGTAAGTTTCACGGGTCAAGGTTTCACGGGTAAGTTTCACGGGTAAGTTTCACGGGTATGTTTCACGGGTGACGTTTCACGGGTCTAGGTTTCACTGGTAAGTTTCACGGGTCAAGGATTTACGGGTAAGTTTCACGGGTAAGTTTCACGGGTATGTTTCACGGGTGACGTTTCACGGGTCTAGGTTTCACTGGTAAGTTTCACGGGTCAAGGTTTTACGGGTAAGTTTCACGGGTACGTTTTACGGGTAAGTTTCACGGGTGACGTTTCACGGGTGACGTTTCACGGGTCTAGGTTTCACTGGTAAGTTTCACGGGTCAAGGTTTCACGGGTAAGTTTCACGGGTAAGTTTCACGGGTATGTTTCACGGGTGACCTTTCACGGGTCTAGGTTTCACTGGTAAGTTTCACGGGTCAAGGTTTCACGGGTAAGTTTCACGTGTCAGTTTCACGGGTAAGTTTCACGGGTGACGTTTCACGGGTCTAGGTTTTACTGGTAAGTTTCACGGGTCAAGGTTTCACGGGTAAGTTTCACGGGTAAGTTTCACGGGTAAGTTTCACGGGTGACGTTTCACGGGTCTAGGTTTCACTGGTAAGTTTCACGGGTCAAGGTTTCACTGGTAAGTTTCACGGGTAAGTTTCACGGGTTTGTTTCACGGATGACGTTTCACGGGTCTTGGTTTCACTGGTAAGTTTCACGGGTCAAGGTTTCACGGGTAAGTTTCACGGGTAAGTTTCACGGGTATGTTTCACGGGTGACGTTTCACGGGTCTAGGTTTCACTGATAAGTTTCACGGGTCAAGGTTTCACGGGTAAGTTTCACGGGTAAGTTTTACGGGTAAGTTTCACGGGTGACGTTTCACGGGTCTAGGTTTCACTGGTAAGTTTCACGGGTCAAAGTTTCACGGGTAAGTTTAACGGGTCAAGGTTTCACGGGTAAGTTTCACGGGTAAGTTTCACGGGTGACGTTTCACGGGTCTAGGTTTCACTGGTAAGTTTCACGGGTCAAGGTTTCACGGGTAAGTTTCACGGGTAAGTTTCACGGGTATGTTTCACGGGTGACGTTTCACGGGTCTAGGTTTCACTGGTAAGTTTCACGGGTTAAGGTTTTACGGGTAAGTTTCACGGGTAAGTTTCACGGGTATGTTTCACGGGTGACGTTTCACGGGTCTAGGTTTCACTGGTAAGTTTTACGGGTCAAGGTTTTACGGGTCTAGGTTTCACTGGAAAGTTTCACGGGTCAAGGTTTCACGGGTAAGTTTCACGGGTAAGTTTTACGGTTATGTTTTACAGGTGACGTTTCACGGGTCTAGGTTTCACTGGTAAGTTTCACGGGTCAAGGTTTTACGGGTAAGTTTCACGGGTAAGTTTCACGGGTATGTTTCATGGGTGATGTTTCACGGGTCTAGGTTTCACTGGTAAGTTTCACGGGTCAAGGTTTCACGGATAAGTTTCACGGGTATGTTTCACGGGTGACGTTTCACGGGTAAGTTTTACGCGTAAGTTTCACGGGTGACGTTTCACGGGTCTAGGTTTCACTAGTAAGTTTCACGGGTCAAGGTTTCACGGGTAAGTTTCACGGGTATGTTTCACGGGTGACGTTTCACGGGTCTAGGTTTCACTGGTTAGTTTCACGGGTCAAGGTTTCACGGGTAAGTTTCACGGGTAAGTTTTACGGGTAAGTTTCACGGGTGACGTTTCACGGGTCTAGGTTTCACTGGTAAGTTTCACGGGTCAAGGTTTCACGGGTAAGTTTCACGGGTAAGTTTCACGGGTATGTTTCACGGGTGACGTTTCACGGGTCTAGGTTTCACTGGAAAGTTTCACGGGTCAAGGTTTCACGGGTAAGTTTCACGGGTAAGTTTCACGGGTATGTTTCACGGGTGACGTTTCACGGGGCTAGGTTTCACTGGTAAGTTTCACGGGTCAAGGTTTCACGGGTAAGTTTCACGGGTAAGTTTCACGGGTATGTTTCACGGGTGACGTTTCACGGGTCTAGGTTTCACTGGTAAGTTTCACGGGTCAAGGTTTCACGGGTAAGTTTCACGGGTAAGTTTCACGGGTATGTTTCACGGGTGACGTTTCACGGGTCTAGGTTTCACTGGTAAGTTTCACGGGTCAAGGTTTTACGGGTAAGTTTCACGGGTAAGTTTCACGGGTATGTTTCACGGGTGACGTTTCACGGGTCTAGGTTTCACTGGTAAGTTTCACGGGTCAAGGTTTCACGGGTAAGTTTCACGGGTAAGTTTCACGGGTATGTTTCATTGGTGATGTTTCACGGGTCTAGGTTTTACTGGTAAGTTTCACGGGTCAAGGTTTCACGGGTAAGTTTCACGGGTAAGTTTCACGGGTGACGTTTTACGGGTCTAGGTTTCACTGGTAAGTTTCACGGGTATGTTTCACGGGTAAGTTTTACGGGTATGTTTTACAGGTGACGTTTCACGGGTCTAGGTTTCACTGGTAAGTTTCACGGGTCAAGGTTTCACGGGTCAAGGTTTCACGGGTAAGTTTTACGGGTAAGTTTCACGGGTATGTTTCACGGATGATGTTTCACGGGTCTTGGTTTCACTGGTAAGTTTCACGGGTCAAGGTTTCACGGGTAAGTTTCACGGGTAAGTTTTACGGGTATGTTTTACAGGTGACGTTTCACGGGTAAGTTTCACGGGTAAGTTTCACGGGTATGTTTCACGGGTGACGTTTCACGGGTCTAGGTTTCACTGGTAAGTTTCACGGGTCAAGGTTTCACGGGTAAGTTTCACGGGTAAGTTTTACGGGTAAATTTTACGGGTGACGTTTCACGGGTCTAGGTTTCACTGGAAAGTTTCACGGGTCAAGGTTTCACGGGTAAGTTTCACGGGTAAGTTTTACGGGTATGTTTTACAGGTGACGTTTCACGGGTCTAGGTTTCACTGGTAAGTTTCACGGGTCAAGGTTTCACGGGTAAGTTTCACGGGTAAGTTTCACGGGTATGTTTCACGGGTGACGTTTCACGGGTCTAGGTTTCACTAGTAAGTTTCACGGGTCAAGGTTTCACGGGTAAGTTTCACGGATAAGTTTCACGGGTATGTTTCACGGGTGACGTTTCACGGGTCTAGGTTTCACTGGTAAGTTTCACGAGTCAAGGTTTCACGGGTAAGTTTCACGGGTAAGTTTCACGGGTATGTTTCACGGGTGACGTTTCACGGGTCTAGGTTTCACTAGTAAGTTTCACGGGTCAAGGTTTCACGGGTAAGTTTCACGGGTAAGTTTCACGGGTATGTTTCACGGGTGACGTTTCACGGGTCTAGGTTTCACTGGTAAGTTTCACGGGTCAAGGTTTCACGGGTAAGTTTCACGGGTAAGTTTCACGGGTATGTTTCACGGGTGACGTTTCACGGGTCTAGGTTTCACTGGTAAGTTTCACGGGTCAAGGTTTCACGGGTAAGTTTCACGGGTAAGTTTCACGGGTAAGTTTCACGGGTATGTTTCACGGGTGACGTTTCACGGGTCTAGGTTTCACTGGTAAGTTTCACGGGTCAAGGTTTTACGGGTAAGTTTCACGGGTAAGTTTCACGGGTATGTTTCACGGGTGACGTTTCACGGGTCTAGGTTTCACTGGTAAGTTTCACGGGTCAAGGTTTCACGGGTAAGTTTCACGGGTATGTTTTACGGGTGACGTTTCACGGGTCTAGGTTTCACTGGTAAGTTTCACGGGTCAAGGTTTCACGGGTAAGTTTCACGGGTAAGTTTCACGGGTATGTTTCACGGGTGACGTTTCACGGGTCTAGGTTTCACTGGTAAGTTTCACGGGTCAAGGTTTCACGGGTAAGTTTCACGGGTAAGTTTCACGGGTATGTTTCACGGGTGACGTTTCACGGGTCTAGGTTTCACTGGTAAGTTTCACGGGTCAAGGTTTCACTGGTAAGTTTCACGGGTCAAGGTTTCACGGGTAAGTTTCACGGGTAAGTTTCACGGGTATGTTTCACGGGTGACGTTTCACGGGTCTAGGTTTCACTGGTAAGTTTAACGGGTCAAGGTTTCACGGGTAAGTTTCACAGGTAAGTTTTACGGGTAAGTTTCACGGGTGACGTTTCACGGGTCTAGGTTTTACTGGTAAGTTTCACGGGTCAAGGTTTCACGGGTAAGTTTCACGGGTAAGTTTCACGGGTAAGTTTCACGGGTGACCTTTCACGGGTCTTGGTTTCACTGGTAAGTTTCACGGGTCAAGGTTTCACGGGTAAGTTTCACGGGTAAATTTCACGGGTATGTTTCACGGGTGACGTTTTACGGGTCTAGGTTTCACTGGTAAGTTTCACGGGTCAAGGTTTCACGGGTAAGTTTCACAGGTAAGTTTCACGGGTATGTTTCACGGGTGACGTTTCACGGGTCTAGGTTTCACTGGTAAGTTTCACGGGTCAAGGTTTCACGGGTAAGTTTCACGGGTAAGTTTCACGGGTATGTTTCACGGGTGACGTTTCACGGGTCTAGGTTTCACTGGTAAGTTTCACGGATCAAGGTTTCACGGGTAAGTTTCACGGGTAAGTTTTACGGGTATGTTTTACAGGTGACGTTTCACGGGTCTAGGTTTCACTGGTAAGTTTCACGGGTCAAGGTTTCACGGGTAAGTTTCACGGGTAAGTTTCACGGGTATGTTTCACGGATGACGTTTCACGGGTCTTGGTTTCACTGGTAAGTTTCACGGGTCAAGGTTTCACGGGTAAGTTTCACGGGTAAGTTTTACGGGTATGTTTTACAGGTGACGTTTCACGGGTAAGTTTCACGGGTATGTTTCACGGGTGACGTTTCACGGGTCTAGGTTTCACTGGTAAGTTTCACGGGTCAAGGTTTCACGGGTAAGTTTCACGGGTAAGTTTTACGGGTAAGTTTCACGGGTGACGTTTCACGGGTCTAGGTTTCACTGGAAAGTTTCACGGGTCAAGGATTCACGGGTAAGTTTTACGGGTATGTTTTACAGGTGACGTTTCACGGGTCTAGGTTTCACTGGTAAGTTTCACGGGTCAAGGTTTCACGGGTAAGATTCACGGGTAAGTTTCACGGGTATGTTTCATGGGTGATGTTTCACGGGTCTAGGTTTCACTGGTAAGTTTCACGGGTCAAGGTTTTACGGGTAAGTTTCACGGGTAAGTTTTACGGGTATGTTTCACGGGTGACGTTTCACGGGTCTAGGTTTCACTGGTAAGTTTCACGTGTCAAGGTTTCACGGGTAAGTTTCACGGGTAAGTTTCACGGGTATGTTTCACGGGTGACGTTTCACGGGTCTAGGTTTCACTAGTAAGTTTCACGGGTCAAGGTTTCACGGGTAAGTTTCACGGGTAAGTTTCACGGGTATGTTTCACGGGTGACGTTTCACGGGTCTAGGTTTCACTGGTAAGTTTCACGGGTCAAGGTTTCACGGGTAAGTTTCACGGGTAAGTTTCACGGGTATGTTTCACGGGTGACGTTTCACGGGTCTAGGTTTCACTGGTAAGTTTAACGGGTCAAGGTTTCACGGGTAAGTTTCACAGGTAAGTTTTACGGGTAAGTTTCACGGGTGACGTTTCACGGGTCTAGGTTTTACTGGTAAGTTTCACGGGTCAAGGTTTCACGGGTAAGTTTCACGGGTAAGTTTCACGGGTAAGTTTCACGGGTGACCTTTCACGGGTCTTGGTTTCACTGGTAAGTTTCACGGGTCTAGGTTTCACTGGTAAGTTTCACGTGTCAAGGTTTCACGGGTAAGTTTCACGGGTAAGTTTCACGGGTATGTTTCACGGGTGACGTTTCACGGGTCTAGGTTTCACTAGTAAGTTTCACGGGTCAAGGTTTCACGGGTAAGTTTCACGGGTAAGTTTCACGGGTATGTTTCACGGGTGACGTTTCACGGGTCTAGGTTTCACTGGTAAGTTTCACGGGTCAAGGTTTCACGGGTAAGTTTCACGGGTAAGTTTCACGGGTATGTTTCACGGGTGACGTTTCACGGGTCTAGGTTTCACTGGTAAGTTTCACGGGTCAAGGTTTTACGGGTAAGTTTCACGGGTAAGTTTCACGGGTATGTTTCACGGGTGACGTTTCACGGGTCTAGGTTTCACTGGTAAGTTTCACGGGTCAAGGTTTCACGGGTAAGTTTTACGGGTAAGTTTCACGGGTAAGTTTCACGGGTATGTTTCACGGGTGACGTTTCACGGGTCTAGGTTTCACTGGTAAGTTTCACGGGTCAAGGTTTTACGGGTAAGTTTCACGGGTAAGTTTTACGCGTAAGTTTCACGGGTGACGTTTCACGGGTCTAGGTTTCACTGGTAAGTTTCACGGGTCAAGGTTTCACGGGTAAGTTTCACGGGTAAGTTTTACGGGTAAGTTTCACGGGTGACGTTTCACGGGTCCAGGTTTCACTGGTAAGTTTCACGGGTCTAGGTTTCACTGGTAAGTTTCACGGGTCAAGGTTTCACGGGTAAGTTTCACGGGTAAGTTTCACGGGTATGTTTCACGGGTGACGTTTCACGGGTCTAGGTTTCACTGGAAAGTTTCACGGATCAAGGTTTCACGGGTAAGTTTCACGGGTAAGTTTTACGGGTATGTTTTACAGGTGACGTTTCACGGGTCTAGGTTTCACTGGTAAGTTTCACGGGTCAAGGTTTCACGGGTAAGTTTCACGGGTAAGTTTCACGGGTATGTTTCATGGGTGATGTTTCACGGGTCTAGGTTTTACTGGTAAGTTTCACGGGTCAAGGATTCACGGGTAAGTTTCACGGGTAAGTTTCACGGGTGACGTTTCACGGGTCTAGGTTTCACTGGTAAGTTTCACGGGTATGTTTCACGGGTGACGTTTCACGGGTCTAGGTTTCACTGGTAAGTTTCACGGGTCAAGGTTTCACGGGTAAGTTTCACGGGTAAGTTTCACGGGTATGTTTCACGGGTGACGTTTCACGGGTCTAGGTTTCACTGGTAAGTTTCACGGGTCAAGGTTTCACGGGTAAGTTTCACGGGTATGTTTTACGGGTGACGTTTCACGGGTCTAGGTTTCACTGGTAAGTTTCACGGGTCAAGGTTTCACGGGTAAGTTTCACGGGTAAGTTTCACGGGTATGTTTCACGGGTGACGTTTCACGGGTCTAGGTTTCACTGGTAAGTTTCACGGGTCAAGGTTTCACGGGTAAGTTTCACGGGTAAGTTTCACGGGTATGTTTCACGGGTGACGTTTCACGGGTCTAGGTTTCACTGGTAAGTTTCACGGGTCAAGGTTTCACTGGTAAGTTTCACGGGTCAAGGTTTCACGGGTAAGTTTCACGGGTAAGTTTCACGGGTATGTTTCACGGGTGACGTTTCACGGGTCTAGGTTTCACTGGTAAGTTTAACGGGTCAAGGTTTCACGGGTAAGTTTCACAGGTAAGTTTTACGGGTAAGTTTCACGGGTGACGTTTCACGGGTCTAGGTTTTACTGGTAAGTTTCACGGGTCAAGGTTTCACGGGTAAGTTTCACGGGTAAGTTTCACGGGTAAGTTTCACGGGTGACCTTTCACGGGTCTTGGTTTCACTGGTAAGTTTCACGGGTCAAGGTTTCACGGGTAAGTTTCACGGGTAAATTTCACGGGTATGTTTCACGGGTGACGTTTCACGGGTCTAGGTTTCACTGGTAAGTTTCACGGGTCAAGGTTTCACGGGTAAGTTTCACAGGTAAGTTTCACGGGTATGTTTCACGGGTGACGTTTCACGGGTCTAGGTTTCACTGGTAAGTTTCACGGGTCAAGGTTTCACGGGTAAGTTTCACGGGTAAGTTTCACGGGTATGTTTCACGGGTGACGTTTCACGGGTCTAGGTTTCACTGGTAAGTTTCACGGATCAAGGTTTCACGGGTAAGTTTCACGGGTAAGTTTTACGGGTATGTTTTACAGGTGACGTTTCACGGGTCTAGGTTTCACTGGTAAGTTTCACGGGTCAAGGTTTCACGGGTAAGTTTCACGGGTAAGTTTCACGGGTATGTTTCACGGATGACGTTTCACGGGTCTTGGTTTCACTGGTAAGTTTCACGGGTCAAGGTTTCACGGGTAAGTTTCACGGGTAAGTTTTACGGGTATGTTTTACAGGTGACGTTTCACGGGTAAGTTTCACGGGTATGTTTCACGGGTGACGTTTCACGGGTCTAGGTTTCACTGGTAAGTTTCACGGGTCAAGGTTTCACGGGTAAGTTTCACGGGTAAGTTTTACGGGTAAGTTTCACGGGTGACGTTTCACGGGTCTAGGTTTCACTGGAAAGTTTCACGGGTCAAGGATTCACGGGTAAGTTTTACGGGTATGTTTTACAGGTGACGTTTCACGGGTCTAGGTTTCACTGGTAAGTTTCACGGGTCAAGGTTTCACGGGTAAGATTCACGGGTAAGTTTCACGGGTATGTTTCATGGGTGATGTTTCACGGGTCTAGGTTTCACTGGTAAGTTTCACGGGTCAAGGTTTTACGGGTAAGTTTCACGGGTAAGTTTTACGGGTATGTTTCACGGGTGACGTTTCACGGGTCTAGGTTTCACTGGTAAGTTTCACGTGTCAAGGTTTCACGGGTAAGTTTCACGGGTAAGTTTCACGGGTATGTTTCACGGGTGACGTTTCACGGGTCTAGGTTTCACTAGTAAGTTTCACGGGTCAAGGTTTCACGGGTAAGTTTCACGGGTAAGTTTCACGGGTATGTTTCACGGGTGACGTTTCACGGGTCTAGGTTTCACTGGTAAGTTTCACGGGTCAAGGTTTCACGGGTAAGTTTCACGGGTAAGTTTCACGGGTATGTTTCACGGGTGACGTTTCACGGGTCTAGGTTTCACTGGTAAGTTTAACGGGTCAAGGTTTCACGGGTAAGTTTCACAGGTAAGTTTTACGGGTAAGTTTCACGGGTGACGTTTCACGGGTCTAGGTTTTACTGGTAAGTTTCACGGGTCAAGGTTTCACGGGTAAGTTTCACGGGTAAGTTTCACGGGTAAGTTTCACGGGTGACCTTTCACGGGTCTTGGTTTCACTGGTAAGTTTCACGGGTCTAGGTTTCACTGGTAAGTTTCACGTGTCAAGGTTTCACGGGTAAGTTTCACGGGTAAGTTTCACGGGTATGTTTCACGGGTGACGTTTCACGGGTCTAGGTTTCACTAGTAAGTTTCACGGGTCAAGGTTTCACGGGTAAGTTTCACGGGTAAGTTTCACGGGTATGTTTCACGGGTGACGTTTCACGGGTCTAGGTTTCACTGGTAAGTTTCACGGGTCAAGGTTTCACGGGTAAGTTTCACGGGTAAGTTTCACGGGTATGTTTCACGGGTGACGTTTCACGGGTCTAGGTTTCACTGGTAAGTTTCACGGGTCAAGGTTTTACGGGTAAGTTTCACGGGTAAGTTTCACGGGTATGTTTCACGGGTGACGTTTCACGGGTCTAGGTTTCACTGGTAAGTTTCACGGGTCAAGGTTTCACGGGTAAGTTTTACGGGTAAGTTTCACGGGTAAGTTTCACGGGTATGTTTCACGGGTGACGTTTCACGGGTCTAGGTTTCACTGGTAAGTTTCACGGGTCAAGGTTTTACGGGTAAGTTTCACGGGTAAGTTTTACGCGTAAGTTTCACGGGTGACGTTTCACGGGTCTAGGTTTCACTGGTAAGTTTCACGGGTCAAGGTTTCACGGGTAAGTTTCACGGGTAAGTTTTACGGGTAAGTTTCACGGGTGACGTTTCACGGGTCCAGGTTTCACTGGTAAGTTTCACGGGTCTAGGTTTCACTGGTAAGTTTCACGGGTCAAGGTTTCACGGGTAAGTTTCACGGGTAAGTTTCACGGGTATGTTTCACGGGTGACGTTTCACGGGTCTAGGTTTCACTGGAAAGTTTCACGGATCAAGGTTTCACGGGTAAGTTTCACGGGTAAGTTTTACGGGTATGTTTTACAGGTGACGTTTCACGGGTCTAGGTTTCACTGGTAAGTTTCACGGGTCAAGGTTTCACGGGTAAGTTTCACGGGTAAGTTTCACGGGTATGTTTCATGGGTGATGTTTCACGGGTCTAGGTTTTACTGGTAAGTTTCACGGGTCAAGGTTTCACGGGTAAGTTTCACGGGTAAGTTTCACGGGTGACGTTTCACGGGTCTAGGTTTCACTGGTAAGTTTCACGGGTATGTTTCACGGGTGACGTTTCACGGGTCTAGGTTTCACTGGTAAGTTTCACGGGTCAAGGTTTCACGGGTAAGTTTCACGGGTAAGTTTCACGGGTATGTTTCACGGGTGACGTTTCACGGGTCTAGGTTTCACTGGTAAGTTTCACGGGTCAAGGTTTCACGGGTAAGTTTCACGGGTATGTTTTACGGGTGACGTTTCACGGGTCTAGGTTTCACTGGTAAGTTTCACGGGTCAAGGTTTCACGGGTAAGTTTCACGGGTAAGTTTCACGGGTATGTTTCACGGGTGACGTTTCACGGGTCTAGGTTTCACTGGTAAGTTTCACGGGTCAAGGTTTCACGGGTAAGTTTCACGGGTAAGTTTCACGGGTATGTTTCACGGGTGACGTTTCACGGGTCTAGGTTTCACTGGTAAGTTTCACGGGTCAAGGTTTCACTGGTAAGTTTCACGGGTCAAGGTTTCACGGGTAAGTTTCACGGGTAAGTTTCACGGGTATGTTTCACGGGTGACGTTTCACGGGTCTAGGTTTCACTGGTAAGTTTAACGGGTCAAGGTTTCACGGGTAAGTTTCACAGGTAAGTTTTACGGGTAAGTTTCACAGGTGACGTTTCACGGGTCTAGGTTTTACTGGTAAGTTTCACGGGTCAAGGTTTCACGGGTAAGTTTCACGGGTAAGTTTCACGGGTAAGTTTCACGGGTGACCTTTCACGGGTCTTGGTTTCACTGGTAAGTTTCACGGGTCAAGGTTTCACGGGTAAGTTTCACGGGTAAATTTCACGGGTATGTTTCACGGGTGACGTTTCACGGGTCTAGGTTTCACTGGTAAGTTTCACGGGTCAAGGTTTCACGGGTAAGTTTCACAGGTAAGTTTCACGGGTATGTTTCACGGGTGACGTTTCACGGGTCTAGGTTTCACTGGTAAGTTTCACGGGTCAAGGTTTCACGGGTAAGTTTCACGGGTAAGTTTCACGGGTAAGTTTCACGGGTATGTTTCACGGGTGACGTTTCACGGGTCTAGGTTTCACTGGTAAGTTTCACGGATCAAGGTTTCACGGGTAAGTTTCACGGGTAAGTTTTACGGGTATGTTTTACAGGTGACGTTTCACGGGTCTAGGTTTCACTGGTAAGTTTCACGGGTCAAGGTTTCACGGGTAAGTTTCACGGGTAAGTTTCACGGGTATGTTTCACGGATGACGTTTCACGGGTCTTGGTTTCACTGGTAAGTTTCACGGGTCAAGGTTTCACGGGTAAGTTTCACGGGTAAGTTTTACGGGTATGTTTTACAGGTGACGTTTCACGGGTAAGTTTCACGGGTATGTTTCACGGGTGACGTTTCACGGGTCTAGGTTTCACTGGTAAGTTTCACGGGTCAAGGTTTCACGGGTAAGTCTCACGGGTAAGTTTTACGGGTAAGTTTCACGGGTGACGTTTCACGGGTCTAGGTTTCACTGGAAAGTTTCACGGGTCAAGGATTCACGGGTAAGTTTTACGGGTATGTTTTACAGGTGACGTTTCACGGGTCTAGGTTTCACTGGTAAGTTTCACGGGTCAAGGTTTCACGGGTAAGATTCACGGGTAAGTTTCACGGGTATGTTTCATGGGTGATGTTTCACGGGTCTAGGTTTCACTGGTAAGTTTTACGGGTCAAGGTTTTACGGGTAAGTTTCACGGGTAAGTTTTACGGGTATGTTTCACGGGTGACGTTTCACGGGTCTAGGTTTCACTGGTAAGTTTCACGTGTCAAGGTTTCACGGGTAAGTTTCACGGGTAAGTTTCACGGGTATGTTTCACGGGTGACGTTTCACGGGTCTAGGTTTCACTAGTAAGTTTCACGGGTCAAGGTTTCACGGGTAAGTTTCACGGGTAAGTTTCACGGGTATGTTTCACGGGTGACGTTTCACGGGTCTAGGTTTCACTGGTAAGTTTCACGGGTCAAGGTTTCACGGGTAAGTTTCACGGGTAAGTTTCACGGGTATGTTTCACGGGTGACGTTTCACGGGTCTAGGTTTCACTGGTAAGTTTCACGGGTCAAGGTTTTACGGGTAAGTTTCACGGGTAAGTTTCACGGGTATGTTTCACCGGTGACGTTTCACTGGTCTAGGTTTCACTGGTAAGTTTCACGGGTCAAGGTTTCACGGGTAAGTTTTACGGGTAAGTTTCACGGGTAAGTTTCACGGGTATGTTTCACGGGTGACGTTTCACGGGGCTAGGTTTCACTGGTAAGTTTCACGGGTCAAGGTTTTACGGGTAAGTTTCACGGGTAAGTTTTACGCGTAAGTTTCACGGGTGACGTTTCACGGGTCTAGGTTTCACTGGTAAGTTTCACGGGTCAAGGTTTCACGGGTAAGTTTCACGGGTAAGTTTTACGGGTAAGTTTCACGGGTGACGTTTCACGGGTCCAGGTTTCACTGGTAAGTTTCACGGGTCTAGGTTTCACTGGTAAGTTTCACGGGTCAAGGTTTCACGGGTAAGTTTCACGGGTAAGTTTCACGGGTTTGTTTCACGGGTGAAGTTTCACGGGTCTAGGTTTCACTGGAAAGTTTCACGGATCAAGGTTTCACGGGTAAGTTTCACGGGTAAGTTTTACGGGTATGTTTTACAGGTGACGTTTCACGGGTCTTGGTTTCACTGGTAAGTTTCACGGGTCAAGGTTTCACGGGTAAGTTTCACGGGTAAGTTTCACGGGTATGTTTCATGGGTGATGTTTCACGGGTCTAGGTTTTACTGGTAAGTTTCACGGGTCAAGGTTTCACGGGTAAGTTTCACGGGTAAGTTTCACGGGTGACGTTTCACGGGTCTAGGTTTCACTGGTAAGTTTCACGGGTATGTTTCACGGGTGACGTTTCACGGGTCTAGGTTTCACTGGTAAGTTTCACGGGTCAAGGTTTCACGGGTAAGTTTCACGGGTAAGTTTCACGGGTATGTTTAACGGATGACGTTTCACGGGTCTTGGTTTCACTGGTAAGTTTCACGGGTCAAGGTTTCACGGGTAAGTTTCACGGGTAAGTTTTACGGGTATGTTTTACAGGTGACGTTTCACGGGTAAGTTTCACGGGTAAGTTTCACGGGTATGTTTCACGGGTGACGTTTCACGGGTCTAGGTTTCACTGGTAAGTTTCACGGGTCAAGGTTTCACGGGTAAGTTTCACGGGTAAGTTTTACGGGTAAGTTTCACGGGTGACGTTTCACGGGTCTAGGTTTCACTGGAAAGTTTCACGGGTCAAGGATTCACGGGTAAGTTTCACGGGTAAATTTTACGGGTATGTTTTACAGGTGACGTTTCACGGGTCTAGGTTTCACTGGTAAGTTTCACGGGTCAAGGTTTCACGGGTAAGATTCACGGGTAAGTTCCACGGGTATGTTTCATGGGTGATGTTTCACGGGTCTAGGTTTCACTGGTAAGTTTCACGGGTCAAGGTTTTACGGGTAAGTTTCACGGGTAAGTTTCACGGGTATGTTTCACGGGTGACGTTTCACGGGTCTAGGTTTCACTGGTAAGTTTCACGGGTCAAGGTTTCACGGGTAAGTTTCACGGGTAAGTTTCACGGGTATGTTTCACGGGTGACGTTTCACGGGTCTAGGTTTCACTAGTAAGTTTCACGGGTCAAGGTTTCACGGGTAAGATTCACGGGTAAGTTTCACGGGTATGTTTCACGGGTGACGTTTCCCGGGACTAGGTTTCACTGGTAAGTTTCACGGGTCAAGGTTTCACGGGTAAGTTTCACGGGTAAGTTTCACGGGTATGTTTCACGGGTGACGTTTCACGGGTCTAGGTTTCACTGGTAAGTTTCACGGGTCAAGGTTTCACGGGTAAGTTTCACGGGTAAGTTTCACGGGTATGTTTCACGGGTGACGTTTCACGGGTCTAGGTGTCACTGGTAAGTTTCACGGGTCAAGGTTTCACGGGTAAGTTTCACGGGTAAGTTTTACGGGTAAGTTTCACGGGTGACGTTTCACGGATGACGTTTCACGGGTGACGTTTCACGGGTCTAGGTTTCACTGGTAAGTTTCACGGGTCAAGGTTTCACGGGTAAGTTTCACGGGTAAGTTTCACGGGTATGTTTCACGGGTGACGTTTCACGGGTCTAGGTGTCACTGGTAAGTTTCACGGGTCAAGGTTTCACGGGTAAGTTTCACGGGTAAGTTTTACGGGTAAGTTTCACGGGTGACGTTTCACGGATGACGTTTCACGGGTGACGTTTCACGGGTCTAGGTTTCACTGGTAAGTTTCACGGGTCAAGGTTTCACGGGTAAGTTTCACGGGTATGTTTCACGGGTGACGTTTCACGGGTCTAGGTTTCACTGGAAAGTTTCACGGGTCAAGGTTTCACGGGTAAGTTTCACGGGTAAGTTTTACGGGTATGTTTTACAGGCGACGTTTCACGGGTCTAGGTTTCACTGGTAAGTTTCACGGGTCTAGGTTTCACGGGTAAGTTTCACGGGTAAGTTTCACGGGTATGTTTCATGGGTGATGTTTCACGGGTCTAGGTTTCACTGGTAAGTTTCACGGGTCAAGGTTTCACGGGTAAGTTTCACGGGTATGTTTCACGGGTGACGTTTCACGGGTAAGTTTTACGCGTAAGTTTCACGGGTGACGTTTCACGGGTCTAGGTTTCACTGGTAAGTTTCACGGGTCAAGGTTTCACGGGTAAGTTTCACGGGTATGTTTCACGGGTGACGTTTCACGGGTCTAGGTTTCACTGGTAAGTTTCACGGGTCAAGGTTTCACGGGTAAGTTTCACGGGTAAGTTTTACGGGTAAGTTTCACGGGTGACGTTTCACGGGTCTAGGTTTCACTGGTAAGTTTCACGGGTCAAGGTTTCACGGGTAAGTTTCACGGGTAAGTTTCACGGGTATGTTTCACGGGTGACGTTTCACGGGTCTAGGTTTCACTGGAAAGTTTCACGGGTCAAGGTTTCACGGGTAAGTTTCACGGGTAAGTTTCACGGGTAAGTTTTACGGGTATGTTTTGTAAAACCTGTAGGTGACGTTTCACGGGTCTAGGTTTCACTGGTAAGTTTCACGGGTCAAGGTTTCACGGGTAAGTTTCACGGGTAAGTTTCACGGGTATGTTTCATTGGTGATGTTTCACGGGTCTAGGTTTTACTGGTAAGTTTCACGGGTCAAGGTTTCACGGGTAAGTTTCACGGGTAAGTTTCACGGGTGACGTTTTACGGGTTTAGGTTTCACTGGTAAGTTTCACGGGTATGTTTCACGGGTGACGTTTCACGGGTCTAGGTTTCACTGGTAAGTTTCACGGGTCAAGGTTTCACGGGTAAGTTTCACGGGTAAGTTTCACGGGTATGTTTCACGGATGACGTTTCACGGGTCTTGGTTTCACTGGTAAGTTTCACGGGTCAAGGTTTCACGGGTAAGTTTCACGGGTAAGTTTTACGGGTATGTTTTACAGGTGACGTTTCACGGGTAAGTTTCACGGGTTAGTTTCACGGGTATGTTTCACGGGTGACGTTTCACGGGTCTAGGTTTCACTGGTAAGTTTCACGGGTCAAGGTTTCACGGGTAAGTTTCACGGGTAAGTTTTACGGGTAAGTTTCACGGGTGACGTTTCACGGGTCTAGGTTTCACTGGAAAGTTTCACGGGTCAAGGATTCACGGGTAAGTTTCACGGGTAAGTTTTACGGGTATGTTTTACAGGTGACGTTTCACGGGTCTAGGTTTCACTGGTAAGTTTCACGGGTCAAGGTTTCACGGGTAAGATTCACGGGTAAGTTTCACGGGTATGTTTCATGGGTGATGTTTCACGGGTCTAGGTTTCACTGGTAAGTTTCACGGGTCAAGGTTTTACGGGTAAGATTCACGGGTATGTTTCACGGGTGACGTTTCCCGGGTCTAGGTTTCACTGGTAAGTTTCACGGGTCAAGGTTTCACGGGTAAGTTTCACGGGTAAGTTTCACGGGTATGTTTCACGGGTGACGTTTCACGGGTTTAGGTTTCACTGGTAAGTTTCACGGGTAAAGGTTTCACGGGTAAGCTTCACGGGTAAGTTTCACGGGTAAGTTTCACGGGTATGTTTCACGGGTGACGTTTCACGGGTCTAGGTTTCACTGGTAAGTTTCACGGGTCAAGGTTTTACGGGTAAGTTTCACGGGTAAGTTTCACGGGTATGTTTCACGGGTGACGTTTCACGGGTCTAGGTTTCACTGGTAAGTTTCACGGGTCAAGGTTTCACGGGAAAGTTTCACGGGTAAGTTTTACGGATAAGTTTCACGGGTGACGTTTCACGGGTGACGTTTCACGGGTGACGTTTCACGGGTCTAGGTTTCACTGGTAAGTTTCACGGGTCAAGGTTTCACGGGTAAGTTTCACGGGTATGTTTCACGGGTGACGTTTCACGGGTCTAGTTTTCACTAGTAAGTTTCACGGGTCAAGGTTTCACGGGTAAGATTCACGGGTAAGTTTCACGGGTATGTTTCACGGGTGACGTTTCCCGGGACTAGGTTTCACTGGTAAGTTTCACGGGTCAAGGTTTCACGGGTAAGTTTCACGGGTAAGTTTCACGGGTAAGTTTCACGGGTATGTTTCACGGGTGACGTTTCACGGGTCTAGGTTTCACTGGTAAGTTTCACGGGTCAAGGTTTCACGGGTAAGTTTCACGGGTAAGTTTCACGGGTATGTTTCACGGGTGACGTTTCACGGGTCTAGGTTTCACTGGTAAGTTTCACGGGTCAAAGTTTTACGGGTAAGTTTCACGGGTAAGTTTCACAGGTAAGTTTTACGGGTAAGTTTCACGGGTGACGTTTCACGGGTCTAGGTTTTACTGGTAAGTTTCACGGGTCAAGGTTTCACGGGTAAGTTTCACGGGTAAGTTTCACGGGTAAGTTTCACGGGTGACCTTTCACGGGTCTTGGTTTCACTGGTAAGTTTCACGGGTCTAGGTTTCACTGGTAAGTTTCACGTGTCAAGGTTTCACGGGTAAGTTTCACGGGTAAGTTTCACGGGTATGTTTCACGGGTGACGTTTCACGGGTCTAGGTTTCACTAGTAAGTTTCACGGGTCAAGGTTTCACGGGTAAGTTTCACGGGTAAGTTTCACGGGTAAGTTTCACGGGTATGTTTCACGGGTGACGTTTCACGGGTCTAGGTTTCACTGGTAAGTTTCACGGGTCAAGGTTTCACGGGTAAGTTTCACGGGTAAGTTTCACGGGTATGTTTCACGGGTGACGTTTCACGGGTCTAGGTTTCACTGGTAAGTTTCACGGGTCAAGGTTTTACGGGTAAGTTTCACGGGTAAGTTTCACGGGTATGTTTCACGGGTGACGTTTCACGGGTCTAGGTTTCACTGGTAAGTTTCACGGGTCAAGGTTTCACGGGTAAGTTTTACGGGTAAGTTTCACGGGTAAGTTTCACGGGTATGTTTCACGGGTGACGTTTCACGGGTCTAGGTTTCACTGGTAAGTTTCACGGGTCAAGGTTTTACGGGTAAGTTTCACGGGTAAGTTTTACGCGTAAGTTTCACGGGTGACGTTTCACGGGTCTAGGTTTCACTGGTAAGTTTCACGGGTCAAGGTTTCACGGGTAAGTTTCACGGGTAAGTTTTACGGGTAAGTTTCACGGGTGACGTTTCACGGGTCCAGGTTTCACTGGTAAGTTTCACGGGTCTAGGTTTCACTGGTAAGTTTCACGGGTCAAGGTTTCACGGGTAAGTTTCACGGGTAAGTTTCACGGGTATGTTTCACGGGTGACGTTTCACGGGTCTAGGTTTCACTGGAAAGTTTCACGGATCAAGGTTTCACGGGTAAGTTTCACGGGTAAGTTTTACGGGTATGTTTTACAGGTGACGTTTCACGGGTCTAGGTTTCACTGGTAAGTTTCACGGGTCAAGGTTTCACGGGTAAGTTTCACGGGTAAGTTTCACGGGTATGTTTCATGGGTGATGTTTCACGGGTCTAGGTTTTACTGGTAAGTTTCACGGGTCAAGGTTTCACGGGTAAGTTTCACGGGTAAGTTTCACGGGTGACGTTTCACGGGTCTAGGTTTCACTGGTAAGTTTCACGGGTATGTTTCACGGGTGACGTTTCACGGGTCTAGGTTTCACTGGTAAGTTTCACGGGTCAAGGTTTCACAGGTAAGTTTCACGGGTAAGTTTCACGGGTATGTTTCACGGGTGACGTTTCACGGGTCTAGGTTTCACTGGTAAGTTTCACGGGTCAAGGTTTCACGGGTAAGTTTCACGGGTAAGTTTCACGGGTAAGTTTCACGGGTATGTTTCACGGGTGACGTTTCACGGGTCTAGGTTTCACTGGTAAGTTTCACGGGTCAAGGTTTTACGGGTAAGTTTCACGGGTAAGTTTCACGGGTATGTTTCACGGGTGACGTTTCACGGGTCTAGGTTTCACTGGTAAGTTTCACGGGTCAAGGTTTCACGGGTAAGTTTCACGGGTATGTTTTACGGGTGACGTTTCACGGGTCTAGGTTTCACTGGTAAGTTTCACGGGTCAAGGTTTCACGGGTAAGTTTCACGGGTAAGTTTCACGGGTATGTTTCACGGGTGACGTTTCACGGGTCTAGGTTTCACTGGTAAGTTTCACGGGTCAAGGTTTCACGGGTAAGTTTTACGGGTAAGTTTCACGGGTAAGTTTCACGGGTATGTTTCACGGGTGACGTTTCACGGGTCTAGGTTTCACTGGTAAGTTTTACGGGTCAAGGTTTTACGGGTAAGTTTCACGGGTAAGTTTTACGCGTAAGTTTCACGGGTGACGTTTCACGGGTCTAGGTTTCACTGGTAAGTTTCACGGGTCAAGGTTTCACGGGTAAGTTTCACGGGTAAGTTTTACGGGTAAGTTTCACGGGTGACGTTTCACGGGTCCAGGTTTCACTGGTAAGTTTCACGGGTCTAGGTTTCACTGGTAAGTTTCACGGGTCAAGGTTTCACGGGTAAGTTTCACGGGTAAGTTTCACGGGTATGTTTCACGGGTGACGTTTCACGGGTCTAGGTTTCACTGGAAAGTTTCACGGATCAAGGTTTCACGGGTAAGTTTCACGGGTAAGTTTTACGGGTATGTTTTACAGGTGACGTTTCACGGGTCTAGGTTTCACTGGTAAGTTTCACGGGTCAAGGTTTCACGGGTAAGTTTCACGGGTAAGTTTCACGGGTATGTTTCATGGGTGATGTTTCACGGGTCTAGGTTTTACTGGTAAGTTTCACGGGTCAAGGTTTCACGGGTAAGTTTCACGGGTAAGTTTCACGGGTGACGTTTCACGGGTCTAGGTTTCACTGGTAAGTTTCACGGGTATGTTTCACGGGTGACGTTTCACGGGTCTAGGTTTCACTGGTAAGTTTCACGGGTCAAGGTTTCACGGGTAAGTTTCACGGGTAAGTTTCACGGGTATGTTTCACGGGTGACGTTTCACGGGTCTAGGTTTCACTGGTAAGTTTCACGGGTCAAGGTTTCACGGGTAAGTTTCACGGGTAAGTTTCACGGGTAAGTTTCACGGGTATGTTTCACGGGTGACGTTTCACGGGTCTAGGTTTCACTGGTAAGTTTCACGGGTCAAGGTTTTACGGGTAAGTTTCACGGGTAAGTTTCACGGGTATGTTTCACGGGTGACGTTTCACGGGTCTAGGTTTCACTGGTAAGTTTCACGGGTCAAGGTTTCACGGGTAAGTTTCACGGGTATGTTTTACGGGTGACGTTTCACGGGTCTAGGTTTCACTGGTAAGTTTCACGGGTCAAGGTTTCACGGGTAAGTTTCACGGGTAAGTTTCACGGGTATGTTTCACGGGTGACGTTTCACGGGTCTAGGTTTCACTGGTAAGTTTCACGGGTCAAGGTTTCACGGGTAAGTTTCACGGGTAAGTTTCACGGGTATGTTTCACGGGTGACGTTTCACGGGTCTAGGTTTCACTGGTAAGTTTCACGGGTCAAGGTTTCACTGGTAAGTTTCACGGGTCAAGGTTTCACGGGTAAGTTTCACGGGTAAGTTTCACGGGTATGTTTCACGGGTGACGTTTCACAAGTCTAGGTTTCACTGGTAAGTTTAACGGGTCAAGGTTTCACGGGTAAGTTTCACAGGTAAGTTTTACGGGTAAGTTTCACGGGTGACGTTTCACGGGTCTAGGTTTTACTGGTAAGTTTCACGGGTCAAGGTTTCACGGGTAAGTTTCACGGGTAAGTTTCACGGGTAAGTTTCACGGGTGACCTTTCACGGGTCTTGGTTTCACTGGTAAGTTTCACGGGTCAAGGTTTCACGGGTAAGTTTCACGGGTAAATTTCACGGGTATGTTTCACGGGTGACGTTTCACGGGTCTAGGTTTCACTGGTAAGTTTCACGGGTCAAGGTTTCACGGGTAAGTTTCACAGGTAAGTTTCACGGGTATGTTTCACGGGTGACGTTTCACGGGTCTAGGTTTCACTGGTAAGTTTCACGGGTCAAGGTTTCACGGGTAAGTTTCACGGGTAAGTTTCACGAGTATGTTTCACGGGTGACGTTTCACGGGTCTAGGTTTCACTGGTAAGTTTCACGGATCAAGGTTTCACGGGTAAGTTTCACGGGTAAGTTTTACGGGTATGTTTTACAGGTGACGTTTCACGGGTCTAGGTTTCACTGGTAAGTTTCACGGGTCAAGGTTTCACGGGTAAGTTTCACGGGTAAGTTTCACGGGTATGTTTCACGGATGACGTTTCACGGGTCTTGGTTTCACTGGTAAGTTTCACGGGTCAAGGTTTCACGGGTAAGTTTCACGGGTAAGTTTTACGGGTATGTTTTACAGGTGACGTTTCACGGGTAAGTTTCACGGGTATGTTTCACGGGTGACGTTTCACGGGTCTAGGTTTCACTGGTAAGTTTCACGGGTCAAGGTTTCACGGGTAAGTCTCACGGGTAAGTTTTACGGGTAAGTTTCACGGGTGACGTTTCACGGGTCTAGGTTTCACTGGAAAGTTTCACGGGTCAAGGATTCACGGGTAAGTTTTACGGGTATGTTTTACAGGTGACGTTTCACGGGTCTAGGTTTCACTGGTAAGTTTCACGGGTCAAGGTTTCACGGGTAAGATTCACGGGTAAGTTTCACGGGTATGTTTCATGGGTGATGTTTCACGGGTCTAGGTTTCACTGGTAAGTTTTACGGGTCAAGGTTTTACGGGTAAGTTTCACGGGTAAGTTTTACGGGTATGTTTCACGGGTGACGTTTCACGGGTCTAGGTTTCACTGGTAAGTTTCACGTGTCAAGGTTTCACGGGTAAGTTTCACGGGTAAGTTTCACGGGTATGTTTCACGGGTGACGTTTCACGGGTCTAGGTTTCACTAGTAAGTTTCACGGGTCAAGGTTTCACGGGTAAGTTTCACGGGTAAGTTTCACGGGTATGTTTCACGGGTGACGTTTCACGGGTCTAGGTTTCACTGGTAAGTTTCACGGGTCAAGGTTTCACGGGTAAGTTTCACGGGTAAGTTTCACGGGTATGTTTCACGGGTGACGTTTCACGGGTCTAGGTTTCACTGGTAAGTTTCACGGGTCAAGGTTTTACGGGTAAGTTTCACGGGTAAGTTTCACGGGTATGTTTCACGGGTGACGTTTCACGGGTCTAGGTTTCACTGGTAAGTTTCACGGGTCAAGGTTTCACGGGTAAGTTTTACGGGTAAGTTTCACGGGTAAGTTTCACGGGTATGTTTCACGGGTGACGTTTCACGGGTCTAGGTTTCACTGGTAAGTTTCACGGGTCAAGGTTTTACGGGTAAGTTTCACGGGTAAGTTTTACGCGTAAGTTTCACGGGTGACGTTTCACGGGTCTAGGTTTCACTGGTAAGTTTCACGGGTCAAGGTTTCACGGGTAAGTTTCACGGGTAAGTTTTACGGGTAAGTTTCACGGGTGACGTTTCACGGGTCCAGGTTTCACTGGTAAGTTTCACGGGTCTAGGTTTCACTGGTAAGTTTCACGGGTCAAGGTTTCACGGGTAAGTTTCACGGGTAAGTTTCACGGGTATGTTTCACGGGTGAAGTTTCACGGGTCTAGGTTTCACTGGAAAGTTTCACGGATCAAGGTTTCACGGGTAAGTTTCACGGGTAAGTTTTACGGGTATGTTTTACAGGTGACGTTTCACGGGTCTAGGTTTCACTGGTAAGTTTCACGGGTCAAGGTTTCACGGGTAAGTTTCACGGGTAAGTTTCACGGGTATGTTTCATGGGTGATGTTTCACGGGTCTAGGTTTTACTGGTAAGTTTCACGGGTCAAGGTTTCACGGGTAAGTTTCACGGGTAAGTTTCACGGGTGACGTTTCACGGGTCTAGGTTTCACTGGTAAGTTTCACGGGTATGTTTCACGGGTGACGTTTCACGGGTCTAGGTTTCACTGGTAAGTTTCACGGGTCAAGGTTTCACGGGTAAGTTTCACGGGTAAGTTTCACGGGTATGTTTAACGGATGACGTTTCACGGGTCTTGGTTTCACTGGTAAGTTTCACGGGTCAAGGTTTCACGGGTAAGTTTCACGGGTAAGTTTTACGGGTATGTTTTACAGGTGACGTTTCACGGGTAAGTTTCACGGGTAAGTTTCACGGGTATGTTTCACGGGTGACGTTTCACGGGTCTAGGTTTCACTGGTAAGTTTCACGGGTCAAGGTTTCACGGGTAAGTTTCACGGGTAAGTTTTACGGGTAAGTTTCACGGGTGACGTTTCACGGGTCTAGGTTTCACTGGAAAGTTTCACGGGTCAAGGATTCACGGGTAAGTTTCACGGGTAAATTTTACGGGTATGTTTTACAGGTGACGTTTCACGGGTCTAGGTTTCACTGGTAAGTTTCACGGGTCAAGGTTTCACGGGTAAGATTCACGGGTAAGTTCCACGGGTATGTTTCATGGGTGATGTTTCACGGGTCTAGGTTTCACTGGTAAGTTTCACGGGTCAAGGTTTTACGGGTAAGTTTCACGGGTAAGTTTCACGGGTATGTTTCACGGGTGACGTTTCACGGGTCTAGGTTTCACTGGTAAGTTTCACGGGTCAAGGTTTCACGGGTAAGTTTCACGGGTAAGTTTCACGGGTATGTTTCACGGGTGACGTTTCACGGGTCTAGGTTTCACTAGTAAGTTTCACGGGTCAAGGTTTCACGGGTAAGATTCACGGGTAAGTTTCACGGGTATGTTTCACGGGTGACGTTTCCCGGGACTAGGTTTCACTGGTAAGTTTCACGGGTCAAGGTTTCACGGGTAAGTTTCACGGGTAAGTTTCACGGGTATGTTTCACGGGTGACGTTTCACGGGTCTAGGTTTCACTGGTAAGTTTCACGGGTCAAGGTTTCACGGGTAAGTTTCACGGGTAAGTTTCACGGGTATGTTTCACGGGTGACGTTTCACGGGTCTAGGTTTCACTGGTAAGTTTCACGGGTCAAGGTTTTACGGGTAAGTTTTACGGGTAAGTTTCACGGGTATGTTTCACGGGTGACGTTTCACGGGTCTAGGTTTCACTGGTAAGTTTCACGGGTCAAGGTTTCACGGGTAAGTTTCACGGGTAAGTTTTACGGGTAAGTTTCACGGGTGACGTTTCACGGATGACGTTTCACGGGTGACGTTTCACGGGTCTAGGTTTCACTGGTAAGTTTCACGGGTCAAGGTTTCACGGGTAAGTTTCACGGGTATGTTTCACGGGTGACGTTTCACGGGTCTAGGTTTCACTGGAAAGTTTCACGGGTCAAGGTTTCACGGGTAAGTTTCACGGGTAAGTTTTACGGGTATGTTTTACAGGCGACGTTTCACGGGTCTAGGTTTCACTGGTAAGTTTCACGGGTCTAGGTTTCACGGGTAAGTTTCACGGGTAAGTTTCACGGGTATGTTTCATGGGTGATGTTTCACGGGTCTAGGTTTCACTGGTAAGTTTCACGGGTCAAGGTTTCACGGGTAAGTTTCACGGGTATGTTTCACGGGTGACGTTTCACGGGTAAGTTTTACGCGTAAGTTTCACGGGTGACGTTTCACGGGTCTAGGTTTCACTGGTAAGTTTCACGGGTCAAGGTTTCACGGGTAAGTTTCACGGGTATGTTTCACGGGTGACGTTTCACGGGTCTAGGTTTCACTGGTAAGTTTCACGGGTCAAGGTTTCACGGGTAAGTTTCACGGGTAAGTTTTACGGGTAAGTTTCACGGGTGACGTTTCACGGGTCTAGGTTTCACTGGTAAGTTTCACGGGTCAAGGTTTCACGGGTAAGTTTCACGGGTAAGTTTCACGGGTATGTTTCACGGGTGACGTTTCACGGGTCTAGGTTTCACTGGAAAGTTTCACGGGTCAAGGTTTCACGGGTAAGTTTCACGGGTAAGTTTCACGGGTAAGTTTTACGGGTATGTTTTGTAAAACCTGTAGGTGACGTTTCACGGGTCTAGGTTTCACTGGTAAGTTTCACGGGTCAAGGTTTCACGGGTAAGTTTCACGGGTAAGTTTCACGGGTAAGTTTCACGGGTATGTTTCATTGGTGATGTTTCACGGGTCTAGGTTTTACTGGTAAGTTTCACGGGTCAAGGTTTCACGGGTAAGTTTCACGGGTAAGTTTCACGGGTGACGTTTTACGGGTTTAGGTTTCACTGGTAAGTTTCACGGGTATGTTTCACGGGTGACGTTTCACGGGTCTAGGTTTCACTGGTAAGTTTCACGGGTCAAGGTTTCACGGGTAAGTTTCACGGGTAAGTTTCACGGGTATGTTTCACGGATGACGTTTCACGGGTCTTGGTTTCACTGGTAAGTTTCACGGGTCAAGGTTTCACGGGTAAGTTTCACGGGTAAGTTTTACGGGTATGTTTTACAGGTGACGTTTCACGGGTAAGTTTCACGGGTAAGTTTCACGGGTATGTTTCACGGGTGACGTTTCACGGGTCTAGGTTTCACTGGTAAGTTTCACGGGTCAAGGTTTCACGGGTAAGTTTCACGGGTAAGTTTTACGGGTAAGTTTCACGGGTGACGTTTCACGGGTCTAGGTTTCACTGGAAAGTTTCACGGGTCAAGGATTCACGGGTAAGTTTCACGGGTAAGTTTTACGGGTATGTTTTACAGGTGACGTTTCACGGGTCTAGGTTTCACTGGTAAGTTTCACGGGTCAAGGTTTCACGGGTAAGATTCACGGGTAAGTTTCAAGGGTATGTTTCATGGGTGATGTTTCACGGGTCTAGGTTTCACTGGTAAGTTTCACGGGTCAAGGTTTTACGGGTAAGTTTCACGGGTATGTTTCACGGGTGACGTTTCACGGGTCTAGGTTTCACTGGTAAGTTTCACGGGTCAAGGTTTCACGGGTAAGTTTCACGGGTAAGTTTCACGGGTATGTTTCACGGGTGACGTTTCACGGGTCTAGGTTTCACTAGTAAGTTTCACGGGTCAAGGTTTCACGGGTAAGATTCACGGGTATGTTTCACGGGTGACGTTTCCCGGGTCTAGGTTTCACTGGTAAGTTTCACGTGTCAAGGTTTCACGGGTAAGTTTCACGGGTAAGTTTCACGGGTATGTTTCACGGGTGACGTTTCACGGGTCTAGGTTTCACTAGTAAGTTTCACGGGTCAAGGTTTCACGGGTAAGTTTCACGGGTAAGTTTCACGGGTATGTTTCACGGGTGACGTTTCACGGGTCTAGGTTTCACTGGTAAGTTTCACGGGTCAAGGTTTCACGGGTAAGTTTCACGGGTAAGTTTCACGGGTATGTTTCACGGGTGACGTTTCACGGGTCTAGGTTTCACTGGTAAGTTTCACGGGTCAAGGTTTTACGGGTAAGTTTCACGGGTAAGTTTCACGGGTATGTTTCACGGGTGACGTTTCACGGGTCTAGGTTTCACTGGTAAGTTTCACGGGTCAAGGTTTCACGGGTAAGTTTTACGGGTAAGTTTTACGGGTAAGTTTCACGGGTATGTTTCACGGGTGACGTTTCACGGGTCTAGGTTTCACTGGTAAGTTTCACGGGTCAAGGTTTTACGGGTAAGTTTCACGGGTAAGTTTTACGCGTAAGTTTCACGGGTGACGTTTCACGGGTCTAGGTTTCACTGGTAAGTTTCACGGGTCAAGGTTTCACGGGTAAGTTTCACGGGTAAGTTTTACGGGTAAGTTTCACGGGTGACGTTTCACGGGTCCAGGTTTCACTGGTAAGTTTCACGGGTCTAGGTTTCACTGGTAAGTTTCACGGGTCAAGGTTTCACGGGTAAGTTTCACGGGTAAGTTTCACGGGTATGTTTCACGGGTGAAGTTTCACGGGTCTAGGTTTCACTGGAAAGTTTCACGGATCAAGGTTTCACGGGTAAGTTTCACGGGTAAGTTTTACGGGTATGTTTTACAGGTGACGTTTCACGGGTCTAGGTTTCACTGGTAAGTTTCACGGGTCAAGGTTTCACGGGTAAGTTTCACGGGTAAGTTTCACGGGTATGTTTCATGGGTGATGTTTCACGGGTCTAGGTTTTACTGGTAAGTTTCACGGGTCAAGGTTTCACGGGTAAGTTTCACGGGTAAGTTTCACGGGTGACGTTTCACGGGTCTAGGTTTCACTGGTAAGTTTCACGGGTATGTTTCACGGGTGACGTTTCACGGGTCTAGGTTTCACTGGTAAGTTTCACGGGTCAAGGTTTCACGGGTAAGTTTCACGGGTAAGTTTCACGGGTATGTTTAACGGATGACGTTTCACGGGTCTTGGTTTCACTGGTAAGTTTCACGGGTCAAGGTTTCACGGGTAAGTTTCACGGGTAAGTTTTACGGGTATGTTTTACAGGTGACGTTTCACGGGTAAGTTTCACGGGTAAGTTTCACGGGTATGTTTCACGGGTGACGTTTCACGGGTCTAGGTTTCACTGGTAAGTTTCACGGGTCAAGGTTTCACGGGTAAGTTTCACGGGTAAGTTTTACGGGTAAGTTTCACGGGTGACGTTTCACGGGTCTAGGTTTCACTGGAAAGTTTCACGGGTCAAGGATTCACGGGTAAGTTTCACGGGTAAATTTTACGGGTATGTTTTACAGGTGACGTTTCACGGGTCTAGGTTTCACTGGTAAGTTTCACGGGTCAAGGTTTCACGGGTAAGATTCACGGGTAAGTTCCACGGGTATGTTTCATGGGTGATGTTTCACGGGTCTAGGTTTCACTGGTAAGTTTCACGGGTCAAGGTTTTACGGGTAAGTTTCACGGGTAAGTTTCACGGGTATGTTTCACGGGTGACGTTTCACGGGTCTAGGTTTCACTGGTAAGTTTCACGGGTCAAGGTTTCACGGGTAAGTTTCACGGGTAAGTTTCACGGGTATGTTTCACGGGTGACGTTTCACGGGTCTAGGTTTCACTAGTAAGTTTCACGGGTCAAGGTTTCACGGGTAAGATTCACGGGTAAGTTTCACGGGTATGTTTCACGGGTGACGTTTCCCGGGACTAGGTTTCACTGGTAAGTTTCACGGGTCAAGGTTTCACGGGTAAGTTTCACGGGTAAGTTTCACGGGTATGTTTCACGGGTGACGTTTCACGGGTCTAGGTTTCACTGGTAAGTTTCACGGGTCAAGGTTTCACGGGTAAGTTTCACGGGTAAGTTTCACGGGTATGTTTCACGGGTGACGTTTCACGGGTCTAGGTTTCACTGGTAAGTTTCACGGGTCAAGGTTTTACGGGTAAGTTTTACGGGTAAGTTTCACGGGTATGTTTCACGGGTGACGTTTCACGGGTCTAGGTTTCACTGGTAAGTTTCACGGGTCAAGGTTTCACGGGTAAGTTTCACGGGTAAGTTTTACGGGTAAGTTTCACGGGTGACGTTTCACGGATGACGTTTCACGGGTGACGTTTCACGGGTCTAGGTTTCACTGGTAAGTTTCACGGGTCAAGGTTTCACGGGTAAGTTTCACGGGTATGTTTCACGGGTGACGTTTCACGGGTCTAGGTTTCACTGAAAAGTTTCACGGGTCAAGGTTTCACGGGTAAGTTTCACGGGTAAGTTTTACGGGTATGTTTTACAGGCGACGTTTCACGGGTCTAGGTTTCACTGGTAAGTTTCACGGGTCTAGGTTTCACGGGTAAGTTTCACGGGTAAGTTTCACGGGTATGTTTCATGGGTGATGTTTCACGGGTCTAGGTTTCACTGGTAAGTTTCACGGGTCAAGGTTTCACGGGTAAGTTTCACGGGTATGTTTCACGGGTGACGTTTCACGGGTAAGTTTTACGCGTAAGTTTCACGGGTGACGTTTCACGGGTCTAGGTTTCACTGGTAAGTTTCACGGGTCAAGGTTTCACGGGTAAGTTTCACGGGTATGTTTCACGGGTGACGTTTCACGGGTCTAGGTTTCACTGGTAAGTTTCACGGGTCAAGGTTTCACGGGTAAGTTTCACGGGTAAGTTTTACGGGTAAGTTTCACGGGTGACGTTTCACGGGTCTAGGTTTCACTGGTAAGTTTCACGGGTCAAGGTTTCACGGGTAAGTTTCACGGGTAAGTTTCACGGGTATGTTTCACGGGTGACGTTTCACGGGTCTAGGTTTCACTGGAAAGTTTCACGGGTCAAGGTTTCACGGGTAAGTTTCACGGGTAAGTTTCACGGGTAAGTTTTACGGGTATGTTTTGTAAAACCTGTAGGTGACGTTTCACGGGTCTAGGTTTCACTGGTAAGTTTCACGGGTCAAGGTTTCACGGGTAAGTTTCACGGGTAAGTTTCACGGGTAAGTTTCACGGGTATGTTTCATTGGTGATGTTTCACGGGTCTAGGTTTTACTGGTAAGTTTCACGGGTCAAGGTTTCACGGGTAAGTTTCACGGGTAAGTTTCACGGGTGACGTTTTACGGGTTTAGGTTTCACTGGTAAGTTTCACGGGTATGTTTCACGGGTGACGTTTCACGGGTCTAGGTTTCACTGGTAAGTTTCACGGGTCAAGGTTTCACGGGTAAGTTTCACGGGTAAGTTTCACGGGTATGTTTCACGGATGACGTTTCACGGGTCTTGGTTTCACTGGTAAGTTTCACGGGTCAAGGTTTCACGGGTAAGTTTCACGGGTAAGTTTTACGGGTATGTTTTACAGGTGACGTTTCACGGGTAAGTTTCACGGGTAAGTTTCACGGGTATGTTTCACGGGTGACGTTTCACGGGTCTAGGTTTCACTGGTAAGTTTCACGGGTCAAGGTTTCACGGGTAAGTTTCACGGGTAAGTTTTACGGGTAAGTTTCACGGGTGACGTTTCACGGGTCTAGGTTTCACTGGAAAGTTTCACGGGTCAAGGATTCACGGGTAAGTTTCACGGGTAAGTTTTACGGATATGTTTTACAGGTGACGTTTCACGGGTCTAGGTTTCACTGGTAAGTTTCACGGGTCAAGGTTTCACGGGTAAGATTCACGGGTAAGTTTCACGGGTATGTTTCATGGGTGATGTTTCACGGGTCTAGGTTTCACTGGTAAGTTTCACGGGTCAAGGTTTTACGGGTAAGTTTCACGGGTATGTTTCACGGGTGACGTTTCACGGGTCTAGGTTTCACTGGTAAGTTTCACGGGTCAAGGTTTCACGGGTAAGTTTCACGGGTAAGTTTCACGGGTATGTTTCACGGGTGACGTTTCACGGGTCTAGGTTTCACTAGTAAGTTTCACGGGTCAAGGTTTCACGGGTAAGATTCACGGGTATGTTTCACGGGTGACGTTTCCCGGGTCTAGGTTTCACTGGTAAGTTTCACGGGTCAAGGTTTCACGGGTAAGTTTCACGGGTAAGTTTCACGGGTATGTTTCACGGGTGACGTTTCACGGGTTTAGGTTTCACTGGTAAGTTTCACGGGTCAAGGTTTCACGGGTAAGTTTCACGGGTAAGTTTCACGGGTAAGTTTCACGGGTATGTTTCACGGGTGACGTTTCACGGGTCTAGGTTTCACTGGTAAGTTTCACGGGTCAAGGTTTTACGGGTAAGTTTCACGGGTAAGTTTCACGGGTATGTTTCACGGGTGACGTTTCACGGGTCTAGGTTTCACTGGTAAGTTTCACGGGTCAAGGTTTCACGGGAAAGTTTCACGGGTAAGTTTTACGGATAAGTTTCACGGGTGACGTTTCACGGGTGACGTTTCACGGGTGACGTTTCACGGGTCTAGGTTTCACTGGTAAGTTTCACGTGTCAAGGTTTCACGGGTAAGTTTCACGGGTATGTTTCACGGGTGACGTTTCACGGGTCTAGTTTTCACTAGTAAGTTTCACGGGTCAAGGTTTCACGGGTAAGATTCACGGGTAAGTTTCACGGGTATGTTTCACGGGTGACGTTTCCCGGGACTAGGTTTCACTGGTAAGTTTCACGGGTCAAGGTTTCACGGGTAAGTTTCACGGGTAAGTTTCACGGGTAAGTTTCACGGGTATGTTTCACGGGTGACGTTTCACGGGTCTATTTTTCACTGGTAAGTTTCACGGGTCAAGGTTTCACGGGTAAGTTTCACGGGTAAGTTTCACGGGTATGTTTCACGGGTGACATTTCACGGGTCTAGGTTTCACTGGTAAGTTTCACGGGTCAAGGTTTTACGGGTAAGTTTCACGGGTAAGTTTCACGGGTATGTTTCACGGGTGACGTTTCACGGGTCTAGGTTTCACTGGTAAGTTTCACGGGTCAAGGTTTCACGGGTAAGTTTCACGGGTAAGTTTTACGGGTAAGTTTCACGGGTGACGTTTCACGGGTGACGTTTCACGGGTGACGTTTCACGGGTCTAGGTTTCACTGGTAAGTTTCACGGGTCAAGGTTTCACGGGTAAGTTTCACGGGTAAGTTTCACGGGTATGTTTCACGGGTGACGTTTCACGGGTCTAGGTTTCACTGGAAAGTTTCACGGGTCAAGGTTTCACGGGTAAGTTTCACGGGTAAGTTTTACGGGTATGTTTTACAGGCGACGTTTCACGGGTCTAGGTTTCACTGGTAAGTTTCACGGGTCTAGGTTTCACGGGTAAGTTTCACGGGTAAGTTTCACGGGTATGTTTCATGGGTGATGTTTCACGGGTCTAGGTTTCACTGGTAAGTTTCACGGGTCAAGGTTTCACGGGTAAGTTTCACGGGTATGTTTCACGGGTGACGTTTCACGGGTAAGTTTTACGCGTAAGTTTCACGGGTGACGTTTCACGGGTCTAGGTTTCACTGGTAAGTTTCACGGGTCAAGGTTTCACGGGTAAGTTTCACGGGTATGTTTCACGGGTGACGTTTCACGGGTCTAGGTTTCACTGGTAAGTTTCACGGGTCAAGGTTTCACGGGTAAGTTTCACGGGTAAGTTTTACGGGTAAGTTTCACGGGTGACGTTTCACGGGTCTAGGTTTCACTGGTAAGTTTCACGGGTCAAGGTTTCACGGGTAAGTTTCACGGGTAAGTTTCACGGGTCTAGGTTTCACTGGAAAGTTTCACGGGTCAAGGTTTCACGGGTAAGTTTCACGGGTAAGTTTCACGGGTAAGTTTTACGGGTATGTTTTACAGGTGACGTTTCACGGGTCTAGGTTTCACTGGTAAGTTTCACGGGTCAAGGTTTCACGGGTAAGTTTCACGGGTAAGTTTCACGGGTATGTTTCATTGGTGATGTTTCACGGGTCTAGGTTTTACTGGTAAGTTTCTCGGGTCAAGGTTTTACGGGTAAGTTTCACGGGTAAGTTTCACGGGTGACGTTTTACGGGTCTAGGTTTCACTGGTAAGTTTCACAAGTATGTTTCACGGGTAAGTTTTACGGGTATGTTTTACAGGTGACGTTTCACGGGTCTAGGTTTCACTGGTAAGTTTCACGGGTCAAGGTTTCACGGGTCAAGGTTTCACGGGTAAGTTTTACGGGTAAGTTTCACGGGTATGTTTCACGGGTATGTTTCACGGGTCTTGGTTTCACTGGTAAGTTTCACTGGTCAAGGTTTCACGGGTAAGTTTCACGGGTAAGTTTTACGGGTATGATTTACAGGTGACGTTTCACGGGTCTAGGTTTCACTGGTAAGTTTCACGGGTCAAGGTTTCACGGGTAAGATTCACGGGTAAGTTTCACGGGTATGTTTCATGGGTGATGTTTCACGGGTCTAGGTTTCACTGGTAAGTTTCACGGGTCAAGGTTTTACGGGTAAGTTTCACGGGTAAGTTTCACGGGTATGTTTCACGGGTGACGTTTCACGGGTCTAGGTTTCACTGGTAAGTTTCACGGGTCAAGGTTTCACGGGTAAGTTTCACGGGTAAGTTTCACGGGTATGTTTCACGGGTGACGTTTCACGGGTCTAGGTTTCACTAGTAAGTTTCACGGGTCAAGGTTTCACGGGTAAGTTTCACGGGTAAGTTTCACGGGTATGTTTCACGGGTGACGTTTTACGGGTCTAGGTTTCACTGGTAAGTTTCACGGGTCAAGGTTTCACGGGTAAGTTTCACGGGTAAGTTTCACGGGTATGTTTCACGGATGACGTTTCACGGGTCTTGGTTTCACTGGTAAGTTTCACGGGTCAAGGTTTCACGGGTAAGTTTCACGGGTAAGTTTTACGGGTATGTTTTACAGGTGACGTTTCACGGGTAAGTTTCACGGGTAAGTTTCACGGGTATGTTTCACAGGTGACGTTTCACGGGTCTAGGTTTCACTGGTAAGTTTCACGGGTCAAGGTTTCACGGGTAAGTTTCACGGGTAAGTTTTACGGGTAAGTTTCACGGGTGACGTTTCACGGGTCTAGGTTTCACTGGAAAGTTTCACGGGTCAAGGATTCACGGGTAAGTTTCACGGGTAAGTTTTACAAGTATGTTTTACAGGTGACGTTTCACGGGTCTAGGTTTCACTGGTAAGTTTCACGGGTCAAGGTTTCACGGGTAAGTTTCACGGGTATGTTTCACGGGTGACGTTTCACGGGTAAGTTTTACGCGTAAGTTTCACGGGTGACGTTTCACGGGTCTAGGTTTCACTGGTAAGTTTCACGGGTCAAGGTTTCACGGGTAAGTTTCACGGGTATGTTTCACGGGTGACGTTTCACGGGTCTAGGTTTCACTGGTAAGTTTCACGGGTCAAGGTTTCACGGGTAAGTTTCACGGGTAAGTTTTACGGGTAAGTTTCACGGGTGACGTTTCACGGGTCTAGGTTTCACTGGTAAGTTTCACGGGTCAAGGTTTCACGGGTAAGTTTCACGGGTAAGTTTCACGGGTAAGTTTCACAGGTCTAGGTTTCACTGGAAAGTTTCACGGGTCAAGGTTTCACGGGTAAGTTTCACGGGTAAGTTTCACGGGTAAGTTTTACGGGTATGTTTTACAGGTGACGTTTCACGGGTCTAGGTTTCACTGGTAAGTTTCACGGGTCAAGGTTTCACGGGTAAGTTTCACGGGTAAGTTTCACGGGTAAGTTTCACGGGTATGTTTCATTGGTGATGTTTCACGGGTCTAGGTTTTACTGGTAAGTTTCTCGGGTCAAGGTTTCACGGGTAAGTTTCACGGGTAAGTTTCACGGGTGACGTTTTACGGGTCTAGGTTTCACTGGTAAGTTTCACAAGTATGTTTCACGGGTAAGTTTTACGGGTATGTTTTACAGGTGACGTTTCACGGGTCTAGGTTTCACTGGTAAGTTTCACGGGTCAAGGTTTCACGGGTCAAGGTTTCACGGGTAAGTTTTACGGGTAAGTTTCACGGGTATGTTTCACGGGTCTTGGTTTCACTGGTAAGTTTCACGGGTCAAGGTTTCACAGGTAAGTTTCACGGGTAAGTTTTACGGGTATGTTTTACAGGTGACGTTTCACGGGTCTAGGTTTCACTGGTAAGTTTCACGGGTCAAGGTTTCACGGGTAAGATTCACGGGTAAGTTTCACGGGTATGTTTCATGGGTGATGTTTCACGGGTCTAGGTTTCACTGGTAAGTTTCACGGGTCAAGGTTTTACGGGTAAGTTTCACGGGTAAGTTTCACGGGTATGTTTCACGGGTGACGTTTCACGGGTCTAGGTTTCACTGGTAAGTTTCACGGGTCAAGGTTTCACGGGTAAGTTTCACGGGTAAGTTTCACGGGTATGTTTCACGGGTGACGTTTCACGGGTCTAGGTTTCACTAGTAAGTTTCACGGGTCAAGGTTTCACGGGTAAGTTTCACGGGTAAGTTTCACAGGTATGTTTCACGGGTGACGTTTTACGGGTCTAGGTTTCACTGGTAAGTTTCACGGGTCAAGGTTTCACGGGTAAGTTTCACGGGTAAGTTTCACGGGTATGTTTCACGGGTGACGTTTCACGGGTCTAGGTTTCACTGGTAAGTTTCACGGGTCAAGGTTTCACGGGTAAGTTTCACGGGTAAGTTTCACGGGTATGTTTCACGGGTGACGTTTCACGGGTCTAGGTTTCACTGGTAAGTTTCACAAGTCAAGGTTTAACGGGTAAGTTTCACGGGTAAGTTTCACGGGTATGTTTCACGGGTGACGTTTCACGGGTCTAGGTTTCACTGGTAAGTTTCACGGGTCAAGGTTTCACGGGTAAATTTCACGGGTAAGTTTTACGGGTAAGTTTCACGGGTGACGTTTCACGGGTGACGTTTCACGGGTGACGTTTCACGGGTCTAGGTTTCACTGGTAAGTTTCACGGGTCAAGGTTTCACGGGTAAGTTTCACGGGTAAGTTTCACGGGTATGTTTCACGGGTGACGTTTCACGGGTCTAGGTTTCACTGGAAAGTTTCACGGGTCAAGGTTTCACTTGTAAGTTTCACGGGTATGTTTTACAGGCGACGTTTCACGGGTCTAGGTTTCACTGGTAAGTTTCACGGGTCTAGGTTTCACGAATAAGTTTCACGGGTAAGTTTCACGGGTATGTTTCATGGGTGATGTTTCACGAGTCTAGGTTTCACTGGTAAGTTTCACGGGTCAAGGTTTCACGGGTAAGTTTCACGGGTATGTTTCACGGGTGACGTTTCACGGGTAAGTTTTACGCGTAAGTTTCACGGGTGACGTTTCACGGGTCTAGGTTTCACTGGTAAGTTTCACGGGTCAAGGTTTCACGGGTAAGTTTCACGGGTATGTTTCACGGGTGACGTTTCACGGGTCTAGGTTTCACTGGTAAGTTTCACGGGTCAAGGTTTCACGGGTAAGTTTCACGGGTAAGTTTTACGGGTAAGTTTTTAAGGGTGACGTTTCACGGGTCTAGGTTTCACTGGTAAGTTTCACGGGTCAAGGTTTCACGGGTAAGTTTCACGGGTATGTTTCACGGGTGACGTTTCACGGGTCTAGGTTTCACTGGAAAGTTTCACGGGTCAAGGTTTCACGGGTAAGTTTCACGGGTAAGTTTCACGGGTAAGTTTTACGGGTATGTTTTACAGGTGACGTTTCACGGGTCTAGGTTTCACTGGTAAGTTTCACGGGTCAAGGTTTCACGGGTAAGTTTCACGGGTAAGTTTCACGGGTAAGTTTCACGGGTATGTTTCATTGGTGATGTTTCACGGGTCTAGGTTTTACTGGTAAGTTTCACGGGTCAAGGTTTCACGGGTAAGTTTCACGGGTAAGTTGCACGGGTGACGTTTCACGGGTCTAGGTTTCACTGGTAAGTTTCACGGGTATGTTTCACGGGTAAGTTTTACGGGTATGTTTTACAGGTGACGTTTCACGGGTCTAGGTTTCACTGGTAAGTTTCACGGGTCAAGGTTTCACGGGTAAGTTTTAAGGGTAAGTTTCACGGGTATGTTTCACGGATGACGTTTCACGGGTCTTGGTTTCACTGGTAAGTTTCACGGGTCAAGGTTTCACGGGTAAGTTTCACGGGTAAGTTTTACGGGTATGTTTTACAGGTGACGTTTCACGGGTAAGTTTCACGGGTAAGTTTCACGGGTATGTTCCACGGGTGACGTTTCACGGGTCTAGGTTTCACTGGTAAGTTTCACGGGTCAAGGTTTCACGGGTAAGTTTCACGGGTAAGTTTTACGGGTAAGTTTCACGGGTGACGTTTCACGGGTCTAGGTTTCACTGGAAAGTTTCACGGGTCAAGGTTTCACGGGTAAGTTTCACGGGTAAGTTTTACGGGTATGTTTTACAGGTGACGTTTCACGGGTCTAGGTTTCACTGGTAAGTTTCACGGGTCAAGGTTTCACGGGTAAGTTTCACGGGTAAGTTTCACGGGTAAGTTTCACGGGTATGTTTCACGGGTGACGTTTCACGGGTCTAGGTTTCACTAGTAAGTTTCACGGGTCAAGGTTTCACGGGTAAGTTTCACGGGTAAGTTTCACGGGTATGTTTCTCGGGTGACGTTTCACGGGTCTAGGTTTCACTGGTAAGTTTCACGGGTCAAGGTTTCACGGGTAAGTTTCACGGGTAAGTTTCACGGGTATGTTTCACGGGTGACGTTTCACGGGTCTAGGTTTCACTAGTAAGTTTCACGGGTCAAGGTTTCACGGGTAAGTTTCACGGGTAAGTTTCACGGGTATGTTTCACGGGTGACGTTTCACGGGTCTAGGTTTCACTGGTAAGTTTCACGGGTCAAGGTTTCACGGGTAAGTTTCACGGGTAAGTTTCACGGGTATGTTTCACGGGTGACGTTTCACGGGTCTAGGTTTCACTGGTAAGTTTTACGGGTCAAGGTTTCACGGGTAAGTTTCACGGGTAAGTTTCACGGGTATGTTTCACGGGTGACGTTTCACGGGTCTAGGTTTCACTGGTAAGTTTCACGGGTCAAGGTTTCACGGGTAAGTTTCACGGGTATGTTTCACGGGTGTCGTTTCACGGGTCAAGGTTTCACGGGTAAGTTTCACGGGTAAGTTTTACGGTTATGTTTTACAGGTGACGTTTCACGGGTCTAGGTTTCACTGGTAAGTTTCACGGGTCAAGGTTTCACGGGTAAGTTTCACGGGTAAGTTTCACGGGTATGTTTCACGGGTAAGTTTCACGGGTAAGTTTCACGGGTATGTTTCACGGGTGACGTTTCACGGGTCTAGGTTTCACTGGTAAGTTTCACGGGTCAAGGTTTCACGGGTAAGTTTCACGGGTAAGTTTCACGGGTATGTTTCACGGGTGACGTTTCACGGGTCTAGGTTTCACTAGTAAGTTTCACGGGTCAAGGTTTCACTGGTAAGTTTCACGGGTCAAGGTTTCACGGGTAAGTTTCACGGGTAAGTTTCACGGGTATGTTTCACGGGTGACGTTTCACGGGTCTAGGTTTCACTGGTAAGTTTAACGGGTCAAGGTTTCACGGGTAAGTTTCACAGGTAAGTTTTACGGGTAAATTTCACGGGTGACGTTTCACGGGTCTAGGTTTTACTGGTAAGTTTCACGGGTCAAGGTTTCACGGGTAAGTTTCACGGGTAAGTTTTACGGGTAAGTTTCACGGGTGACCTTTCACGGGTCTTGGTTTCACTGGTAAGTTTCACGGGTCAAGGTTTCACGGGTAAGTTTCACGGGTAAATTTCACGGGTATGTTTCACGGGTGACGTTTCACGGGTCTAGGTTTCACTGGTAAGTTTCACGGGTCAAGGTTTCACGGGTAAGTTTTACAGGTAAGTTTCACGGGTATGTTTCACGGGTGACGTTTCACGGGTCTAGGTTTCACTGGTAAGTTTCACGGGTCAAGGTTTCACGGGTAAGTTTCACGGGTAAGTTTCACGGGTATGTTTCACGGGTGACGTTTCACGGGTCTAGGTTTCACTGGTAAGTTTCACGGATCAAGGTTTCACGGGTTAGTTTCACGGGTAAGTTTCACGGGTATGTTTCACGGGTATCGTTTCACGGGTCTAGGTTTCACTGGTAAGTTTCACGGGTCAAGGTTTTACGGGTAAGTTTCACGGGTAAGTTTTACGGGTAAGTTTCACGGGTGACGTTTCACGGGTCTAGGTTTCACTGGTAAGTTTCACGGGTCAAGGTTTCACGGGTAAGTTTCACGGGTAAGTTTCACGGGTATGTTTCACGGGTGACGTTTCACGGGTCTAGGTTTCACTGGTAAGTTTCACGGGTCAAGGTTTCACGGGTAAGTTTTACAGGTAAGTTTCACGGGTATGTTTCACGGGTGACGTTTCACGGGTCTAGGTTTCACTGGTAAGTTTCACGGGTCAAGGTTTCACGGGTAAGTTTCACGGGTATGTTTCACGGGTGACGTTTCACGGGTAAGTTTTACGCGTAAGTTTCACGGGTGACGTTTCACGGGTCTAGGTTTCACTGGTAAGTTTCACGGGTCAAGGTTTCACGGGTAAGTTTCACGGGTATGTTTCACGGGTGACGTTTCACGGGTCTAGGTTTCACTGGTAAGTTTCACGGGTCAAGGTTTCACGGGTAAGTTTCACGGGTAAGTTTTACGGGTAAGTTTCACGGGTGACGTTTCACGGGTCTAGGTTTCACTGGTAAGTTTCACGGGTCAAGGTTTCACGGGTAAGTTTCACGGGTAAGTTTCACGGGTATGTTTCACGGGTGACGTTTCACGGGTCTAGGTTTCACTGGAAAGTTTCACGGGTCAAGGTTTCACGGGTAAGTTTCACGGGTAAGTTTCACGGGTAAGTTTTACGGGTATGTTTTGTAAAACCTGTAGGTGACGTTTCACGGGTCTAGGTTTCACTGGTAAGTTTCACGGGTCAAGGTTTCACGGGTAAGTTTCACGGGTAAGTTTCACGGGTATGTTTCATTGGTGATGTTTCACGGGTCTAGGTTTTACTGGTAAGTTTCACGGGTCAAGGTTTCACGGGTAAGTTTCACGGGTGACGTTTTACGGGTTTAGGTTTCACTGGTAAGTTTCACGGGTATGTTTCACGGGTGACGTTTCACGGGTCTAGGTTTTACTGGTAAGTTTCACGGGTCAAGGTTTCACGGGTAAGTTTCACGGGTAAGTTTCACGGGTATGTTTCACGGATGACGTTTCACGGGTCTTGGTTTCACTGGTAAGTTTCACGGGTCAAGGTTTCACGGGTAAGTTTCACGGGTAAGTTTTACGGGTATGTTTTACAGGTGACGTTTCACGGGTAAGTTTCACGGGTAAGTTTCACGGGTATGTTTCACGGGTGACGTTTCACGGGTCTAGGTTTCACTGGTAAGTTTCACGGGTCAAGGTTTCACGGGTAAGTTTCACGGGTAAGTTTTACGGGTAAGTTTCACGGGTGACGTTTCACGGGTCTAGGTTTCACTGGAAAGTTTCACGGGTCAAGGATTCACGGGTAAGTTTCACGGGTAAGTTTTACGGGTATGTTTTACAGGTGACGTTTCACGGGTCTAGGTTTCACTGGTAAGTTTCACGGGTCAAGGTTTCACGGGTAAGATTCACGGGTAAGTTTCACGGGTATGTTTCATGGGCGATGTTTCACGGGTCTAGGTTTCACTGGTAAGTTTCACGGGTCAAGGTTTTACGGGTAAGTTTCACGGGTAAGTTTCACGGGTATGTTTCACGGGTGACGTTTCACGGGTCTAGGTTTCACTGGTAAGTTTCACGGGTCAAGGTTTCACGGGTAAGTTTCACGGGTAAGTTTCACGGGTATGTTTCACGGGTGACGTTTCACGGGTCTAGGTTTCACTAGTAAGTTTCACGGGTCAAGGTTTCACGGGTAAGATTCACGAGTATGTTTCACGGGTGACGTTTCCCGGGTCTAGGTTTCACTGGTAAGTTTCACGGGTCAAGGTTTCACGGGTAAGTTTCACGGGTAAGTTTCACGGGTATGTTTCACGGGTGACGTTTCACGGGTCTAGGTTTCACTGGTAAGTTTCACGGATCAAGGTTTCACGGGTTAGTTTCACGGGTAAGTTTCACGGGTATGTTTCACGGGTATCGTTTCACGGGTCTAGGTTTCACTGGTAAGTTTCACGGGTCAAGGTTTTACGGGTAAGTTTCACGGGTAAGTTTTACGGGTAAGTTTCACGGGTGACGTTTCACGGGTCTAGGTTTCACTGGTAAGTTTCACGGGTCAAGGTTTCACGGGTAAGTTTCACGGGTAAGTTTCACGGGTATGTTTCACGGGTGACGTTTCACGGGTCTAGGTTTCACTGGTAAGTTTCACGGGTCAAGGTTTCACGGGTAAGTTTTACAGGTAAGTTTCACGGGTATGTTTCACGGGTGACGTTTCACGGGTCTAGGTTTCACTGGTAAGTTTCACGGGTCAAGGTTTCACGGGTAAGTTTCACGGGTATGTTTCACGGGTGACGTTTCACGGGTAAGTTTTACGCGTAAGTTTCACGGGTGACGTTTCACGGGTCTAGGTTTCACTGGTAAGTTTCACGGGTCAAGGTTTCACGGGTAAGTTTCACGGGTATGTTTCACGGGTGACGTTTCACGGGTCTAGGTTTCACTGGTATGTTTCACGGGTCAAGGTTTCACGGGTAAGTTTCACGGGTAAGTTTTACGGGTAAGTTTCACGGGTGACGTTTCACGGGTCTAGGTTTCACTGGTAAGTTTCACGGGTCAAGGTTTCACGGGTAAGTTTCACGGGTAAGTTTCACGGGTATGTTTCACGGGTGACGTTTCACGGGTCTAGGTTTCACTGGAAAGTTTCACGGGTCAAGGTTTCACGGGTAAGTTTCACGGGTAAGTTTCACGGGTAAGTTTTACGGGTATGTTTTGTAAAACCTGTAGGTGACGTTTCACGGGTCTAGGTTTCACTGGTAAGTTTCACGGGTCAAGGTTTCACGGGTAAGTTTCACGGGTAAGTTTCACGGGTATGTTTCACGGGTGACGTTTCACGGGTCTAGGTTTCACTGGAAAGTTTCACGGGTCAAGGTTTCACGGGTAAGTTTCACGGGTAAGTTTCACGGGTAAGTTTTACGGGTATGTTTTGTAAAACCTGTAGGTGACGTTTCACGGGTCTAGGTTTCACTGGTAAGTTTCACGGGTCAAGGTTTCACGGGTAAGTTTCACGGGTGACGTTTCACGGGTCTAGGTTTCACTGGTAAGTTTCACGGGTCAAGGTTTCACGGGTAAGTTTCACGGGTATGTTTCACGGGTGACGTTTCACGGGTCTAGGTTTCACTGGTAAGTTTAACGGGTCAAGGTTTCACGGGTAAGTTTCACAGGTAAGTTTTACGGGTAAATTTCACGGGTGACGTTTCACGGGTCTAGGTTTTACTGGCAAGTTTCACGGGTCAAGGTTTCACGGGTAAGTTTCACGGGTAAGTTTTACGGGTAAGTTTCACGGGTGACCTTTCACGGGTCTTGGTTTCACTGGTAAGTTTCACGGGTCAAGGTTTCACGGGTAAGTTTCACGGGTAAATTTCACGGGTATGTTTCACGGGTGACGTTTCACGGGTCTAGGTTTCACTGGTAAGTTTCACGGGTCAAGGTTTCACGGGTAAGTTTTACAGGTAAGTTTCACGGGTATGTTTCACGGGTGACGTTTCACGGGTCTAGGTTTCACTGGTAAGTTTCACGGGTCAAGGTTTCACGGGTAAGTTTCACGGGTAAGTTTCACGGGTATGTTTCACGGGTGACGTTTCACGGGTCTAGGTTTCACTGGTAAGTTTCACGGATCAAGGTTTCACGGGTTAGTTTCACGGGTAAGTTTCACGGGTATGTTTCACGGGTATCGTTTCACGGGTCTAGGTTTCACTGGTAAGTTTCACGGGTCAAGGTTTTACGGGTAAGTTTCACGGGTAAGTTTTACGGGTAAGTTTCACGGGTGACGTTTCACGGGTCTAGGTTTCACTGGTAAGTTTCACGGGTCAAGGTTTCACGGGTAAGTTTCACGGGTAAGTTTCACGGGTATGTTTCACGGGTGACGTTTCACGGGTCTAGGTTTCACTGGTAAGTTTCACGGGTCAAGGTTTCACGGGTAAGTTTTACAGGTAAGTTTCACGGGTATGTTTCACGGGTGACGTTTCACGGGTCTAGGTTTCACTGGTAAGTTTCACGGGTCAAGGTTTTACGGGTAAGTTTCACGGGTATGTTTCACGGGTGACGTTTCACGGGTAAGTTTTACGCGTAAGTTTCACGGGTGACGTTTCACGGGTCTAGGTTTCACTGGTAAGTTTCACGGGTCAAGGTTTCACGGGTAAGTTTCACGGGTATGTTTCACGGGTGACGTTTCACGGGTCTAGGTTTCACTGGTAAGTTTCACGGGTCAAGGTTTCACGGGTAAGTTTCACGGGTAAGTTTTACGGGTAAGTTTTACGGGTGACGTTTCACGGGTCTAGGTTTCACTGGTAAGTTTCACGGGTCAAGGTTTCACGGGTAAGTTTCACGGGTAAGTTTCACGGGTATGTTTCACGGGTGACGTTTCACGGGTCTAGGTTTCACTGGAAAGTTTCACGGGTCAAGGTTTCACGGGTAAGTTTCACGGGTAAGTTTCACGGGTAAGTTTTACGGGTATGTTTTGTAAAACCTGTAGGTGACGTTTCACGGGTCTAGGTTTCACTGGTAAGTTTCACGGGTCAAGGTTTCACGGGTAAGTTTCACGGGTAAGTTTCACGGGTATGTTTCATTGGTGATGTTTCACGGGTCTAGGTTTTACTGGTAAGTTTCACGGGTCAAGGTTTCACGGGTAAGTTTCACGGGTAAGTTTCACGGGTGACGTTTTACGGGTTTAGGTTTCACTGGTAAGTTTCACGGGTATGTTTCACGGGTGACGTTTCACGGGTCTAGGTTTCACTGGTAAGTTTCACGGGTCAAGGTTTCACGGGTAAGTTTCACGGGTAAGTTTCACGGGTATGTTTCACGGATGACGTTTCACGGGTCTTGGTTTCACTGGTAAGTTTCACGGGTCAAGGTTTCACGGGTAAGTTTCACGGGTAAGTTTTACGGGTATGTTTTACAGGTGACGTTTCACGGGTAAGTTTCACGGGTAAGTTTCACGGGTATGTTTCACGGGTGACGTTTCACGGGTCTAGGTTTCACTGGTAAGTTTCACGGGTCAAGGTTTCACGGGTAAGTTTCACGGGTAAGTTTTACGGGTAAGTTTCACGGGTGACGTTTCACGGGTCTAGGTTTCACTGGAAAGTTTCACGGGTCAAGGATTCACGGGTAAGTTTCACGGGTAAGTTTTACGGGTATGTTTTACAGGTGACGTTTCACGGGTCTAGGTTTCACTGGTAAGTTTCACGGGTCAAGGTTTCACGGGTAAGATTCACGGGTAAGTTTCACGGGTATGTTTCATGGGTGATGTTTCACGGGTCTAGGTTTCACTGGTAAGTTTCACGGGTCAAGGTTTTACGGGTAAGTTTCACGGGTAAGTTTCACGGGTATGTTTCACGGGTGACGTTTCACGGGTCTAGGTTTCACTGGTAAGTTTCACGGGTCAAGGTTTCACGGGTAAGTTTCACGGGTAAGTTTCACGGGTAAGTTTCACGGGTATGTTTCACGGGTGACGTTTCACGGGTCTAGGTTTCACTAGTAAGTTTCACGGGTCAAGGTTTCACGGGTAAGATTCACGGGTATGTTTCACGGGTGACGTTTCCCGGGTCTAGGTTTCACTGGTAAGTTTCACGGGTCAAGGTTTCACGGGTAAGTTTCACGGGTAAGTTTCACGGGTATGTTTCACGGGTGACGTTTCACGGGTCTAGGTTTCACTGGTAAGTTTCACGGGTCAAGGTTTCACGGGTAAGTTTCACGGGTAAGTTTCACGGGTATGTTTCACGGGTGACGTTTCACGGGTCTAGGTTTCACTGGTAAGTTTCACGGGTCAAGGTTTTACGGGTAAGTTTCACGGGTAAGTTTCACGGGTATGTTTCACGGGTGACGTTTCACGGGTCTAGGTTTCACTGGTAAGTTTCACGGGTCAAGGTTTCACGGGAAAGTTTCACGGGTAAGTTTTACGGATAAGTTTCACGGGTGACGTTTCACGGGTGACGTTTCACGGGTGACGTTTCACGGGTCTAGGTTTCACTGGTAAGTTTCACGGGTCAAGGTTTCACGGGTAAGTTTCACGGGTAAGTTTCACGGGTATGTTTCACGGGTGACGTTTCACGGGTCTAGGTTTCACTAGTAAGTTTCACGGGTCAAGGTTTCACGGGTAAGATTCACGGGTAAGTTTCACGGGTATGTTTCACGGGTGACGTTTCCCGGGACTAGGTTTCACTGGTAAGTTTCACGGGTCAAGGTTTCACGGGTAAGTTTCACGGGTAAGTTTCACGGGTAAGTTTCACGGGTATGTTTCACGGGTGACGTTTCACGGGTCTAGGTTTCACTGGTAAGTTTTACGGGTCAAGGTTTCACGGGTAAGTTTCACGGGTAAGTTTCACGGGTATGTTTCACGGGTGACGTTTCACGGGTCTAGGTTTCACTGGTAAGTTTCACGGGTCAAGGTTTTACGGGTAAGTTTCACGGGTAAGTTTCACGGGTATGTTTCACGGGTGACGTTTCACGGGTCTAGGTTTCACTGGTAAGTTTCACGGGTCAAGGTTTCACGGGTAAGTTTCACGGGTAAGTTTTACGGGTAAGTTTCACGGGTGACGTTTCACGGGTGACGTTTCACGGGTGACGTTTCACGGGTCTAGGTTTCACTGGTAAGTTTCACGGGTCAAGGTTTCACGGGTAAGTTTCACGGGTAAGTTTCACGGGTATGTTTCACGGGTGACGTTTCACGGGTCTAGGTTTCACTGGAAAGTTTCACGGGTCAAGGTTTCACGGGTAAGTTTCACGGGTAAGTTTTACGGGTATGTTTTACAGGCGACGTTTCACGGGTCTAGGTTTCACTGGTAAGTTTCACGGGTCTAGGTTTCACGGGTAAGTTTCACGGGTAAGTTTCACGGGTATGTTTCATGGGTGATGTTTCACGGGTCTAGGTTTCACTGGTAAGTTTCACGGGTCAAGGTTTCACGGGTAAGTTTCACGGGTATGTTTCACGGGTGACGTTTCACGGGTAAGTTTTACGCGTAAGTTTCACGGGTGACGTTTCACGGGTCTAGGTTTCACTGGTAAGTTTCACGGGTCAAGGTTTCACGGGTAAGTTTCACGGGTATGTTTCACGGGTGACGTTTCACGGGTCTAGGTTTCACTGGTAAGTTTCACGGGTCAAGGTTTCACGGGTAAGTTTCACGGGTAAGTTTCACGGGTATGTTTCACGGGTGACGTTTCACGGGTCTAGGTTTCACTGGTAAGTTTCACGGGTCAAGGTTTCACGGGTAAGTTTCACGGGTAAGTTTCACGGGTATGTTTCACGGATGACGTTTCACGGGTCTTGGTTTCACTGGTAAGTTTCACGGGTCAAGGTTTCACGGGTAAGTTTCACGGGTAAGTTTTACGGGTATGTTTTACAGGTGACGTTTCACGGGTAAGTTTCACGGGTAAGTTTCACGGGTATGTTTCACGGGTGACGTTTCACGGGTCTAGGTTTCACTGGTAAGTTTCACGGGTCAAGGTTTCACGGGTAAGTTTCACGGGTAAGTTTTACGGGTAAGTTTCACGGGTGACGTTTCACGGGTCTAGGTTTCACTGGAAAGTTTCACGGGTCAAGGATTCACGGGTAAGTTTCACGGGTAAGTTTTACGGGTATGTTTTACAGGTGACGTTTCACGGGTCTAGGTTTCACTGGTAAGTTTCACGGGTCAAGGTTTCACGGGTAAGATTCACGGGTAAGTTTCACGGGTATGTTTCATGGGTGATGTTTCACGGGTCTAGGTTTCACTGGTAAGTTTCACGGGTCAAGGTTTTACGGGTAAGTTTCACGGGTAAGTTTCACGGGTATGTTTCACGGGTGACGTTTCACGGGTCTAGGTTTCACTGGTAAGTTTCACGGGTCAAGGTTTCACGGGTAAGTTTCACGGGTAAGTTTCACGGGTATGTTTCACGGGTGACGTTTCACGGGTCTAGGTTTCACTAGTAAGTTTCACGGGTCAAGGTTTCACGGGTAAGATTCACGGGTATGTTTCACGGGTGACGTTTCCCGGGTCTAGGTTTCACTGGTAAGTTTCACGGGTCAAGGTTTCACGGGTAAGTTTCACGGGTAAGTTTCACGGGTATGTTTCACGGGTGACGTTTCACGGGTCTAGGTTTCACTGGTAAGTTTCACGGGTCAAGGTTTCACGGGTAAGTTTCACGGGTAAGTTTCACGGGTAAGTTTCACGGGTATGTTTCACGGGTGACGTTTCACGGGTCTAGGTTTCACTGGTAAGTTTCACGGGTCAAGGTTTTACGGGTAAGTTTCACGGGTAAGTTTCACGGGTATGTTTCACGGGTGACGTTTCACGGGTCTAGGTTTCACTGGTAAGTTTCACGGGTCAAGGTTTCACGGGAAAGTTTCACGGGTAAGTTTTACGGATAAGTTTCACGGGTGACGTTTCACGGGTGACGTTTCACGGGTGACGTTTCACGGGTCTAGGTTTCACTGGTAAGTTTCACGGGTCAAGGTTTCACGGGTAAGTTTCACGGGTAAGTTTCACGGGTATGTTTCACGGGTGACGTTTCACGGGTCTAGGTTTCACTAGTAAGTTTCACGGGTCAAGGTTTCACGGGTAAGATTCACGGGTAAGTTTCACGGGTATGTTTCACGGGTGACGTTTCCCGGGACTAGGTTTCACTGGTAAGTTTCACGGGTCAAGGTTTCACGGGTAAGTTTCACGGGTAAGTTTCACGGGTATGTTTCATGGGTGATGTTTCACGGGTCTAGGTTTCACTGGTAAGTTTCACGGGTCAAGGTTTTACGGGTAAGTTTCACGGGTAAGTTTCACGGGTATGTTTCACGGGTGACGTTTCACGGGTCTAGGTTTCACTGGTAAGTTTCACGGGTCAAGGTTTCACGGGTAAGTTTCACGGGTAAGTTTCACGGGTATGTTTCACGGGTGACGTTTCACGGGTCTAGGTTTCACTAGTAAGTTTTACGGGTCAAGGTTTCACGGGTAAGTTTCACGGGTAAATTTCACGGGTATGTTTCACGGGTGACGTTTTACGGGTCTAGGTTTCACTGGTAAGTTTCACGGGTCAAGGTTTCACGGGTAAGTTTCACGGGTAAGTTTCACGGGTATGTTTCACGGATGACGTTTCACGGGTCTTGGTTTCACTGGTAAGTTTCACGGGTCAAGGTTTCACGGGTAAGTTTCACGGGTAAGTTTTACGGGTATGTTTTACAGGTGACGTTTCACGGGTAAGTTTCACGGGTAAGTTTCACGGGTATGTTTCACGGGTGACGTTTCACGGGTCTAGGTTTCACTGGTAAGTTTCACGGGTCAAGGTTTCACGGGTAAGTTTCACGGGTAAGTTTTACGGGTAAGTTTCACGGGTGACGTTTCACGGGTCTAGGTTTCACTGGAAAGTTTCACGGGTCAAGGATTCACGGGTAAGTTTCACGGGTAAGTTTTACGGGTATGTTTTACAGGTGACGTTTCACGGGTCTAGGTTTCACTGGTAAGTTTCACGGGTCAAGGTTTCACGGGTAAGTTTCACGGGTATGTTTCACGGGTGACGTTTCACGGGTAAGTTTTACGCGTAAGTTTCACGGGTGACGTTTCACGGGTCTAGGTTTCACTGGTAAGTTTCACGGGTCAAGGTTTCACGGGTAAGTTTCACGGGTATGTTTCACGGGTGACGTTTCACGGGTCTAGGTTTCACTGGTAAGTTTCACGGGTCAAGGTTTCACGGGTAAGTTTCACGGGTAAGTTTTACGGGTAAGTTTCACGGGTGACGTTTCACGGGTCTAGGTTTCACTGGTAAGTTTCACGGGTCAAGGTTTCACGGGTAAGTTTCACGGGTAAGTTTCACGGGTAAGTTTCACGGGTCTAGGTTTCACTGGAAAGTTTCACGGGTCAAGGTTTCACGGGTAAGTTTCACGGGTAAGTTTCACGGGTAAGTTTTACGGGTATGTTTTACAGGTGACGTTTCACGGGTCTAGGTTTCACTGGTAAGTTTAACGGGTCAAGGTTTCACGGGTAAGTTTCACGGGTAAGTTTCACGGGTATGTTTCATTGGTGATGTTTCACGGGTCTAGGTTTTACTGGTAAGTTTCTCGGGTCAAGGTTTCACGGGTAAGTTTCACGGGTAAGTTTCACGGGTGACGTTTTACGGGTCTAGGTTTCACTGGTAAGTTTCACAAGTATGTTTCACGGGTAAGTTTTACGGGTATGTTTTACAGGTGACGTTTCACGGGTCTAGGTTTCACTGGTAAGTTTCACGGGTCAAGGTTTCACGGGTCAAGGTTTCACGGGTAAGTTTTACGGGTAAGTTTCACGGGTATGTTTCACGGGTATGTTTCACGGGTCTTGGTTTCACTGGTAAGTTTCACGGGTCAAGGTTTTACGGGTAAGTTTCACGGGTAAGTTTTACGGGTATGTTTTACAGGTGACGTTTCACGGGTCTAGGTTTCACTGGTAAGTTTCACGGGTCAAGGTTTCACGGGTAAGATTCACGGGTAAGTTTCACGGGTATGTTTCATGGGTGATGTTTTACGGGTCTAGGTTTCACTGGTAAGTTTCACGGGTCAAGGTTTTACGGGTAAGTTTCACGGGTAAGTTTCACGGGTATGTTTCACGGGTGACGTTTCACGGGTCTAGGTTTCACTGGTAAGTTTCACGGGTCAAGGTTTCACGGGTAAGTTTCACGGGTAAGTTTCACGGGTATGTTTCACGGGTGACGTTTCACGGGTCTAGGTTTCACTAGTAAGTTTCACGGGTCAAGGTTTCACGGGTAAGTTTCACGGGTAAGTTTCACAGGTATGTTTCACGGGTGACGTTTTACGGGTCTAGGTTTCACTGGTAAGTTTCACGGGTCAAGGTTTCACGAATAAGTTTCACGGGTAAGTTTCACGGGTATGTTTCACGGGTGACGTTTCACGGGTCTAGGTTTCACTGGTAAGTTTCACGGGTCAAGGTTTCACGGGTAAGTTTCACGGGTAAGTTTCACGGGTATGTTTCACGGGTGACGTTTCACGGGTCTAGGTTTCACTGGTAAGTTTCACAAGTCAAGGTTTTACGGGTAAGTTTCACGGGTAAGTTTCACGGGTATGTTTCACGGGTGACGTTTCACGGGTCTAGGTTTCACTGGTAAGTTTCACGGGTCAAGGTTTCACGGGTAAATTTCACGGGTAAGTTTTACGGGTAAGTTTCACGGGTGACGTTTCACGGGTGACGTTTCACGGGTGACGTTTCACGGGTGACGTTTCACGGGTCTAGGTTTCACTGGTAAGTTTCACGGGTCAAGGTTTCACGGGTAAGTTTCACGGGTAAGTTTCACGGGTATGTTTCACGGGTGACGTTTCACGGGTCTAGGTTTCACTGGAAAGTTTCACGGGTCAAGGTTTCACTTGTAAGTTTCACGGGTATGTTTTACAGGCGACGTTTCACGGGTCTAGGTTTCACTGGTAAGTTTCACGGGTCTAGGTTTCACGAATAAGTTTCACGGGTAAGTTTCACGGGTATGTTTCATGGGTGATGTTTCACGGGTCTAGGTTTCACTGGTAAGTTTCACGGGTCAAGGTTTCACGGGTAAGTTTCACGGGTATGTTTCACGGGTAAGTTTCACGGGTAAGTTTCACGGGTATGTTTCACGGGTGACGTTTCACGGGTCTAGGTTTCACTGGTAAGTTTCACGGGTCAAGGTTTCACGGGTAAATTTCACGGGTAAGTTTTACGGGTAAGTTTCACGGGTGACGTTTCACGGGTGACGTTTCACGGGTGACGTTTCACGGGTGACGTTTCACGGGTGACGTTTCACGGGTCTAGGTTTCACTGGTAAGTTTCACGGGTCAAGGTTTCACGGGTAAGTTTCACGGGTAAGTTTCACGGGTATGTTTCACGGGTGACGTTTCACGGGTCTAGGTTTCACTGGAAAGTTTCACGGGTCAAGGTTTCACTTGTAAGTTTCACGGGTATGTTTTACAGGCGACGTTTCACGGGTCTAGGTTTCACTGGTAAGTTTCACGGGTCTAGGTTTCACGAATAAGTTTCACGGGTAAGTTTCACGGGTATGTTTCATGGGTGATGTTTCACGGGTCTAGGTTTCACTGGTAAGTTTCACGGGTCAAGGTTTCACGGGTAAGTTTCACGGGTATGTTTCACGGGTAAGTTTCACGGGTAAGTTTCACGGGTATGTTTCACGGGTGACGTTTCACGGGTCTAGGTTTCACTGGTAAGTTTCACGGGTCAAGGTTTCACGGGTAAGTTTCACGGGTAAGTTTTACGGGTAAGTTTCACGGGTGACGTTTCACGGGTCTAGGTTTCACTGGAAAGTTTCACGGGTCAAGGATTCACGGGTAAGTTTCACGGGTAAGTTTTACGGGTATGTTTTACAGGTGACGTTTCACGGGTCTAGGTTTCACTGGTAAGTTTCACGGGTCAAGGTTTCACGGGTAAGTTTCACGGGTATGTTTCACGGGTGACGTTTCACGGGTAAGTTTTACGCGTAAGTTTCACGGGTGACGTTTCACGGGTCTAGGTTTCACTGGTAAGTTTCACGGGTCAAGGTTTCACGGGTAAGTTTCACGGGTATGTTTCACGGGTGACGTTTCACGGGTCTAGGTTTCACTGGTAAGTTTCACGGGTCAAGGTTTCACGGGTAAGTTTCACGGGTAAGTTTTACGGGTAAGTTTCACGGGTGACGTTTCACGGGTCTAGGTTTCACTGGTAAGTTTCACGGGTCAAGGTTTCACGGGTAAGTTTCACGGGTAAGTTTCACGGGTCTAGGTTTCACTGGAAAGTTTCACGGGTCAAGGTTTCACGGGTAAGTTTCACGGGTAAGTTTCACGGGTAAGTTTTACGGGTATGTTTTACAGGTGACGTTTCACGGGTCTAGGTTTCACTGGTAAGTTTAACGGGTCAAGGTTTCACGGGTAAGTTTCACGGGTAAGTTTCACGGGTATGTTTCATTGGTGATGTTTCACGGGTCTAGGTTTTACTGGTAAGTTTCTCGGGTCAAGGTTTCACGGGTAAGTTTCACGGGTAAGTTTCACGGGTGACGTTTTACGGGTCTAGGTTTCACTGGTAAGTTTCACAAGTATGTTTCACGGGTAAGTTTTACGGGTATGTTTTACAGGTGACGTTTCACGGGTCTAGGTTTCACTGGTAAGTTTCACGGGTCAAGGTTTCACGGGTCAAGGTTTCACGGGTAAGTTTTACGGGTAAGTTTCACGGGTATGTTTCACGGGTATGTTTCACGGGTCTTGGTTTCACTGGTAAGTTTCACGGGTCAAGGTTTTACGGGTAAGTTTCACGGGTAAGTTTTACGGGTATGTTTTACAGGTGACGTTTCACGGGTCTAGGTTTCACTGGTAAGTTTCACGGGTCAAGGTTTCACGGGTAAGATTCACGGGTAAGTTTCACGGGTATGTTTCATGGGTGATGTTTTACGGGTCTAGGTTTCACTGGTAAGTTTCACGGGTCAAGGTTTTACGGGTAAGTTTCACGGGTAAGTTTCACGGGTATGTTTCACGGGTGACGTTTCACGGGTCTAGGTTTCACTGGTAAGTTTCACGGGTCAAGGTTTCACGGGTAAGTTTCACGGGTAAGTTTCACGGGTATGTTTCACGGGTGACGTTTCACGGGTCTAGGTTTCACTAGTAAGTTTCACGGGTCAAGGTTTCACGGGTAAGTTTCACGGGTAAGTTTCACAGGTATGTTTCACGGGTGACGTTTTACGGGTCTAGGTTTCACTGGTAAGTTTCACGGGTCAAGGTTTCACGAATAAGTTTCACGGGTAAGTTTCACGGGTATGTTTCACGGGTGACGTTTCACGGGTCTAGGTTTCACTGGTAAGTTTCACGGGTCAAGGTTTCACGGGTAAGTTTCACGGGTAAGTTTCACGGGTATGTTTCACGGGTGACGTTTCACGGGTCTAGGTTTCACTGGTAAGTTTCACAAGTCAAGGTTTTACGGGTAAGTTTCACGGGTAAGTTTCACGGGTATGTTTCACGGGTGACGTTTCACGGGTCTAGGTTTCACTGGTAAGTTTCACGGGTCAAGGTTTCACGGGTAAATTTCACGGGTAAGTTTTACGGGTAAGTTTCACGGGTGACGTTTCACGGGTGACGTTTCACGGGTGACGTTTCACGGGTCTAGTTTTCACTGGTAAGTTTCACGGGTCAAGGTTTCACGGGTAAGTTTCACGGGTAAGTTTCACGGGTATGTTTCACGGGTGACGTTTCACGGGTCTAGGTTTCACTGGAAAGTTTCACGGGTCAAGGTTTCACTTGTAAGTTTCACGGGTATGTTTTACAGGCGACGTTTCACGGGTCTAGGTTTCACTGGTAAGTTTCACGGGTCTAGGTTTCACGAATAAGTTTCACGGGTAAGTTTCACGGGTATGTTTCATGGGTGATGTTTCACGGGTCTAGGTTTCACTGGTAAGTTTCACGGGTCAAGGTTTCACGGGTAAGTTTCACGGGTATGTTTCACGGGTGACGTTTCACGGGTAAGTTTTACGCGTAAGTTTCACGGGTGACGTTTCACGGGTCTAGGTTTCACTGGTAAGTTTCACGGGTCAAGGTTTCACGGGTAAGTTTCACGGGTAAGTTTTACGGGTAAGTTTTTAAGGGTGACGTTTCACGGGTCTAGGTTTCACTGGTAAGTTTCAAAGGTCAAGGTTTCACGGGTAAGTTTCACGGGTATGTTTCACGGGTGACGTTTCACGGGTCTAGGTTTCACTGGAAAGTTTCACGGGTCAAGGTTTCACGGGTAAGTTTCACGGGTAAGTTTCACGGGTAAGTTTTACGGGTATGTTTTACAGGTGACGTTTCACGGGTCTAGGTTTCACTGGTAAGTTTCACGGGTCAAGGTTTCACGGGTAAGTTTCACGGGTATGTTTCACGGGTGACGTTTCACGGGTAAGTTTTACGCGTAAGTTGCACGGGTGACGTTTCACGGGTCTAGGTTTCACTGGTAAGTTTCACGGGTATGTTTCACGGGTAAGTTTTACGGGTATGTTTTACAGGTGACGTTTCACGGGTCTAGGTTTCACTGGTAAGTTTCACGGGTCAAGGTTTCACGGGTCAAGGTTTCACGGGTAAGTTTTAAGGGTAAGTTTCACGGGTATGTTTCACGGATGACGTTTCACGGGTCTTGGTTTCACTGGTAAGTTTCACGGGTCAAGGTTTCACGGGTAAGTTTCACGGGTAAGTTTTACGGGTATGTTTTACAGGTGACGTTTCACGGGTAAGTTTCACGGGTAAGTTTCACGGGTATGTTCCACGGGTGACGTTTCACGGGTCTAGGTTTCACTGGTAAGTTTCACGGGTCAAGGTTTCACGGGTAAGTTTCACGGGTAAGTTTTACGGGTAAGTTTCACGGGTGACGTTTCACGGGTCTAGGTTTCACTGGAAAGTTTCACGGGTCAAGGTTTCACGGGTAAGTTTCACGGGTAAGTTTTACGGGTATGTTTTACAGGTGACGTTTCACGGGTCTAGGTTTCACTGGTAAGTTTCACGGGTCAAGGTTTCACGGGTAAGTTTCACGGGTAAGTTTCACGGGTATGTTTCACGGGTGACGTTTCACGGGTCTAGGTTTCACTAGTAAGTTTCACGGGTCAAGGTTTCACGGGTAAGTTTCACGGGTAAGTTTCACGGGTATGTTTCACGGGTGACGTTTCACGGGTCTAGGTTTCACTGGTAAGTTTCACGGGTCAAGGTTTCACGGGTAAGTTTCACGGGTAAGTTTCACGGGTATGTTTCACGGGTGACGTTTCACGGGTCTAGGTTTCACTAGTAAGTTTCACGGGTCAAGGTTTCACGGGTAAGTTTTACGGGTAAGTTTCACGGGTATGTTTCACGGGTGACGTTTCACGGGTCTAGGTTTCACTGGTAAGTTTCACGGGTCAAGGTTTCACGGGTAAGTTTCACGGGTAAGTTTCACGGGTATGTTTCACGGGTGACGTTTCACGGGTCTAGGTTTCACTGGTAAGTTTCACGGGTCAAGGTTTCACGGGTAAGTTTCACGGGTAAGTTTCACGGGTATGTTTCACGGGTAACGTTTCACGGGTCTAGGTTTCACTGGTAAGTTTCACGGGTCAAGGTTTCACGGGTAAGTTTCACGGGTATGTTTCACGGGTGTCGTTTCACGGGTCAAGGTTTCACGGGTAAGTTTCACGGGTAAGTTTTACGGTTATGTTTTACAGGTGACGTTTCACGGGTCTAGGTTTCACTGGTAAGTTTCACGGGTCAAGGTTTCACGGGTAAGTTTCACGGGTAAGTTTCACGGGTATGTTTTACGGGTAAGTTTCACGGGTAAGTTTCACGGGTATGTTTCACGGGTGACGATTCACGGGTCTAGGTTTCACTGGTAAGTTTCACGGGTCAAGGTTTCACGGGTAAGTTTCACGGGTAAGTTTCACGGGTATGTTTCACGGGTGACGTTTCACGGGTCTAGGTTTCACTGGTAAGTTTCACGGGTCAAGGTTTCACTGGTAAGTTTCACGGGTCAAGGTTTCACGGGTAAGTTTCACGGGTAAGTTTCACGGGTATGTTTCACGGGTGACGTTTCACGGGTCTAGGTTTCACTGGTAAGTTTAACGGGTCAAGGTTTCACGGGTAAGTTTCACAGGTAAGTTTTACGGGTAAATTTCACGGGTGACGTTTCACGGGTCTAGGTTTTACTGGTAAGTTTTACGGGTCAAGGTTTCACGGGTAAGTTTCACGGGTAAGTTTTACGGGTAAGTTTCACGGGTGACCTTTCACGGGTCTTGGTTTCACTGGTAAGTTTCACGGGTCAAGGTTTCACGGGTAAGTTTCACGGGTAAATTTCACGGGTATGTTTCACGGGTGACGTTTCACGGGTCTAGGTTTCACTGGTAAGTTTCACGGGTCAAGGTTTCACGGGTAAGTTTTACAGGTAAGTTTCACGGGTATGTTTCACGGGTGACGTTTCACGGGTCTAGGTTTCACTGGTAAGTTTTACGGGTCAAGGTTTCACGGGTAAGTTTCACGGGTAAGTTTCACGGGTATGTTTCACGGGTGACGTTTCACGGGTCTAGGTTTCACTGGTAAGTTTCACGGATCAAGGTTTCACGGGTTAGTTTCACGGGTAAGTTTCACGGGTATGTTTCACGGGTATCGTTTACGGGTCTAGGTTTCACTGGTAAGTTTCACGGGTCAAGGTTTTACGGGTAAGTTTCACGGGTAAGTTTTACGGGTAAGTTTCACGGGTGACGTTTCACGGGTCTAGGTTTCACTGGTAAGTTTCACGGGTCAAGGTTTCACGGGTAAGTTTCACGGGTATGTTTCACGGGTGACGTTTCACGGGTCATGGTTTCACTGGTAAGTTTCACGGGTCAAGGTTTCACGGGTAAGTTTCACGGGTAAGTTTTACGGGTAAGTTTCACGGGTGACGTTTCACGGGTGACGTTTCACGGGTCTAGGTTTCACTGGTAAGTTTCACGGGTCAAGGTTTCACGGGTAAGTTTCACGGGTTAGTTTCACGGGTATGTTTCACGGGTGACGTTTCACGGGTCTAGGTTTCACTGGAAAGTTTCACGGGTCAAGGTTTCACGGGTCTAGGTTTCACTGGTAAGTTTCACGGGTCAAGGTTTCACGGGTAAGTTTCACGGGTCAAGGTTTCACGGGTAAGTTTCACGGGTAAGTTTCACGGGTATGTTTCACGGGTGACGTTTCACGGGTCTAGGTTTTACTGGTAAGTTTCACGGGTCAAGGTTTCACGGGTAAGTTTCACGGGTAAGTTTCACGGGTATGTTTCACGGGTGACGTTTCACGGGTCTAGGTTTCACTGGTAAGTTTCACGGGTCAAGGTTTCACGGGTAAGTTTCACGGGTATGTTTCACGGGTGTCGTTTCACGGGTCAAGGTTTCACGGGTAAGTTTCACGGGTAAGTTTTACGGTTATGTTTTACAGGTGACGTTTCACGGGTCTAGGTTTCACTGGTAAGTTTCACGGGTCAAGGTTTCACGGGTAAGTTTCACGGGTAAGTTTCACGGGTATGTTTCACGGGTAAGTTTCACGGGTAAGTTTCACGGGTATGTTTCACGGGTGACGTTTCACGGGTCTAGGTTTCACTGGTAAGTTTCACGGGTCAAGGTTTCACGGGTAAGTTTCACGGGTAAGTTTCACGGGTATGTTTCACGGGTGACGTTTCACGGGTCTAGGTTTCACTGGTAAGTTTCACGGGTCAAGGTTTCACTGGTAAGTTTCACGGGTCAAGGTTTCACGGGTAAGTTTCACGGGTAAGTTTCACGGGTATGTTTCACGGGTGACGTTTCACGGGTCTAGGTTTCACTGGTAAGTTTAACGGGTCAAGGTTTCACGGGTAAGTTTCACAGGTAAGTTTTACGGGTAAGTTTCACGGGTGACGTTGCACGGGTCTAGGTTTTACTGGTAAGTTTCACGGGTCAAGGTTTCACGGGTAAGTTTCACGGGTAAGTTTTACGGGTAAATTTCACGGGTGACCTTTCACGGGTCTTGGTTTCACTGGTAAGTTTCACGGGTCAAGGTTTCACGGGTAAGTTTCACGGGTAAATTTCACGGGTATGTTTCACGGGTGACGTTTCACGGGTCTAGGTTTCACTGGTAAGTTTCACGGGTCAAGGTTTCACGGGTAAGTTTTACAGGTAAGTTTCACGGGTATGTTTCACGGGTGACGTTTCACGGGTCTAGGTTTCACTGGTAAGTTTCACGGGTCAAGGTTTCACGGGTAAGTTTCACGGGTAAGTTTCACGGGTATGTTTCACGGGTGACGTTTCACGGGTCTAGGTTTCACTGGTAAGTTTCACGGATCAAGGTTTCACGGGTTAGTTTCACGGGTAAGTTTCACGGGTATGTTTCACGGGTATCGTTTCACGGGTCTAGGTTTCACTGGTAAGTTTCACGGGTCAAGGTTTTACGGGTAAGTTTCACGGGTAAGTTTTACAGGTAAGTTTCACGGGTGACGTTTCACGGGTCTAGGTTTCACTGGTAAGTTTCACGGGTCAAGGTTTCACGGGTAAGTTTCACGGGTAAGTTTCACGGGTATGTTTCACGGGTGACGTTTCACGGGTCATGGTTTCACTGGTAAGTTTCACGGGTCAAGGTTTCACGGGTAAGTTTCACGGGTAAGTTTTACGGGTAAGTTTCACGGGTGACGTTTCACGGGTGACGTTTCACGGGTCTAGGTTTCACTGGTAAGTTTCACGGGTCAAGGTTTCACGGGTAAGTTTCACGGGTTAGTTTCACGGGTATGTTTCACGGGTGACGTTTCACGGGTCTAGGTTTCACTGGAAAGTTTCACGGGTCAAGGTTTCACGGGTCTAGGTTTCACTGGTAAGTTTCACGGGTCAAGGTTTCACGGGTAAGTTTCACGGGTCAAGGTTTCACGGGTAAGTTTCACGGGTAAGTTTCACGGGTATGTTTCACGGGTGACGTTTCACGGGTCTAGGTTTCACTGGTAAGTTTCACGGGTCAAGGTTTCACGGGTAAGTTTCACGGGTCAAGGTTTCACGGGTAAGTTTCACTGGTAAGTTTCACGGGTATGTTTCACGGGTAAGTTTTACGGGTATGTTTTACAGGTGACGTTTCACGGGTCTAGGTTTCACTGGTAAGTTTCACGGGTCAAGGTTTCACGGGTCAAGGTTTCACGGGTAAGTTTTACGGGTAAGTTTCACGGGTATGTTTCACGGGTATGTTTCACGGGTCTTGGTTTCACTGGTAAGTTTCACGGGTCAAGGTTTCACGGGTAAGTTTCACGGGTAAGTTTTACGGGTATGTTTTACAGGTGACGTTTCACGGGTCTAGGTTTCACTGGTAAGTTTCACGGGTCAAGGTTTCACGGGTAAGATTCACGGGTAAGTTTCACGGGTATGTTTCATGGGTGATGTTTCACGGGTCTAGGTTTCACTAGTAAGTTTCACGGGTCAAGGTTTCACGGGTAAGTTTTACGGGTAAGTTTCACGGGTAAGTTTTACGCGTAAGTTTCACGGGTGACGTTTCACGGGTCTAGGTTTCACTGGTAAGTTTCACGGGTCAAGGTTTCACGGGTAAGTTTAACGGGTAAGTTTTACGGGTAAGTTTCACGGGTGACGTTTCACGGGTCTAGGTTTCACTGGTAAGTTTCACGGGTCAAGGTTTCACGGGTAAGTTTCACGGGTAAGTTTCACGGGTATGTTTCACGGGTGACGTTTCACGGGTCTAGGTTTCACTGGAAAGTTTCACGGGTCAAGGTTTCACGGGTAAGTTTCACGGGTAAGTTTCACGGGTGACGTTTCACGGGTCTAGGTTTCACTGGTAAGTTTCACGGGTCAAGGTTTCACTGGTAAGTTTCACGGGTCAAGGTTTCACGGGTAAGTTTCACGGGTAAGTTTCACGGGTATGTTTCACGGGTGACGTTTCACGGGTCTAGGTTTCACTGGTAAGTTTAACGGGTCAAGGTTTCACGGGTAAGTTTCACAGGTAAGTTTTACGGGTAAGTTTCACGGGTGACGTTGCACGGGTCTAGGTTTTACTGGTAAGTTTCACGGGTCAAGGTTTCACGGGTAAGTTTCACGGGTAAGTTTTACGGGTAAATTTCACGGGTGACCTTTCACGGGTCTTGGTTTCACTGGTAAGTTTCACGGGTCAAGGTTTCACGGGTAAGTTTCACGGGTAAATTTCACGGGTATGTTTCACGGGTGACGTTTCACGGGTCTAGGTTTCACTGGTAAGTTTCACGGGTCAAGGTTTCACGGGTAAGTTTTACAGGTAAGTTTCACGGGTATGTTTCACGGGTGACGTTTCACGGGTCTAGGTTTCACTGGTAAGTTTCACGGGTCAAGGTTTCACGGGTAAGTTTCACGGGTAAGTTTCACGGGTATGTTTCACGGGTGACGTTTCACGGGTCTAGGTTTCACTGGTAAGTTTCACGGATCAAGGTTTCACGGGTTAGTTTCACGGGTAAGTTTCACGGGTATGTTTCACGGGTATCGTTTCACGGGTCTAGGTTTCACTGGTAAGTTTCACGGGTCAAGGTTTTACGGGTAAGTTTCACGGGTAAGTTTTACAGGTAAGTTTCACGGGTGACGTTTCACGGGTCTAGGTTTCACTGGTAAGTTTCACGGGTCAAGGTTTAACGGGTAAGTTTCACGGGTAAGTTTCACGGGTATGTTTCACGGGTGACGTTTCACGGGTCATGGTTTCACTGGTAAGTTTCACGGGTCAAGGTTTCACGGGTAAGTTTCACGGGTAAGTTTTACGGGTAAGTTTCACGGGTGACGTTTCACGGGTGACGTTTCACGGGTCTAGGTTTCACTGGTAAGTTTCACGGGTCAAGGTTTCACGGGTAAGTTTCACGGGTTAGTTTCACGGGTATGTTTCACGGGTGACGTTTCACGGGTCTAGGTTTCACTGGAAAGTTTCACGGGTCAAGGTTTCACGGGTCTAGGTTTCACTGGTAAGTTTCACGGGTCAAGGTTTCACGGGTAAGTTTCACGGGTCAAGGTTTCACGGGTAAGTTTCACGGGTAAGTTTCACGGGTATGTTTCACGGGTGACGTTTCACGGGTCTAGGTTTCACTGGTAAGTTTCACGGGTCAAGGTTTCACGGGTAAGTTTCACGGGTCAAGGTTTCACGGGTAAGTTTCACTGGTAAGTTTCACGGGTATGTTTCACGGGTAAGTTTTACGGGTATGTTTTACAGGTGACGTTTCACGGGTCTAGGTTTCACTGGTAAGTTTCACGGGTCAAGGTTTCACGGGTCAAGGTTTCACGGGTAAGTTTTACGGGTAAGTTTCACGGGTATGTTTCACGGGTATGTTTCACGGGTCTTGGTTTCACTGGTAAGTTTCACGGGTCAAGGTTTCACGGGTAAGTTTCACGGGTAAGTTTTACGGGTATGTTTTACAGGTGACGTTTCACGGGTCTAGGTTTCACTGGTAAGTTTCACGGGTCAAGGTTTCACGGGTAAGATTCACGGGTAAGTTTCACGGGTATGTTTCATGGGTGATGTTTCACGGGTCTAGGTTTCACTAGTAAGTTTCACGGGTCAAGGTTTCACGGGTAAGTTTTACGGGTAAGTTTCACGGGTAAGTTTTACGCGTAAGTTTCACGGGTGACGTTTCACGGGTCTAGGTTTCACTGGTAAGTTTCACGGGTCAAGGTTTCACGGGTAAGTTTAACGGGTAAGTTTTACGGGTAAGTTTCACGGGTGACGTTTCACGGGTCTAGGTTTCACTGGTAAGTTTCACGGGTCAAGGTTTCACGGGTAAGTTTCACGGGTAAGTTTCACGGGTATGTTTCACGGGTGACGTTTCACGGGTCTAGGTTTCACTGGAAAGTTTCACGGGTCAAGGTTTCACGGGTAAGTTTCACGGGTAAGTTTCACGGGTATGTTTCACGGGTGACGTTTCACGGGTCTAGGTTTCACTGGTAAGTTTCACGGGTCAAGGTTTCACTGGTAAGTTTCACGGGTCAAGGTTTCACGGGTAAGTTTCACGGGTAAGTTTCACGGGTATGTTTCACGGGTGACGTTTCACGGGTCTAGGTTTCACTGGTAAGTTTAACGGGTCAAGGTTTCACGGGTCAAGGTTTCACGGGTAAGTTTCACGGGTAAGTTTCACGGGTATGTTTCACGGGTGACGTTTCACGGGTCTAGGTTTCACTGGAAAGTTTCACGGATCAAGGTTTCACGGGTAAGTTTCACGGTTAAGTTTCACGGGTAAGTTTTACGGGTATGTTTTACAGGTGACGTTTCACGGGTCTAGGTTTCACTGTTAAGTTTCACGGGTCAAGGTTTCACGGGTAAGTTTCACGGGTAAGTTTCACGGGTATGTTTCATGGGTGATGTTTCACGGGTCTAGGTTTTACTGGTAAGTTTCACGGGTCAAGGTTTCACGGGTAAGTTTCACGGGTAAGTTTCACGGGTGACGTTTCACGGGTCTAGGTTTCACTGGTAAGTTTCACGGGTATGTTTCACGGGTGACGTTTCACGGGTCTAGGTTTCACTGGTAAGTTTCACGGGTCAAGGTTTTACGGGTAAGTTTCACGGGTATGTTTCACGGGTGACGTTTCACGGGTCTAGGTTTCACTGGTAAGTTTCACGGGTCAAGGTTTTACGGGTAAGTTTCACGGGTAAGTTTTACGCGTAAGTTTCACGGGTGACGTTTCACGGGTCTAGGTTTCACTGGTAAGTTTCACGGGTCAAGGTTTCACGGGTAAGTTTCACGGGTAAGTTTTACGGGTAAGTTTCACGGGTGACGTTTCACGGGTCTAGGTTTCACTGGTAAGTTTCACGGGTCAAGGTTTCACGGGTAAGTTTCACGGGTAAGTTTCACGGGTATGTTTCACGGGTGACGTTTCACGGGTCTAGGTTTCACGGGTAAGTTTCACGGGTAAGTTTCACGGGTATGTTTCACGGGTGACGTTTCACGGGTCTTGGTTTCACTGGTAAGTTTCACGGGTCAAGGTTTCACGGGTAAGTTTCACGGGTATGTTTCACGGGTGACGTTTCACGGGTCTAGGTTTCACTGGTAAGTTTCACGGGTCAAGGTTTCACGGGTAAGTTTCACGGGTAAGTTTTACGGGTAAGTTTCACGGGTAAGTTTTACGGGTAAGTTTCACGGGTGACGTTTCACGGGTCTAGGTTTCACTGGAAAGTTTCACGGGTCAAGGATTCACGGGTAAGTTTCACGGGTAAGTTTTACGGGTATGTTTTACAGGTGACGTTTCACGGGTCTAGGTTTCACTGGTAAGTTTCACGGGTCAAGGTTTCACGGGTAAGATTCACGGGTAAGTTTCACGGGTATGTTTCATGGGTGATGTTTTACGGGTCTAGGTTTCACTGGTAAGTTTCACGGGTCAAGGTTTTACGGGTAAGTTTCACGGGTAAGTTTCACGGGTATGTTTCACGGGTGACGTTTCACGGGTCTAGGTTTCACTGGTAAGTTTCACGGGTCAAGGTTTCACGGGTAAGTTTCACGGGTAAGTTTCACGGGTATGTTTCACGGGTGACGTTTCACGGGTCTAGGTTTCACTGGAAAGTTTCACGGATCAAGGTTTCACGGGTAAGTTTCACGGGTAAGTTTCACGGGTATGTTTCATGGGTGATGTTTCACGGGTCTAGGTTTTACTGGTAAGTTTCACGGGTCAAGGTTTCACGGGTAAGTTTCACGGGTAAGTTTCACGGGTGACGTTTCACGGGTCTAGGTTTCACTGGTAAGTTTCACGGATCAAGGTTTCACGGGTTAGTTTCACGGGTAAGTTTCACGGGTATGTTTCACGGGTATCGTTTCACGGGTCTAGGTTTCACTGGTAAGTTTCACGGGTCAAGGTTTTACGGGTAAGTTTCACGGGTGACGTTTCACGGGTCTAGGTTTCACTGGAAAGTTTCACGGATCAAGGTTTCACGGGTAAGTTTCACGGTTAAGTTTCACGGGTAAGTTTTACGGGTATGTTTTACAGGTGACGTTTCACGGGTCTAGGTTTCACTGTTAAGTTTCACGGGTCAAGGTTTCACGGGTAAGTTTCACGGGTAAGTTTCACGGGTATGTTTCATGGGTGATGTTTCACGGGTCTAGGTTTTACTGGTAAGTTTCACGGGTCAAGGTTTCACGGGTAAGTTTCACGGGTAAGTTTCACGGGTGACGTTTCACGGGTCTAGGTTTCACTGGTAAGTTTCACGGGTATGTTTCACGGGTGACGTTTCACGGGTCTAGGTTTCACTGGTAAGTTTCACGGGTCAAGGTTTTACGGGTAAGTTTCACGGGTATGTTTCACGGGTGACGTTTCACGGGTCTAGGTTTCACTGGTAAGTTTCACGGGTCAAGGTTTTACGGGTAAGTTTCACGGGTAAGTTTTACGCGTAAGTTTCACGGGTGACGTTTCACGGGTCTAGGTTTCACTGGTAAGTTTCACGGGTCAAGGTTTCACGGGTAAGTTTCACGGGTAAGTTTTACGGGTAAGTTTCACGGGTGACGTTTCACGGGTCTAGGTTTCACTGGTAAGTTTCACGGGTCAAGGTTTCACGGGTAAGTTTCACGGGTAAGTTTCACGGGTATGTTTCACGGGTGACGTTTCACGGGTCTAGGTTTCACGGGTAAGTTTCACGGGTAAGTTTCACGGGTATGTTTCACGGGTGACGTTTCACGGGTCTTGGTTTCACTGGTAAGTTTCACGGGTCAAGGTTTCACGGGTAAGTTTCACGGGTATGTTTCACGGGTGACGTTTCACGGGTCTAGGTTTCACTGGTAAGTTTCACGGGTCAAGGTTTCACGGGTAAGTTTCACGGGTAAGTTTTACGGGTAAGTTTCACGGGTAAGTTTTACGGGTAAGTTTCACGGGTGACGTTTCACGGGTCTAGGTTTCACTGGAAAGTTTCACGGGTCAAGGATTCACGGGTAAGTTTCACGGGTAAGTTTTACGGGTATGTTTTACAGGTGACGTTTCACGGGTCTAGGTTTCACTGGTAAGTTTCACGGGTCAAGGTTTCACGGGTAAGATTCACGGGTAAGTTTCACGGGTATGTTTCATGGGTGATGTTTTACGGGTCTAGGTTTCACTGGTAAGTTTCACGGGTCAAGGTTTTACGGGTAAGTTTCACGGGTAAGTTTCACGGGTATGTTTCACGGGTGACGTTTCACGGGTCTAGGTTTCACTGGTAAGTTTCACGGGTCAAGGTTTCACGGGTAAGTTTCACGGGTAAGTTTTACGGGTATGTTTTACAGGTGACGTTTCACGGGTCTAGGTTTCACTGGTAAGTTTCACGGGTCAAGGTTTCACGGGTAAGTTTCACGGGTATGTTTCATGGGTGATGTTTCACGGGTCTAGGTTTTACTGGTAAGTTTCACGGGTCAAGGTTTCACGGGTAAGTTTCACGGGTAAGTTTCACGGGTGACGTTTCACGGGTCTAGGTTTCACTGGTAAGTTTCACGGGTATGTTTCACGGGTGACGTTTCACGGGTCTAGGTTTCACTGGTAAGTTTCACGGGTCAAGGTTTTACGGGTAAGTTTCACGGGTATGTTTCACGGGTGACGTTTCACGGGTCTAGGTTTCACTGGTAAGTTTCACGGGTCAAGGTTTTACGGGTAAGTTTCACGGGTAAGTTTTACGCGTAAGTTTCACGGGTGACGTTTCACGGGTCTAGGTTTCACTGGTAAGTTTCACGGGTCAAGGTTTCACGGGTAAGTTTCACGGGTAAGTTTTACGGGTAAGTTTCACGGGTGACGTTTCACGGGTCTAGGTTTCACTAGTAAGTTTCACGGGTCAAGGTTTCACGGGTAAGTTTCACGGGTATGTTTAACGGGTGACATTTCACGGGTCTAGGTTTCACTGGTAAGTTTCACGGGTCAAGGATTCACGGGTAAGTTTCACGGGTAAGTTTCACGGGTATGTTTCACGGGTGACGTTTCACGGGTCTTGGTTTCACTGGTAAGTTTCACGGGTCAAGGTTTCACGGGTAAGTTTCACGGGTATGTTTCACGGGTGACGTTTCACGGGTCTAGGTTTCACTGGTAAGTTTCACGGGTCAAGGTTTCACGGGTAAGTTTCACGGGTAAGTTTTACGGGTAAGTTTCACGGGTAAGTTTTACGGGTAAGTTTCACGGGTGACGTTTTACGGGTCTAGGTTTCACTGGAAAGTTTCACGGGTCAAGGATTCACGGGTAAGTTTCACGGGTAAGTTTTACGGGTATGTTTTACAGGTGACGTTTCACGGGTCTAGGTTTCACTGGTAAGTTTCACGGGTCAAGGTTTCACGGGTAAGATTCACGGGTAAGTTTCACGGGTATGTTTCATGGGTGATGTTTTACGGGTCTAGGTTTCACTGGTAAGTTTCACTGGTAAGTTTCACGGGTCAAGGTTTTACGGGTAAGTTTCACGGGTATGTTTCACGGGTGACGTTTCACGGGTCTAGGTTTCACTGGTAAGTTTCACGGGTCAAGGTTTCACGGGTAAGTTTCACGGGTAAGTTTCACGGGTATGTTTCACGGGTGACGTTTCACGGGTCTAGGTTTCACTAGTAAGTTTCACGGGTCAAGGTTTCACGGGTATGTTTTATGGGTGATGTTTCACGGGTCTAGGTTTTACTGGTAAGTTTCACGGGTCAAGGTTTCACGGGTAAGTTTCACGGGTAAGTTTCACGGGTGACGTTTCACGGGTCTAGGTTTCACTGGTAAGTTTCACGGGTATGTTTCACGGGTAAGTTTTACGGGTATGTTTTACAGGTAACGTTTCACGGGTCTAGGTTTCACTGGTAAGTTTCACGGGTCAAGGTTTCACGGGTCAAGGTTTCACGGGTAAGTTTCACGGGTAAGTTTCACGGGTATGTTTTACAGGTGACGTTTCACGGGTCTAGGTTTCACTGGTAAGTTTCACGGGTCAAGGTTTCACGGGTAAGATTCACGGGTAAGTTTCACGGGTATGTTTCATGGGTGATGTTTCACGGGTCTAGGTTTCACTGGTAAGTTTCACGGGTCAAGGTTTTACGGGTAAGTTTCACGGGTAAGTTTCACGGGTATGTTTCACGGGTGACGTTTCACGGGTCTAGGTTTCACTGGTAAGTTTCACGGGTCAAGGTTTCACGGGTAAGTTTCACGGGTAAGTTTCACGGGTATGTTTCACGGGTGACGTTTCACGGGTCTAGGTTTCACTAGTAAGTTTCACGGGTCAAGGTTTCACGGGTAAGTTTCACGGGTAAGTTTCACGGGTAAGTTTCACGGGTATGTTTCACGGGTGACGTTTCACGGGTCTAGGTTTCACTGGTAAGTTTCACGGGTCAAGGTTTCACGGGTAAGTTTCACGGGTAAGTTTTACGGGTATGTTTCACGGGTGACGTTTCACGGGTATGTTTCACGGGTGACGTTTCACGGGTCTAGGTTTCACTGGTAAGTTTCACGGGTCAAGGTTTCACGGGTAAGTTTCACGGGTAAGTTTTACGGGTATGTTTCACGGGTGACGTTTCACGGGTCTAGGTTTCACTGGTAAGTTTCACGGATCAAGGTTTCACGGGTAAGTTTCACGGGTAAGTTTCACGGGTATGTTTCACGGGTGACGTTTCACGGGTCTAGGTTTCACTGGTAAGTTTCACGGGTCAAGGTTTTACGGGTAAGTTTCACGGGTAAGTTTCACGGGTATGTTTCACGGGTGACGTTTCACGGGTCTAGGTTTCACTGGTAAGTTTCACGGGTATGTTTCACGGGTGACGTTTCACGGGTCTAGGTTTCACTGGTAAGTTTCACGGGTCAAGGTTTTACGGGTAAGTTTCACGGGTATGTTTCACGGGTGACTTTTCACGGGTCTAGGTTTCACTGGTAAGTTTCACGGGTCAAGGTTTTACGGGTAAGTTTCACGGGTAAGTTTTACGCGTAAGTTTCACGGGTGACGTTTCACGGGTCTAGGTTTCACTGGTAAGTTTCACGGGTCAAGGTTTCACGGGTAAGTTTCACGGGTAAGTTTTACGGGTAAGTTTCACGGGTGACGTTTCACGGGTCTAGGTTTCACTGGTAAGTTTCACGGGTCAAGGTTTCACGGGTAAGTTTCACGGGTAAGTTTCACGGGTATGTTTCACGGGTGACGTTTCACGGGTCTAGGTTTCACTGGTAAGTTTCACGGGTCAAGGATTCACGGGTAAGTTTCACGGGTAAGTTTCACGGGTATGTTTCACGGGTGACGTTTCACGGGTCTTGGTTTCACTGGTAAGTTTCACGGGTCAAGGTTTCACGGGTAAGTTTCACGGGTATGTTTCACGGGTGACGTTTCACGGGTCTAGGTTTCACTGGTAAGTTTCACGGGTCAAGGTTTCACGGGTAAGTTTCACGGGTAAGTTTTACGGGTAAGTTTCACGGGTAAGTTTTACGGGTAAGTTTCACGGGTGACGTTTCACGGGTCTAGGTTTCACTGGAAAGTTTCACGGGTCAAGGATTCACGGGTAAGTTTTACGGGTAAGTTTTACGGGTATGTTTTACAGGTGACGTTTCACGGGTCTAGGTTTCACTGGTAAGTTTCACGGGTCAAGGTTTCACGGGTAAGATTCACGGGTAAGTTTCACGGGTATGTTTCATGGGTGATGTTTTACGGGTCTAGGTTTCACTGGTAAGTTTTACGGGTCAAGGTTTTACGGGTAAGTTTCACGGGTAAGTTTCACGGGTATGTTTCACGGGTGACGTTTCACGGGTCTAGGTTTCACTGGTAAGTTTCACGGGTCAAGGTTTCACGGGTAAGTTTCACGGGTAAGTTTTACGGGTATGTTTTACAGGTGACGTTTCACGGGTCTAGGTTTCACTGGTAAGTTTCACGGGTCAAGGTTTCACGGGTAAGTTTCACGGGTAAGTTTCACGGGTATGTTTCATGGGTGATGTTTCACGGGTCTAGGTTTTACTGGTAAGTTTCACGGGTCAAGGTTTCACGGGTAAGTTTCACGGGTGACGTTTTACGGGTCTAGGTTTCACTGGTAAGTTTCACGGGTATGTTTCACGGGTGACGTTTCACGGGTCTAGGTTTCACTGGTAAGTTTCACGGGTCAAGGTTTTACGGGTAAGTTTCACGGGTATGTTTCACGGGTGACGTTTCACGGGTCTAGGTTTCACTGGTAAGTTTCACGGGTCAAGGTTTTACGGGTAAGTTTCACGGGTAAGTTTTACGCGTAAGTTTCACGGGTGACGTTTCACGGGTCTAGGTTTCACTGGTAAGTTTCACGGGTCAAGGTTTCACGGGTAAGTTTCACGGGTAAGTTTAACGGGTAAGTTTCACGGGTGACGTTTCACGGGTCTAGGTTTCACTAGTAAGTTTCACGGGTCAAGGTTTCACGGGTAAGTTTCACGGGTATGTTTAACGGGTGACGTTTCACGGGTCTAGGTTTCACTGGTAAGTTTCACGGGTCAAGGATTCACGGGTAAGTTTCACGGGTAAGTTTCACGGGTATGTTTCACGGGTGACGTTTCACGGGTCTTGGTTTCACTGGTAAGTTTCACGGGTCAAGGTTTCACGGGTAAGTTTCACGGGTATGTTTCACGGGTGACGTTTCACGGGTCTAGGTTTCACTGGTAAGTTTCACGGGTCAAGGTTTCACGGGTAAGTTTCACGGCTAAGTTTTACGGGTAAGTTTCACGGGTAAGTTTTACGGGTAAGTTTCACGGGTGACGTTTCACGGGTCAAGGTTTCACTGGAAAGTTTCACGGGTCAAGGATTCACGGGTAAGTTTCACGGGTAAGTTTTACGGGTATGTTTTACAGGTGACGTTTCACGGGTCTAGGTTTCACTGGTAAGTTTCACGGGTCAAGGTTTCACGGGTAAGATTCACGGGTAAGTTTCACGGGTATGTTTCATGGGTGATGTTTTACGGGTCTAGGTTTCACTGGTAAGTTTCACGGGTCAAGGTTTTACGGGTAAGTTTCACGGGTAAGTTTCACGGGTATGTTTCACGGGTGACGTTTTACGGGTCTAGGTTTCACTGGTAAGTTTCACGGGTCAAGGTTTCACGGGTAAGTTTCACGGGTAAGTTTCACGGGTATGTTTCACGGGTGACGTTTCACGGGTCTAGGTTTCACTAGTAAGTTTCACGGGTCAAGGTTTCACGGGTATGTTTTATGGGTGATGTTTCACGGGTCTAGGTTTTACTGGTAAGTTTCACGGGTCAAGGTTTCACGGGTAAGTTTCACGGGTAAGTTTCACGGGTGACGTTTCACGGGTCTAGGTTTCACTGGTAAGTTTCACGGGTATGTTTCACGGGTAAGTTTTACGGGTATGTTTTACAGGTAACGTTTCACGGGTCTAGGTTTCACTGGTAAGTTTCACGGGTCAAGGTTTCACGGGTCAAGGTTTCACGGGTAAGTTTCACGGGTAAGTTTCACGGGTATGTTTTACAGGTGACGTTTCACGGGTCTAGGTTTCACTGGTAAGTTTCACGGGTCAAGGTTTCACGGGTAAGATTCACGGGTAAGTTTCACGGGTATGTTTCATGGGTGATGTTTCACGGGTCTAGGTTTCACTGGTAAGTTTCACGGGTCAAGGTTTTACGGGTAAGTTTCACGGGTAAGTTTCACGGGTATGTTTCACGGGTGACATTTCACGGGTCTAGGTTTCACTGGTAAGTTTCACGGGTCAAGGTTTCACGGGTAAGTTTCACGGGTAAGTTTCACGGGTATGTTTCACGGGTGACGTTTCACGGGTCTAGGTTTCACTAGTAAGTTTCACGGGTCAAGGTTTCACGGGTAAGTTTCACGGGTAAGTTTCACGGGTAAGTTTCACGGGTATGTTTCACGGGTGACGTTTCACGGGTCTAGGTTTCACTGGTAAGTTTCACGGGTCAAGGTTTCACGGGTAAGTTTCACGGGTAAGTTTTACGGGTATGTTTCACGGGTGACGTTTCACGGGTCTAGGTTTCACTGGTAAGTTTCACGGATCAAGGTTTCACGGGTAAGTTTCACGGGTAAGTTTCACGGGTATGTTTCACGGGTGACGTTTCACGGGTCTAGGTTTCACTGGTAAGTTTCACGGGTCAAGGTTTTACGGGTAAGTTTCACGGGTAAGTTTCACGGGTATGTTTCACGGGTGACGTTTCACGGGTCTAGGTTTCACGGGTAAGTTTCACGGGTCAAGGTTTCACGGGTAAGTTTCACGGGTATGTTTCACAAGTGACGTTTCACGGGTCTAGGTTTCACTGGAAAGTTTCACGGGTCAAGGTTTCACGGGTAAGTTTCACGGGTAAGTTTTACGGGTATGTTTTACAGGCGACGTTTCACGGGTCTAGGTTTCACTGGTAAGTTTCACGGGTCTAGGTTTCACGGGTAAGTTTCACGGGTAAGTTTCACGGGTATGTTTCACGGGTGACGTTTCACGGGTCTAGGTTTCACTGGTAAGTTTCACGGGTCAAGGTTTCACGGTTAAGTTTCACGGGTAAGTTTCACGGGTATGTTTCACGGGTGACGTTTCACGGGTCTAGGTTTCACTGGTAAGTTTCACGGGTCAAGGTTTTACGGGTAAGTTTCACGGGTAAGTTTCACGGGTATGTTTCACGGGTGACGTTTCACGGGTCTAGGTTTCACTGGTAAGTTTCACGGGTCAAGGTTTCACGGGTAAGTTTTACGGGTAAGTTTCACGGGTGACGTTTCACGGGTGACGTTTCACGGGTCTAGGTTTCACTGGTAAGTTTCACGGGTCAAGGTTTCACGGGTAAGTTTCACGGGTATGTTTCACAAGTGACGTTTCACGGGTCTAGGTTTCACTGGAAAGTTTCACGGGTCAAGGTTTCACGGGTAAGTTTTACGGGTATGTTTTACAGGCGACGTTTCACGGGTCTAGGTTTCACTGGTAAGTTTCACGGGTCTAGGTTTCACGGGTAAGTTTCACGGGTAAGTTTCACGGGTATGTTTCATGGGTGATGTTTCACGGGTCTAGGTTTCACTGGTAAGTTTCACGGGTCAAGGTTTCACGGGTAAGTTTCACGGGTAAGTTTCACGGGTATGTTTCACGGGTGACGTTTCACGGGTAAGTTTTACGCGTAAGTTTCACGGGTGACGTTTCACGGGTCTAGGTTTCACTGGTAAGTTTCACGGGTCAAGGTTTCACGGGTAAGTTTCACGGGTAAGTTTTACGGGTAAGTTTCACGGGTGACGTTTCACGGGTCTAGGTTTCACTGGTAAGTTTCACGGGTCAAGGTTTCACGGGTAAGTTTCACGGGTAAGTTTCACGGGTATGTTTCACGGGTGACGTTTCACTGGTCTAGGTTTCACTGGTAAGTTTCACGGGTCAAGGTTTCACGGGTAAGTTTCACGGGTAAGTTTTACGGGTAAGTTTCACGGGTGACGTTTCACGGGTGCGTTTCACGGGTCTAGGTTTCACTGGTAAGTTTCACGGGTCAAGGTTTCACGGGTAAGTTTCACCGGTAAGTTTCACGGGTATGTTTCACAAGTGACGTTTCACGGGTCTAGGTTTCACTGGAAAGTTTCACGGGTCAAGGTTTCACGGGTAAGTTTCACGGGTAAGTTTTACGGGTATGTTTTACAGGCGACGTTTCACGGGTCTAGGTTTCACTGGTAAGTTTCACGGGTCTAGGTTTCACGGGTAAGTTTCACGAGTAAGTTTCACGGGTATGTTTCATGGGTGATGTTTCACGGGTCTAGGTTTCACTGGTAAATTTCACGGGTCAAGGTTTCACGGGTAAGTTTCACGGGTAAGTTTTACGGGTATGTTTTACAGGTGACGTTTCACGGGTCTAGGTTTCACTGGTAAGTTTCACGGGTCAAGGTTTCACGGGTAAGTTTCACGGGTAAGTTTCACGGGTATGTTTCATGGGTGATGTTTCACGGGTCTAGGTTTTACTGGTAAGTTTCACGGGTCAAGGTTTCACGGGTAAGTTTCACGGGTAAGTTTCACGGGTGACGTTTCACGGGTCTAGGTTTCACTGGTAAGTTTCACGGGTATGTTTCACGGGTGACGTTTCACGGGTCTAGGTTTCACTGGTAAGTTTCACGGGTCAAGGTTTCACGGGTAAGTTTCACGGGTAAGTTTCACGGGTATGTTTCACGGATGACGTTTCACGGGTCTTGGTTTCACTGGTAAGTTTCACGGGTCTAGGTTTCACGGGTAAGTTTCACGGGTAAGTTTCACGGGTATGTTTCACGGGTGACGTTTCACGGGTCTTGGTTTAACTGGTAAGTTTCACGGGTCAAGGTTTCACGGGTAAGTTTCACGGGTATGTTTCACGGGTGACGTTTCACGGGTCTAGGTTTCACTGGTAAGTTTCACGGGTCAAGGTTTCACGGGTAAGTTTCACGGATAAGTTTTACGGGTAAGTTTCACGGGTAAGTTTTACGGGTAAGTTTCACGGGTGACGTTTCACGGGTCTAGGTTTCACTGGAAAGTTTCACGGGTCAAGGATTCACGGGTAAGTTTCACGGGTAAGTTTTACGGGTATGTTTTACAGGTGACGTTTCACGGGTCTAGGTTTCACTGGTAAGTTTCACGGGTCAAGGTTTCACGGGTAAGATTCACGGGTAAGTTTCACGGGTATGTTTCATGGGTGATGTTTTACGGGTCTAGGTTTCACTGGTAAGTTTCACGGGTCAAGGTTTTACGGGTAAGTTTCACGGGTAAGTTTCACGGGTATGTTTCACGGGTGACGTTTCACGGGTCTAGGTTTCACTGGTAAGTTTCACGGGTCAAGGTTTCACGGGTAAGTTTCACGGGTAAGTTTTACGGGTATGTTTTACAGGTGACGTTTCACGGGTCTAGGTTTCACTGGTAAGTTTCACGGGTCAAGGTTTCACGGGTAAGTTTCACGGGTATGTTTCATGGGTGATGTTTCACGGGTCTAGGTTTTACTGGTAAGTTTCACGGGTCAAGGTTTCACGGGTAAGTTTCACGGGTAAGTTTCACGGGTGACGTTTCACGGGTCTAGGTTTCACTGGTAAGTTTCACGGGTATGTTTCACGGGTGACGTTTCACGGGTCTAGGTTTCACTGGTAAGTTTCACGGGTCAAGGTTTTACGGGTAAGTTTCACGGGTATGTTTCACGGGTGACGTTTCACGGGTCTACGTTTCACTGGTAAGTTTCACGGGTCAAGGTTTTACGGGTAAGTTTCACGGGTAAGTTTTACGCGTAAGTTTCACGGGTGACGTTTCACGGGTCTAGGTTTCACTGGTAAGTTTCACGGGTCAAGGTTTCACGGGTAAGTTTCACGGGTAAGTTTTACGGGTAAGTTTCACGGGTGACGTTTCACGGGTCTAGGTTTCACTAGTAAGTTTCACGGGTCAAGGTTTCACGGGTAAGTTTCACGGGTATGTTTAACGGGTGACATTTCACGGGTCTAGGTTTCACTGGTAAGTTTCACGGGTCAAGGATTCACGGGTAAGTTTCACGGGTAAGTTTCACGGGTATGTTTCACGGGTGACGTTTCACGGGTCTTGGTTTCACTGGTAAGTTTCACGGGTCAAGGTTTCACGGGTAAGTTTCACGGGTATGTTTCACGGGTGACGTTTCACGGGTCTAGGTTTCACTGGTAAGTTTCACGGGTCAAGGTTTCACGGGTAAGTTTCACGGGTAAGTTTTACGGGTAAGTTTCACGGGTAAGTTTTACGGGTAAGTTTCACGGGTGACGTTTCACGGGTCTAGGTTTCACTGGAAAGTTTCACGGGTCAAGGATTCACGGGTAAGTTTCACGGGTAAGTTTTACGGGTATGTTTTACAGGTGACGTTTCACGGGTCTAGGTTTCACTGGTAAGTTTCACGGGTCAAGGTTTCACGGGTAAGATTCACGGGTAAGTTTCACGGGTATGTTTCATGGGTGATGTTTTACGGGTCTAGGTTTCACTGGTAAGTTTCACTGGTAAGTTTCACGGGTCAAGGTTTTACGGGTAAGTTTCACGGGTATGTTTCACGGGTGACGTTTCACGGGTCTAGGTTTCACTGGTAAGTTTCACGGGTCAAGGTTTCACGGGTAAGTTTCACGGGTAAGTTTCACGGGTATGTTTCACGGGTGACGTTTCACGGGTCTAGGTTTCACTAGTAAGTTTCACGGGTCAAGGTTTCACGGGTATGTTTTATGGGTGATGTTTCACGGGTCTAGGTTTTACTGGTAAGTTTCACGGGTCAAGGTTTCACGGGTAAGTTTCACGGGTAAGTTTCACGGGTGACGTTTCACGGGTCTAGGTTTCACTGGTAAGTTTCACGGGTATGTTTCACGGGTAAGTTTTACGGGTATGTTTTACAGGTAACGTTTCACGGGTCTAGGTTTCACTGGTAAGTTTCACGGGTCAAGGTTTCACGGGTCAAGGTTTCACGGGTAAGTTTCACGGGTAAGTTTCACGGGTATGTTTTACAGGTGACGTTTCACGGGTCTAGGTTTCACTGGTAAGTTTCACGGGTCAAGGTTTCACGGGTAAGATTCACGGGTAAGTTTCACGGGTATGTTTCATGGGTGATGTTTCACGGGTCTAGGTTTCACTGGTAAGTTTCACGGGTCAAGGTTTTACGGGTAAGTTTCACGGGTAAGTTTCACGGGTATGTTTCACGGGTGACGTTTCACGGGTCTAGGTTTCACTGGTAAGTTTCACGGGTCAAGGTTTCACGGGTAAGTTTCACGGGTAAGTTTCACGGGTATGTTTCACGGGTGACGTTTCACGGGTCTAGGTTTCACTAGTAAGTTTCACGGGTCAAGGTTTCACGGGTAAGTTTCACGGGTAAGTTTCACGGGTAAGTTTCACGGGTATGTTTCACGGGTGACGTTTCACGGGTCTAGGTTTCACTGGTAAGTTTCACGGGTCAAGGTTTCACGGGTAAGTTTCACGGGTAAGTTTTACGGGTATGTTTCACGGGTGACGTTTCACGGGTATGTTTCACGGGTGACGTTTCACGGGTCTAGGTTTCACTGGTAAGTTTCACGGGTCAAGGTTTCACGGGTAAGTTTCACGGGTAAGTTTTACGGGTATGTTTCACGGGTGACGTTTCACGGGTCTAGGTTTCACTGGTAAGTTTCACGGATCAAGGTTTCACGGGTAAGTTTCACGGGTAAGTTTCACGGGTATGTTTCACGGGTGACGTTTCACGGGTCTAGGTTTCACTGGTAAGTTTCACGGGTCAAGGTTTTACGGGTAAGTTTCACGGGTAAGTTTCACGGGTATGTTTCACGGGTGACGTTTCACGGGTCTAGGTTTCACTGGTAAGTTTCACGGGTATGTTTCACGGGTGACGTTTCACGGGTCTAGGTTTCACTGGTAAGTTTCACGGGTCAAGGTTTTACGGGTAAGTTTCACGGGTATGTTTCACGGGTGACTTTTCACGGGTCTAGGTTTCACTGGTAAGTTTCACGGGTCAAGGTTTTACGGGTAAGTTTCACGGGTAAGTTTTACGCGTAAGTTTCACGGGTGACGTTTCACGGGTCTAGGTTTCACTGGTAAGTTTCACGGGTCAAGGTTTCACGGGTAAGTTTCACGGGTAAGTTTTACGGGTAAGTTTCACGGGTGACGTTTCACGGGTCTAGGTTTCACTGGTAAGTTTCACGGGTCAAGGTTTCACGGGTAAGTTTCACGGGTAAGTTTCACGGGTATGTTTCACGGGTGACGTTTCACGGGTCTAGGTTTCACTGGTAAGTTTCACGGGTCAAGGATTCACGGGTAAGTTTCACGGGTAAGTTTCACGGGTATGTTTCACGGGTGACGTTTCACGGGTCTTGGTTTCACTGGTAAGTTTCACGGGTCAAGGTTTCACGGGTAAGTTTCACGGGTATGTTTCACGGGTGACGTTTCACGGGTCTAGGTTTCACTGGTAAGTTTCACGGGTCAAGGTTTCACGGGTAAGTTTCACGGGTAAGTTTTACGGGTAAGTTTCACGGGTAAGTTTTACGGGTAAGTTTCACGGGTGACGTTTCACGGGTCTAGGTTTCACTGGAAAGTTTCACGGGTCAAGGATTCACGGGTAAGTTTTACGGGTAAGTTTTACGGGTATGTTTTACAGGTGACGTTTCACGGGTCTAGGTTTCACTGGTAAGTTTCACGGGTCAAGGTTTCACGGGTAAGATTCACGGGTAAGTTTCACGGGTATGTTTCATGGGTGATGTTTTACGGGTCTAGGTTTCACTGGTAAGTTTTACGGGTCAAGGTTTTACGGGTAAGTTTCACGGGTAAGTTTCACGGGTATGTTTCACGGGTGACGTTTCACGGGTCTAGGTTTCACTGGTAAGTTTCACGGGTCAAGGTTTCACGGGTAAGTTTCACGGGTAAGTTTTACGGGTATGTTTTACAGGTGACGTTTCACGGGTCTAGGTTTCACTGGTAAGTTTCACGGGTCAAGGTTTCACGGGTAAGTTTCACGGGTAAGTTTCACGGGTATGTTTCATGGGTGATGTTTCACGGGTCTAGGTTTTACTGGTAAGTTTCACGGGTCAAGGTTTCACGGGTAAGTTTCACGGGTAAGTTTCACGGGTGACGTTTTACGGGTCTAGGTTTCACTGGTAAGTTTCACGGGTATGTTTCACGGGTGACGTTTCACGGGTCTAGGTTTCACTGGTAAGTTTCACGGGTCAAGGTTTTACGGGTAAGTTTCACGGGTATGTTTCACGGGTGACGTTTCACGGGTCTAGGTTTCACTGGTAAGTTTCACGGGTCAAGGTTTTACGGGTAAGTTTCACGGGTAAGTTTTACGCGTAAGTTTCACGGGTGACGTTTCACGGGTCTAGGTTTCACTGGTAAGTTTCACGGGTCAAGGTTTCACGGGTAAGTTTCACGGGTAAGTTTAACGGGTAAGTTTCACGGGTGACGTTTCACGGGTCTAGGTTTCACTAGTAAGTTTCACGGGTCAAGGTTTCACGGGTAAGTTTCACGGGTATGTTTAACGGGTGACGTTTCACGGGTCTAGGTTTCACTGGTAAGTTTCACGGGTCAAGGATTCACGGGTAAGTTTCACGGGTAAGTTTCACGGGTATGTTTCACGGGTGACGTTTCACGGGTCTTGGTTTCACTGGTAAGTTTCACGGGTCAAGGTTTCACGGGTAAGTTTCACGGGTATGTTTCACGGGTGACGTTTCACGGGTCTAGGTTTCACTGGTAAGTTTCACGGGTCAAGGTTTCACGGGTAAGTTTCACGGCTAAGTTTTACGGGTAAGTTTCACGGGTAAGTTTTACGGGTAAGTTTCACGGGTGACGTTTCACGGGTCAAGGTTTCACTGGAAAGTTTCACGGGTCAAGGATTCACGGGTAAGTTTCACGGGTAAGTTTTACGGGTATGTTTTACAGGTGACGTTTCACGGGTCTAGGTTTCACTGGTAAGTTTCACGGGTCAAGGTTTCACGGGTAAGATTCACGGGTAAGTTTCACGGGTATGTTTCATGGGTGATGTTTTACGGGTCTAGGTTTCACTGGTAAGTTTCATGGGTCAAGGTTTTACGGGTAAGTTTCACGGGTAAGTTTCACGGGTATGTTTCACGGGTGACGTTTTACGGGTCTAGGTTTCACTGGTAAGTTTCACGGGTCAAGGTTTCACGGGTAAGTTTCACGGGTCAAGGTTTTACGGGTAAGTTTCACGGGTAAGTTTTACGCGTAAGTTTCACGGGTGACGTTTCACGGGTCTAGGTTTCACTGGTAAGTTTCACGGGTCAAGGTTTCACGGGTAAGTTTCACGGGTAAGTTTAACGGGTAAGTTTCACGGGTGACGTTTCACGGGTCTAGGTTTCACTAGTAAGTTTCACGGGTCAAGGTTTCACGGGTAAGTTTCACGGGTATGTTTAACGGGTGACGTTTCACGGGTCTAGGTTTCACTGGTAAGTTTCACGGGTCAAGGATTCACGGGTAAGTTTCACGGGTAAGTTTCACGGGTATGTTTCACGGGTGACGTTTCACGGGTCTTGGTTTCACTGGTAAGTTTCACGGGTCAAGGTTTCACGGGTAAGTTTCACGGGTATGTTTCACGGGTGACGTTTCACGGGTCTAGGTTTCACTGGTAAGTTTCACGGGTCAAGGTTTCACGGGTAAGTTTCACGGCTAAGTTTTACGGGTAAGTTTCACGGGTAAGTTTTACGGGTAAGTTTCACGGGTGACGTTTCACGGGTCAAGGTTTCACTGGAAAGTTTCACGGGTCAAGGATTCACGGGTAAGTTTCACGGGTAAGTTTTACGGGTATGTTTTACAGGTGACGTTTCACGGGTCTAGGTTTCACTGGTAAGTTTCACGGGTCAAGGTTTCACGGGTAAGATTCACGGGTAAGTTTCACGGGTATGTTTCATGGGTGATGTTTTACGGGTCTAGGTTTCACTGGTAAGTTTCACGGGTCAAGGTTTTACGGGTAAGTTTCACGGGTAAGTTTCACGGGTATGTTTCACGGGTGACGTTTTACGGGTCTAGGTTTCACTGGTAAGTTTCACGGGTCAAGGTTTCACGGGTAAGTTTCACGGGTAAGTTTCACGGGTATGTTTCACGGGTGACGTTTCACGGGTCTAGGTTTCACTAGTAAGTTTCACGGGTCAAGGTTTCACGGGTATGTTTTATGGGTGATGTTTCACGGGTCTAGGTTTTACTGGTAAGTTTCACGGGTCAAGGTTTCACGGGTAAGTTTCACGGGTAAGTTTCACGGGTGACGTTTCACGGGTCTAGGTTTCACTGGTAAGTTTCACGGGTATGTTTCACGGGTAAGTTTTACGGGTATGTTTTACAGGTAACGTTTCACGGGTCTAGGTTTCACTGGTAAGTTTCACGGGTCAAGGTTTCACGGGTCAAGGTTTCACGGGTAAGTTTCACGGGTAAGTTTCACGGGTATGTTTTACAGGTGACGTTTCACGGGTCTAGGTTTCACTGGTAAGTTTCACGGGTCAAGGTTTCACGGGTAAGATTCACGGGTAAGTTTCACGGGTATGTTTCATGGGTGATGTTTCACGGGTCTAGGTTTCACTGGTAAGTTTCACGGGTCAAGGTTTTACGGGTAAGTTTCACGGGTAAGTTTCACGGGTATGTTTCACGGGTGACATTTCACGGGTCTAGGTTTCACTGGTAAGTTTCACGGGTCAAGGTTTCACGGGTAAGTTTCACGGGTAAGTTTCACGGGTATGTTTCACGGGTGACGTTTCACGGGTCTAGGTTTCACTAGTAAGTTTCACGGGTCAAGGTTTCACGGGTAAGTTTCACGGGTAAGTTTCACGGGTAAGTTTCACGGGTATGTTTCACGGGTGACGTTTCACGGGTCTAGGTTTCACTGGTAAGTTTCACGGGTCAAGGTTTCACGGGTAAGTTTCACGGGTAAGTTTTACGGGTATGTTTCACGGGTGACGTTTCACGGGTCTAGGTTTCACTGGTAAGTTTCACGGATCAAGGTTTCACGGGTAAGTTTCACGGGTAAGTTTCACGGGTATGTTTCACGGGTGACGTTTCACGGGTCTAGGTTTCACTGGTAAGTTTCACGGGTCAAGGTTTTACGGGTAAGTTTCACGGGTAAGTTTCACGGGTATGTTTCACGGGTGACGTTTCACGGGTCTAGGTTTCACGGGTAAGTTTCACGGGTCAAGGTTTCACGGGTAAGTTTCACGGGTATGTTTCACAAGTGACGTTTCACGGGTCTAGGTTTCACTGGAAAGTTTCACGGGTCAAGGTTTCACGGGTAAGTTTCACGGGTAAGTTTTACGGGTATGTTTTACAGGCGACGTTTCACGGGTCTAGGTTTCACTGGTAAGTTTCACGGGTCTAGGTTTCACGGGTAAGTTTCACGGGTAAGTTTCACGGGTATGTTTCACGGGTGACGTTTCACGGGTCTAGGTTTCACTGGTAAGTTTCACGGGTCAAGGTTTCACGGTTAAGTTTCACGGGTAAGTTTCACGGGTATGTTTCACGGGTGACGTTTCACGGGTCTAGGTTTCACTGGTAAGTTTCACGGGTCAAGGTTTTACGGGTAAGTTTCACGGGTAAGTTTCACGGGTATGTTTCACGGGTGACGTTTCACGGGTCTAGGTTTCACTGGTAAGTTTCACGGGTCAAGGTTTCACGGGTAAGTTTTACGGGTAAGTTTCACGGGTGACGTTTCACGGGTGACGTTTCACGGGTCTAGGTTTCACTGGTAAGTTTCACGGGTCAAGGTTTCACGGGTAAGTTTCACGGGTAAGTTTCACGGGTATGTTTCACAAGTGACGTTTCACGGGTCTAGGTTTCACTGGAAAGTTTCACGGGTCAAGGTTTCACGGGTAAGTTTCACGGGTAAGTTTTACGGGTATGTTTTACAGGCGACGTTTCACGGGTCTAGGTTTCACTGGTAAGTTTCACGGGTCTAGGTTTCACGGGTAAGTTTCACGGGTAAGTTTCACGGGTATGTTTCATGGGTGATGTTTCACGGGTCTAGGTTTCACTGGTAAGTTTCACGGGTCAAGGTTTCACGGGTAAGTTTCACGGGTAAGTTTCACGGGTATGTTTCACGGGTGACGTTTCACGGGTAAGTTTTACGCGTAAGTTTCACGGGTGACGTTTCACGGGTCTAGGTTTCACTGGTAAGTTTCACGGGTCAAGGTTTCACGGGTAAGTTTCACGGGTAAGTTTTACGGGTAAGTTTCACGGGTGACGTTTCACGGGTGCGTTTCACGGGTCTAGGTTTCACTGGTAAGTTTCACGGGTCAAGGTTTCACGGGTAAGTTTCACCGGTAAGTTTCACGGGTATGTTTCACAAGTGACGTTTCACGGGTCTAGGTTTCACTGGAAAGTTTCACGGGTCAAGGTTTCACGGGTAAGTTTCACGGGTAAGTTTTACGGGTATGTTTTACAGGCGACGTTTCACGGGTCTAGGTTTCACTGGTAAGTTTCACGGGTCTAGGTTTCACGGGTAAGTTTCACGGGTAAGTTTCACGGGTATGTTTCATGGGTGATGTTTCACGGGTCTAGGTTTCACTGGTAAATTTCACGGGTCAAGGTTTCACGGGTAAGTTTCACGGGTAAGTTTTACGGGTATGTTTTACAGGTGACGTTTCACGGGTCTAGGTTTCACTGGTAAGTTTCACGGGTCAAGGTTTCACGGGTAAGTTTCACGGGTAAGTTTCACGGGTATGTTTCATGGGTGATGTTTCACGGGTCTAGGTTTTACTGGTAAGTTTCACGGGTCAAGGTTTCACGGGTAAGTTTCACGGGTAAGTTTCACGGGTGACGTTTCACGGGTCTAGGTTTCACTGGTAAGTTTCACGGGTATGTTTCACGGGTGACGTTTCACGGGTCTAGGTTTCACTGGTAAGTTTCACGGGTCAAGGTTTCACGGGTAAGTTTCACGGGTAAGTTTCACGGGTATGTTTCACGGATGACGATTCACGGGTCTTGGTTTCACTGGTAAGTTTCACGGGTCAAGGTTTCACGGGTAAGTTTCACGGGTAAGTTTTACGGGTATGTTTTACAGGTGACGTTTCACGGGTAAGTTTCACGGGTAAGTTTCACGGGTATGTTTCACGGGTGAAGTTTCACGGGTCTTGGTTTCACTGGTAAGTTTCACGGGTCAAGGTTTCACGGGTAAGTTTCACGGGTAAGTTTTACGGGTATGTTCTACAGGTGACGTTTCACGGGTAAGTTTCACGGGTAAGTTTCACGGGTATGTTTCACGGGTGAAGTTTCACGGGTCTAGGTTTCACTGGTAAGTTTCACGGGTCAAGGTTTCACGGGTAAGTTTCACGGGTAAGTTTTACGGGTAAGTTTCACGGGTGACGTTTCATGGGTCTAGGTTTCACTGGAAAGTTTCACGGGTCAAGGATTCACGGGTAAGTTTCACGGGTAAGTTTTACGGGTATGTTTTACAGGTGACGTTTCACGGGTCTAGGTTTCACTGGTAAGTTTCACGGGTCAAGGTTTCACGGGTAAGATTCACGGGTAAGTTTCACGGGTATGTTTCACGGGTGACGTTTCACGGGTCTAGGTTTCACTGGTAAGTTTCACGGGTCAAGGTTTTACGGGTAAGTTTCACGGGTATGTTTCACGGGTGACGTTTCACGGGTCTAGGTTTCACTGGTAAGTTTCACGGGTCAAGGTTTTACGGGTAAGTTTCACGGGTAAGTTTTACGCGTAAGTTTCACGGGTGACGTTTCACGGGTCTAGGTTTCACTGGTAAGTTTCACGGGTCAAGGTTTCACGGGTAAGTTTCACGGGTAAGTTTTACGGGTAAGTTTCACGGGTGACGTTTCACGGGTCTAGGTTTCACTGGTAAGTTTCACGGGTCAAGGTTTCACGGGTAAGTTTCACGGGTAAGTTTCACGGGTAAGTTTCACGGGTATGTTTCACGGGTGACGTTTCACGGGTCTTGGTTTCACTGGTAAGTTTCACGGGTCAAGGTTTCACGGGTAAGTTTCACGGGTATGTTTCACGGGTGACGTTTCACGGGTCTAGGTTTCACTGGTAAGTTTCACGGGTCAAGGTTTCACGGGTAAGTTTCACGGGTAAGTTTTACGGGTAAGTTTCACGGGTACGTTTTACGGGTAAGTTTCACGGGTGACGTTTCACGGGTCTAGGTTTCACTGGAAAGTTTCACGGGTCAAGGATTCACGGGTAAGTTTCACGGGTAAGTTTTACGGGTATGTTTTACAGGTGACGTTTCACGGGTCTAGGTTTCACTGGTAAGTTTCACGGGTCAAGGTTTCACGGGTAAGATTCACGGGTAAGTTTCACGGGTATGTTTCATGGGTGATGTTTTACGGGTCTAGGTTTCACTGGTAAGTTTCACGGGTCAAGGTTTTACGGGTAAGTTTCACGGGTAAGTTTCACGGGTATGTTTCACGGGTGACGTTTCACGGGTCTAGGTTTCACTGGTAAGTTTCACGGGTCAAGGTTTCACGGGTAAGTTTCACGGGTAAGTTTTACGGGTATGTTTTACAGGTGACGTTTCACGGGTCTAGGTTTCACTGGTAAGTTTCACGGGTCAAGGTTTCACGGGTAAGTTTCACGGGTAAGTTTCACGGGTATGTTTCATGGGTGATGTTTCACGGGTCTAGGTTTTACTGGTAAGTTTCACGGGTCAAGGTTTCACGGGTAAGTTTCACGGGTAAGTTTCACGGGTGACGTTTTACGGGTCTAGGTTTCACTGGTAAGTTTCACGGGTATGTTTCACGGGTGACGTTTCACGGGTCTAGGTTTCACTGGTAAGTTTCACGGGTCAAGGTTTTACGGGTAAGTTTCACGGGTATGTTTCACGGGTGACGTTTCACGGGTCTAGGTTTCACTGGTAAGTTTCACGGGTCAAGGTTTTACGGGTAAGTTTCACGGGTAAGTTTTACGCGTAAGTTTCACGGGTGACGTTTCACGGGTCTAGGTTTCACTGGTAAGTTTCACGGGTCAAGGTTTCACGGGTAAGTTTCACGGGTAAGTTTTACGGGTAAGTTTCACGGGTGACGTTTCACGGGTCTAGGTTTCACTAGTAAGTTTCACGGGTCAAGGTTTCACGGGTAAGTTTCACGGGTATGTTTAACGGGTGACGTTTCACGGGTCTAGGTTTCACTGGTAAGTTTCACGGGTCAAGGATTCACGGGTAAGTTTCACGGGTAAGTTTCACGGGTATGTTTCACGGGTGACGTTTCACGGGTCTTGGTTTCACTGGTAAGTTTCACGGGTCAAGGTTTCACGGGTAAGTTTCACGGGTATGTTTCACGGGTGACGTTTCACGGGTCTAGGTTTCACTGGTAAGTTTCACGGGTCAAGGTTTCACGGGTAAGTTTCACGGGTAAGTTTTACGGGTAAGTTTCACGGGTAAGTTTTACGGGTAAGTTTCACGGGTGACGTTTCACGGGTCAAGGTTTCACTGGAAAGTTTCACGGGTCAAGGATTCACGGGTAAGTTTCACGGGTAAGTTTTACGGGTATGTTTTACAGGTGACGTTTCACGGGTCTAGGTTTCACTGGTAAGTTTCACGGGTCAAGGTTTCACGGGTAAGATTCACGGGTAAGTTTCACGGGTATGTTTCATGGGTGATGTTTTACGGGTCTAGGTTTCACTGGTAAGTTTCACGGGTCAAGGTTTTACGGGTAAGTTTCACGGGTAAGTTTCACGGGTATGTTTCACGGGTGACGTTTCACGGGTCTAGGTTTCACTGGTAAGTTTCACGGGTCAAGGTTTCACGGGTAAGTTTCACGGGTAAGTTTCACGGGTATGTTTCACGGGTGACGTTTCACGGGTCTAGGTTTCACTAGTAAGTTTCACGGGTCAAGGTTTCACGGGTATGTTTTATGGGTGATGTTTCACGGGTCTAGGTTTTACTGGTAAGTTTCACGGGTCAAGGTTTCACGGGTAAGTTTCACGGGTAAGTTTCACGGGTGACGTTTCACGGGTCTAGGTTTCACTGGTAAGTTTCACGGGTATGTTTCACGGGTAAGTTTTACGGGTATGTTTTACAGGTAACGTTTCACGGGTCTAGGTTTCACTGGTAAGTTTCACGGGTCAAGGTTTCACGGGTCAAGGTTTCACGGGTAAGTTTCACGGGTAAGTTTCACGGGTATGTTTTACAGGTGACGTTTCACGGGTCTAGGTTTCACTGGTAAGTTTCTCGGGTCAAGGTTTCACGGGTAAGATTCACGGGTAAGTTTCACGGGTATGTTTCATGGGTGATGTTTCACGGGTCTAGGTTTCACTGGTAAGTTTCACGGGTCAAGGTTTTACGGGTAAGTTTCACGGGTAAGTTTCACGGGTATGTTTCACGGGTGACGTTTCACGGGTCTAGGTTTCACTGGTAAGTTTCACGGGTCAAGGTTTCACGGGTAAGTTTCACGGGTAAGTTTCACGGGTATGTTTCACGGGTGACGTTTCACGGGTCTAGGTTTCACTAGTAAGTTTCACGGGTCAAGGTTTCACGGGTAAGTTTCACGGGTAAGTTTCACGGGTAAGTTTCACGGGTATGTTTCACGGGTGACGTTTCACGGGTCTAGGTTTCACTGGTAAGTTTCACGGGTCAAGGTTTCACGGGTAAGTTTCACGGGTAAGTTTTACGGGTATGTTTCACGGGTGACGTTTCACGGGTCTAGGTTTCACTGGTAAGTTTCACGGATCAAGGTTTCACGGGTAAGTTTCACGGGTAAGTTTCACGGGTATGTTTCACGGGTGACGTTTCACGGGTCTAGGTTTCACTGGTAAGTTTCACGGGTCAAGGTTTTACGGGTAAGTTTCACGGGTAAGTTTCACGGGTATGTTTCACGGGTGACGTTTCACGGGTCTAGGTTTCACGGGTAAGTTTCACGGGTCAATGTTTCACGGGTAAGTTTCACGGGTATGTTTCACAAGTGACGTTTCACGGGTCTAGGTTTCACTGGAAAGTTTCACGGGTCAAGGTTTCACGGGTAAGTTTCACGGGTAAGTTTTACGGGTATGTTTTACAGGCGACGTTTCACGGGTCTAGGTTTCACTGGTAAGTTTCACGGGTCTAGGTTTCACGGGTAAGTTTCACGGGTAAGTTTCACGGGTATGTTTCACGGGTGACGTTTCACGGGTCTAGGTTTCACTGGTAAGTTTCACGGGTCAAGGTTTCACGGTTAAGTTTCACGGGTAAGTTTCACGGGTATGTTTCACGGGTGACGTTTCACGGGTCTAGGTTTCACTGGTAAGTTTCACGGGTCAAGGTTTTACGGGTAAGTTTCACGGGTAAGTTTCACGGGTATGTTTCACGGGTGACGTTTCACGGGTCTAGGTTTCACTGGTAAGTTTCACGGGTCAAGGTTTCACGGGTAAGTTTTACGGGTAAGTTTCACGGGTGACGTTTCACGGGTCTAGGTTTCACTGGTAAGTTTCACGGGTCAAGGTTTCACGGGTAAGTTTCACGGGTAAGTTTCACGGGTATGTTTCACAAGTGACGTTTCACGGGTCTAGGTTTCACTGGAAAGTCTCACGGGTCAAGGTTTCACGGGTAAGTTTCACGGGTAAGTTTTACGGGTATGTTTTACAGGCGACGTTTCACGGGTCTAGGTTTCACTGGTAAGTTTCACGGGTCTAGGTTTCACGGGTAAGTTTCACGGGTAAGTTTCACGGGTATGTTTCATGGGTGATGTTTCACGGGTCTAGGTTTCACTGGTAAGTTTCACGGGTCAAGGTTTCACGGGTAAGTTTCACGGGTAAGTTTCACGGGTATGTTTCACGGGTGACGTTTCACGGGTAAGTTTTACGCGTAAGTTTCACGGGTGACGTTTCACGGGTCTAGGTTTCACTGGTAAGTTTCACGGGTCAAGGTTTCACGGGTAAGTTTCACGGGTAAGTTTTACGGGTAAGTTTCACGGGTGACGTTTCACGGGTCTAGGTTTCACTGGTAAGTTTCACCGGTCAAGGTTTCACGGGTAAGTTTCACGGGTAAGTTTCACGGGTATGTTTCACGGGTGACGTTTCACTGGTCTAGGTTTCACTGGTAAGTTTCACGGGTCAAGGTTTCACGGGTAAGTTTCACGGGTAAGTTTTACGGGTAAGTTTCACGGGTGACGTTTCACGGGTGCGTTTCACGGGTCTAGGTTTCACTGGTAAGTTTCACGGGTCAAGGTTTCACGGGTAAGTTTCACCGGTAAGTTTCACGGGTATGTTTCACAAGTGACGTTTCACGGGTCTAGGTTTCACTGGAAAGTTTCACGGGTCAAGGTTTCACGGGTAAGTTTCACGGGTAAGTTTTACGGGTATGTTTTACAGGCGACGTTTCACGGGTCTAGGTTTCACTGGTAAGTTTCACGGGTCTAGGTTTCACGGGTAAGTTTCACGGGTAAGTTTCACGGGTATGTTTCATGGGTGATGTTTCACGGGTCTAGGTTTCACTGGTAAATTTCACGGGTCAAGGTTTCACGGGTAAGTTTCACGGGTAAGTTTTACGGGTATGTATTACAGGTGACGTTTCACGGGTCTAGGTTTCACTGGTAAGTTTCACGGGTCAAGGTTTCACGGGTAAGTTTCACGGGTAAGTTTCACGGGTATGTTTCATGGGTGATGTTTCACGGGTCTAGGTTTTACTGGTAAGTTTCACGGGTCAAGGTTTCACGGGTAAGTTTCACGGGTAAGTTTCACGGGTGACGTTTCACGGGTCTAGGTTTCACTGGTAAGTTTCACGGGTATGTTTCACGGGTGACGTTTCACGGGTCTAGGTTTCACTGGTAAGTTTCACGGGTCAAGGTTTCACGGGTAAGTTTCACGGGTAAGTTTCACGGGTAAGTTTCACGGGTATGTTTCACGGATGACGTTTCACGGGTCTTGGTTTCACTGGTAAGTTTCACGGGTCAAGGTTTCACGGGTAAGTTTCACGGGTAAGTTTTACGGGTATGTTTTACAGGTGACGTTTCACGGGTAAGTTTCACGGGTATGTTTCACGGGTGAAGTTTCACGGGTCTTGGTTTCACTGGTAAGTTTCACGGGTCAAGGTTTCACGGGTAAGTTTCACGGGTAAGTTTTACGGGTATGTTCTACAGGTGACGTTTCACGGGTAAGTTTCACGGGTAAGTTTCACGGGTATGTTTCACGGGTGAAGTTTCACGGGTCTAGGTTTCACTGGTAAGTTTCACGGGTCAAGGTTTCACGGGTAAGTTTCACGGGTAAGTTTTACGGGTAAGTTTCACGGGTGACGTTTCATGGGTCTAGGTTTCACTGGAAAGTTTCACGGGTCAAGGATTCACGGGTAAGTTTTACGGGTAAGTTTTACGGGTATGTTTTACAGGTGACGTTTCACGGGTCTAGGTTTCACTGGTAAGTTTCACGGGTCAAGGTTTCACGGGTAAGATTCACGGGTAAGTTTCACGGGTATGTTTCATGGGTGATGTTTCACGGGTCTAGGTTTCACTGGTAAGTTTCACGGGTCAAGGTTTTACGGGTAAGTTTCACGGGTAAGTTTCACGGGTATGTTTCACGGGTGACGTTTCACGGGTCTAGGTTTCACTGGTAAGTTTCACGGGTCAAGGTTTCACGGGTAAGTTTCACGGGTAAGTTTCACGGGTATGTTTCACGGGTGACGTTTCACGGGTCTAGGTTTCACTAGTAAGTTTCACGGGTCAAGGTTTCACGGGTAAGTTTCACGGGTAAGTTTCACGGGTATGTTTTATGGGTGATGTTTCACGGGTCTAGGTTTTACTGGTAAGTTTCACGGGTCAAGGTTTCACGGGTAAGTTTCACGGGTAAGTTTCACGGGTGACGTTTCACGGGTCTAGGTTTCACTGGTAAGTTTCACGGGTATGTTTCACGGGTAAGTTTTACGGGTATGTTTTACAGGTTACGTTTCACGGGTCTAGGTTTCACTGGTAAGTTTCACGGGTCAAGGTTTCACGGGTCAAGGTTTCACGGGTAAGTTTCACGGGTAAGTTTCACGGGTATGTTTTACAGGTGACGTTTCACGGGTCTAGGTTTCACTGGTAAGTTTCACGGGTCAAGGTTTCACGGGTAAGATTCACGGGTAAGTTTCACGGGTATGTTTCATGGGTGATGTTTCACGGGTCTAGGTTTCACTGGTAAGTTTCACGGGTCAAGGTTTTACGGTTAAGTTTTACGGGTAAGTTTTACGGGTATGTTTCACGGGTGACGTTTCACGGGTCTAGGTTTCACTGGTAAGTTTCACGGGTCAAGGTTTCACGGGTAAGTTTCACGGGTAAGTTTCACGGGTATGTTTCACGGGTGACGTTTCACGGGTCTAGGTTTCACTAGTAAGTTTCACGGGTCAAGGTTTCACGGGTAAGTTTCACGGGTAAGTTTCACGGGTAAGTTTCACGGGTATGTTTCACGGGTGACGTTTCACGGGTCTAGGTTTCACTGGTAAGTTTCACGGGTAAGTTTTACGGGTATGTTTCACGGGTGACGTTTCACGGGTCTAGGTTTCACTGTTAAGTTTCACGGGTCAAGGTTTCACGGGTAAGTTTCACGGGTAAGTTTCACGGGTATGTTTCACGGGTGACGTTTCACGGGTCTAGGTTTCACGGGTAAGTTTCACGGGTAAGTTTTACGGGTATGTTTCACGGGTGACGTTTCACGGGTCTAGGTTTCACTGTTAAGTTTCACGGGTCAAGGTTTCACGGGTAAGTTTCACGGGTAAGTTTCACGGGTATGTTTCACGGGTGACGTTTCACGGGTCTAGGTTTCACTGGTAAGTTTCACGGGTCTAGGTTTCACGGGTAAGTTTCACGGGTAAGTTTCACGGGTATGTTTCACGGGTGACGTTTCACGGGTCTAGGTTTCACTGGTAAGTTTCACGGGTCAAGGTTTCACGGTTAAGTTTCACGGGTAAGTTTCACGGGTATGTTTCACGGGTGACGTTTCACGGGTCTAGGTTTCACTGGTAAGTTTCACGGGTCAAGGTTTTACGGGTAAGTTTCACGGGTAAGTTTCACGGGTATGTTTCACGGGTGACGTTTCACGGGTCTAGGTTTCACTGGTAAATTTCACGGGTCAAGGTTTCACGGGTAAGTTTCACGGGTGACGTTTCACGGGTGACGTTTCACGGGTCTAGGTTTCACTGGTAAGTTTCACGGGTCAAGGTTTCACGGGTAAGTTTCACGGGTAAGTTTCACGGGTATGTTTCACAAGTGACGTTTCACGGGTCTAGGTTTCACTGGAAAGTTTCACGGGTCAAGGTTTCACGGGTAAGTTTCACGGGTAAGTTTTACGGGTATGTTTTACAGGCGACGTTTCACGGGTCTAGGTTTCACTGGTAAGTTTCACGGGTCTAGGTTTCACGGGTAAGTTTCACGGGTAAGTTTCACGGGTATGTTTCATGGGTGATGTTTCACGGGTCTAGGTTTCACTGGTAAGTTTCACGGGTCAAGGTTTCACGGGTAAGTTTCACGGGTAAGTTTCACGGGTATGTTTCACGGGTGACGTTTCACGGGTAAGTTTTACGCGTAAGTTTCACGGGTGACGTTTCACGGGTCTAGGTTTCACTGGTAAGTTTCACGGGTCAAGGTTTCACGGGTAAGTTTCACGGGTAAGTTTCACGGGTATGTTTCACGGGTGACGTTTCACGGGTAAGTTTTACGGGTAAGTTTCACGGGTGACGTTTCACGGGTCTAGGTTTCACTGGTAAGTTTTACGGGTCAAGGTTTCACGGGTAAGTTTCACGGGTAAGTTTCACGGGTGACGTTTCACGGGTGCGTTTCACGGGTCTAGGTTTCACTGGTAAGTTTCACGGGTCAAGGTTTCACGGGTAAGTTTCACCGGTAAGTTTCACGGGTATGTTTCACAAGTGACGTTTCACGGGTCTAGGTTTCACTGGAAAGTTTCACGGGTCAAGGTTTCACGGGTAAGTTTCACGGGTAAGTTTTACGGGTATGTTTTACAGGCGACGTTTCACGGGTCTAGGTTTCACTGGTAAGTTTCACGGGTCTAGGTTTCACGGGTAAGTTTCACGGGTAAGTTTCACGGGTATGTTTCATGGGTGATGTTTCACGGGTCTAGGTTTCACTGGTAAATTTCACGGGTCAAGGTTTCACGGGTAAGTTTCACGGGTAAGTTTTACGGGTATGTTTTACAGGTGACGTTTCACGGGTCTAGGTTTCACTGGTAAGTTTCACGGGTCAAGGTTTCACGGGTAAGTTTCACGGGTAAGTTTCACGGGTATGTTTCATGGGTGATGTTTCACGGGTCTAGGTTTTACTGGTAAGTTTTACGGGTCAAGGTTTCACGGGTAAGTTTCACGGGTAAGTTTCACGGGTGACGTTTCACGGGTCTAGGTTTCACTGGTAAGTTTCACGGGTATGTTTCACGGGTGACGTTTCACGGGTCTAGGTTTCACTGGTAAGTTTCACGGGTCAAGGTTTCACGGGTAAGTTTCACGGGTAAGTTTCACGGGTATGTTTCACGGATGACGTTTCACGGGTCTTGGTTTCACTGGTAAGTTTCACGGGTCAAGGTTTCACGGGTAAGTTTCACGGGTAAGTTTTACGGGTATGTTTTACAGGTGACGTTTCACGGGTAAGTTTCACGGGTAAGTTTCACGGGTATGTTTCACGGGTGAAGTTTCACGGGTCTTGGTTTCACTGGTAAGTTTCACGGGTCAAGGTTTCACGGGTAAGTTTCACGGGTAAGTTTTACGGGTATGTTCTACAGGTGACGTTTCACGGGTAAGTTTCACGGGTAAGTTTCACGGGTATGTTTCACGGGTGAAGTTTCACGGGTCTAGGTTTCACTGGTAAGTTTCACGGGTCAAGGTTTCACGGGTAAGTTTCACGGGTAAGTTTTACGGGTAAGTTTCACGGGTGACGTTTCATGGGTCTAGGTTTCACTGGAAAGTTTCACGGATCAAGGATTCACGGGTAAGTTTCACGGGTAAGTTTTACGGGTATGTTTTACAGGTGACGTTTCACGGGTCTAGGTTTCACTGGTAAGTTTCACGGGTCAAGGTTTCACGGGTAAGATTCACGGGTAAGTTTCACGGGTATGTTTCATGGGTGATGTTTCACGGGTCTAGGTTTCACTGGTAAGTTTCACGGGTCAAGGTTTTACGGGTAAGTTTCACGGGTAAGTTTCACGGGTATGTTTCACGGGTGACGTGTCACGGGTCTAGGTTTCACTGGTAAGTTTCACGGGACAAGGTTTCACGGGTAAGTTTCACGGGTAAGTTTCACGGGTATGTTTCACGGGTGACGTTTCACGGGTCTAGGTTTCACTAGTAAGTTTCACGGGTCAAGGTTTCACGGGTAAGTTTCACGGGTAAGTTTCACGGGTATGTTTTATGGGTGATGTTTCACGGGTCTAGGTTTTACTGGTAAGTTTCACGGGTCAAGGTTTCACGGGTAAGTTTCACGGGTAAGTTTCACGGGTGACGTTTCACGGGTCTAGGTTTCACTGGTAAGTTTCACGGGTATGTTTCACGGGTAAGTTTTACGGGTATGTTTTACAGGTTACGTTTCACGGGTCTAGGTTTCACTGGTAAGTTTCACGGGTCAAGGTTTCACGGGTCAAGGTTTCACGGGTAAGTTTCACGGGTAAGTTTCACGGGTATGTTTTACAGGTGACGTTTCACGGGTCTAGGTTTCACTGGTAAGTTTCACGGGTCAAGGTTTCACGGGTAAGATTCACGGGTAAGTTTCACGGGTATGTTTCATGGGTGATGTTTCACGGGTCTAGGTTTCACTGGTAAGTTTCACGGGTCAAGGTTTTACGGGTAAGTTTTACGGGTAAGTTTCACGGGTATGTTTCACGGGTGACGTTTCACGGGTCTAGGTTTCACTGGTAAGTTTCACGGGTCAAGGTTTCACGGGTAAGTTTCACGGGTAAGTTTCACGGGTATGTTTCACGGGTGACGTTTCACGGGTCTAGGTTTCACTAGTAAGTTTCACGGGTCAAGGTTTCACGGGTAAGTTTCACGGGTAAGTTTCACGGGTAAGTTTCACGGGTATGTTTCACGGGTGACGTTTCACGGGTCTAGGTTTCACTGGTAAGTTTCACGGGTAAGTTTTACGGGTATGTTTCACGGGTGACGTTTCACGGGTCTAGGTTTCACTGTTAAGTTTCACGGGTCAAGGTTTCACGGGTAAGTTTCACGGGTATGTTTCACGGGTGACGTTTCACGGGTCTAGGTTTCACGGGTAAGTTTCACGGGTAAGTTTTACGGGTATGTTTCACGGGTGACGTTTCACGGGTCTAGGTTTCACTGTTAAGTTTCACGGGTCAAGGTTTCACGGGTAAGTTTCACGGGTAAGTTTCACGGGTATGTTTCACGGGTGACGTTTCACGGGTCTAGGTTTCACTGGTAAGTTTCACGGGTCTAGGTTTCACGGGTAAGTTTCACGGGTAAGTTTCACGGGTATGTTTCACGGGTAACGTTTCACGGGTCTAGGTTTCACTGGTAAGTTTCACGGGTCAAGGTTTCACGGTTAAGTTTCACGGGTAAGTTTCACGGGTATGTTTCACGGGTGACGTTTCACGGGTCTAGGTTTCACTGGTAAGTTTCACGGGTCAAGGTTTTACGGGTAAGTTTCACGGGTAAGTTTCACGGGTATGTTTCACGGGTGACGTTTCACGGGTCTAGGTTTCACTGGTAAATTTCACGGGTCAAGGTTTCACGGGTAAGTTTCACGGGTGACGTTTCACGGGTGACGTTTCACGGGTCTAGGTTTCACTGGTAAGTTTCACGGGTCAAGGTTTCACGGGTAAGTTTCACGGGTAAGTTTCACGGGTATGTTTCACAAGTGACGTTTCACGGGTCTAGGTTTCACTGGAAAGTTTCACGGGTCAAGGTTTCACGGGTAAGTTTCACGGGTAAGTTTTACGGGTATGTTTTACAGGCGACGTTTCACGGGTCTAGGTTTCACTGGTAAGTTTCACGGGTCTAGGTTTCACGGGTAAGTTTCACGGGTAAGTTTCACGGGTATGTTTCATGGGTGATGTTTCACGGGTCTAGGTTTCACTGGTAAGTTTCACGGGTCAAGGTTTCACGGGTAAGTTTCACGGGTAAGTTTCACGGGTATGTTTCACGGGTGACGTTTCACGGGTAAGTTTTACGCGTAAGTTTCACGGGTGACGTTTCACGGGTCTAGGTTTCACTGGTAAGTTTCACGGGTCAAGGTTTCACGGGTAAGTTTCACGGGTAAGTTTCACGGGTATGTTTCACGGGTGACGTTTCACGGGTAAGTTTTACGGGTAAGTTTCACGGGTGACGTTTCACGGGTCTAGGTTTCACTGGTAAGTTTCACGGGTCAAGGTTTCACGGGTAAGTTTCACGGGTAAGTTTCACGGGTATGTTTCACGGGTGACGTTTCACGGGTCTAGGTTTCACTGGTAAGTTTCACAGGTCAAGGATTCACGGGTAAGTTTCACGGGTATGTTTCACGGGTGACGTTTCACGGGTCTTGGTTTCACTGGTAAGTTTCACGGGTCAAAGTTTCACGGGTAAGTTTCACGGGTATGTTTCACGGGTGACGTTTCACGGGTCTAGGTTTCACTGGTAAGTTTCACGGGTCAAGGTTTCACGGGTAAGTTTCACGGGTAAGTTTTACGGGTAAGTTTCACGGGTGACGTTTCACGGGTCTAGGTTTCACTGGTAAGTTTCACGGGTCAAGGTTTCACGGGTAAGTTTCACGGGTAAGTTTCACGGGTATGTTTCACGGGTGACGTTTCACGGGTCTAGGTTTCACTGGAAAGTTTCACGGGTCAAGGTTTCACGGGTAAGTTTCACGGGTAAGTTTTACGGGTATGTTTTACAGGTGACGTTTCACGGGTCTAGGTTTCACTGGTAAGTTTCACGGGTCAAGGTTTCACGGGTAAGTTTCACGGGTAAGTTTCACGGGTATGTTTCATTGGTGATGTTTCACGGGTCTAGGTTTTACTGGTAAGTTTCACGGGTCAAAGTTTCACGGGTAAGTTTCACGGGTGACGTTTCACGGGTCTAGGTTTCATTGGCAAGTTTCACGGGTATGTTTCACGGGTAAGTTTTACGGGTATGTTTTACAGGTGACGTTTCACGGGTCTAGGTTTCACTGGTAAGTTTCACGGGTCAAGGTTTCACGGGTCAAGGTTTCACGGGTAAGTTTCACGGGTAAGTTTCACGTGTATGTTTCACGGATGACGTTTCACGGGTCTTGGTTTCACTGGTAAGTTTCACGGGTCAAGGTTTCACGGGTAAGTTTCACGGGTAAGTTTTACGGGTATGTTTTACAGGTGACGTTTGACGGGTAAGTTTCACGGGTAAGTTTCACGGGTAAGTTTCACGGGTGACGTTTCACGGGTCTAGGTTTCACTGGTAAGTTTCACGGGTCAAGGTTTCACGGGTAAGTTTCACGGGTAAGTTTCACGGGTATGTTTCACAAGTGACGTTTCACGGGTCTAGGTTTCACTGGAAAGTTTCACGGGTCAAGGTTTCACGGGTAAGTTTCACGGGTAAGTTTTACGGGTATGTTTTACAGGCGACGTTTCACGGGTCTAGGTTTCACTGGTAAGTTTAACGGGTCTAGGTTTCACGGGTAAGTTTCACGGGTAAGTTTCACGGGTATGTTTCATGGGTGATGTTTCACGGGTCTAGGTTTCACTGGTAAGTTTCACGGGTCAAGGTTTCACGGGTAAGTTTCACGGGTAAGTTTCACGGGTATGTTTCACGGGTGACGTTTCACGGGTAAGTTTTACGCGTAAGTTTCACGGGTGACGTTTCACGGGTCTAGGTTTCACTGGTAAGTTTCACGGGTCAAGGTTTCACGAGTAAGTTTCACGGGTAAGTTTTACGGGTAAGTTTCACGGGTGACGTTTCACGGGTCTAGGTTTCACTGGTAAGTTTCACGGGTCAAGGTGTCACGGGTAAGTTTCACGGGTAAGTTTCACGGGTATGTTTCACGGGTGACGTTTCACTGGTCTAGGTTTCACTGGTAAGTTTCACGGGTCAAGGTTTCACGGGTAAGTTTCACGGGTAAGTTTCACGGGTAAGTTTTACGGGTGACGTTTCACGGGTGCGTTTCACGGGTCTAGGTTTCACTGGTAAGTTTCACGGGTCAAGGTTTCACGGGTAAGTTACACCGGTAAGTTTCACGGGTATGTTTTACAGGCGACGTTTCACGGGTCTAGGTTTCACTGGTAAGTTTCACGGGTCTAGGTTTCACGGGTAAGTTTCACGGGTAAGTTTCACGGGTAAGTTTCACGGGTATGTTTCATGGGTGATGTTTCACGGGTCTAGGTTTTACTGGTAAGTTTCACGGGTCAAGGTTTCACGGGTAAGTTTCACGGGTAAGTTTCACGGGTGACGTTTCACGGGTCTAGGTTTCACTGGTAAGTTTCACGGGTATGTTTCACGGGTGACGTTTCACGGGTCTAGGTTTCACTGGTAAGTTTCACGGGTCAAGGTTTCACGGGTAAGTTTCACGGGTAAGTTTTACGGGTATGTTTTACAGGTGACGTTTCACGGGTAAGTTTCACGGGTAAGTTTCACGGGTATGTTTCACGGGTGAAGTTTCACGGGTCTTGGTTTCACTGGTAAGTTTCACGGGTCAAGGTTTCACGGGTAAGTTTCACGGGTAAGTTTTACGTGTATGTTCTACAGGTGACGTTTCACGGGTAAGTTTCACGGGTAAGTTTCACGGGTATGTTTCACGGGTGAAGTTTCACGGGTCTAGGTTTCACTGGTAAGTTTCACGGGTCAAGGTTTCACGGGTAAGTTTCACGGGTAAGTTTTACGGGTAAGTTTCACGGGTGACGTTTCACGGTTCTAGGTTTCACTGGAAAGTTTCACGGGTCAAGGATTCACGGGTAAGTTTCACGGGTAAGTTTCACGGGTATGTTTCACGGGTGACGTTTCACGGGTCTAGGTTTCACTAGTAAGTTTCACGGGTCAAGGTTTCACGGGTAAGTTTCACGGGTAAGTTTCACGGGTAAGTTTCACGGGTATGTTTCACGGGTGACGTTTCACGGGTCTAGGTTTCACTGGTAAGTTTCACGGGTAAGTTTTACGGGTATGTTTCACGGGTGACGTTTCACGGGTCTAGGTTTCACTGTTAAGTTTCACGGGTCAAGGTTTCACGGGTAAGTTTCACGGGTAAGTTTCACGGGTATGTTTCACGGGTGACGTTTCACGGGTCTAGGTTTCACGGGTAAGTTTCACGGGTAAGTTTTACGGGTATGTTTCACGGGTGACGTTTCACGGGTCTAGGTTTCACTGTTAAGTTTCACGGGTCAAGGTTTCACGGGTAAGTTTCACGGGTAAGTTTCACGGGTATGTTTCACGGGTGACGTTTCACGGGTCTAGGTTTCACTGGTAAGTTTCACGGGTCTAGGTTTCACGGGTAAGTTTCACGGGTAAGTTTCACGGGTATGTTTCACGGGTGACGTTTCACGGGTCTAGGTTTCACTGGTAAGTTTCACGGGTCAAGGTTTCACGGTTAAGTTTCACGGGTAAGTTTCACGGGTATGTTTCACGGGTGACGTTTCACGGGTCTAGGTTTCACTGGTAAGTTTCACGGGTCAAGGTTTTACGGGTAAGTTTCACGGGTAAGTTTCACGGGTATGTTTCACGGGTGACGTTTCACGGGTCTAGGTTTCACTGGTAAATTTCACGGGTCAAGGTTTCACGGGTAAGTTTCACGGGTGACGTTTCACGGGTGACGTTTCACGGGTCTAGGTTTCACTGGTAAGTTTCACGGGTCAAGGTTTCACGGGTAAGTTTCACGGGTAAGTTTCACGGGTATGTTTCACAAGTGACGTTTCACGGGTCTAGGTTTCACTGGAAAGTTTCACGGGTCAAGGTTTCACGGGTAAGTTTCACGGGTAAGTTTTACGGGTATGTTTTACAGGCGACGTTTCACGGGTCTAGGTTTCACTGGTAAGTTTCACGGGTCTAGGTTTCACGGGTAAGTTTCACGGGTAAGTTTCACGGGTATGTTTCATGGGTGATGTTTCACGGGTCTAGGTTTCACTGGTAAGTTTCACGGGTCAAGGTTTCACGGGTAAGTTTCACGGGTAAGTTTCACGGGTATGTTTCACGGGTGACGTTTCACGGGTAAGTTTTACGCGTAAGTTTCACGGGTGACGTTTCACGGGTCTAGGTTTCACTGGTAAGTTTCACGGGTCAAGGTTTCACGGGTAAGTTTCACGGGTAAGTTTCACGGGTATGTTTCACGGGTGACGTTTCACGGGTAAGTTTTACGGGTAAGTTTCACGGGTGACGTTTCACGGGTCTAGGTTTCACTGGTAAGTTTTACGGGTCAAGGTTTCACGGGTAAGTTTCACGGGTAAGTTTCACGGGTGACGTTTCACGGGTGCGTTTCACGGGTCTAGGTTTCACTGGTAAGTTTCACGGGTCAAGGTTTCACGGGTAAGTTTCACCGGTAAGTTTCACGGGTATGTTTCACAAGTGACGTTTCACGGGTCTAGGTTTCACTGGAAAGTTTCACGGGTCAAGGTTTCACGGGTAAGTTTCACGGGTAAGTTTTACGGGTATGTTTTACAGGCGACGTTTCACGGGTCTAGGTTTCACTGGTAAGTTTCACGGGTCTAGGTTTCACGGGTAAGTTTCACGGGTAAGTTTCACGGGTATGTTTCATGGGTGATGTTTCACGGGTCTAGGTTTCACTGGTAAATTTCACGGGTCAAGGTTTCACGGGTAAGTTTCACGGGTAAGTTTTACGGGTATGTTTTACAGGTGACGTTTCACGGGTCTAGGTTTCACTGGTAAGTTTCACGGGTCAAGGTTTCACGGGTAAGTTTCACGGGTAAGTTTCACGGGTATGTTTCATGGGTGATGTTTCACGGGTCTAGGTTTTACTGGTAAGTTTTACGGGTCAAGGTTTCACGGGTAAGTTTCACGGGTAAGTTTCACGGGTGACGTTTCACGGGTCTAGGTTTCACTGGTAAGTTTCACGGGTATGTTTCACGGGTGACGTTTCACGGGTCTAGGTTTCACTGGTAAGTTTCACGGGTCAAGGTTTCACGGGTAAGTTTCACGGGTAAGTTTCACGGGTATGTTTCACGGATGACGTTTCACGGGTCTTGGTTTCACTGGTAAGTTTCACGGGTCAAGGTTTCACGGGTAAGTTTCACGGGTAAGTTTTACGGGTATGTTTTACAGGTGACGTTTCACGGGTAAGTTTCACGGGTAAGTTTCACGGGTATGTTTCACGGGTGAAGTTTCACGGGTCTTGGTTTCACTGGTAAGTTTCACGGGTCAAGGTTTCACGGGTAAGTTTCACGGGTAAGTTTTACGGGTATGTTCTACAGGTGACGTTTCACGGGTAAGTTTCACGGGTAAGTTTCACGGGTATGTTTCACGGGTGAAGTTTCACGGGTCTAGGTTTCACTGGTAAGTTTCACGGGTCAAGGTTTCACGGGTAAGTTTCACGGGTAAGTTTTACGGGTAAGTTTCACTGGTGACGCTTCATGGGTCTAGGTTTCACTGGAAAGTTTCACGGGTCAAGGATTCACGGGTAAGTTTCACGGGTAAGTTTTACGGGTATGTTTTACAGGTGACGTTTCACGGGTCTAGGTTTCACTGGTAAGTTTCACGGGTCAAGGTTTCACGGGTAAGATTCACGGGTAAGTTTCACGGGTATGTTTCATGGGTGATGTTTCACGGGTCTAGGTTTCACTGGTAAGTTTCACGGGTCAAGGTTTTACGGGTAAGTTTCACGGGTAAGTTTCACGGGTATGTTTCACGGGTGACGTGTCACGGGTCTAGGTTTCACTGGTAAGTTTCACGGGACAAGGTTTCACGGGTAAGTTTCACGGGTAAGTTTCACAGGTATGTTTCACGGGTGACGTTTCACGGGTCTAGGTTTCACTAGTAAGTTTCACGGGTCAAGGTTTCACGGGTAAGTTTCACGGGTAAGTTTCACGGGTATGTTTTATGGGTGATGTTTCACGGGTCTAGGTTTTACTGGTAAGTTTCACGGGTCAAGGTTTCACGGGTAAGTTTCACGGGTAAGTTTCACGGGTGACGTTTCACGGGTCTAGGTTTCACTGGTAAGTTTCACGGGTATGTTTCACGGGTAAGTTTTACGGGTATGTTTTACAGGTTACGTTTCACGGGTCTAGGTTTCACTGGTAAGTTTCACGGGTCAAGGTTTCACGGGTCAAGGTTTCACGGGTAAGTTTCACGGGTAAGTTTCACGGGTATGTTTTACAGGTGACGTTTCACGGGTCTAGGTTTCACTGGTAAGTTTCACGGGTCAAGGTTTCACGGGTAAGATTCACGGGTAAGTTTCACGGGTATGTTTCATGGGTGATGTTTCACGGGTCTAGGTTTCACTGGTAAGTTTCACGGGTCAAGGTTTTACGGGTAAGTTTTACGGGTAAGTTTCACGGGTATGTTTCACGGGTGACGTTTCACGGGTCTAGGTTTCACTGGTAAGTTTCACGGGTCAAGGTTTCACGGGTAAGTTTCACGGGTAAGTTTCACGGGTATGTTTCACGGGTGACGTTTCACGGGTCTAGGTTTCACTAGTAAGTTTCACGGGTCAAGGTTTCACGGGTAAGTTTCACGGGTAAGTTTCACGGGTAAGTTTCACGGGTATGTTTCACGGGTGACGTTTCACGGGTCTAGGTTTCACTGGTAAGTTTCACGGGTAAGTTTTACGGGTATGTTTCACGGGTGACGTTTCACGGGTCTAGGTTTCACTGTTAAGTTTCACGGGTCAAGGTTTCACGGGTAAGTTTCACGGGTATGTTTCACGGGTGACGTTTCACGGGTCTAGGTTTCACGGGTAAGTTTCACGGGTAAGTTTTACGGGTATGTTTCACGGGTGACGTTTCACGGGTCTAGGTTTCACTGTTAAGTTTCACGGGTCAAGGTTTCACGGGTAAGTTTCACGGGTAAGTTTCACGGGTATGTTTCACGGGTGACGTTTCACGGGTCTAGGTTTCACTGGTAAGTTTCACGGGTCTAGGTTTCACGGGTAAGTTTCACGGGTAAGTTTCACGGGTATGTTTCACGGGTAACGTTTCACGGGTCTAGGTTTCACTGGTAAGTTTCACGGGTCAAGGTTTCACGGTTAAGTTTCACGGGTAAGTTTCACGGGTATGTTTCACGGGTGACGTTTCACGGGTCTAGGTTTCACTGGTAAGTTTCACGGGTCAAGGTTTTACGGGTAAGTTTCACGGGTAAGTTTCACGGGTATGTTTCACGGGTGACGTTTCACGGGTCTAGGTTTCACTGGTAAATTTCACGGGTCAAGGTTTCACGGGTAAGTTTCACGGGTGACGTTTCACGGGTGACGTTTCACGGGTCTAGGTTTCACTGGTAAGTTTCACGGGTCAAGGTTTCACGGGTAAGTTTCACGGGTAAGTTTCACGGGTATGTTTCACAAGTGACGTTTCACGGGTCTAGGTTTCACTGGAAAGTTTCACGGGTCAAGGTTTCACGGGTAAGTTTCACGGGTAAGTTTTACGGGTATGTTTTACAGGCGACGTTTCACGGGTCTAGGTTTCACTGGTAAGTTTCACGGGTCTAGGTTTCACGGGTAAGTTTCACGGGTAAGTTTCACGGGTATGTTTCATGGGTGATGTTTCACGGGTCTAGGTTTCACTGGTAAGTTTCACGGGTCAAGGTTTCACGGGTAAGTTTCACGGGTAAGTTTCACGGGTATGTTTCACGGGTGACGTTTCACGGGTAAGTTTTACGCGTAAGTTTCACGGATGACGTTTCACGGGTCTAGGTTTCACTGGTAAGTTTCACGGGTCAAGGTTTCACGGGTAAGTTTCACGGGTAAGTTTCACGGGTATGTTTCACGGGTGACGTTTCACGGGTAAGTTTTACGGGTAAGTTTCACGGGTGACGTTTCACGGGTCTAGGTTTCACTGGTAAGTTTCACGGGTCAAGGTTTCACGGGTAAGTTTCACGGGTAAGTTTCACGGGTATGTTTCACGGGTGACGTTTCACGGGTCTAGGTTTCACTGGTAAGTTTCACAGGTCAAGGATTCACGGGTAAGTTTCACGGGTATGTTTCACGGGTGACGTTTCACGGGTCTTGGTTTCACTGGTAAGTTTCACGGGTCAAGGTTTCACGGGTAAGTTTCACGGGTATGTTTCACGGGTGACGTTTCACGGGTCTAGGTTTCACTGGTAAGTTTCACGGGTCAAGGTTTCACGGGTAAGTTTCACGGGTAAGTTTTACGGGTAAGTTTCACGGGTGACGTTTCACGGGTCTAGGTTTCACTGGTAAGTTTCACGGGTCAAGGTTTCACGGGTAAGTTTCACGGGTAAGTTTCACGGGTATGTTTCACGGGTGACGTTTCACGGGTCTAGGTTTCACTGGAAAGTTTCACGGGTCAAGGTTTCACGGGTAAGTTTCACGGGTAAGTTTTACGGGTATGTTTTACAGGTGACGTTTCACGGGTCTAGGTTTCACTGGTAAGTTTCACGGGTCAAGGTTTCACGGGTAAGTTTCACGGGTAAGTTTCACGGGTATGTTTCATTGGTGATGTTTCACGGGTCTAGGTTTTACTGGTAAGTTTCACGGGTCAAAGTTTCACGGGTAAGTTTCACGGGTGACGTTTCACGGGTCTAGGTTTCATTGGCAAGTTTCACGGGTATGTTTCACGGGTAAGTTTTACGGGTATGTTTTACAGGTGACGTTTCACGGGTCTAGGTTTCACTGGTAAGTTTCACGGGTCAAGGTTTCACGGGTCAAGGTTTCACGGGTAAGTTTCACGGGTAAGTTTCACGTGTATGTTTCACGGATGACGTTTCACGGGTCTTGGTTTCACTGGTAAGTTTCACGGGTCAAGGTTTCACGGGTAAGTTTCACGGGTAAGTTTTACGGGTATGTTTTACAGGTGACGTTTGACGGGTAAGTTTCACGGGTAAGTTTCACGGGTAAGTTTCACGGGTGACGTTTCACGGGTCTAGGTTTCACTGGTAAGTTTCACGGGTCAAGGTTTCACGGGTAAGTTTCACGGGTAAGTTTCACGGGTATGTTTCACAAGTGACGTTTCACGGGTCTAGGTTTCACTGGAAAGTTTCACGGGTCAAGGTTTCACGGGTAAGTTTCACGGGTAAGTTTTACGGGTATGTTTTACAGGCGACGTTTCACGGGTCTAGGTTTCACTGGTAAGTTTAACGGGTCTAGGTTTCACGGGTAAGTTTCACGGGTAAGTTTCACGGGTATGTTTCATGGGTGATGTTTCACGGGTCTAGGTTTCACTGGTAAGTTTCACGGGTCAAGGTTTCACGGGTAAGTTTCACGGGTAAGTTTCACGGGTATGTTTCACGGGTGACGTTTCACGGGTAAGTTTTACGCGTAAGTTTCACGGGTGACGTTTCACGGGTCTAGGTTTCACTGGTAAGTTTCACGGGTCAAGGTTTCACGAGTAAGTTTCACGGGTAAGTTTTACGGGTAAGTTTCACGGGTGACGTTTCACGGGTCTAGGTTTCACTGGTAAGTTTCACGGGTCAAGGTGTCACGGGTAAGTTTCACGGGTAAGTTTCACGGGTATGTTTCACGGGTGACGTTTCACTGGTCTAGGTTTCACTGGTAAGTTTCACGGGTCAAGGTTTCACGGGTAAGTTTCACGGGTAAGTTTCACGGGTAAGTTTTACGGGTGACGTTTCACGGGTGCGTTTCACGGGTCTAGGTTTCACTGGTAAGTTTCACGGGTCAAGGTTTCACGGGTAAGTTACACCGGTAAGTTTCACGGGTATGTTTTACAGGCGACGTTTCACGGGTCTAGGTTTCACTGGTAAGTTTCACGGGTCTAGGTTTCACGGGTAAGTTTCACGGGTAAGTTTCACGGGTAAGTTTCACGGGTATGTTTCATGGGTGATGTTTCACGGGTCTAGGTTTTACTGGTAAGTTTCACGGGTCAAGGTTTCACGGGTAAGTTTCACGGGTAAGTTTCACGGGTGACGTTTCACGGGTCTAGGTTTCACTGGTAAGTTTCACGGGTATGTTTCACGGGTGACGTTTCACGGGTCTAGGTTTCACTGGTAAGTTTCACGGGTCAAGGTTTCACGGGTAAGTTTCACGGGTAAGTTTTACGGGTATGTTTTACAGGTGACGTTTCACGGGTAAGTTTCACGGGTAAGTTTCACGGGTATGTTTCACGGGTGAAGTTTCACGGGTCTTGGTTTCACTGGTAAGTTTCACGGGTCAAGGTTTCACGGGTAAGTTTCACGGGTAAGTTTTACGTGTATGTTCTACAGGTGACGTTTCACGGGTAAGTTTCACGGGTAAGTTTCACGGGTATGTTTCACGGGTGAAGTTTCACGGGTCTAGGTTTCACTGGTAAGTTTCACGGGTCAAGGTTTCACGGGTAAGTTTCACGGGTAAGTTTTACGGGTAAGTTTCACGGGTGACGTTTCACGGTTCTAGGTTTCACTGGAAAGTTTCACGGGTCAAGGATTCACGGGTAAGTTTCACGGGTAAGTTTTACGGGTATGTTTTACAGGTGACGTTTCACGGGTCTAGGTTTCACTGGTAAGTTTCACGGGTCAAGGTTTCACGGGTAAGTTTCACGGGTATGTTTCATGGGTGATGTTTCACGGGTCTAGGTTTCACTGGTAAGTTTCACGGGTCAAGGTTTTACGGGTAAGTTTCACGGGTAAGTTTCACGGGTATGTTTCACGGGTGACGTTTCACGGGTCTAGGTTTCACTAGTAAGTTTCACGGGTCAAGGTTTCACGGGTAAGTTTCACGGGTAAGTTTTACGGGTATGTTTTATGGGTGATGTTTCACGGGTCTAGGTTTTACTGGTAAGTTTCACGGGTCAAGGTTTCACGGGTAAGTTTCACGGGTAAGTTTCACGGGTGACGTTTCACGGGTCTAGGTTTCACTGGTAAGTTTCACGGGTATGTTTCACGGGTAAGTTTTACGGGTATGTTTTACAGGTTACGTTTCACGGGTCTAGGTTTCACTGGTAAGTTTCACGGGTCAAGGTTTCACGGGTCAAGGTTTCACGGGTAAGTTTCACGGGTAAGTTTCACGGGTATGTTTTACAGGTGACGTTTCACGGGTCTAGGTTTCACTGGTAAGTTTCACGGGTCAAGGTTTCACGGGTAAGATTCACGGGTAAGTTTCACGGGTATGTTTCATGGGTGATGTTTCACGGGTCTAGGTTTCACTGGTAAGTTTCACGGGTCAAGGTTTTACGGGTAAGTTTTACGGGTAAGTTTCACGGGTATGTTTCACGGGTGACGTTTCACGGGTCTAGGTTTCACTGGTAAGTTTAACGGGTCAAGGTTTCACGGGTAAGTTTCACGGGTAAGTTTCACGGGTATGTTTCACGGGTGACGTTTCACGGGTCTAGGTTTCACTAGTAAGTTTCACGGGTCAAGGTTTCACGGGTAAGTTTCACGGGTAAGTTTCACGGGTAAGTTTCACGGGTATGTTTCACGGGTGACGTTTCACGGGTCTAGGTTTCACTGGTAAGTTTCACGGGTCAAGGTTTCACGGGTAAGTTTCACGGGTAAGTTTTACGGGTATGTTTCACGGGTGACGTTTCACGGGTCTAGGTTTCACTGTTAAGTTTCACGGGTCAAGGTTTCACGGGTAAGTTTCACGGGTATGTTTCACGGGTGACGTTTCACGGGTCTAGGTTTCACTGGTAAGTTTCACGGGTCTAGGTTTCACGGGTAAGTTTCACGGGTAAGTTTCACGGGTATGTTTCACGGGTGATGTTTCACGGGTCTAGGTTTCACTGGTAAGTTTCACGGGTCAAGGTTTCACGGTTAAGTTTCACGGGTAAGTTTCACGGGTATGTTTCACGGGTGACGTTTCACGGGTCTAGGTTTCACTGGTAAGTTTCACGGGTCAAGGTTTTACGGGTAAGTTTCACGGGTAAGTTTCACGGGTATGTTTCACGGGTGACGTTTCACGGGTCTAGGTTTCACTGGTAAGTTTCACGGGTCAAGGTTTCACGGGTAAGTTTTACGGGTAAGTTTCACGGGTGACGTTTCACGGGTGACGTTTCACGGGTCTAGGTTTCACTGGTAAGTTTCACGGGTCAAGGTTTCACGGGTAAGTTTCACGGGTAAGTTTCACGGGTATGTTTCACAAGTGACGTTTCACGGGTCTAGGTTTCACTGGAAAGTTTCACGGGTCAAGGTTTCACGGGTAAGTTTCACGGGTAAGTTTTACGGGTATGTTTTACAGGCTACGTTTCACGGGTCTAAGTTTCACTGGTAAGTTTCACGGGTCTAGGTTTCACGGGTAAGTTTCACGGGTAAGTTTCACGGGTATGTTTCATGGGTGATGTTTCACGGGTCTAGGTTTCACTGGTAAGTTTCACGGGTCAAGGTTTCACGGGTAAGTTTCACGGGTAAGTTTCACGGGTATGTTTCACGGGTGACGTTTCACGGGTAAGTTTTACGCGTAAGTTTCACGGGTGACGTTTCACGGGTCTAGGTTTCACTGGTAAGTTTTACGGGTCAAGGTTTCACGGGTAAGTTTCACGGGTAAGTTTCACGGGTATGTTTCACGGGTGACGTTTCACGGGTAAGTTTTACGGGTAAGTTTCACGGGTGACGTTTCACGGGTCTAGGTTTCACTGGTAAGTTTCACGGGTCAAGGTTTCACGGGTAAGTTTCACGGGTAAGTTTCACGGGTATGTTTCACGGGTGACGTTTCACGGGTCTAGGTTTCACTGGTAAGTTTCACAGGTCAAGGATTCACGGGTAAGTTTCACGGGTAAGTTTCACGGGTATGTTTCACGGGTGACGTTTCACGGGTCTTGGTTTCACTGGTAAGTTTCACGGGTCAAGGTTTCACGGGTAAGTTTCACGGGTATGTTTCACGGGTGACGTTTCACGGGTCTAGGTTTCACTGGTAAGTTTCACGGGTCAAGGTTTCACGGGTAAGTTTCACGGGTAAGTTTCACGGGTATGTTTCACGGGTGACGTTTCACGGGTAAGTTTTACGGGTAAGTTTCACGGGTGACGTTTCACGGGTCTAGGTTTCACTGGAAAGTTTCACGGGTCAAGGTTTCACGGGTAAGTTTCACGGGTAAGTTTTACGGGTATGTTTTACAGGTGACGTTTCACGGGTCTAGGTTTCACTGGTAAGTTTCACGGGTCAAGGTTTCACGGGTAAGTTTCACGGGTAAGTTTCACGGGTATGTTTCATTGGTGATGTTTCACGGGTCTAGGTTTTACTGGTAAGTTTCACGGGTCAAAGTTTCACGGGTAAGTTTCACGGGTGACGTTTCACGGGTCTAGGTTTCATTGGCAAGTTTCACGGGTATGTTTCACGGGTAAGTTTTACGGGTATGTTTTACAGGTGACGTTTCACGGGTCTAGGTTTCACTGGTAAGTTTCACGGGTCAAGGTTTCACGGGTCAAGGTTTCACGGGTAAGTTTCACGGGTAAGTTTCACGTGTATGTTTCACGGATGACGTTTCACGGGTCTTGGTTTCACTGGTAAGTTTCACGGGTCAAGGTTTCACGGGTAAGTTTCACGGGTAAGTTTTACGGGTATGTTTTACAGGTGACGTTTGACGGGTAAGTTTCACGGGTAAGTTTCACGGGTAAGTTTCACGGGTGACGTTTCACGGGTCTAGGTTTCACTGGTAAGTTTCACGGGTCAAGGTTTCACGGGTAAGTTTCACGGGTAAGTTTCACGGGTATGTTTCACAAGTGACGTTTCACGGGTCTAGGTTTCACTGGAAAGTTTCACGGGTCAAGGTTTCACGGGTAAGTTTCACGGGTAAGTTTTACGGGTATGTTTTACAGGCGACGTTTCACGGGTCTAGGTTTCACTGGTAAGTTTCACGGGTCTAGGTTTCACGGGTAAGTTTCACGGGTAAGTTTCACGGGTATGTTTCATGGGTGATGTTTCACGGGTCTAGGTTTCACTGGTAAGTTTCACGGGTCAAGGTTTCACGGGTAAGTTTCACGGGTAAGTTTCACGGGTATGTTTCACGGGTGACGTTTCACGGGTAAGTTTTACGCGTAAGTTTCACGGGTGACGTTTCACGGGTCTAGGTTTCACTGGTAAGTTTCACGGGTCAAGGTTTCACGAGTAAGTTTCACGGGTAAGTTTTACGGGTAAGTTTCACGGGTGACGTTTCACGGGTCTAGGTTTCACTGGAAAGTTTCACGGGTCAAGGTTTCACGGGTAAGTTTCACGGGTAAGTTTTACGGGTATGTTTTACAGGCGACGTTTCACGGGTCTAGGTTTCACTGGTAAGTTTCACGGGTCTAGGTTTCACGGGTAAGTTTCACGGGTAAGTTTCACGGGTATGTTTCATGGGTGATGTTTCACGGGTCTAGGTTTCACTGGTAAGTTTCACGGGTCAAGGTTTCACGGGTAAGTTTCACGGGTAAGTTTCACGGGTATGTTTCACGGGTGACGTTTCACGGGTAAGTTTTACGCGTAAGTTTCACGGGTGACGTTTCACGGGTCTAGGTTTCACTGGTAAGTTTCACGGGTCAAGGTGTCACGGGTAAGTTTCACGGGTAAGTTTCACGGGTATGTTTCACGGGTGACGTTTCACTGGTCTAGGTTTCACTGGTAAGTTTCACGGGTCAAGGTTTCACGGGTAAGTTTCACGGGTAAGTTTCACGGGTAAGTTTTACGGGTGACGTTTCACGGGTGCGTTTCACGGGTCTAGGTTTCACTGGTAAGTTTCACGGGTCAAGGTTTCACGGGTAAGTTACACCGGTAAGTTTCACGGGTATGTTTTACAGGCGACGTTTCACGGGTCTAGGTTTCACTGGTAAGTTTCACGGGTCTAGGTTTCACGGGTAAGTTTCACGGGTAAGTTTCACGGGTAAGTTTCACGGGTATGTTTCATGGGTGATGTTTCACGGGTCTAGGTTTTACTGGTAAGTTTCACGGGTCAAGGTTTCACGGGTAAGTTTCACGGGTAAGTTTCACGGGTGACGTTTCACGGGTCTAGGTTTCACTGGTAAGTTTCACGGGTATGTTTCACGGGTGACGTTTCACGGGTCTAGGTTTCACTGGTAAGTTTCACGGGTCAAGGTTTCACGGGTAAGTTTCACGGGTAAGTTTCACGGGTATGTTTCACGGATGACGTTTCACGGGTCTTGGTTTCACTGGTAAGTTTCACGGGTCAAGGTTTCACGGGTAAGTTTCACGGGTAAGTTTTACGGGTATGTTTTACAGGTGACGTTTCACGGGTAAGTTTCACGGGTAAGTTTCACGGGTATGTTTCACGGGTGAAGTTTCACGGGTCTTGGTTTCACTGGTAAGTTTCACGGGTCAAGGTTTCACGGGTAAGTTTCACGGGTAAGTTTTACGTGTATGTTCTACAGGTGACGTTTCACGGGTAAGTTTCACGGGTAAGTTTCACGGGTATGTTTCACGGGTGAAGTTTCACGGGTCTAGGTTTCACTGGTAAGTTTCACGGGTCAAGGTTTCACGGGTAAGTTTCACGGGTAAGTTTTACGGGTAAGTTTCACGGGTGACGTTTCACGGTTCTAGGTTTCACTGGAAAGTTTCACGGGTCAAGGATTCACGGGTAAGTTTCACGGGTAAGTTTTACGGGTATGTTTTACAGGTGACGTTTCACGGGTCTAGGTTTCACTGGTAAGTTTCACGGGTCAAGGTTTCACGGGTAAGTTTCACGGGTATGTTTCATGGGTGATGTTTCACGGGTCTAGGTTTCACTGGTAAGTTTCACGGGTCAAGGTTTTACGGGTAAGTTTCACGGGTAAGTTTCACGGGTATGTTTCACGGGTGACGTTTCACGGGTCTAGGTTTCACTAGTAAGTTTCACGGGTCAAGGTTTCACGGGTAAGTTTCACGGGTAAGTTTTACGGGTATGTTTTATGGGTGATGTTTCACGGGTCTAGGTTTTACTGGTAAGTTTCACGGGTCAAGGTTTCACGGGTAAGTTTCACGGGTAAGTTTCACGGGTGACGTTTCACGGGTCTAGGTTTCACTGGTAAGTTTCACGGGTATGTTTCACGGGTAAGTTTTACGGGTATGTTTTACAGGTTACGTTTCACGGGTCTAGGTTTCACTGGTAAGTTTCACGGGTCAAGGTTTCACGGGTCAAGGTTTCACGGGTAAGTTTCACGGGTAAGTTTCACGGGTATGTTTTACAGGTGACGTTTCACGGGTCTAGGTTTCACTGGTAAGTTTCACGGGTCAAGGTTTCACGGGTAAGATTCACGGGTAAGTTTCACGGGTATGTTTCATGGGTGATGTTTCACGGGTCTAGGTTTCACTGGTAAGTTTCACGGGTCAAGGTTTTACGGGTAAGTTTTACGGGTAAGTTTCACGGGTATGTTTCACGGGTGACGTTTCACGGGTCTAGGTTTCACTGGTAAGTTTAACGGGTCAAGGTTTCACGGGTAAGTTTCACGGGTAAGTTTCACGGGTATGTTTCACGGGTGACGTTTCACGGGTCTAGGTTTCACTAGTAAGTTTCACGGGTCAAGGTTTCACGGGTAAGTTTCACGGGTAAGTTTCACGGGTAAGTTTCACGGGTATGTTTCACGGGTGACGTTTCACGGGTCTAGGTTTCACTGGTAAGTTTCACGGGTCAAGGTTTCACGGGTAAGTTTCACGGGTAAGTTTTACGGGTATGTTTCACGGGTGACGTTTCACGGGTCTAGGTTTCACTGTTAAGTTTCACGGGTCAAGGTTTCACGGGTAAGTTTCACGGGTATGTTTCACGGGTGACGTTTCACGGGTCTAGGTTTCACTGGTAAGTTTCACGGGTCTAGGTTTCACGGGTAAGTTTCACGGGTAAGTTTCACGGGTATGTTTCACGGGTGATGTTTCACGGGTCTAGGTTTCACTGGTAAGTTTCACGGGTCAAGGTTTCACGGTTAAGTTTCACGGGTAAGTTTCACGGGTATGTTTCACGGGTGACGTTTCACGGGTCTAGGTTTCACTGGTAAGTTTCACGGGTCAAGGTTTTACGGGTAAGTTTCACGGGTAAGTTTCACGGGTATGTTTCACGGGTGACGTTTCACGGGTCTAGGTTTCACTGGTAAGTTTCACGGGTCAAGGTTTCACGGGTAAGTTTTACGGGTAAGTTTCACGGGTGACGTTTCACGGGTGACGTTTCACGGGTCTAGGTTTCACTGGTAAGTTTCACGGGTCAAGGTTTCACGGGTAAGTTTCACGGGTAAGTTTCACGGGTATGTTTCACAAGTGACGTTTCACGGGTCTAGGTTTCACTGGAAAGTTTCACGGGTCAAGGTTTCACGGGTAAGTTTCACGGGTAAGTTTTACGGGTATGTTTTACAGGCTACGTTTCACGGGTCTAAGTTTCACTGGTAAGTTTCACGGGTCTAGGTTTCACGGGTAAGTTTCACGGGTAAGTTTCACGGGTATGTTTCATGGGTGATGTTTCACGGGTCTAGGTTTCACTGGTAAGTTTCACGGGTCAAGGTTTCACGGGTAAGTTTCACGGGTAAGTTTCACGGGTATGTTTCACGGGTGACGTTTCACGGGTAAGTTTTACGCGTAAGTTTCACGGGTGACGTTTCACGGGTCTAGGTTTCACTGGTAAGTTTTACGGGTCAAGGTTTCACGGGTAAGTTTCACGGGTAAGTTTCACGGGTATGTTTCACGGGTGACGTTTCACGGGTAAGTTTTACGGGTAAGTTTCACGGGTGACGTTTCACGGGTCTAGGTTTCACTGGTAAGTTTCACGGGTCAAGGTTTCACGGGTAAGTTTCACGGGTAAGTTTCACGGGTATGTTTCACGGGTGACGTTTCACGGGTCTAGGTTTCACTGGTAAGTTTCACAGGTCAAGGATTCACGGGTAAGTTTCACGGGTAAGTTTCACGGGTATGTTTCACGGGTGACGTTTCACGGGTCTTGGTTTCACTGGTAAGTTTCACGGGTCAAGGTTTCACGGGTAAGTTTCACGGGTATGTTTCACGGGTGACGTTTCACGGGTCTAGGTTTCACTGGTAAGTTTCACGGGTCAAGGTTTCACGGGTAAGTTTCACGGGTAAGTTTTACGGGTAAGTTTCACGGGTGACGTTTCACGGGTCTAGGTTTTACTGGTAAGTTTCACGGGTCAAGGTTTCACGGGTAAGTTTCACGGGTAAGTTTCACGGGTATGTTTCACGGGTGACGTTTCACGGGTCTAGGTTTCACTGGAAAGTTTCACGGGTCAAGGTTTCACTGGTAAGTTTCACGGGTAAGTTTCACGGGTAAGTTTTACGGGTATGTTTTACAGGTGACGTTTCACGGGTCTAGGTTTCACTGGTAAGTTTCACGGGTCAAGGTTTCACGGGTAAGTTTCACGGGTAAGTTTCACGGGTATGTTTCATGGGTGATGTTTCACGGGTCTAGGTTTTACTGGTAAGTTTCACGGGTCAAAGTTTCACGGGTAAGTTTCACGGGTGACGTTTCACGGGTCTAGGTTTCACTGGCAAGTTTCACGGGTATGTTTCACGGGTAAGTTTACGGGTATGTTTTACAGGTGACGTTTCACGGGTCTAGGTTTCACTGGTAAGTTTCACGGGTCAAGGTTTCACGGGTCAAGGTTTCACGGGTAAGTTTCACGGGTAAGTTTCACGGGTATGTTTCACGGATGACGTTTCACGGGTCTTGGTTTCACTGGTAAGTTTCACGGGTCAAGGTTTCACGGGTAAGTTTCACGGGTAAGTTTTACGGGTATGTTTTACAGGTGACGTTTCACGGGTAAGTTTCACGGGTAAGTTTCACGGGTAAGTTTCACGGGTGACGTTTCACGGGTCTAGGTTTCACTGGTAAGTTTCACGGGTCAAGGTTTCACGGGTAAGTTTCACGGGTAAGTTTCACGGGTATGTTTCACAAGTGACGTTTCACGGGTCTAGGTTTCACTGGAAAGTTTCACGGGTCAAGGTTTCACGGGTAAGTTTCACGGGTAAGTTTTACGGGTATGTTTTACAGGCGACGTTTCACGGGTCTAGGTTTCACTGGTAAGTTTCACGGGTCTAGGTTTCACGGGTAAGTTTCACGGGTAAGTTTCACGGGTATGTTTCATGGGTGATGTTTCACGGGTCTAGGTTTCACTGGTAAGTTTCACGGGTCAAGGTTTCACGGGTAAGTTTCACGGGTAAGTTTCACGGGTATGTTTCACGGGTGACGTTTCACGGGTAAGTTTTACGCGTAAGTTTCACGGGTGACGTTTCACGGGTCTAGGTTTCACTGGTAAGTTTCACGGGTCAAGGTTTCACGGGTAAGTTTCACGGGTAAGTTTTACGGGTAAGTTTCACGGGTGACGTTTCACGGGTCTAGGTTTCACTGGTAAGTTTCACGGGTCAAGGTTTCACGGGTAAGTTTCACGGGTAAGTTTCACGGGTATGTTTCACGGGTGACGTTTCACTGGTCTAGGTTTCACTGGTAAGTTTCACGGGTCAAGGTTTCACGGGTAAGTTTCACGGGTAAGTTTTACGGGTAAGTTTCACGGGTGACGTTTCACGGGTGCGTTTCACGGGTCTAGGTTTCACTGGTAAGTTTCACGGGTCAAGGTTTCACGGGTAAGTTTCACCGGTAAGTTTCACGGGTATGTTTCACAAGTGACGTTTCACGGGTCTAGGTTTCACTGGAAAGTTTCACGGGTCAAGGTTTCACGGGTAAGTTTCACGGGTAAGTTTTACGGGTATGTTTTACAGGCGACGTTTCACGGGTCTAGGTTTCACTGGTAAGTTTCACGGGTCTAGGTTTCACGGGTAAGTTTCACGGGTAAGTTTCACGGGTATGTTTCATGGGTGATGTTTCACGGGTCTAGGTTTCACTGGTAAATTTCACGGGTCAAGGTTTCACGGGTAAGTTTCACGGGTAAGTTTCACGGGTAAGTTTCACGGGTAAGTTTTACGGGTATGTTTTACAGGTGACGTTTCACGGGTCTAGGTTTCACTGGTAAGTTTCACGGGTCAAGGTTTCACGGGTAAGTTTCACGGGTAAGTTTCACGGGTATGTTTCATGGGTGATGTTTCACGGGTCTAGGTTTTACTGGTAAGTTTCACGGGTCAAGGTTTCACGGGTAAGTTTCACGGGTAAGTATCACGGGTGACGTTTCACGGGTCTAGGTTTCACTGGTAAGTTTCACGGGTATGTTTCACGGGTGACGTTTCACGGGTCTAGGTTTCACTGGTAAGTTTCACGGGTCAAGGTTTCACGGGTAAGTTTCACGGGTAAGTTTCACGGGTATGTTTCACGGATGACGTTTCACGGGTCTTGGTTTCACTGGTAAGTTTCACGGGTCAAGGTTTCACGGGTAAGTTTTACGGGTAAGTTTTACGGGTATGTTTTACAGGTGACGTTTCACGGGTAAGTTTCACGGGTAAGTTTCACGGGTATGTTTCACGGGTGAAGTTTCACGGGTCTTGGTTTCACTGGTAAGTTTCACGGGTCAAGGTTTCACGGGTAAGTTTCACGGGTAAGTTTTACGGGTATGTTCTACAGGTGACGTTTCACGGGTAAGTTTCACGGGTAAGTTTCACGGGTATGTTTCACGGGTGAAGTTTCACGGGTCTAGGTTTCACTGGTAAGTTTCACGGGTCAAGGTTTCACGGGTAAGTTTCACGGGTAAGTTTTACGGGTAAGTTTCACGGGTGACGTTTCACGGGTCTAGGTTTCACTGGAAAGTTTCACGGGTCAAGGATTCACGGGTAAGTTTCACGGGTAAGTTTTACGGGTATGTTTTACAGGTGACGTTTCACGGGTCTAGGTTTCACTGGTAAGTTTCACGGGTCAAGGTTTCACGGGTAAGATTCACGGGTAAGTTTCACGGGTATGTTTCATGGGTGATGTTTCACGGGTCTAGGTTTCACTGGTAAGTTTCACGGGTCAAGGTTTTACGGGTAAGTTTCACGGGTAAGTTTCACGGGTATGTTTCACGGGTGACGTTTCACGGGTCTAGGTTTCACTGGTAAATTTCACGGGTCAAGGTTTCACGGGTAAGTTTCACGGGTAAGTTTCACGGGTATGTTTCACGGGTGACGTTTCACGGGTCTAGGTTTCACTAGTAAGTTTTACGGGTCAAGGTTTCACGGGTAAGTTTCACGGGTAAGTTTCACGGGTATGTTTTATGGGTGATGTTTCACGGGTCTAGGTTTTACTGGTAAGTTTCACGGGTCAAGGTTTCACGGGTAAGTTTCACGGGTAAGTTTCACGGGTGACGTTTCACGGGTCTAGGTTTCACTGGTAAGTTTCACGGGTATGTTTCACGGGTAAGTTTTACGGGTATGTTTTACAGGTTACGTTTCACGGGTCTAGGTTTCACTGGTAAGTTTCACGGGTCAAGGTTTCACGGGTCAAGGTTTCACGGGTAAGTTTCACGGGTAAGTTTCACGGGTATGTTTTACAGGTGACGTTTCACGGGTCTAGGTTTCACTGGTAAGTTTCACGGGTCAAGGTTTCACGGGTAAGATTCACGGGTAAGTTTCACGGGTATGTTTCATGGGTGATGTTTCACGGGTCTAGGTTTCACTGGTAAGTTTCACGGGTCAAGGTTTTACGGGTAAGTTTTACGGGTAAGTTTCACGGGTATGTTTCACGGGTGACGTTTCACGGGTCTAGGTTTCACTGGTAAGTTTCACGGGTCAAGGTTTCACGGGTAAGTTTCACGGGTAAGTTTCACGGGTATGTTTCACGGGTGACGTTTCACGGGTCTAGGTTTCACTAGTAAGTTTCACGGGTCAAGGTTTCACGGGTAAGTTTCACGGGTAAGTTTCACGGGTAAGTTTCACGGGTATGTTTCACGGGTGACGTTTCACGGGTCTAGGTTTCACTGGTAAGTTTCACGGGTCAAGGTTTCACGGGTAAGTTTCACGGGTAAGTTTTACGGGTATGTTTCACGGGTGACGTTTCACGGGTCTAGGTTTCACTGTTAAGTTTCACGGGTCAAGGTTTCACGGGTAAGTTTCACGGGTAAGTTTCACGGGTATGTTTCACGGGTGACGTTTCACGGGTCTAGGTTTCACTGGTAAGTTTCACGGGTCTAGGTTTCACGGGTAAGTTTCACGGGTAAGTTTCACGGGTATGTTTCACGGGTGACGTTTCACGGGTCTAGGTTTCACTGGTAAGTTTCACGGGTCAAGGTTTCACGGGTAAGTTTTACGGGTAAGTTTCACGGGTGACGTTTCACGGGTGACGTTTCACGGGTCTAGGTTTCACTGGTAAGTTTCACGGGTCAAGGTTTCACGGGTAAGTTTCACGGGTAAGTTTCACGGGTATGTTTCACAAGTGACGTTTCACGGGTCTAGGTTTCACTGGAAAGTTTCACGGGTCAAGGTTTCACGGGTAAGTTTCACGGGTAAGTTTTACGGGTATGTTTTACAGGCGACGTTTCACGGGTCTAGGTTTCACTGGAAAGTTTCACGGATCAAGGTTTCACGGGTAAGTTTCACGGGTAAGTTTCACGGGTAAGTTTCACGGGTAAGTTTCACGGGTAAGTTTCACGGGTATGTTTCACTAGTGACGTTTCACGGGTCTAGGTTTCACTGGAAAGTTTCACGGGTCAAGGTTTCACGGGTAAGTTTCACGGGTAAGTTTTACGGGTATGTTTTACAGGTGACGTTTCACGGGTCTAGGTTTCACTGGTAAGTTTCACGGGTCAAGGTTTCACCGGTAAGTTTCACGGGTAAGTTTCACGGGTATGTTTCACGGGTGACGTTTCACGGGTAAGTTTTACGGGTAAGTTTCACGGGTGACGTTTCACGGGTCTAGGTTTCACTGGTAAGTTTCACGGGTCAAGGTTTCACGGGTAAGTTTCACGGGTAAGTTTCACGGGTATGTTTCACGGGTGACGTTTCACGGGTCTAGGTTTCACTGGTAAGTTTCACAGGTCAAGGATTCACGGGTAAGTTTCACGGGTAAGTTTCACGGGTATGTTTCACGGGTGACGTTTCACGGGTCTTGGTTTCACTGGTAAGTTTCACGGGTCAAGGTTTCACGGGTAAGTTTCACGGGTATGTTTCACGGGTGACGTTTCACGGGTCTAGGTTTCACTGGTAAGTTTCACGGGTCAAGGTTTCACGGGTAAGTTTCACGGGTAAGTTTTACGGGTAAGTTTCACGGGTGACGTTTCACGGGTCTAGGTTTCACTGGTAAGTTTCACGGGTCAAGGTTTCACGGGTAAGTTTCACGGGTAAGTTTCACGGGTATGTTTCACGGGTGACGTTTCACGGGTCTAGGTTTCACTGGTAAGTTTCACGGGTCAAGGTTTCACGGGTAAGTTTCACGGGTAAGTTTCACGGGTGACGTTTCACGGGTCTAGGTTTCACTGGCAAGTTTCACGGGTATGTTTCACGGGTAAGTTTTACGGGTATGTTTTACAGGTGACGTTTCACGGGTCTAGGTTTCACTGGTAAGTTTCACGGGTCAAGGTTTCACGGGTCAAGGTTTCACGGGTAAGTTTCACGGGTAAGTTTCACGGGTATGTTTCACGGATGACGTTTCACGGGTCTTGGTTTCACTGGTAAGTTTCACGGGTCAAGGTTTCACGGGTAAGTTTCACGGGTAAGTTTTACGGGTATGTTTTACAGGTGACGTTTCACGGGTAAGTTTCACGGGTAAGTTTCACGGGTAAGTTTCACGGGTATGTTTCACGGGTGACGTTTCACGGGTCTAGGTTTCACTGGTAAGTTTCACGGGTCAAGGTTTCACGGGTAAGTTTCACGGGTAAGTTTTACGGGTAAGTTTCACGGGTGACGTTTCACGGGTCTAGGTTTCACTGGAAAGTTTCACGGGTCAAGGTTTCACGGGTAAGTTTCACGGGTAAGTTTTACGGGTATGTTTTACAGGTGACGTTTCACGGGTCTAGGTTTCACTGGTAAGTTTCACGGGTCAAGTTTTCACGGGTAAGTTTCACGGGTAAGTTTCACGGGTATGTTTCACGGGTGACGTTTCACGGGTCTAGGTTTTACTAGTAAGTTTCACGGGTCCAGGTTTCACGGGTAAGTTTCACGGGTAAATTTCACGGGTATGTTTCACGGGTGACGTTTCACGGGTCTAGGTTTCACTGGTAAGTTTCACGGGTCAAGGTATCACGGGTAAGTTTCACGGGTAAGTTTCACGGGTATGTTTCACGGGTGACGTTTTACGGGTCTAGGTTTCACTGGTAAGTTTCACGGGTCAAGGTTTCACGGGTAAGTTTCACGGGTAAGTTTCACGGGTATGTTTCACGGGTGAAGTTTCACGGGTGACGTTTCACGGGTCTAGGTTTCACTCGTAAGTTTCACGGGTCAAGGTTTTACGGGTAAGTTTCACGGGTAAGTTTCACGGGTATGTTTCACGGGTGACGTTTCACGGGTCTAGGTTTCACTGGTAAGTTTCACGGGTCAAGGTTTCACGGGTAAGTTTCACGGGTAAGTTTTACGGGTAAGTTTCACGGGTGACGTTTCACGGGTGACGTTTCACGGGTCTAGGTTTCACTGGTAAGTTTCACGGGTCAAGGTGTCACGGGTAAGTTTCACGGTATGTTTCACGGGTGACGTTTCACGGGTCTAGGTTTCACTGGAAAGTTTCACGGGTCAAGGTCTCACGGGTAAGTTTCACGGGTAAGTTTTACGGGTATGTTTTACAGGCGACGTTTCACGGGTCTAGGTTTCACGGGTAAGTTTCACGGGTAAGTTTCACGGGTATGTTTCATGGGTGATGTTTCACGGGTTTAGGTTTCACTGGTAAGTTTCACGGGTCAAGGTTTCACGGGTAAGTTTTACGGGTAAGTTTCACGGGTATGTTTTACGGGTGACGTTTCACGGGTCTAGGTTTCACTGGTAAGTTTCACGGGTCAAGGTTTCACGGGTAAGTTTCACGGGTAAGTTTCACAGGTATGTTTCACGGGTGACGTTTCACGGGTCTAGGTTTCACTGGTAAGTTTCACGGGTCAAGGTTTCACGGGTAAGTTTCACGGGTAAGTTTCACGAGTATGTTTCACGGGTGACGTTTCACGGGTCTAGGTTTCACTGGTAAGTTTCACGGGTCAAGGTTTCACTGGTAAGTTTCACGGGTCAAGGTTTCACGGGTAAGTTTCACGGGTAAGTTTCACGGGTCTAGGTTTCACTGGTAAGTTTCACGGGTCAAGGTTTCACGGGTAAGTTTCACGGGTAAGTTTTACGGGTAAGTTTCACGGGTGACGTTTCACGGGTCTAGGTTTTACTGGTAAGTTTCACGGGTCAAGGTTTCACGGGTAAGTTTCACGGGTAAGTTTCACGGGTGACCTTTCACGGGTCTTGGTTTCACTGGTAAGTTTCACGGGTCAAGGTTTCAGGGGTAAGTTTCACGGGTAAATTTCACGGGTATGTTTCACGGGTGACGTTTCACGGGTCTAGGTTTCACTGGTAAGTTTTACGGGTCAAGGTTTCACGGGTAAGTTTTACGGGTAAGTTTCACGGGTGACGTTTCACGGGTGACGTTTCACGGGTCTAGGTTTCACTGGTAAGTTTCACGGGTCAAGGTTTCACGGGTAAGTTTCACGGGTAAGTTTCACGGGTATGTTTCACAAGTGACGTTTCACGGGTCTAGGTTTCACTGGAAAGTTTCACGGGTCAAGGTTTCACGGGTAAGTTTCACGGGTAAGTTTTACGGGTATGTTTTACAGGCGACGTTTCACGGGTCTAGGTTTCACTGGAAAGTTTCACGGATCAAGGTTTCACGGGTAAGTTTCACGGGTAAGTTTCACGGGTAAGTTTCACGGGTAAGTTTCACGGGTATGTTTCACTAGTGACGTTTCACGGGTCTAGGTTTCACTGGAAAGTTTCACGGGTCAAGGTTTCACGGGTAAGTTTCACGGGTAAGTTTTACGGGTATGTTTTACAGGTGACGTTTCACGGGTCTAGGTTTCACTGGTAAGTTTCACGGGTCAAGGTTTCACCGGTAAGTTTCACGGGTAAGTTTCACGGGTATGTTTCACGGGTGACGTTTCACGGGTAAGTTTTACGGGTAAGTTTCACGGGTGACGTTTCACGGGTCTAGGTTTCACTGGCAAGTTTCACGGGTCAAGGTTTCACGGGTAAGTTTCACGGGTAAGTTTCACGGGTATGTTTCACGGGTGACGTTTCACGGGTCTAGGTTTCACTGGTAAGTTTCACAGGTCAAGGATTCACGGGTAAGTTTCACGGGTAAGTTTCACGGGTATGTTTCACGGGTGACGTTTCACGGGTCTTGGTTTCACTGGTAAGTTTCACGGGTCAAGGTTTCACGGGTAAGTTTCACGGGTATGTTTCACGGGTGACGTTTCACGGGTCTAGGTTTCACTGGTAAGTTTCACGGGTCAAGGTTTCACGGGTAAGTTTCACGGGTAAGTTTTACGGGTAAGTTTCACGGGTGACGTTTCACGGGTCTAGGTTTCACTGGTAAGTTTCACGGGTCAAGGTTTCACGGGTAAGTTTCACGGGTAAGTTTCACGGGTATGTTTCACGGGTGACGTTTCACGGGTCTAGGTTTCACTGGAAAGTTTCACGGATCAAGGTTTCACGGGTAAGTTTCACGGGTAAGTTTCACGGGTAAGTTTTACGGGTATGTTTTACAGGTGACGTTTCACGGGTCTAGGTTTCACTGGTAAGTTTCACGGGTCAAGGTTTCACGGGTAAGTTTCACGGGTAAGTTTCACGGGTATGTTTCATGGGTGATGTTTCACGGGTCTAGGTTTTACTGGTAAGTTTCACGGGTCAAAGTTTCACGGGTAAGTTTCACGGGTAAGTTTCACGGGTATGTTTCACGGATGACGTTTCACGGGTCTTGGTTTCACTGGTAAGTTTCACGGGTCAAGGTTTCACGGGTAAGTTTCACGGGTAAGTTTTACGGGTATGTTTTACAGGTGACGTTTCACGGGTAAGTTTCACGGGTAAGTTTCACGGGTAAGTTTCACGGGTATGTTTCACGGGTGACGTTTCACGGGTCTAGGTTTCACTGGTAAGTTTCACGGGTCAAGGTTTCACGGGTAAGTTTCACGGGTAAGTTTTACGGGTAAGTTTCACGGGTGACGTTTCACGGGTCTAGGTTTCACTGGAAAGTTTCACGGGTCAAGGTTTCACGGGTAAGTTTCACGGGTAAGTTTTACGGGTATGTTTTACAGGTGACGTTTCACGGGTCTAGGTTTCACTGGTAAGTTTCACGGGTCAAGTTTTCACGGGTAAGTTTCACGGGTAAGTTTCACGGGTATGTTTCACGGGTGACGTTTCACGGGTCTAGGTTTTACTAGTAAGTTTCACGGGTCCAGGTTTCACGGGTAAGTTTCACGGGTAAATTTCACGGGTATGTTTCACGGGTGACGTTTCACGGGTCTAGGTTTCACTGGTAAGTTTCACGGGTCAAGGTATCACGGGTAAGTTTCACGGGTAAGTTTCACGGGTATGTTTCACGGGTGACGTTTTACGGGTCTAGGTTTCACTGGTAAGTTTCACGGGTCAAGGTTTCACGGGTAAGTTTCACGGGTAAGTTTCACGGGTATGTTTCACGGGTGAAGTTTCACGGGTGACGTTTCACGGGTCTAGGTTTCACTCGTAAGTTTCACGGGTCAAGGTTTTACGGGTAAGTTTCACGGGTAAGTTTCACGGGTATGTTTCACGGGTGACGTTTCACGGGTCTAGGTTTCACTGGTAAGTTTCACGGGTCAAGGTTTCACGGGTAAGTTTCACGGGTAAGTTTTACGGGTAAGTTTCACGGGTGACGTTTCACGGGTGACGTTTCACGGGTCTAGGTTTCACTGGTAAGTTTCACGGGTCAAGGTGTCACGGGTAAGTTTCACGGTATGTTTCACGGGTGACGTTTCACGGGTCTAGGTTTCACTGGAAAGTTTCACGGGTCAAGGTCTCACGGGTAAGTTTCACGGGTAAGTTTTACGGGTATGTTTTACAGGCGACGTTTCACGGGTCTAGGTTTCACGGGTAAGTTTCACGGGTAAGTTTCACGGGTATGTTTCATGGGTGATGTTTCACGGGTCTAGGTTTCACTGGTAAGTTTCACGGGTCAAGGTTTCACGGGTAAGTTTTACGGGTAAGTTTCACGGGTATGTTTTACGGGTGACGTTTCACGGGTCTAGGTTTCACTGGTAAGTTTCACGGGTCAAGGTTTCACGGGTAAGTTTCACGGGTAAGTTTCACAGGTATGTTTCACGGGTGACGTTTCACGGGTCTAGGTTTCACTGGTAAGTTTCACGGGTCAAGGTTTCACGGGTAAGTTTCACGGGTAAGTTTCACGGGTATGTTTCACGGGTGACGTTTCACGGGTCTAGGTTTCACTGGTAAGTTTCACGGGTCAAGGTTTCACTGGTAAGTTTCACGGGTCAAGGTTTCACGGGTAAGTTTCACGGGTCTAGGTTTCACTGGTAAGTTTCACGGGTCAAGGTTTCACGGGTAAGTTTCACGGGTAAGTTTTACGGGTAAGTTTCACGGGTGACGTTTCACGGGTCTAGGTTTTACTGGTAAGTTTCACGGGTCAAGGTTTCACGGGTAAGTTTCACGGGTAAGTTTCACGGGTAAGTTTCACGGGTGACCTTTCACGGGTCTTGGTTTCACTGGTAAGTTTCACGGGTCAAGGTTTCAGGGGTAAGTTTCACGGGTAAATTTCACGGGTATGTTTCACGGGTGACGTTTCACGGGTCTAGGTTTCACTGGTAAGTTTTACGGGTCAAGGTTTCACGGGTAAGTTTCACGGGTAAGTTTTACGGGTAAGTTTCACGGGTGACGTTTCACGGGTGACGTTTCACGGGTCTAGGTTTCACTGGTAAGTTTCACGGGTCAAGGTTTCACGGGTAAGTTTCACGGGTAAGTTTCACGGGTATGTTTCACGGGTGACGTTTCACGGGTCTAGGTTTCACTGGAAAGTTTCACGGGTCAAGGTTTCACGGGTAAGTTTCACGGGTAAGTTTTACGGGTAAGTTTTACGGGTATGTTTTACAGGCGACGTTTCACGGGTCTAGGTTTCACTGGTAAGTTTCACAGGGTCTAGGTTTCACGGGTAAGTTTCACGGGTCAAGGTTTCACGGGTAAGTTTCACGGGTAAGTTTCACGGGTATGTTTCACGGGTGACGTTTCACGGGTCTAGGTTTCACTGGTAAGTTTTACGGGTGACGTTTCACGGGTCTAGGTTTCACTGGTAAGTTTCACGGGTCAAGGTTTCACGGGTAAGTTTCACGGGTAAGTTTCACGGGTATGTTTCACGGGTGACGTTTCACGGGTCTAGGTTTCACTGGTAAGTTTCACGGGTCAAGGTTTCAATGGTAAGTTTCACGGGTAAGTTTCACGGGTATGTTTCACGGGTGACGTTTCTCGGGTCTTGGTTTCACTGGTAAGTTTCACGGGTCAAAGTTTCACGGGTAAGTTTCACGGGTAACTTTCACGGGTATGTTTCACGGGTGACGTTTCACGGGTCTAGGTTTCACTGGTAAGTTTCACGGGTCAAGGTTTCACGGGTAAGTTTCACGGGTAAGTTTCACGGGTATGTTTCACGGGTGACGTTTCACGGGTCTAGGTTTCACTGGTAAGTTTCACGGGTCAAGGTTTCACGGGTAAGTTTCACGGGTAAGTTTTACGGTTATGTTTCACGGGTGACGTTTCACGGGTCTAGGTTTCACTGGTAAGTTTCACGGGTCAAGGTTTCACGGGTAAGTTTTACGGGTAAGTTTCACGGGTAAGTTTCACAGGTGACCTTTCACGGGTCTAGGTTTCACTGGTAAGTTTCACGGGTCAAGGTTTCACGGGTAAGTTTCACGGGTAAGTTTCACGGGTATGTTTCACGGGTGACGTTTCACGGGTCTAGGTTTCACTGGTAAGTTTCACGGGTCAAGGTTTCACGGGTAAGTTTCACGGGTAAGTTTCACGGGTAAGTTTCACGGGTAAGTTTCACGGGTGACGTTTCACGGGTCTAGGTTTCACTGGTAAGTTTCACGGGTCAAGGTTTCACGGGTAAGTTTCACGGGTAAGTTTTACGGGTAAGTTTCACGGGTGACGTTTCACGGGTGACGTTTCACGGGTCTAGGTTTCACTGGTAAGTTTCACGGGTCAAGGTTTCACGGGTAAGTTTCACGGGTATGTTTCACGGGTGACGTTTCACGGGTCTAGGTTTCACTGGAAAGTTTTACGGGTCAAGGTTTCACGGGTAAGTTTCACGGGTAAGTTTTACGGGTATGTTTTACAGGCGACGTTTCACGGGTCTAGGTTTCACTGGTAAGTTTCACAGGGTCTAGGTTTCACGGGTAAGTTTCACGGGTCAAGGTTTCACGGGTAAGTTTCACGGGTAAGTTTCACGGGTATGTTTCACGGGTGACGTTTTACGGGTCTAGGTTTCACTGGTAAGTTTCACGGATCAAGGTTTCACGGGTAAGTTTCACGGGTAAGTTTCACGGGTATGTTTCACGGGTGTCGTTTCACGGGTCTAGGTTTCACTGGTAAGTTTCACAGGTCAAGGTTTCACGGGTAAGTTTCACGGGTAAGTTTCACGGGTAAGTTTCACGGGTGACGTTTCACGGGTCTAGGTTTCACTGGTAAGTTTCACGGGTCAAGGTTTCACGGGTAAGTTTCACGGGTAAGTTTCACGGGTATGTTTCACGGGTAAGTTTTACGGGTGTCGTTTCACGGGTCTAGGTTTCACTGGTAAGTTTCACGGGTCAAGGTTTCACGGGTAAGTTTCACGGGTAAGTTTTACGGTTAAGTTTCACGGGTGACGTTTCACGGGTCTAGGTTTCACTAGGAAGTTTCACGGGTCAAGGTTTCACGGGTAAGTTTCACGGGTAAGTTTCACGGGTAAGTTTTACGGGTAAGTTTCACGGGTGACGTTTCACGGGTCTAGGTTTCACTGGTAAGTTTCACGGGTCAAGGTTTCACGGGTAAGTTTCACGGGTAAGTTTCACGGGTATGTTTCACGGGTGACGTTTCACGGGTCTAGGTTTCACTGGAAAGTTTCACGGATCAAGGTTTCACGGGTAAGTTTCACGGGTAAGTTTTACGGGTATGTTTTACAGGTGACGTTTCACGGGTCTAGGTTTCACTGGTAAGTTTCACGGGTATGTTTCATGGGTGATGTTTCACGGGTCTAGGTTTTACTGGTAAGTTTCACGGGTCAAGGTTTCACGGGTAAGTTTCACGGGTAAGTTTCACGGGTGACGTTTCACGGGTCTAGGTTTCACTGGTAAGTTTCACGGGTATGTTTCACGGGTGACGTTTCACGGGTCTAGGTTTCACTGGTAAGTTTCACGGGTCAAGGTTTCACGGGTAAGTTTCACTGGTAAGTTTCACGGGTATGTTTCACGGATGACGTTTCACGGGTCTTGGTTTCACTGGTAAGTTTCACGGGTCAAGGTTTCACGGGTAAGTTTCACGGGTAAGTTTTACGGGTATGTTTTACAGGTGACGTTTCACGGGTAAGTTTCACGGGTAAGTTTCACGGGTATGTTTCACGGGTGACGTTTCACGGGTCTAGGTTTCACTGGTAAGTTTCACGGGTCAAGGTTTCACGGGTAAGTTTCACGGGTAAGTTTTACGGGTAAGTTTCACGGGTGACGTTTCACGGGTCTAGGTTTCACTGGAAAGTTTCACGGGTCAAGGATTCACGGGTAAGTTTCACGGGTAAGTTTTACGGGTATGTTTTACAGGTGACGTTTCACGGGTCTAGGTTTCACTGGTAAGTTTCACGGGTCAAGGTTTCACGGGTAAGATTCACGGGTAAGTTTCACGGGTATGTTTCATGGGTGATGTTTCACGGGTCTAGGTTTCACTGGTAAGTTTCACGGGTCAAGGTTTTACGGGTAAGTTTCACGGGTATGTTTCACGGGTGACATTTCACGGGTCTAGGTTTCACTGGTAAGTTTCACGGGTCAAGGTTTCACGGGTAAGTTTCACGGGTAAGTTTTACGGGTAAGTTTCACGGGTGACGTTTCACGGGTCTAGGTTTCACTAGGAAGTTTCACGGGTCAAGGTTTCACGGGTAAGTTTCACGGGTAAGTTTCACGGGTAAGTTTTACGGGTAAGTTTCACGGGTGACGTTTCACGGGTCTAGGTTTCACTGGTAAGTTTCACGGGTCAAGGTTTCACGGGTAAGTTTCACGGGTAAGTTTCACGGGTATGTTTCACGGGTGACGTTTCACGGGTCTAGGTTTCACTGGAAAGTTTCACGGATCAAGGTTTCACGGGTAAGTTTCACGGGTAAGTTTTACGGGTATGTTTTACAGGTGACGTTTCACGGGTCTAGGTTTCACTGGTAAGTTTCACGGGTCAAGGTTTCACGGGTAAGTTTCACGGGTAAGTTTCACGGGTATGTTTCATGGGTGATGTTTCACGGGTCTAGGTTTTACTGGTAAGTTTCACGGGTCAAGGTTTCACGGGTAAGTTTCACGGGTAAGTTTCACGGGTGACGTTTCACGGGTCTAGGTTTCACTGGTAAGTTTCACGGGTATGTTTCACGGGTGACGTTTCACGGGTCTAGGTTTCACTGGTAAGTTTCACGGGTCTTGGTTTCACTGGTAAGTTTCACAGGTCAAGGTTTCACGGGTAAGTTTCACGGGTAAGTTTTACGGGTATGTTTTACAGGTGACGTTTCACGGGTAAGTTTCACGGGTAAGTTTCACGGGTATGTTTCACGGGTGACGTTTCACGGGTCTTGGTTTCACTGGTAAGTTTCACGGGTCAAGGTTTCACGGGTAAGTTTCACGGGTATGTTTCACGGGTGACGTTTCACGGGTCTAGGTTTCACTGGTAAGTTTCACGGGTCAAGGTTTCACGGGTAAGTTTCACGGGTAAGTTTTACGGGTAAGTTTCACGGGTCTAGGTTTCAATGGTAAGTTTCACGGGTTAAGGTTTCACGGGTAAGTTTCACGGGTAAGTTTCACGGGTATGTTTCACGGGTGACGTTTCACGGGTCTAGGTTTCACTGGTAAGTTTCACGGGTCAAGGTTTCACGGGTAAGTTTCACGGGTAAGTTCTACGGTTATGTTTCACGGGTGACGTTTCACGGGTCTAGGTTTCACTGGTAAGTTTCACGGGTCAAGGTTTCACGGGTAAGTTTTACGGGTAAGTTTCACGGGTAAGTTTCACAGGTGACCTTTCACGGGTCTAGGTTTCACTGGTAAGTTTCACGGGTCAAGGTTTCACGGGTAAGTTTCACGGGTAAGTTTCACGGGTATGTTTCACGGGTGACGTTTCACGGGTCTAGGTTTCACTGGTAATTTTCACGTGTCAAGGTTTCACGGGTAAGTTTCACGGGTAAGTTTCACGGGTAAGTTTCACGGGTAAGTTTCACGGGTGACGTTTCACGGGTCTAGGTTTCACTGGTAAGTTTCACGGGTCAAGGTTTCACGGGTAAGTTTCACGGGTAAGTTTTACGGGTAAGTTTCACGGGTGACGTTTCACGGGTGACGTTTCACGGGTCTAGGTTTCACTGGTAAGTTTCACGGGTCAAGGTTTCACGGGTAAGTTTCACGGGTATGTTTCACGGGTGACGTTTCACGGGTCTAGGTTTCACTGGAAAGTTTCACGGGTCAAGGTTTCACGGGTAAGTTTCACGGGTAAGTTTTACGGGTATGTTTTACAGGCGACGTTTCACGGGTCTAGGTTTCACTGGTAAGTTTCACAGGGTCTAGGTTTCACGGGTAAGTTTCACGGGTCAAGGTTTCACGGGTAAGTTTCACGGGTAAGTTTCACGGGTATGTTTCACGGGTGACGTTTTACGGGTCTAGGTTTCACTGGTAAGTTTCACGGATCAAGGTTTCACGGGTAAGTTTCACGGGTAAAATTCACGGGTATGTTTCACGGGTGTCGTTTCACGGGTCTAGGTTTCACTGGTAAGTTTCACAGGTCAAGGTTTCACGGGTAAGTTTCACGGGTAAGTTTCACGGGTAAGTTTCACGGGTAAGTTTCACGGGTGACGTTTCACGGGTCTAGGTTTCACTGGTAAGTTTCACGGGTCAAGGTTTCACGGGTAAGTTTCACGGGTAAGTTTCACGGGTATGTTTCACGGGTAAGTTTTACGGGTGTCGTTTCACGGGTCTAGGTTTCACTGGTAAGTTTCACGGGTCAAGGTTTCACGGGTAAGTTTCACGGGTAAGTTTTACGGGTAAGTTTCACGGGTGACGTTTCACGGGTCTAGGTTTCACTAGGAAGTTTCACGGGTCAAGGTTTCACGGGTAAGTTTTACGGGTAAGTTTCACGGGTAAGTTTTACGGGTAAGTTTCACGGGTGACGTTTCACGGGTCTAGGTTTCACTGGTAAGTTTCACGGGTCAAGGTTTCACGGGTAAGTTTCACGGGTAAGTTTCACGGGTATGTTTCACGGGTGACGTTTCACGGGTCTAGGTTTCACTGGAAAGTTTCACGGATCAAGGTTTCACGGGTAAGTTTCACGGGTAAGTTTTACGGGTATGTTTTACAGGTGACGTTTCACGGGTCTAGGTTTCACTGGTAAGTTTCACGGGTCAAGGTTTCACGGGTTAGTTTCACGGGTAAGTTTCACGGGTATGTTTCATGGGTGATGTTTCACGGGTCTAGGTTTTACTGGTAAGTTTCACGGGTCAAGGTTTCACGGGTAAGTTTCACGGGTAAGTTTCACGGGTGACGTTTCACGGGTCTAGGTTTCACTGGTAAGTTTCACGGGTATGTTTCACGGGTGACGTTTCACGGGTCTAGGTTTCACTGGTAAGTTTCACGGGTCAAGGTTTCACGGGTAAGTTTCACTGGTAAGTTTCACGGGTATGTTTCACGGATGACGTTTCACGGGTCTTGGTTTCACTGGTAAGTTTCACGGGTCAAGGTTTCACGGGTAAGTTTCACGGGTAAGTTTTACGGGTATGTTTTACAGGTGACGTTTCACGGGTAAGTTTCACGGGTAAGTTTCACGGGTATGTTTCACGGGTGACGTTTCACGGGTCTAGGTTTCACTGGAAAGTTTCACGGATCAAGGTTTCACGGGTAAGTTTCACGGGTAAGTTTTACGGGTATGTTTTACAGGTGACGTTTCACGGGTCTAGGTTTCACTGGTAAGTTTCACGGGTCAAGGTTTCACGGGTTAGTTTCACGGGTAAGTTTCACGGGTATGTTTCATGGGTGATGTTTCACGGGTCTAGGTTTTACTGGTAAGTTTCACGGGTCAAGGTTTCACGGGTAAGTTTCACGGGTAAGTTTCACGGGTGACGTTTCACGGGTCTAGGTTTCACTGGTAAGTTTCACGGGTATGTTTCACGGGTGACGTTTCACGGGTCTAGGTTTCACTGGTAAGTTTCACGGGTCAAGGTTTCACGGGTAAGTTTCACTGGTAAGTTTCACGGGTATGTTTCACGGATGACGTTTCACGGGTCTTGGTTTTACTGGTAAGTTTCACGGGTCAAGGTTTCACGGGTAAGTTTCACGGGTAAGTTTTACGGGTATGTTTTACAGGTGACGTTTCACGGGTAAGTTTCACGGGTAAGTTTCACGGGTATGTTTCACGGGTGACGTTTCACGGGTCTAGGTTTCACTGGTAAGTTTCACGGGTCAAGGTTTCACGGGTAAGTTTCACGGGTAAGTTTTACGGGTAAGTTTCACGGGTAAGTTTCACGGGTAAGTTTTACGGGTAAGTTTCACGGGTGACGTTTCACGGGTCTAGGTTTCACTGGAAAGTTTCACGGGTCAAGGATTCACGGGTAAGTTTCACGGGTAAGTTTTACGGGTATGTTTTACAGGTGACGTTTCACGGGTCTAGGTTTCACTGGTAAGTTTCACGGGTAAGATTCACGGGTAAGTTTCACGGGTATGTTTCATGGGTGATGTTTTACGGGTCTAGGTTTCACTGGTAAGTTTCACGGGTCAAGGTTTTACGGGTAAGTTTCACGGGTATGTTTCACGGGTGACATTTCACGGGTCTAGGTTTCACTGGTAAGTTTCACGGGTCAAGGTTTCACGGGTAAGTTTCACGGGTAAGTTTTACGGGTAAGTTTCACGGGTGACGTTTCACGGGTCTAGGTTTCACTAGGAAGTTTCACGGGTCAAGGTTTCACGGGTAAGTTTCACGGGTAAGTTTCACGGGTAAGTTTTACGGGTAAGTTTCACGGTTGACGTTTCACGGGTCTAGGTTTCACTGGTAAGTTTTACGGGTCAAGGTTTCACGGGTAAGTTTCACGGGTAAGTTTCACGGGTATGTTTCACGGGTGACGTTTCACGGGTCTAGGTTTCACTGGAAAGTTTCACGGATCAAGGTTTCACGGGTAAGTTTCACGGGTAAGTTTTACGGGTATGTTTTACAGGTGACGTTTCACGGGTCTAGGTTTCACTGGTAAGTTTCACGGGTCAAGGTTTCACGGGTAAGTTTCACGGGTAAGTTTCACGGGTATGTTTCATGGGTGATGTTTCACGGGTCTAGGTTTTACTGGTAAGTTTCACGGGTCAAGGTTTCACGGGTAAGTTTCACGGGTAAGTTTCACGGGTGACGTTTCACGGGTCTAGGTTTCACTGGTAAGTTTCACGGGTATGTTTCACGGGTGACGTTTCACGGGTCTAGGTTTCACTGGTAAGTTTCACGGGTCAAGGTTTCACGGGTAAGTTTCACGGGTAAGTTTCACGGGTATGTTTCACGGATGACGTTTCACGGGTCTTGGTTTCACTGGTAAGTTTCACGGGTCAAGGTTTCACGGGTAAGTTTCACGGGTAAGTTTTACGGGTATGTTTTACAGGTGACGTTTCACGGGTAAGTTTCACGGGTAAGTTTCACGGGTATGTTTCACGGGTGACGTTTCACGGGTCTTGGTTTCACTGGTAAGTTTCACGGGTCAAGGTTTCACGGGTAAGTTTCACGGGTATGTTTCACGGGTGACGTTTCACGGGTCTAGGTTTCACTGGTAAGTTTCACGGGTCAAGGTTTCACGGGTAAGTTTCACGGGTAAGTTTTACGGGTAAGTTTCACGGGTCTAGGTTTCAATGGTAAGTTTCACGGGTCAAGGTTTCACGGGTAAGTTTCACGGGTAAGTTTCACGGGTATGTTTCACGGGTGACGTTTCACGGGTCTAGGTTTCACTGGAAAGTTTCACGGATCAAGGTTTCACGGGTAAGTTTCACGGGTAAGTTTTACGGGTATGTTTTACAGGTGACGTTTCACGGGTCTAGGTTTTACTGGTAAGTTTCACGGGTCAAGGTTTCACGGGTAAGTTTCACGGGTAAGTTTCACGGGTATGTTTTACAGGTGACGTTTCACGGGTCTAGGTTTCACTGGTAAGTTTCACGGGTCAAGGTTTCACGGGTAAGATTCACGGGTAAGTTTCACGGGTATGTTTCATGGGTGATGTTTCACGGGTCTAGGTTTCACTGGTAAGTTTCACGGGTCAAGGTTTTACGGGTAAGTTTCATGGGTATGTTTCACGGGTGACATTTCACGGGTCTAGGTTTCACTGGTAAGTTTCACGGGTCAAGGTTTCACGGGTAAGTTTCACGGGTAAGTTTTACGGGTAAGTTTCACAGTGACGTTTCACGGGTCTAGGTTTCACTAGGAAGTTTCACGGGTCAAGGTTTCACGGGTAAGTTTCACGGGTAAGTTTCACGGGTAAGTTTTACGGGTAAGTTTCACGGGTGACGTTTCACGGGTCTAGGTTTCACTGGTAAGTTTCACGGGTCAAGGTTTCACGGGTAAGTTTCACGGGTAAGTTTCACGGGTATGTTTCACGGGTGACGTTTCACGGGTCTAGGTTTCACTGGAAAGTTTCACGGATCAAGGTTTCACGGGTAAGTTTCACGGGTCTAGGTTTCACTGGTAAGTTTCACGGGTCAAGGTTTCACGGGTAAGTTTCACGGGTAAGTTTCACGGGTATGTTTCACGGGTGACGTTTCACGGGTCTAGGTTTCACTGGTAAGTTTCACAGGTCAAGGATTCACGGGTAAGTTTCACGGGTAAGTTTTACGGGTATGTTTTACAGGTGACGTTTCACGGGTCTAGGTTTCACTGGTAAGTTTCACGGGTCAAGGTTTCACGGGTAAGTTTCACGGGTAAGTTTCACGGGTATGTTTCATGGGTGATGTTTCACGGGTCTAGGTTTTACTGGTAAGTTTCACGGGTCAAGGTTTCACGGGTAAGTTTCACGGGTAAGTTTCACGGGTGACGTTTCACGGGTCTAGGTTTAACTGGTAAGTTTCACGGGTATGTTTCACGGGTGACGTTTCACGGGTCTAGGTTTCACTGGTAAGTTTCACGGGTCAAGGTTTCACGGGTAAGTTTCACTGGTAAGTTTCACGGGTATGTTTCACGGATGACGTTTCACGGGTCTTGGTTTTACTGGTAAGTTTCACGGGTCAAGGTTTCACGGGTAAGTTTCACGGGTAAGTTTTACGGGTATGTTTTACAGGTGACGTTTCACGGGTAAGTTTCACGGGTAAGTTTCACGGGTATGTTTCACGGGTGACGTTTCACGGGTCTAGGTTTCACTGGTAAGTTTCACGGGTCAAGGTTTCACGGGTAAGTTTCACGGGTAAGTTTTACGGGTAAGTTTCACGGGTAAGTTTCACGGGTAAGTTTTACGGGTAAGTTTCACGGGTGACGTTTCACGGGTCTAGGTTTCACTGGAAAGTTTCACGGGTCAAGGATTCACGGGTAAGTTTCACGGGTAAGTTTTACGGGTATGTTTTACAGGTGACGTTTCACGGGTCTAGCTTTCACTGGTAAGTTTCACGGGTAAGATTCACGGGTAAGTTTCACGGGTATGTTTCATGGGTGATGTTTCACGGGTCTAGGTTTCACTGGTAAGTTTCACGGGTCAAGGTTTTACGGGTAAGTTTCACGGGTATGTTTCACGGGTGACATTTCACGGGTCTAGGTTTCACTGGTAAGTTTCACGGGTCAAGGTTTCACGGGTAAGTTTCACGGGTAAGTTTTACGGGTAAGTTTCACGGGTGACGTTTCACGGGTCTAGGTTTCACTAGGAAGTTTCACGGGTCAAGGTTTCACGGGTAAGTTTCACGGGTAAGTTTCACGGGTAAGTTTTACGGGTAAGTTTCACGGGTGACGTTTCACGGGTCTAGGTTTCACTGGTAAGTTTTACGGGTCAAGGTTTCACGGGTAAGTTTCACGGGTAAGTTTCACGGGTATGTTTCACGGGTGACGTTTCACGGGTCTAGGTTTCACTGGAAAGTTTCACGGATCAAGGTTTCACGGGTAAGTTTCACGGGTAAGTTTTACGGGTATGTTTTACAGGTGACGTTTCACGGGTCTAGGTTTCACTGGTAAGTTTCACGGGTCAAGGTTTCACGGGTAAGTTTCACGGGTAAGTTTCACGGGTATGTTTCATGGGTGATGTTTCACGGGTCTAGGTTTTACTGGTAAGTTTCACGGGTCAAGGTTTCACGGGTAAGTTTCACGGGTAAGTTTCACGGGTGACGTTTCACGGGTCTAGGTTTCACTGGTAAGTTTCACGGGTATGTTTCACGGGTGACGTTTCACGGGTCTAGGTTTCACTGGTAAGTTTCACGGGTCAAGGTTTCACGGGTAAGTTTCACGGGTAAGTTTCACGGGTAAGTTTCACGGGTATGTTTCACGGATGACGTTTCACGGGTCTTGGTTTCACTGGTAAGTTTCACGGGTCAAGGTTTCACGGGTAAGTTTCACGGGTAAGTTTTACGGGTATGTTTTACAGGTGACGTTTCACGGGTAAGTTTCACGGGTAAGTTTCACGGGTATGTTTCACGGGTGACGTTTCACGGGTCTTGGTTTCACTGGTAAGTTTCACGGGTCAAGGTTTCACGGGTAAGTTTCACGGGTATGTTTCACGGGTGACGTTTCACGGGTCTAGGTTTCACTGGTAAGTTTCACGGGTCAAGGTTTCACGGGTAAGTTTCACGGGTAAGTTTTACGGGTAAGTTTCACGGGTCTAGGTTTCAATGGTAAGTTTCACGGGTCAAGGTTTCACGGGTAAGTTTCACGGGTAAGTTTCACGGGTATGTTTCACGGGTGACGTTTCACGGGTCTAGGTTTCACTGGAAAGTTTCACGGATCAAGGTTTCACGGGTAAGTTTCACGGGTAAGTTTTACGGGTATGTTTTACAGGTGACGTTTCACGGGTCTAGGTTTCAATGGTAAGTTTCACGGGTCAAGGTTTCACGGGTAAGTTTCACGGGTATGTTTCACGGGTGACGTTTCACGGGTCTAGGTTTCACTGGAAAGTTTCACGGATCAAGGTTTCACGGGTAAGTTTCACGGGTAAGTTTTACGGGTATGTTTTACAGGTGACGTTTCACGGGTCTAGGTTTCACTGGTAAGTTTCACGGGTCAAGGTTTTACGGGTAAGTTTCATGGGTATGTTTCACGGGTGACATTTCACGGGTCTAGGTTTCACTGGTAAGTTTCACGGGTAAGTTTCACGGGTAAGTTTCACGGGTGACGTTTCACGGGTCTAGGTTTCACTGGTAAGTTTCACGGGTATGTTTCACGGGTGACGTTTCACGGGTCTAGGTTTCACGGGTAAGTTTCACGGGTAAGTTTCACGGGTAAGTTTCACGGGTATGTTTCACGGATGACGTTTCACGGGTCTTGGTTTCACTGGTAAGTTTCACGGGTCAAGGTTTCACGGGTAAGTTTCACGGGTAAGTTTCACGGGTATGTTTCACGGGTGCCGTTTCACGGGTCTAGGTTTCACTGGTAAGTTTCACGGGTCAAGGTTTCACGGGTAAGTTTCACGGGTAAGTTTCACGGGTATGTTTCACGGATGACGTTTCACGGGTCTTGGTTTCACTGGTAAGTTTCACGGGTCAAGGTTTCACGGGTAAGTTTCACGGGTAAGTTTTACGGGTATGTTTTACAGGTGACGTTTTACAGGTGACGTTTCACGGGTAAGTTTCACGGGTAAGTTTCACGGGTATGTTTCACGGGTGACGTTTCACGGGTCTAGGTTTCACTGGTAAGTTTCACGGGTCAAGGTTTCACGGGTAAGTTTCACGGGTAAGTTTTACGGGTAAGTTTCACGGGTGACGTTTCACGGGTCTAGGTTTCACTGGAAAGTTTCACGGGTCAAGGATTCACGGGTAAGTTTCACGGGTAAGTTTTACGGGTATGTTTTACAGGTGACGTTTCAAGGGTCTAGGTTTCACTGGTAAGTTTCACGGGTCAAGGTTTCACGGGTAAGATTCACGGGTAAGTTTCACGGGTATGTTTCATGGGTGATGTTTCACGGGTCTAGGTTTCACTGGTAAGTTTCACGGGTCAAGGTTTTACGGGTAAGTTTCACGGGTAACTTTCACGGGTATGTTTCACGGGTGACGTTTCACGGGTCTAGGTTTCGCTGGTAAGTTTCACGGGTCAAGGTTTCACGGGTAAGTTTCACGGGTAAGTTTCACGGGTATGTTTCACGGGTGACGTTTCACGAGTCTAGGTTTCACTAGTAAGTTTCACGGGTCAAGGTTTCACGGGTAAGTTTCACGGGTAAGTTTCACGGGTATGTTTCATGGGTGATGTTTCACGGGTCTAGGTTTTACTGGTAAGTTTCACGGGTCAAGGTTTCACGGGTAAGTTTCACGGGTAAGTTTCACGGGTGACGTTTCACGGGTCTAGGTTTTACTGGTAAGTTTCACGGGTATGTTTCACGGGTAAGTTTTACGGGTATGTTTTACAGGTGACGTTTCACGGGTCTAGGTTTCACTGGTAAGTTTCACGGGTCAAGGTTTCACGGGTCAAGGTTTCACGGGTAAGTTTCACGGGTAAGTTTCACGGGTATGTTTTACAGGTGACGTTTCACGGGTCTAGGTTTCACTGGTAAGTTTCACGGGTCAAGGTTTCACGGGTAAGATTCACGGGTAAGTTTCACGGGTATGTTTCACGGGTCTAGGTTTCACTGGTAAGTTTCACGGGTATGTTTCACGGGTGACGTTTCAAGGGTCTAGGTTTCACTGGTAAGTTTCACGGGTCAAGGTTTCACGGGTAAGTTTCACGGGTAAGTTTCACGTGTATGTTTCACGGATGACGTTTCACGGGTCTTGGTTTCACTGGTAAGTTTCACGGGTCAAGGTTTCACGGGTAAGTTTCACGGGTAAGTTTTACGGGTATGTTTTACAGGTGACGTTTCACGGGTAAGTTTCACGGGTAAGTTTCACGGGTATGTTTCACGGGTGACGTTTACGGGTCTTGGTTTCACTGGTAAGTTTCACGGGTCAAGGTTTCACGGGTAAGTTTCGAGGGTATGTTTCACGGGTGACGTTTCACGGGTCTAGGTTTCACTGGTAAGTTTCACGGGTCAAGGTTTCACGGGTAAGTTTCACGGGTAAGTTTCACGGGTGACATTTCACGGGTCTAGGTTTCACTGGTAAGTTTCACGGGTCAAGGTTTCACGGGTAAGTTTCACGGGTAAGTTTTACGGGTAAGTTTCACGGGTGACGTTTCACGGGTCTAGGTTTCACTGGAAAGTTTCACGGGTCAAGGATTCACGGGTAAGTTTCACGGGTAAGTTTTACGGGTATGTTTTACAGGTGACGTTTCACGGGTCTAGGTTTCACTGGTAAGTTTCACGGGTCAAGGTTTCACGGGTAAGATTCACGGGTAAGTTTCACGGGTATGTTTCATGGGTGATGTTTCACGGGTCTAGGTTTCACTGGTAAGTTTCACGGGTCAAGGTTTCACGGGTAAGTTTCACGGGTCTAGGTTTTACTGGTAAGTTTCACGGGTCAAGGTTTCACGGGTAAGTTTCACGGGTAAGTTTCACGGGTGACGTTTCACGGGTCTAGGTTTCACTGGTAAGTTTCACGGGTATGTTTCACGGGTGACGTTTCACGGGTCTAGGTTTCACTGGTAAGTTTCACGGGTCAAGGTTTCACGGGTAAGTTTCACGGGTAAGTTTCACGGGTATGTTTCACGGATGACGTTTCACGGGTCTTGGTTTCACTGGTAAGTTTCACGGGTCAAGGTTTCACGGGTAAGTTTCACGGGTAAGTTTTACGGGTATGTTTTACAGGTGACGTTGCACGGGTAAGTTTCACGGGTATGTTTCACGGGTGACGTTTCACGGGTCTAGGTTTCACTGGTAAGTTTCACGGGTCAAGGTTTCACGGGTAAGTTTCACGGGTAAGTTTCACGGGTAAGTTTTACGGGTAAGTTTCACGGGTGACGTTTCACAGGTCTAGGTTTCACTGGAAAGTTTCACGGGTCAAGGATTCACGGGTAAGTTTCACGGGTAAGTTTTACGGGTATGTTTTACAGGTGACGTTTCAAGGGTCTAGGTTTCACTGGTAAGTTTCACGGGTCAAGGTTTCACGGGTAAGATTCACGGGTAAGTTTCACGGGTATGTTTCATGGGTGATGTTTCACGGGTCTAGGTTTCACTGGTAAGTTTCACGGGTCAAGGTTTTACGGGTAAGTTTCACGGGTAACTTTCACGGGTATGTTTCACGGGTGACGTTTCACGGGTCTAGGTTTCGCTGGTAAGTTTCACGGGTCAAGGTTTCACGGGTAAGTTTCACGGGTAAGTTTCACGGGTATGTTTCACGGGTGACGTTTCACGAGTCTAGGTTTCACTAGTAAGTTTCACGGGTCAAGGTTTCACGGGTAAGTTTCACGGGTAAGTTTCACGGGTATGTTTCATGGGTGATGTTTCACGGGTCTAGGTTTTACTGGTAAGTTTCACGGGTCAAGGTTTCACGGGTAAGTTTCACGGGTAAGTTTCACGGGTGACGTTTCACGGGTCTAGGTTTTACTGGTAAGTTTCACGGGTATGTTTCACGGGTAAGTTTTACGGGTATGTTTTACAGGTGACGTTTCACGGGTCTAGGTTTCACTGGTAAGTTTCACGGGTCAAGGTTTCACGGGTCAAGGTTTCACGGGTAAGTTTCACGGGTAAGTTTCACGGGTATGTTTTACAGGTGACGTTTCACGGGTCTAGGTTTCACTGGTAAGTTTCACGGGTCAAGGTTTCACGGGTAAGATTCACGGGTAAGTTTCACGGGTATGTTTCACGGGTCTAGGTTTCACTGGTAAGTTTCACGGGTATGTTTCACGGGTGACGTTTCACGGGTCTAGGTTTCACTGGTAAGTTTCACGGGTCAAGGTTTCACGGGTAAGTTTCACGGGTAAGTTTCACGTGTATGTTTCACGGATGACGTTTCACGGGTCTTGGTTTCACTGGTAAGTTTCACGGGTCAAGGTTTCACGGGTAAGTTTCACGGGTAAGTTTTACGGGTATGTTTTACAGGTGACGTTTCACGGGTAAGTTTCACGGGTAAGTTTCACGGGTATGTTTCACGGGTGACGTTTCACGGGTCTTGGTTTCACTGGTAAGTTTCACGGGTCAAGGTTTCACGGGTAAGTTTCGAGGGTATGTTTCACGGGTGACGTTTCACGGGTCTAGGTTTCACTGGTAAGTTTCACGGGTCAAGGTTTCACGGGTAAGTTTCACGGGTAAGTTTTACGGGTAAGTTTCACGGGTCTAGGTTTCAATGGTAAGTTTCACGGGTCAAGGTTTCACGGGTAAGTTTCACGGGTAAGTTTCACGGGTATGTTTCACGGGTGACGTTTCACGGGTCTAGGTTTCACTGGAAAGATTTACGGATCAAGGTTTCACGGGTAAGTTTCACGGGTAAGTTTTACGGGTATGTTTTACAGGTGACGTTTCACGGGTCTAGGTTTCACTGGTAAGTTTCACGGGTCAAGGTTTCACGGGTAAGTTTCACGGGTAAGTTTCACGGGTATGTTTCATGGGTGATGTTTCACGGGTCTAGGTTTTACTGGTAAGTTTCACGGGTCAAGGTTTCACGGGTAAGTTTCACGGGTCAAGGTTTCACGGGTAAGATTCACGGGTAAGTTTCACGGGTATGTTTCATGAGTGATGTTTCACGGGTCTAGGTTTCACTGGTAAGTTTCACGGGTCAAGGTTTTACGGGTAAGTTTCACGGGTAAGTTTCACGGGTATGTTTCACGGGTGACGTTTCACGGGTCTAGGTTTCACTGGTAAGTTTCACGGGTCAAGGTTTCACGGGTAAGTTTCACGGGTAAGTTTCACGGGTATGTTTCACGGGTGACGTTTCACGGGTCTAGGTTTCACTAGTAAGTTTCACGGGTCAAGGTTTCACGGGTAAGTTTCACGGGTAAGTTTCACGGGTATGTTTCACGGGTGACGTTTCACGGGTCTAGGTTTCACTGGTAAGTTTCACGGGTCAAGGTTTCACGGGTAAGTTTCACGGGTAAGTTTCACGGGTATGTTTCACGGGTGACGTTTCACGGGTCTAGGTTTTACTGGTAAGTTTCACGGGTCAAGGTTTCACGGGTAAGTTTCACGGGTAAGTTTCACGGGTGACGTTTCACGGGTCTAGGTTTCACTGGTAAGTTTCACGGGTATGTTTCACGGGTGACGTTTCACGGGTCTAGGTTTCACTGGTAAGTTTCACGGGTCAAGGTTTCACGGGTAAGTTTCACGGGTAAGTTTCACGGGTATGTTTCACGGATGACGTTTCACGGGTCTTGGTTTCACTGGTAAGTTTCACGGGTCAAGGTTTCACGGGTAAGTTTCACGGGTAAGTTTTACGGGTATGTTTTACAGGTGACGTTTCACGGGTAAGTTTCACGGGTAAGTTTCACGGGTATGTTTCACGGGTGACGTTTCACGGGTCTTGGTTTCACTGGTAAGTTTCACGGGTCAAGGTTTCACGGGTAAGTTTCACGGGTATGTTTCACGGGTGACGTTTCACGGGTCTAGGTTTCACTGGTAAGTTTCACGGGTCAAGGTTTCACGGGTAAGTTTCACGGGTAAGTTTTACGGGTATGTTTTACAGGTGACGTTTCACGGGTCTAGGTTTCACTGGTAAGTTTCACGGGTCAAGGTTTCACGGGTAAGATTCACGGGTAAGTTTCACGGGTATGTTTCATGGGTGATGTTTCACGGGTCTAGGTTTCACTGGTAAGTTTCACGGGTCAAGGTTTTACGGGTAAGTTTCACGGGTATGTTTCACGGGTGACGTTTCACGGGTCTAGGTTTCACTGGTAAGTTTCACGGGTCAAGGTTTCACGGGTAAGATTCACGGGTAAGTTTCACGGGTATGTTTCACGGGTGACGTTTCACGGGTATAGGTTTCACTAGTAAGTTTCACGGGTCAAGGTTTCACGGGTAAGTTTCACGGGTAAGTTTCACGGGTAAGTTTCACGGGTATGTTTCACGGGTGACGTTTCACGGGTCTAGGTTTCACTGGTAAGTTTCACGGGTCAAGGTTTCACGGGTAAGTTTCACGGGTAAGTTTCACGGGTATGTTTCACGGGTGACGTTTCACGGGTCTAGGTTTCACTGGTAAGTTTCACGGGTCAAGGTTTCACGGGTAAGTTTTACGGGTAAGTTTCACGGGTAAGTTTTACGCGTAAGTTTCACGGGTCTAGGTTTCACTGGTAAGTTTCACGGGTCAAGGTTTCACGGGTAAGTTTAACGGGTAAGTTTTACGGGTAAGTTTCACGGGTGACGTTTCACGGGTCTAGGTTTCACTGGTAAGTTTCACGGGTCTAGGTTTCACTGGTAAGTTTCACGGGTATGTTTCACGGGTGACGTTTCACGGGTCTAGGTTTCACTGGTAAGTTTCACGGGTCAAGGTTTCACGGGTAAGTTTCACGGGTAAGTTTCACGGGTATGTTTCACGGATGACGTTTCACGGGTCTAGGTTTCAATGGTAAGTTTCACGGGTCAAGGTTTCACGGGTAAGTTTCACGGGTAAGTTTCACGGGTATGTTTCACGGGTGACGTTTCACGGGTCTAGGTTTCACTGGAAAGTTTCACGGATCAAGGTTTCACGGGTAAGTTTCACGGGTAAGTTTTACGGGTATGTTTTACTGGTGACGTTTCACGGGTCTAGGTTTTACTGGTAAGTTTCACGGGTCAAGGTTTCACGGGTAAGTTTCACGGGTAAGTTTCACGGGTATGTTTCATGGGTGATGTTTCACGGGTCAAGGTTTCACGGGTAAGTTTCACAGGTAAGTTTCACGGGTGACGTTTCACGGGTCTAGGTTTCACTGGTAAGTTTCACGGGTATGTTTCACGGGTGACGTTTCACGGGTCTAGGTTTCACTGGTAAGTTTCACGGGTCAAGGTTTCACGGGTAAGTTTCACTGGTAAGTTTCACGGGTATGTTTCACGGATGACGTTTCACGGGTCTTGGTTTCACTGGTAAGTTTCACGGGTCAAGGTTTCACGGGTAAGTTTCACGGGTAAGTTTTACGGGTATGTTTTACAGGTGACGTTTCACGGGTTAGTTTCACGGGTAAGTTTCACGGGTATGTTTCACGGGTGACATTTCACGGGTCTAGGTTTCACTGGTAAGTTTCACGGGTCAAGGTTTCACGGGTAAGTTTCACGGGTAAGTTTTACGGGTAAGTTTCACGGGTGACGTTTCACGGGTCTAGGTTTCACTGGAAAGTTTCACGGGTCAAGGATTCACGGGTAAGTTTCACGGGTAAGTTTTACGGGTATGTTTTACAGGTGACGTTTCACGGGTCTAGGTTTCACTGGTAAGTTTCACGGGTCAAGGTTTCACGGGTAAGATTCACGGGTAAGTTTCACGGGTATGTATCATGGGTGATGTTTCACGGGTCTAGGTTTCACTGGTAAGTTTCACGGGTCAAGGTTTTACGGGTAAGTTTCACGGGTATGTTTCACGGGTGACGTTTCACGGGTCTAGGTTTCACTGGTAAGTTTCACGGTTCAAGGTTTCACGGGTAAGATTCACGGGTAAGTTTCACGGGTATGTTTCACGGGTGACGTTTCACGGGTATAGGTTTCACTAGTAAGTTTCACGGGTCAAGGTTTCACGGGTAAGTTTCACGGGTAAGTTTCACGGGTAAGTTTCACGGGTATGTTTCACGGGTGACGTTTCACGGGTCTAGGTTTCACTGGTAAGTTTCACGGGTCAAGGTTTCACGGGTAAGTTTCACGGGTAAGTTTCACGGGTATGTTTCACGGGTGACGTTTCACGGGTCTAGGTTTCACTGGTAAGTTTCACGGGTCAAGGTTTTACGGGTAAGTTTTACGGGTAAGTTTCACGGGTAAGTTTTACGCGTAAGTTTCACGGGTGACGTTTCACGGGTCTAGGTTTCACTGGTAAGTTTCACGGGTCAAGGTTTCACGGGTAAGTTTAACGGGTAAGTTTTACGGGTAAGTTTCACAGGTGACGTTTTACGGGTCTAGGTTTCACTGGTAAGTTTCACGGGTCTAGGTTTCACTGGTAAGTTTCACGGGTCAAGGTTTCACGGGTAAGTTTCACGGGTAAGTTTCACGGGTATGTTTCACGGGTGACGTTTCACGGGTCTAGGTTTCACTGGAAAGTTTCACGGATCAAGGTTTCACGGGTAAGTTTCACGGGTAAGTTTCACGGGTAAGTTTTACGGGTATGTTTTACAGGTGACGTTTCACGGGTCTAGGTTTTACTGGTAAGTTTCACGGGTCAAGGTTTCACGGGTAAGTTTCACGGGTAAGTTTCACGGGTATGTTTCATGGGTGATGTTTCACGGGTCTAGGTTTTACTGGTAAGTTTCACGGGTCAAGGTTTCACGGGTAAGTTTCACGGGTAAGTTTCACGGGTGACGTTTCACGGGTCTAGGTTTCACTGGTAAGTTTCACGGGTATGTTTCACGGGTGACGTTTCACGGGTCTAGGTTTCACTGGTAAGTTTCACGGGTCAAGGTTTCACGGGTAAGTTTCACGGGTAAGTTTCACGGGTATGTTTCACGGATGACGTTTCACGGGTCTTGGTTTCACTGGTAAGTTTCACGGGTCAAGGTTTCACGGGTAAGTTTCACGGGTAAGTTTTACGGGTATGTTTTACAGGTGACGTTTCACGGGTCAAGGTTTCACGGGTAAGTTTCACGGGTAAGTTTTACGGGTAAGTTTCACGGGTGACGTTTCACGGGTCTAGGTTTCACTGGAAAGTTTCACGGGTCAAGGATTCACGGGTAAGTTTCACGGGTAAGTTTTACGGGTATGTTTTACAGGTGACGTTTCACGGGTCTAGGTTTCACTGGTAAGTTTCACGGGTCAAGGTTTCACGGGTAAGATTCACGGGTAAGTTTCACGGGTATGTTTCATGGGTGATGTTTCACGGGTCTAGGTTTCACTGGTAAGTTTCACGGGTCAAGGTTTTACGGGTAAGTTTCACGGGTATGTTTCACGGGTGACGTTTCACGGGTCTAGGTTTCACTGGTAAGTTTCACGGGTCAAGGTTTCACGGGTAAGATTCACGGGTAAGTTTCACGGGTATGTTTCACGGGTGACGTTTCACGGGTATAGGTTTCACTAGTAAGTTTCACGGGTCAAGGTTTCACGGGTAAGTTTCACGGGTAAGTTTCACGGGTAAGTTTCACGGGTATGTTTCACGGGTGACGTTTCACGGGTCTAGGTTTCACTGGTAAGTTTCACGGGTCAAGGTTTCACGGGTAAGTTTCACGGGTAAGTTTCACGGGTATGTTTCACGGGTGACGTTTCACGGGTCTAGGTTTCACTGGTAAGTTTCACGGGTCAAGGTTTCACGGGTAAGTTTTACGGGTAAGTTTCACGGGTAAGTTTTACGCGTAAGTTTCACGGGTCTAGGTTTCACTGGTAAGTTTCACGGGTCAAGGTTTCACGGGTAAGTTTAACGGGTAAGTTTTACGGGTAAGTTTCACGGGTGACGTTTCACGGGTCTAGGTTTCACTGGTAAGTTTCACGGGTCTAGGTTTCACTGGTAAGTTTCACGGGTATGTTTCACGGGTGACGTTTCACGGGTCTAGGTTTCACTGGTAAGTTTCACGGGTCAAGGTTTCACGGGTAAGTTTCACGGGTAAGTTTCACGGGTATGTTTCACGGATGACGTTTCATGGGTCTTGGTTTCACTGGTAAGTTTCACGGGTCAAGGTTTCACGGGTAAGTTTCATGGGTAAGTTTTACGGGTATGTTTTACAGGTGACGTTTCACGGGTAAGTTTCACGGGTAAGTTTCACGGGTATGTTTCACGGGTGACGTTTCACGGGTCTTGGTTTCACTGGTAAGTTTCACGGGTCAAGGTTTCACGGGTAAGTTTCACGGGTATGTTTCACGGGTGACGTTTCACGGGTCTAGGTTTCACTGGTAAGTTTCACGGGTCAAGGTTTCACGGGTAAGTTTCACGGGTAAGTTTTACGGGTAAGTTTCACGGGTCTAGGTTTCAATGGTAAGTTTCACGGGTCAAGGTTTCACGGGTAAGTTTCACGGGTAAGTTTCACGGGTATGTTTCACGAGTGACGTTTCACGGGTCTAGGTTTCACTGGAAAGTTTCACGGATCAAGGTTTCACGGGTAAGTTTCACGGGTAAGTTTTACGGGTATGTTTTACAGGTGACGTTTCACGGGTCTAGGTTTTACTGGTAAGTTTCACGGGTCAAGGTTTCACGGGTAAGTTTCACGGGTAAGTTTCACGGGTATGTTTCATGGGTGATGTTTCACGGGTCAAGGTTTCACGGGTAAGTTTCACAGGTAAGTTTCACGGGTGACGTTTCACGGGTCTAGGTTTCACTGGTAAGTTTCACGGGTATGTTTCACGGGTGACGTTTCACGGGTCTAGGTTTCACTGGTAAGTTTCACGGGTCAAGGTTTCACGGGTAAGTTTCACTGGTAAGTTTCACGGGTATGTTTCACGGATGACGTTTCACGGGTCTTGGTTTCACTGGTAAGTTTCACGGGTCAAGGTTTCACGGGTAAGTTTCACGGGTAAGTTTTACGGGTATGTTTTACAGGTGACGTTTCACGGGTTAGTTTCACGGGTAAGTTTCACGGGTATGTTTCACGGGTGACATTTCACGGGTCTAGGTTTCACTGGTAAGTTTCACGGGTCAAGGTTTCACGGGTAAGTTTCACGGGTAAGTTTTACGGGTAAGTTTCACGGGTGACGTTTCACGGGTCTAGGTTTCACTGGAAAGTTTCACGGGTCAAGGATTCACGGGTAAGTTTCACGGGTAAGTTTTACGGGTATGTTTTACAGGTGACGTTTCACGGGTCTAGGTTTCACTGGTAAGTTTCACGGGTCAAGGTTTCACGGGTAAGATTCACGGGTAAGTTTTACGGGTATGTTTTATGGGTGATGTTTCACGGGTCTAGGTTTCACTGGTAAGTTTCACGGGTCAAGGTTTTACGGGTAAGTTTCACGGGTATGTTTCACGGGTGACGTTTCACGGGTCTAGGTTTCACTGGTAAGTTTCACGGGTCAAGGTTTCACGGGTAAGATTCACGGGTAAGTTTCACGGGTATGTTTCACGGGGACGTTTCACGGGTATAGGTTTCACTAGTAAGTTTCACGGGTCAAGGTTTCACGGGTAAGTTTCACGGGTAAGTTTCACGGGTAAGTTTCACGGGTATGTTTCACGGGTGACGTTTCACGGGTCTAGGTTTCACTGGTAAGTTTCACGGGTCAAGGTTTCACGGGTAAGTTTCACGGGTAAGTTTCACGGGTATGTTTCACGGGTGACGTTTCACGGGTCTAGGTTTCACTGGTAAGTTTCACGGGTCAAGGTTTCACGGGTAAGTTTTACGGGTAAGTTTCACGGGTAAGTTTTACGCGTAAGTTTCACGGGTGACGTTTCACGGGTCTAGGTTTCACTGGTAAGTTTCACGGGTCAAGGTTTCACGGGTAAGTTTAACGGGTAAGTTTTACGGGTAAGTTTCACGGGTGACGTTTTACGGGTCTAGGTTTCACTGGTAAGTTACACGGGTCTAGGTTTCACTGGTAAGTTTCACGGGTCAAGGTTTCACGGGTAAGTTTCACGGGTAAGTTTCACGGGTATGTTTCACGGGTGACGTTTCACGGGTCTAGGTTTCACTGGAAAGTTTCACGGATCAAGGTTTCACGGGTAAGTTTCACGGGTAAGTTTCACGGGTAAGTTTTACGGGTATGTTTTACAGGTGACGTTTCACGGGTCTAGGTTTTACTGGTAAGTTTCACGGGTCAAGGTTTCACGGGTAAGTTTCACGGGTAAGTTTCACGGGTATGTTTCATGGGTGATGTTTCACGGGTCTAGGTTTTACTGGTAAGTTTCACGGGTCAAGGTTTCACGGGTAAGTTTCACGGGTAAGTTTCACGGGTGACGTTTCACGGGTCTAGGTTTCACTGGTAAGTTTCACGGGTATGTTTCACGGGTGACGTTTCACGGGTCTAGGTTTCACTGGTAAGTTTCACGGGTCAAGGTTTCACGGGTAAGTTTCACGGGTAAGTTTCACGGGTATGTTTCACGGATGACGTTTCACGGGTCTTGGTTTCACTGGTAAGTTTCACGGGTCAAGGTTTCACGGGTAAGTTTCACGGGTAAGTTTTACGGGTATGTTTTACAGGTGACGTTTCACGGGTCAAGTATTCACGGGTAAGTTTCACGGGTAAGTTTTACGGGTAAGTTTCACGGGTGACGTTTCACGGGTCTAGGTTTCACTGGAAAGTTTCACGGGTCAAGGATTCACGGGTAAGTTTCACGGGTAAGTTTTACGGGTATGTTTTACAGGTGACGTTTCACGGGTCTAGGTTTCACTGGTAAGTTTCACGGGTCAAGGTTTCACGGGTAAGATTCACGGGTAAGTTTCACGGGTATGTTTCATGGGTGATGTTTCACGGGTCTAGGTTTCACTGGTAAGTTTCACGGGTCAAGGTTTTACGGGTAAGTTTCACGGGTATGTTTCACGGGTGACGTTTCACGGGTCTAGGTTTCACTGGTAAGTTTCACGGGTCAAGGTTTCACGGGTAAGATTCACGGGTAAGTTTCACGGGTATGTTTCACGGGTGACGTTTCACGGGTATAGGTTTCACTAGTAAGTTTCACGGGTCAAGGTTTCACGGGTAAGTTTCACGGGTAAGTTTCACGGGTAAGTTTCACGGGTATGTTTCACGGGTGACGTTTCACGGGTCTAGGTTTCACTGGTAAGTTTCACGGGTCAAGGTTTCACGGGTAAGTTTTACGGGTAAGTTTCACGGGTAAGTTTTACGCGTAAGTTTCACGGGTCTAGGTTTCACTGGTAAGTTTCACGGGTCAAGGTTTCACGGGTAAGTTTAACGGGTAAGTTTTACGGGTAAGTTTCACGGGTGACGTTTCACGGGTCTAGGTTTCACTGGTAAGTTTCACGGGTCTAGGTTTCACTGGTAAGTTTCACGGGTCAAGGTTTCACGGGTAAGTTTCACGGGTAAGTTTCACGGGTATGTTTCACGGGTGACGTTTCACGGGTCTAGGTTTCACTGGAAAGTTTCACGGATCAAGGTTTCACGGGTAAGTTTCACGGGTAAGTTTCACGGGTAAGTTTTACGGGTATGTTTTACAGGTGACGTTTCACGGGTCTAGGTTTCACTGGTAAGTTTCACGGGTCAAGGTTTCACGGGTAAGTTTCACGGGTAAGTTTCACGGGTATGTTTCATGGGTGATGTTTCACGGGTCTAGGTTTTACTGGTAAGTTTCACGGGTCAAGGTTTCACGGGTAAGTTTCACGGGTAAGTTTAACGGGTGACGTTTCACGGGTCTAGGTTTCACTGGTAAGTTTCACGGGTATGTTTCACGGGTGACGTTTCACGGGTCTAGGTTTCACTGGTAAGTTTCACGGGTCAAGGTTTCACGGGTAAGTTTCACGGGTAAGTTTCACGGGTATGTTTCACGGATGACGTTTCACGGGTCTTGGTTTCACTGGTAAGTTTCACGGGTCAAGGTTTCACGGGTAAGTTTCACGGGTAAGTTTTACGGGTATGTTTTACAGGTGACGTTTCACGGGTAAGTTTCACGGGTAAGTTTCACGGGTATGTTTCACGGGTGACGTTTCACGGGTCTAGGTTTCACTGGTAAGTTTCACGGGTCAAGGTTTCACGGGTAAGTTTCACGGGTAAGTTTTACGGGTAAGTTTCACGGGTGACGTTTCACGGGTCTAGGTTTCACTGGAAAGTTTCACGGGTCTAGGATTCACGGGTATGTTTCACGGGTAAGTTTTACGGGTATGTTTTACAGGTGACGTTTCAAGTTTCTAGGTTTCACTGGTAAGTTTCACGGGTCAAGGTTTCACGGGTAAGATTCACGGGTAAGTTTCACGGGTATGTTTCATGGGTGATGTTTCACGGGTCTAGGTTTCACTGGTAAGTTTCACGGGTCAAGGTTTTACGGGTAAGTTTCACGGGTAACTTTCACGGGTATGTTTCACGGGTGACGTTTCACGGGTCTAGGTTTCGCTGGTAAGTTTCACGGGTCAAGGTTTCACGGGTAAGTTTCACGGGTAAGTTTCACGGGTATGTTTCACGGGTGACGTTTCACGAGTCTAGGTTTCACTAGTAAGTTTCACGGGTCAAGGTTTCACGGGTAAGTTTCACGGGTAAGTTTCACGGGTATGTTTCATGGGTGATGTTTCACGGGTCTAGGTTTTACTGGTAAGTTTCACGGGTCAAGGTTTCACGGGTAAGTTTCACGGGTAAGTTTCACGGGTGACGTTTCACGGGTCTAGGTTTTACTGGTAAGTTTCACGGGTATGTTTCACGGGTAAGTTTTACGGGTATGTTTTACAGGTGACGTTTCACGGGTCTAGGTTTCACTTGTAAGTTTCACGGGTCAAGGTTTCACGGGTCAAGGTTTCACGGGTAAGTTTCACGGGTAAGTTTCACGGGTATGTTTTACAGGTGACGTTTCACGGGTCTAGGTTTCACTGGTAAGTTTCACGGGTCAAGGTTTCACGGGTAAGATTCACGGGTAAGTTTCACGGGTATGTTTCACGGGTCTAGGTTTCACTGGTAAGTTTCACGGGTATGTTTCACGGGTGACGTTTCACGGGTCTAGGTTTCACTGGTAAGTTTCACGGGTCAAGGTTTCACGGGTAAGTTTCACGGGTAAGTTTCACGTGTATGTTTCACGGATGACGTTTCACGGGTCTTGGTTTCACTGGTAAGTTTCACGGGTCAAGGTTTCACGGGTAAGTTTCACGGGTAAGTTTTACGGGTATGTTTTACAGGTGACGTTTCACGGGTAAGTTTCACGGGTAAGTTTCACGGGTATGTTTCACGGGTGACGTTTCACGGGTCTTGGTTTCACTGGTAAGTTTCACGGGTCAAGGTTTCACGGGTAAGTTTCGAGGGTATGTTTCACGGGTGACGTTTCACGGGTCTAGGTTTCACTGGTAAGTTTCACGGGTCAAGGTTTCACGGGTAAGTTTCACGGGTAAGTTTCACGGGTGACATTTCACGGGTCTAGGTTTCACTGGTAAGTTTCACGGGTCAAGGTTTCACGGGTAAGTTTCACGGGTAAGTTTTACGGGTAAGTTTCACGGGTGACGTTTCACGGGTCTAGGTTTCACTGGAAAGTTTCACGGGTCAAGGATTCACGGGTAAGTTTCACGGGTAAGTTTTACGGGTATGTTTTACAGGTGACGTTTCACGGGTCTAGGTTTCACTGGTAAGTTTCACGGGTCAAGGTTTCACGGGTAAGATTCACGGGTAAGTTTCACGGGTATGTTTCATGGGTGATGTTTCACGGGTCTAGGTTTCACTGGTAAGTTTCACGGGTCAAGGTTTCACGGGTAAGTTTCACGGGTCTAGGTTTTACTGGTAAGTTTCACGGGTCAAGGTTTCACGGGTAAGTTTCACGGGTAAGTTTCACGGGTGACGTTTCACGGGTCTAGGTTTCACTGGTAAGTTTCACGGGTATGTTTCACGGGTGACGTTTCACGGGTCTAGGTTTCACTGGTAAGTTTCACGGGTCAAGGTTTCACGGGTAAGTTTCACGGGTAAGTTTCACGGGTATGTTTCACGGATGACGTTTCACGGGTCTTGGTTTCACTGGTAAGTTTCACGGGTCAAGGTTTCACGGGTAAGTTTCACGGGTAAGTTTTACGGGTATGTTTTACAGGTGACGTTTCACGGGTAAGTTTCACGGGTAAGTTTCACGGGTATGTTTCACGGGTGACGTTTCACGGGTCTAGGTTTCACTGGTAAGTTTCACGGGTCAAGGTTTCACGGGTAAGTTTCACGGGTAAGTTTTACGGGTAAGTTTCACGGGTGACGTTTCACGGGTCTAGGTTTCACTGGAAAGTTTCACGGGTCAAGGATTCACGGGTAAGTTTCACGGGTAAGTTTTACGGGTATGTTTTACAGGTGACGTTTCAAGGGTCTAGGTTTCACTGGTAAGTTTCACGGGTCAAGGTTTCACGGGTAAGATTCACGGGTAAGTTTCACGGGTATGTTTCATGGGTGATGTTTCACGGGTCTAGGTTTCACTGGTAAGTTTCACGGGTCAAGGTTTTACGGGTAAGTTTCACGGGTAACTTTCACGGGTATGTTTCACGGGTGACGTTTCACGGGTCTAGGTTTCGCTGGTAAGTTTCACGGGTCAAGGTTTCACGGGTAAGTTTCACGGGTAAGTTTCACGGGTATGTTTCACGGGTGACGTTTCACGGGTCTAGGTTTTACTGGTAAGTTTCACGGGTATGTTTCACGGGTAAGTTTTACGGGTATGTTTTACAGGTGACGTTTCACGGGTCTAGGTTTCACTTGTAAGTTTCACGGGTCAAGGTTTCACGGGTCAAGGTTTCACGGGTAAGTTTCACGGGTAAGTTTCACGGGTATGTTTTACAGGTGACGTTTCACGGGTCTAGGTTTCACTGGTAAGTTTCACGGGTCAAGGTTTCACGGGTAAGATTCACGGGTAAGTTTCACGGGTATGTTTCACGGGTCTAGGTTTCACTGGTAAGTTTCACGGGTATGTTTCACGGGTGACGTTTCACGGGTCTAGGTTTCACTGGTAAGTTTCACGGGTCAAGGTTTCACGGGTAAGTTTCACGGGTAAGTTTCACGTGTATGTTTCACGGATGACGTTTCACGGGTCTTGGTTTCACTGGTAAGTTTCACGGGTCAAGGTTTCACGGGTAAGTTTCACGGGTAAGTTTTACGGGTATGTTTTACAGGTGACGTTTCACGGGTAAGTTTCACGGGTAAGTTTCACGGGTATGTTTCACGGGTGACGTTTCACGGGTCTTGGTTTCACTGGTAAGTTTCACGGGTCAAGGTTTCACGGGTAAGTTTCGAGGGTATGTTTCACGGGTGACGTTTCACGGGTCTAGGTTTCACTGGTAAGTTTCACGGGTCAAGGTTTCACGGGTAAGTTTCACGGGTAAGTTTCACGGGTGACATTTCACGGGTCTAGGTTTCACTGGTAAGTTTCACGGGTCAAGGTTTCACGGGTAAGTTTCACGGGTAAGTTTTACGGGTAAGTTTCACGGGTGACGTTTCACGGGTCTAGGTTTCACTGGAAAGTTTCACGGGTCAAGGATTCACGGGTAAGTTTCACGGGTAAGTTTTACGGGTATGTTTTACAGGTGACGTTTCACGGGTCTAGGTTTCACTGGTAAGTTTCACGGGTCAAGGTTTCACGGGTAAGATTCACGGGTAAGTTTCACGGGTATGTTTCATGGGTGATGTTTCACGGGTCTAGGTTTCACTGGTAAGTTTCACGGGTCAAGGTTTCACGGGTAAGTTTCACGGGTCTAGGTTTTACTGGTAAGTTTCACGGGTCAAGGTTTCACGGGTAAGTTTCACGGGTAAGTTTCACGGGTGACGTTTCACGGGTCTAGGTTTCACTGGTAAGTTTCACGGGTATGTTTCACGGGTGACGTTTCACGGGTCTAGGTTTCACTGGTAAGTTTCACGGGTCAAGGTTTCACGGGTAAGTTTCACGGGTAAGTTTCACGGGTATGTTTCACGGATGACGTTTCACGGGTCTTGGTTTCACTGGTAAGTTTCACGGGTCAAGGTTTCACGGGTAAGTTTCACGGGTAAGTTTTACGGGTATGTTTTACAGGTGACGTTTCACGGGTAAGTTTCACGGGTAAGTTTCACGGGTATGTTTCACGGGTGACGTTTCACGGGTCTAGGTTTCACTGGTAAGTTTCACGGGTCAAGGTTTCACGGGTAAGTTTCACGGGTAAGTTTTACGGGTAAGTTTCACGGGTGACGTTTCACGGGTCTAGGTTTCACTGGAAAGTTTCACGGGTCAAGGATTCACGGGTAAGTTTCACGGGTAAGTTTTACGGGTATGTTTTACAGGTGACGTTTCAAGGGTCTAGGTTTCACTGGTAAGTTTCACGGGTCAAGGTTTCACGGGTAAGATTCACGGGTAAGTTTCACGGGTATGTTTCATGGGTGATGTTTCACGGGTCTAGGTTTCACTGGTAAGTTTCACGGGTCAAGGTTTTACGGGTAAGTTTCACGGGTAACTTTCACGGGTATGTTTCACGGGTGACGTTTCACGGGTCTAGGTTTCGCTGGTAAGTTTCACGGGTCAAGGTTTCACGGGTAAGTTTCACGGGTAAGTTTCACGGGTATGTTTCACGGGTGACGTTTCACGAGTCTAGGTTTCACTAGTAAGTTTCACGGGTCAAGGTTTCACGGGTAAGTTTCACGGGTAAGTTTCACGGGTATGTTTCATGGGTGATGTTTCACGGGTCTAGGTTTTACTGGTAAGTTTCACGGGTCAAGGTTTCACGGGTAAGTTTCACGGGTAAGTTTCACGGGTGACGTTTCACGGGTCTAGGTTTTACTGGTAAGTTTCACGGGTATGTTTCACGGGTAAGTTTTACGGGTATGTTTTACAGGTGACGTTTCACGGGTCTAGGTTTCACTGGTAAGTTTCACGGGTCAAGGTTTCACGGGTCAAGGTTTCACGGGTAAGTTTCACGGGTAAGTTTCACGGGTATGTTTTACAGGTGACGTTTCACGGGTCTAGGTTTCACTGGTAAGTTTCACGGGTCAAGGTTTCACGGGTAAGATTCACGGGTAAGTTTCACGGGTATATTTCACGGGTCTAGGTTTCACTGGTAAGTTTCACGGGTATGTTTCACGGGTGACGTTTCACGGGTCTAGGTTTCACTGGTAAGTTTCACGGGTCAAGGTTTCACGGGTAAGTTTCACGGGTAAGTTTCACGTGTATGTTTCACGGATGACGTTTCACGGGTCTTGGTTTCACTGGTAAGTTTCACGGGTCAAGGTTTCACGGGTAAGTTTCACGGGTAAGTTTTACGGGTATGTTTTACAGGTGACGTTTCACGGGTAAGTTTCACGGGTAAGTTTCACGGGTATGTTTCACGGGTGACGTTTCACGGGTCTTGGTTTCACTGGTAAGTTTCACGGGTCAAGGTTTCACGGGTAAGTTTCGAGGGTATGTTTCACGGGTGACGTTTCACGGGTCTAGGTTTCACTGGTAAGTTTCACGGGTCAAGGTTTCACGGGTAAGTTTCACGGGTAAGTTTTACGGGTAAGTTTCACGGGTCTAGGTTTCAATGGTAAGTTTCACGGGTCAAGGTTTCACGGGTAAGTTTCACGGGTAAGTTTCACGGGTATGTTTCACGGGTGACGTTTCACGGGTCTAGGTTTCACTGGAAAGTTTCACGGATCAAGGTTTCACGGGTAAGTTTCACGGGTAAGTTTTACGGGTATGTTTTACAGGTGACGTTTCACGGGTCTAGGTTTCACTGGTAAGTTTCACGGGTCAAGGTTTCACGGGTAAGTTTCACGGGTAAGTTTCACGGGTATGTTTCATGGGTGATGTTTCACGGGTCTAGGTTTTACTGGTAAGTTTCACGGGTCAAGGTTTCACGGGTAAGTTTCACGGGTCAAGGTTTCACGGGTAAGATTCACGGGTAAGTTTCACGGGTATGTTTCACGGGTGACGTTTCACGGGTCTAGGTTTCACTGGTAAGTTTCACGGGTCAAGGTTTCACGGGTAAGTTTCACGGGTAAGTTTCACGGGTATGTTTCACGGGTGACGTTTCACGGGTCTAGGTTTCACTAGTAAGTTTCACGGGTCAAGGTTTCACGGGTAAGTTTCACGGGTAAGTTTCACGGGTATGTTTCACGGGTGACGTTTCACGGGTCTAGGTTTCACTGGTAAGTTTCACGGGTCAAGGTTTCACGGGTAAGTTTCACGGGTAAGTTTCACGGGTATGTTTCACGGGTGACGTTTCACGGGTCTAGGTTTTACTGGTAAGTTTCACGGGTCAAGGTTTCACGGGTAAGTTTCACGGGTAAGTTTCACGGGTGACGTTTCACGGGTCTAGGTTTCACTGGTAAGTTTCACGGGTATGTTTCACGGGTGACGTTTCACGGGTCTAGGTTTCACTGGTAAGTTTCACGGGTCAAGGTTTCACGGGTAAGTTTCACGGGTAAGTTTCACGGGTATGTTTCACGGATGACGTTTCACGGGTCTTGGTTTCACTGGTAAGTTTCACGGGTCAAGGTTTCACGGGTAAGTTTCACGGGTAAGTTTTACGGGTATGTTTTACAGGTGACGTTTCACGGGTAAGTTTCACGGGTAAGTTTCACGGGTATGTTTCACGGGTGACGTTTCACGGGTCTTGGTTTCACTGGTAAGTTTCACGGGTCAAGGTTTCACGGGTAAGTTTCACGGGTATGTTTCACGGGTGACGTTTCACGGGTCTAGGTTTCACTGGTAAGTTTCACGGGTCAAGGTTTCACGGGTAAGTTTCACGGGTAAGTTTTACGGGTAAGTTTCACGGGTCTAGGTTTCAATGGTAAGTTTCACGGGTCAAGGTTTCACGGGTAAGTTTCACGGGTAAGTTTCACGGGTATGTTTCACGGGTGACGTTTCACGGGTCTAGGTTTCACTGGAAAGTTTCACGGATCAAGGTTTCACGGGTAAGTTTCACGGGTAAGTTTTACGGGTATGTTTTACAGGTGACGTTTCACGGGTCTAGGTTTTACTGGTAAGTTTCACGGGTCAAGGTTTCACGGGTAAGTTTCACGGGTAAGTTTCACGGGTAAGTTTCACGGGTATGTTTCATGGGTGATGTTTCACGGGTCAAGGTTTCACGGGTAAGTTTCACAGGTAAGTTTCACGGGTGACGTTTCACGGGTCTAGGTTTCACTGGTAAGTTTCACGGGTATGTTTCACGGGTGACGTTTCACGGGTCTAGGTTTCACTGGTAAGTTTCACGGGTCAAGGTTTCACGGGTAAGTTTCACTGGTAAGTTTCACGGGTATGTTTCACGGATGACGTTTCACGGGTCTTGGTTTCACTGGAAAGTTTCACGGGTCAAGGATTCACGGGTAAGTTTCACGGGTAAGTTTTACGGGTATGTTTTACAGGTGACGTTTCACGGGTCTAGGTTTCACTGGTAAGTTTCAAGGGTATGTTTCACGGGTGACATTTCACGGGTCTAGGTTTCACTGGTAAGTTTCACGGGTCAAGGTTTCACGGGTAAGTTTCACGGGTAAGTTTTACGGGTAAGTTTCACGGGTGACGTTTCACGGGTCTAGGTTTCACTGGAAAGTTTCACGGGTCAAGGATTCACGGGTAAGTTTCACGGGTAAGTTTTACGGGTATGTTTTACAGGTGACGTTTCACGGGTCTAGGTTTCACTGGTAAGTTTCACGGGTCAAGGTTTCACGGGTAAGATTCACGGGTAAGTTTCACGGGTATGTTTCATGGGTGATGTTTCACGGGTCTAGGTTTCACTGGTAAGTTTCACGGGTCAAGGTTTTACGGGTAAGTTTCACGGGTATGTTTCACGGGTGACGTTTCACGGGTCTAGGTTTCACTGGTAAGTTTCACGGGTCAAGGTTTCACGGGTAAGATTCACGGGTAAGTTTCACGGGTATGTTTCACGGGTGACGTTTCACGGGTATAGGTTTCACTAGTAAGTTTCACGGGTCAAGGTTTCACGGGTAAGTTTCACGGGTAAGTTTCACGGGTAAGTTTCACGGGTATGTTTCACGGGTGACGTTTCACGGGTCTAGGTTTCACTGGTAAGTTTCACGGGTCAAGGTTTCACGGGTAAGTTTCACGGGTAAGTTTCACGGGTATGTTTCACGGGTGACGTTTCACGGGTCTAGGTTTCACTGGTAAGTTTCACGGGTCAAGGTTTCACGGGTAAGTTTTACGGGTAAGTTTCACGGGTAAGTTTTACGCGTAAGTTTCACGGGTGACGTTTCACGGGTCTAGGTTTCACTGGTAAGTTTCACGGGTCAAGGTTTCACGGGTAAGTTTAACGGGTAAGTTTTACGGGTAAGTTTCACGGGTGACGTTTCACGGGTCTAGGTTTCACTGGTAAGTTTCACGGGTCTAGGTTTCACTGGTAAGTTTCACGGGTCAAGGTTTCACGGGTAAGTTTCACGGGTAAGTTTCACGGGTGACGTTTCACGGGTCTAGGTTTCACTGGTAAGTTTCACGGATATGTTTCACGGGTGACGTTTCACGGGTCTAGGTTTCACTGGTAAGTTTCACGGGTCAAGGTTTCACGGGTAAGTTTCACGGGTATGTTTCACGGATGACGTTTCACGGGTCTTGGTTTCACTGGTAAGTTTCACGGGTCAAGGTTTCACGGGTAAGTTTCACGGGTAAGTTTTACGGGTATGTTTTACAGGTGACGTTTCACGGGTAAGTTTCACGGGTAAGTTTCACGGGTATGTTTCACGGGTGACGTTTCACGGGTCTAGGTTTCACTGGTAAGTTTCACGGGTCAAGGTTTCACGGGTTAGTTTCACGGGTAAGTTTTACGGGTAAGTTTCACGGGTGACGTTTCACGGGTCTAGGTTTCACTGGAAAGTTTCACGGGTCAAGGATTCACGGGTAAGTTTCACGGGTAAGTTTTACGGGTATGTTTTACAGGTGACGTTTCACGGGTCTAGGTTTCACTGGTAAGTTTCACGGGTCAAGGTTTCACGGGTAAGATTCACGGGTAAGTTTCACGGGTATGTTTCATGGGTGATGTTTCACGGGTCTAGGTTTCACTGGTAAGTTTCACGGGTCAAGGTTTTACGGGTAAGTTTCACGGGTAACTTTCACGGGTATGTTTCACGGGTGACGTTTCACGGGTCTAGGTTTCGCTGGTAAGTTTCACGGGTCAAGGTTTCACGGGTAAGTTTCACGGGTAAGTTTCACGGGTATGTTTCACGGGTGACGTTTCACGAGTCTAGGTTTCACTAGTAAGTTTCACGGGTCAAGGTTTCACGGGTAAGTTTCACGGGTAAGTTTCACGGGTATGTTTCATGGGTGATGTTTCACGGGTCTAGGTTTTACTGGTAAGTTTCACGGGTCAAGGTTTCACGGGTAAGTTTCACGTGTAAGTTTCACGGGTGACGTTTCACGGGTCTAGGTTTCACTGGTAAGTTTCACGGGTATGTTTCACGGGTAAGTTTTACGGGTATGTTTTACAGGTGACGTTTCACGGGTCTAGGTTTCACTGGTAAGTTTCACGGGTCAAGGTTTCACGGGTAAGTTTTACGGGTAAGTTTCACGGGTAAGTTTTACGCGTAAGTTTCACGGGTGACGTTTCACGGGTCTAGGTTTCACTGGTAAGTTTCACGGGTCAAGGTTTCACGGGTAAGTTTAACGGGTAAGTTTTACGGGTAAGTTTCACGGGTGACGTTTTACGGGTCTAGGTTTCACTGGTAAGTTACACGGGTCTAGGTTTCACTGGTAAGTTTCACGGGTCAAGGTTTCACGGGTAAGTTTCACGGGTAAGTTTCACGGGTATGTTTCACGGGTGACGTTTCACGGGTCTAGGTTTCACTGGAAAGTTTCACGGATCAAGGTTTCACGGGTAAGTTTCACGGGTAAGTTTCACGGGTAAGTTTTACGGGTATGTTTTACAGGTGACGTTTCACGGGTCTAGGTTTTACTGGTAAGTTTCACGGGTCAAGGTTTCACGGGTAAGTTTCACGGGTAAGTTTCACGGGTATGTTTCATGGGTGATGTTTCACGGGTCTAGGTTTTACTGGTAAGTTTCACGGGTCAAGGTTTCACGGGTAAGTTTCACGGGTAAGTTTCACGGGTGACGTTTCACGGGTCTAGGTTTCACTGGTAAGTTTCACGGGTATGTTTCACGGGTGACGTTTCACGGGTCTAGGTTTCACTGGTAAGTTTCACGGGTCAAGGTTTCACGGGTAAGTTTCACGGGTAAGTTTCACGGGTATGTTTCACGGATGACGTTTCACGGGTCTTGGTTTCACTGGTAAGTTTCACGGGTCAAGGTTTCACGGGTAAGTTTCACGGGTAAGTTTTACGGGTATGTTTTACAGGTGACGTTTCACGGGTCAAGTATTCACGGGTAAGTTTCACGGGTAAGTTTTACGGGTAAGTTTCACGGGTGACGTTTCACGGGTCTAGGTTTCACTGGAAAGTTTCACGGGTCAAGGATTCACGGGTAAGTTTCACGGGTAAGTTTTACGGGTATGTTTTACAGGTGACGTTTCACGGGTCTAGGTTTCACTGGTAAGTTTCACGGGTCAAGGTTTCACGGGTAAGATTCACGGGTAAGTTTCACGGGTATGTTTCATGGGTGATGTTTCACGGGTCTAGGTTTCACTGGTAAGTTTCACGGGTCAAGGTTTTACGGGTAAGTTTCACGGGTATGTTTCACGGGTGACGTTTCACGGGTCTAGGTTTCACTGGTAAGTTTCACGGGTCAAGGTTTCACGGGTAAGATTCACGGGTAAGTTTCACGGGTATGTTTCACGGGTGACGTTTCACGGGTATAGGTTTCACTAGTAAGTTTCACGGGTCAAGGTTTCACGGGTAAGTTTCACGGGTAAGTTTCACGGGTAAGTTTCACGGGTATGTTTCACGGGTGACGTTTCACGGGTCTAGGTTTCACTGGTAAGTTTCACGGGTCAAGGTTTCACGGGTAAGTTTCACGGGTAAGTTTCACGGGTATGTTTCACGGGTGACGTTTCACGGGTCTAGGTTTCACTGGTAAGTTTCACGGGTCAAGGTTTCACGGGTAAGTTTTACGGGTAAGTTTCACGGGTAAGTTTTACGCGTAAGTTTCACGGGTCTAGGTTTCACTGGTAAGTTTCACGGGTCAAGGTTTCACGGGTAAGTTTAACGGGTAAGTTTTACGGGTAAGTTTCACGGGTGACGTTTCACGGGTCTAGGTTTCACTGGTAAGTTTCACGGGTCTAGGTTTCACTGGTAAGTTTCACGGGTCAAGGTTTCACGGGTAAGTTTCACGGGTCTAGGTTTCACTGGAAAGTTTCACGGATCAAGGTTTCACGGGTAAGTTTCACGGGTAAGTTTCACGGGTAAGTTTTACGGGTATGTTTTACAGGTGACGTTTCACGGGTCTAGGTTTCACTGGTAAGTTTCACGGGTCAAGGTTTCACGGGTAAGTTTCACGGGTAAGTTTCACGGGTATGTTTCATGGGTGATGTTTCACGGGTCTAGGTTTTACTGGTAAGTTTCACGGGTCAAGGTTTCACGGGTAAGTTTCACGGGTAAGTTTAACGGGTGACGTTTCACGGGTCTAGGTTTCACTGGTAAGTTTCACGGGTATGTTTCACGGGTGACGTTTCACGGGTCTAGGTTTCACTGGTAAGTTTCACGGGTCAAGGTTTCACGGGTAAGTTTCACGGGTAAGTTTCACGGGTATGTTTCACGGATGACGTTTCACGGGTCTTGGTTTCACTGGTAAGTTTCACGGGTCAAGGTTTCACGGGTAAGTTTCACGGGTAAGTTTTACGGGTATGTTTTACAGGTGACGTTTCACGGGTAAGTTTCACGGGTAAGTTTCACGGGTATGTTTCACGGGTGACGTTTCACGGGTCTAGGTTTCACTGGTAAGTTTCACGGGTCAAGGTTTCACGGGTAAGTTTCACGGGTAAGTTTTACGGGTAAGTTTCACGGGTGACGTTTCACGGGTCTAGGTTTCACTGGAAAGTTTCACGGGTCAAGGATTCACGGGTATGTTTCACGGGTAAGTTTTACGGGTATGTTTTACAGGTGACGTTTCAAGTTTCTAGGTTTCACTGGTAAGTTTCACGGGTCAAGGTTTCACGGGTAAGATTCACGGGTAAGTTTCACGGGTATGTTTCATGGGTGATGTTTCACGGGTCTAGGTTTCACTGGTAAGTTTCACGGGTCAAGGTTTTACGGGTAAGTTTCACGGGTAACTTTCACGGGTATGTTTCACGGGTGACGTTTCACGGGTCTAGGTTTCGCTGGTAAGTTTCACGGGTCAAGGTTTCACGGGTAAGTTTCACGGGTAAGTTTCACGGGTATGTTTCACGGGTGACGTTTCACGAGTCTAGGTTTCACTAGTAAGTTTCACGGGTCAAGGTTTCACGGGTAAGTTTCACGGGTAAGTTTCACGGGTATGTTTCATGGGTGATGTTTCACGGGTCTAG